>JAOWCC010000577.1:114841010-115483058 GCA_030867875.1 Actinernus sp. WN-2022
TTTTAGATAATTTTCACAATTATAACTTGAATATTTTAAATAGTCGGAATGTTCTCAGTTTGTTACGTTGATGCGAGCCTTTGCGTTCATCGTTATGAATTTCACTTGTCATGTCTGTATTTCATTGCCGTCAATTATTCTTTTTTTGATTAAAAACAAGCCATAATTTATGAGAATCTAAATATTGTTGTTCATTCCATTAGCTACCAAACCCTAGACGGTATAAGAGTGATTTTTTTCTGATTGATGACTTCTGTCATTCTAGCTCTCTTCTGGGACTGGGCAGAGGGGGGGGGGCAACCGCCTCTATCGTCCCCCACCCTCCCCTCCTCCCTACGCCACTGACTTACATGATATTATACTCCGCCGCTGACTCAAACTTGCCAGCACTGTATACTTTGTACCTACTACATGATAGTTACAAATTACATTACAACTTATTGTATTATATTATAGGTACAAAACTGGGAATTCTGTACGGAAATGCAACTGGCTGCAAAAAAGGACAAAACTACGAGTTTGGCAGCTTTCTCGACTTCACAATCGCGGTTCAGAGCAAGAAAAAGCCAGAAGAAAAGTCCCTCGTAAACAATCAACCAGCAACCCTGGTAAGAAGAGTATGCAGTTATCGACCTTGGAGGTGCCTATATGGAGCTCGCAGCTGGGTAAGACTCGATGAATGAGCTGAACTTGACATTATAGTAATCAGCCCACCCCCGGGGGGTACTTATGTGATAAAGGCGTAGGTATGTGCGTCCATTGAGGTTCAAACCTGATCACCATGTTTGACCCCATGACCATGGTTGACCCCATGACCATGTTTGACCCCAAAAGGGAGCTCCAAAACCCTGATTGCCCTACTTTTGTGCCCAAATCCCGACCCCTGACTCAAATCCTGACCATGAATGCCCAAATTAGGTCCACATATATTACCCCCCCCCCCCGGGTAATCAGCACTGGGAAACTCATTCATAAAATTTGAAAGATTAATCTGTAGAGGGAACCTAATGCTACCACATAAAAAAATCATATCTAACTAGAAATTATTGTGTCAGTTTTAGAGCAATGTGGAGAATTGCTGTTGAGTTACACGTATTTCAAATGCAGAAAATACATGAAAGCGAGGCTAAAAAGGCTCTGTTGTTTTTCTCATACAAATCGCTCTAATTTCAATGGCTGTAACTTCATTGCTTTTTAAGCACGCAAATTTCACAAGTTGACTAATGTCGACATGCTCTTTCACATGGCAATGCTCATGCTTTCTGTACATGTGGATAAACTATTGAAACGGGTATACGCAATTATGAATAAGATATCTAATCACAATCATAATCACAGTCATCCCATTCAAAATCATAATCATGTTTATTCGGGTCCTACGCGATCGCCGTAACTATTTGGCAATTTTTCTTTCTTGTAAGAGAGCGAGAGAAAGGGAGATTCAATCGAGCAATCCGCACCCCCTCCCCCTGAATCCGCCCCAATGCTATTCCTGCCATTTATACCGCTGACCTGTCAATTCACTAGAGCCTTGTATTATTCCTGAACCTCTGCAGCCTTTCCCCCTTGTTTTTCTACAATTCTCGAATCATTACGTAGTTAGTTGCACAGTCATTCCGGAGAAACTGATAGCATAAGTATTTTTAAAATCTAATTTCTAACAGCTAAAGATTGACGACAAGAATATGACAGCCATGCCACGCGGCTACCCCAAGTATGAACAGCGTGGGTCCAAGCACTACTACACGTTTCCGCTTCCCCAAGTTCACTAGTTCAGTCCTGTTCGACCCAACGCTGGGATTTGGAGAATCAGACGTCAATGGTACAGGAACTACAGAAAGCCCAGAAAGTACAACAGCTCCCGAACGTACTACTACAGCTACTACTACAGGAACAGCCGTGAAGTCAGCGGAATTCTGATGTCTTTTCTCATGTTTCTTGTTGGTTATTTCGCCTATTAGATTTACTTGACATAACGTGGATCGCGGGTATTGTGACAGCCGACATTCGCACTTTTCAACGGTTTCAACCAACCTACATTCCCGACTTCAGTGCGCAAAAACCACCTATTCATGAAACGGCGAACTGAAATTGTACTGGTGGCACAAAATGTTCTCAACTTTCCCGAGAACTAGTTTTCGCTCAGATTTTTAATATTTAAAAATTTCAAAATTGGTGCTTTTCACTAAATATTCACAATTGGCCTTTCCTTGTTTATCAAATGATAGACCCGTCCCTCTTTCTCGATGTACTTGTAGTTTCCCATGGTGCAGCTGTTAAACAATGATAACTGTTAGGGTAGAATATTTATTGGAAGCAGCGATCATAGTAGTTGCCATATTTTGCGGTAACATTTATTTCTCTTTTGCTGTATAAGTTTCCATTCCAACGATTTTATTAAAACTCCAGCGTACGGCCAACAAAGTTCATGGGGTTAGTTAATATATAACAGCACTTTTTTTATCTATCGTCTCGTTTTGAAGATTTTCGCATTTTATATGCAAGGAGTCGAAAGAAGTACTTATATCTCCAAAACTTTATGTATCTTGGAAAATCTCAAAGATCTGCAAAAATATATATATATTATGTCAATTCGGCTGTCATAATACCGCGAGCCAGGGCTACGTTCGAATGACCGTATTCCGAAAAAAGGATAGATGGAATAGTCTCTGGAAATTACTGTATTTTGCATTGTTACGGTACAAACGCTTGTTGGTATATTCCGGAATATTCATCCGGCTACATTCCAGTGGCTAAAAACAATCCGATATGTGATTTGTAGTTATCATTCTGACTCACGGTCAATCGAACGTATTCCGAATAAAAGACATTTAGTAAAACGTTCTTTGAAAACTTCATTTCCATAGAATAACGTTTGACAAAACATTAGCAGTGCTGAATAACGATAAAAACGGCAGACCAGTGTATCAGTATATTGTCAGTAAAGAGTACATCGCAATTTGAAATATTCTAAAATGCATTGTATATATAGAGATCAGCAAGATCTGTAGTTGAAAATAGGCCAATATCTAAACAGAATTAGTGAACATCGTACGATGCTATTTGTAGAATATCATGTGTTTTTGCATTTATCCCTGTATGAAAACGTTCTTCAAGGGAAGGGGAAGCTGAGAAATAGAAGAGGGAGATTTATATTATGTTTTAATCGGATAGCGGAGTGACTGGCATAGGTTTCAGTTTCTCCGTTTTGTTACTTTGCAATAAAAACAATCCTTCCTATTCAAGCGTTTTAGACATGCGTGCCAAGACTACCTTCTCGCAGGGTCTCAGCATCCCTAGATTTTCGGGCAGACGTACCACGGAACATTTCCATTTACACGACAAAAATAGGGGGTGCCGATAAATTATGGCACGTGTAACAAAAATTTAGGAGAGCCGTACCATGCTTGTCGTGTCAAGCGGACTTTAATTCACTCTTTTCGCCTGATGGCTATCTTGGATTGAAAGCGACGCGATCCTTTGTTTTTGCCAGGTTAGCCTCGCAGTGAGGGGTAGTCAAAACGAGGCTAACCTGGCAAAAACAAAGGATTGCCTCGCTTTGAATCCACGATGGCCACCAGATGAAAAGAGTGAATTATAACCAGCATTGCCGCCACTCGAGCCGGTGCACCACTGAGCGTGATTAGTTTCTCATGATCCCGGGGGAAAATACAATGAAGAATTTTAGGCACGGTACTCCTAAATTGTGGTACGGTCCCTGGTACGGTACCTGGTACGGTACCGCGTACCAATCTGCTAAGGCCGTGTTCACTATTCGGCATGATACTGTCAGTCGTTCCGAGACTACTTGTGCCCAGTACCAAGCTAGAAGTGTTCACATTAACGCATTTAAATCCTCCTTCGATTATCTCAACATTTTTGCCATTTTGAAAATTGGAGCAGAGGTTTGTGGGTAAAATGTCTGGGCACTCGCGAAACGTTGTCATATGCATCCTTTTATTAATGATTAACCATTAAAGATTAGGTGAAGTGTGGGGGAGGGATGGGGGCTTCCCCGAAACCGTGCCGATTGATCAGTGTGAACGCGGCGTAATTTAGTGCTGGAAATGGCAAGGCTTTCGATCCTGCTGTGGATCTAAAAACGAAACTCCGAGACTGTCGTCTTGTTGTCGAGTCTTCGTTCGCTGTTTTGTAGTACTGATCATTGACATAGCTGCACGTGACTCGGGTGTAACGTTTCGCTGCTGTTAAAGGGGCAGTAAATGCAGAGGAAATCGCATGAACGCGAGTGCTATACGTAATTTATAGACACAGTGATATTTTGAAAGTTCTGATAAAGCAAGGGCACCCAACGAGTACTTTTTGAAATTCGTTTGAAACCAGTTGTATGCAGCTCATCTAGCCATTTTAAGGCGCCTACTATGTCTTTTGACGTATTCTAGAAAGCTATTAGCTGTTCGGATTTTCTAGGTGGAAATCGCGTCAACCGAAAATACAATGGCAAAATATTCCCGGCCTACGAATTTGTTAGTAGTCTAGAACATAAACAAGAATTTTCTAGCCCAAGTAACTTCATGTTGCAAAGTTTTGTGGAGGTACGAATTTTTTAGGGGTTCTTTTTTCCTTTTAAATAGGAAATTCTTTTAGGTGACCTCCATTTGCTAAAGGTTTATTCTTTCGGATTTTAGATGTCAGAATTTCTTAGAGAATGGCCGCTTCCTTAAATGATTTATGATAATATGTGATTTTTTTTTCATTCCAACCAATGTTTTTTCCGGATCGTTCTGACTCTATTGATCAGACGAAAACGTACGAATATTTTAGGGGAAAGCTCTTACTCTATTGATCAGACGAATACGCACGAATATTTTAGGGGAAACCTTTTAGTCTCCCTTTTCTTCTAGAATTTTCTAGGGATTGTAAACGAATTTTCTAGCCAGTATTTCATAAAAAAAATTCTAGGGATAATTTTTTCAAATCCTAAAGTTTTAGGCTAACTTACTCTCCCGAACAGCTTTTTAACCGAAAATTTCGTTGGGTGCCCTTGATAAAGGAGAGTGCAATTTGAGAACTTTCAAAATATCACACAGTGATAGCACGAACAGTTCATGCGAATTTTTTTTTATCATATACTGAGCAAGGATGCAACTGTGCACTCAGTAACCTTTCCATATGCACTCGTTATTGACCAATCTGAATCCAGATATTTTATTGAGTATATTAAGAAAAGAAAGAGAAAAATGGGATTCGTTTAGCGCTCTTGGTTTGAAGACACGTTTGTGGCTGAGGACCGCTCACTAGAAACTGAAATGCTTGCCTTCGCCGGTTCACTTTACTCTCGCCAATCTCTATAAGTATCCAGTTATTAATAACGGTATTAACAACGTCAATTGCCAGTCATGAATTATTAGTATTAATTATTAAACGTTTAAATGCAGGGGACCACACAACGCAGGATAAACTAAAAATTACATTGCCGGATTTCTTGTCAGAGATAGACGTACTAGACCGTCACTCGAGTTGTATAGATAACAATTTCAAATGCAAATCTAATACTACGGCGTAAAAAGGCATATATAATATAATATTGCCTTTTACACCGTAATACTAGCCTCGCATTTTAAATTGATTAATTATTAGTCATTAGTATTAGGCATTCACTTTGATTTGAATTAAGGTTTGTTGTATGTTTTGGTCAGCTAATTAGTTGGCTTGTTTATTGTATGACATCTATTGCGAAGCTGAAAAAAATAAAACTTGGATAAAATATATAACTGTCTATATTTTTAGCCTCCTCCGCAGGCATCTCTATTTTTTGAAGAAATCAGATTATGGGCTCCCTGTGGCAGGTGAAGAAAAGAGAGTCCCAGTCCTCCTCTTCTCTCCCGGAGTCACAGGTAACCCAATTCACGATTTTTTAAATCTGATTTCTTCGAAAATTAGAGATGCCTGCGGAGGAGGCTACTATATTTTTGTTCTGAAACTTCGCAGTATTCAAATAGTACGCATGTGCAGAGCTGTAGTTAGTGGCCGGGGGGGGGGGGGGGGGGGATAGTGGCATTTCTGTTTTAGATAAATCTATTTTGTAGGTTTAGCACTATCTTGTAACAGTGAGTGTCAGCACAGGCAGACCAAGCTGCGGGCGCCACTGATTCTAAGTTTTTGTATGGCGAGATAATTTAGAATATAGTAACGGTAGAAAAAAATCTCGAATTCTACAAATAAAGCTTGCCTACCTGCTCTTCGTTGTCGTTTGACGTGTCCTGGGCATTATACGGTTACTATATATCGCGGAATTATCTCGCCATACAAACACTTAAAATGGCCGCATTTCATTTCTAAAGCTTGAGCTGCCTGTGGTGTCACAGCTCCAACGGAAGCTTGCTTTACTTTACTTTAATGCTTTAATGGTTTTGCAACATGTATTATATAATTGGGATGAATAAACATAATATAACGATTAATAAAAAATAACTAAAAATCGACATGAATATAGTAGACATGATGGTAAGAATATGATGATGAGAAGTTAAAGACTAGGACGAAAATCAGTAATCCGATTTATTTTTAGTTCGTCTCGATATATCAGTGATTTCCCGTCTCGATATATCAGTGATTTCCCAAAAGAAATGTTCGACATTTTCCCGGCAAAAAAAAATGCTGTTCCCTGAAACAGGCTATGTTAGAGCTGATCCCGTACTTAAGTAAACAAAGTCAGATGTAAGTTTACATTGTAAATACATTTACCATAAACCAACCAATATTTTGATTTTGTCTAATTAAGGCAAATATAGAAGAAATTTATTGCTCAACAGGTTGCCTGGCATGTTGATAAGAAGAGAGATCTTGCCGTCTTGAATTTATCCGGCCCAAACTTATCGAACTTTTCACTCAGATCGAGTCCCGACTCTAATCTCTAAATCACTCCAGTGCTTGTGACGCGTGGAGTCGTGCATGAACTTAACACAAATGGTGGACGTACCTGTCTGCTCCTCCTTATTTGCTAGGAACATTGGAGTTGTGATGGACAATACACTAACATTAGACAAGCAGATTACTCAAATCTGTAAATCTGCCTTTTATTCTATTAGGAATATTTCTAGAATAGTCCAGTTTCGTATTCGAAAATTACCGCTGAATGCAATGACTACAGACGCATGTACGCAGGGTTAGCCTCATTCTGAAGTAAAACTTTCATAAATACCAGCCGAGAAGGTGCAAAACGAGAAACTACAACAGTACACAGAGTTGTGAATAGCCCGCCTTGTCGCTGGTATTCATGAATGTTTAACTTCAGAATGAGGCTAACGCTGCGTCCATGTGTATGTAGTCATCGCATCCAGCGGTAACTTTTCGAATACGAGACTGGACTATTCTGAGAAAAGGGAAGTTCCTAAGTTTGAACACCACTAAGATTCTTGTGCACGTTTTTGTCACATCTAAGCTTGATCAGTGCAATTCGTTGTTATATGGCCTACCTTAGCATTTAATTCAGCGACTACAACATGTTCTGAATGCTACAGCTAGGCTTGTCACACTTTCTCACTGTAACCGAAATTAAGGGTGTGTTCAATTGACCGTACCGTATTTCGGAATAAGACTACACAGAGTGATCGCTACAAATCACTTATATCGGGATATTTCAGCCACCTGAACACTAAGCGTATCTTGAATATCATAAAACATGCCTGAACCAGTGATTTTTAGATACTGTTCCATCTATTATTATTCTGGAATGCGATCACGGCAATCGAACGCACCCCAATTTTCCAGAATGAGTTTAATCTTTAATCTTTCACTTTAATCGTGGCCATCCTCTATCGAAAAAGTTTGAAAATAATATTCAGGATATTCACATGGTATTTCTCTTCTATCTCAGGGTGTTAATGTTGTAGTTTTGTTTTAAAGAAACTTGAAGGTTCAGTTCAATTGACAGCGCCCCATAAGCCTGGTTTTATTGTTCTCCACATAATTCTATGGATCCTAGTTTGGTTCAATTCCGATGTGTGGTACATTTTCAAAGCCTGATTTTATTGTTCTCCACATAATTCTATGGATCCTAGTTTGGTTCAATTCCGATGTGTGGTACATTTTCGGATGCGGTTGAATCAAGATTGTAGGAGGAGTTGGCGAACAAAGAAAAGTAAATAGACGAAGAGACAGACGAGTATAGCGGCATCAGCTGATTGGAATAAATAACATCCTGAAGGACTCTACTGATGCACAAATAACACTGTGAAAGCCTCAGAGAACACAGGTGGTTACACCCTACTGTGGCGGCACTCGCTGCAAAAGAACCTTTAGTTATAATCAGCCTTTTGATGTAATTAAAAAAGTATCGGAATGCGAGGTCTATACGTTCTGACCTTGTGCACCTGTTCAGACAAAGCTACAACACTGCTGAAGCTAAATATTTTTTCTTAAGCATATTAACAAATACTAGATACGAACTGAATGATGTCAATAGAGCTATGTGACTTGTGCAGATGTGTTTAAAACGCTAACCGTAACGTTGGTCCCCTTCACTGTTTCGTAAGGTCACGAGGAACATACAGGGAAAATTAAATTCAGTCAGTGCCTATCGAGATTATAGCAGAGCACGTCATTGACTTCACGTATCGCAAGCGCAAGTAATTTTCAGCGCGCAAACATAATAAAGTTCTTGAAGTCCCAACACGAATGTCATCAGGCCTCCTCATGATCAGTTTCACCATGCGCGTTGGGACTTCACTTACACGCGCGCATCAAACAAACACTATGCTAGTGCGGTCTGTATGAGGGTGGTTAATGAGATCACAACCCATCACGAGCATCACTGATCTGCAGTATTAGGGTACTAGAGGATATCTCAGAAGAACTCTAAGAATTAATCCCTCAAGTGCAAAGTAATCTTTACAATTTTTTTACTTCACAGCAGATCGAGTTCAGACAATCATGTATACTATGCAATTTGTGTTTAATAAACATTTCTTCCAACGAACACCAAAAATAACATATTGTATATAGAATACTTTTATATATATAAAAGCTATGATTTTCTAGAAATATACTGAGAAGTAAGAATTTGGGAAACTGCAAGATTATAGATCTCAATCTTCTAGTAGGACATAAAAGACTAGTTCTCCGACGTTTGATTTATAATTGCATGATTTTGTTGATAGAGCGTAGTCGTGCTATGAAGTCCATCATTCCAGATTTGAGTTCCAAATCGGGAAATACTTCCTCGACTGGATGTATTGAATGAAGTAAAATGTCTGCGATTGTTGCTTGTTTTCTTGCTTTTCATAGCCAGTTTTTGCCATACTAGCAACAATGCAGTTTCAGCGGTGACTGAATAAAACGTTTACTTTCTAAACTGCGGCAGGTTGCGCTATAATATACACAAAAGGTAACACTCTCAATTTGATTTTGATTTCTTATTCAATTCTTGCTTTAAGAAACATTCACAAAGTGCAAAGTTCTGGCCGCATTCGGCGTCCACTGTAAAACAATGAACCGATTGCAATTTACTTTTTATTGGTAGTTCCTTTTGGTCTTAATCTGATATTATCTTTTGCAATTCGCGTTTCAGGTTTTCCATGCATCACGCAGTGTCTTTTTTAACATGTTATGAAGCCTCCCTACCAATGCAAGCCAATCAAGCAAGTTTTGAGCCGGACACCCATAGTATGGTACGCACGTATAGAGTTCCGATGACTTGGGCTGTTCGAGCTCACAAGTAGAGTATTACATAGATATATTATATTTAAAAACGGAAAATTCAACAACATTACATTGATTTGCATGAATGCTGTGATTAAAAATGTAAAATACACTATCGTTTTGCCATCAAACTGACAAGTGGAACAAAGTAGATATCAAGTCAGCAAAAAAATAACAGCAATCGACAAAAGCGCTTCACGAATCGGTTGGTTCACTCTTTGTAAGCCTGGAGTCGTTTTAGAGATCAAAAACTCTCGGTTTTTACATTTACTGCCAGACCGATTAGTCAGGGTTCAGCTCTCGTACAGAAACATTTTTAATTAATCACTGTAACAATATAATAGTTGAACAATTAATTTAATGGCGCGCATTTTGTTTTTTGGCCATCCACACATGGTTCTTTGAATTAAACCTTAGCTTAAACATGGAAATCTTATCAAACGAAGCTCATAGTTTTATAAAATATTGGGTATGTACTTATAGCTTACACGACGTTCCTCCAGATCTCAGCTCTCATGAGAGCGTACGTTCAAAAGCCGTTTCGGCCTCCAGTTGCGCGCGTGCACGCAGTTTGTCTAAGCCCGAGGGGGAATCGGTGAATACTAATCACCGGGCCATTGTATATCGCACACCTAGTCACCTGGTTAGCTCCAAGGGAGGGCCATTGCAACGTAACCTCATCAGGCATCTCAATATAACGGAAACTACTCATAATAGTAACACAAAAACGATTTGTTTACACAATGATCAAAGGGTTTTTGTCGGCTTATTTAATTTGCCTGTGTTTCAAATGGCGCAAAAAGTTACCATAACTTAGAATCTTACTTGATAATCTGATATAATAATTATGATAATTGTCACATTAGCCTAATGTTTTGCGTCTTGATGTATATAATGTTTCGCTAAGACTTCAGAATGACCTGCCACTCCTGTTCACTATACATACATGCTATTAGTCTGCTAACCAGTCGCACGACTATGTATGTACAGGTTATCTGTCGGCTAACCAGTTGTACGACTATGTATGTACATGTTGTCGGCTAACCAGTTGTACGACTATGTATGTACAGGTTATTTGTTGGCTAACCAGTTGTACGACTATGTATGTATAGGTTATTTGTTGGCTAACCAGTCGTACGACTATGTATGTACGGGTTATTTGTCGGCTAACCAGTTGTACGACTATGTATATGTACAGGTTATTTGTCGGCTAACCAGTCGTATGACTATGTATGTACAGGTTATTTGTTGGCTAACCACAGTCGTACGACTATGTATGTACATGTTGTCGACTAACCAGTTGTACGACTATGTATGTACGGGTTATTTGTCGGCTAACCAGTTGTACGACTATGTATGTACGGGTTATTTGTCGGCTAACTAGTCGTACGACTATGTATGTACAGGTTATTTGTCGGCTAACCAGTCGTATGACTATGTATGTACAGGTTATTTGTTGGCTAACCAGTTGTACGACTATGTATGTACATGTTGTCGGCTAACCAGTTGTACGACTATGTACGTTGCGAATGACGAGTAAAAATACACAGCCGTTTTAGCTGATAAGCAGACTAATAAATTGTTTAATATATAAATCTACAAAAACTGCATTATGCGGGCAACCAGGAAGGCATTTCATTTTGACTACCTCGATACAGTTTCATAGTTCTTGTGTCCTTGTGTATATTGGTATTTATATCATTGATAATAGTTATAAATCAAATCACTGGGCACTGTTTTCTGAAGAGCGAGGGATGCGTATAACAAGTGTTAGGGTGTTATGCAGTCGTGATACAGTATCTTCAGTATCTTTATTATCGGGGGAGGGCATTAAGTTTATGGTAAATGTGTTGAGCATGCGCAACAGCTCTCTTCCACTCGTACTCGTCCCAATCCCTTTCTTGATTGTTACCCCGTAGGCTCGTTATTGCTGCGAAACTTAGCTCCAGCGTGGAAACTGTCGTTCAGAAGTAGAGGCTGCAATGGCCTCGAGAAACATGAATTACAATAATTAAAAACAAAAATCAAAACGAGTCTGTATTTAGTCCAATAGCAATTTGCATATTCACGGAGCGAACTGGGACCGAGTAAGTTTTCGCGCGATAACGAGGCTTATGCGGGGAATTCGAAGCATTTCCCGTCGAATAAACCTAAAAGAGGCGACTAATACTAGATATACTAGTTGTAATACAAAATAAAACAGCAAAATAAAAACCCCAAACGCAGAGTAGAGGAATGAGAGTAAAAGAACAATCAGCAATTTGTCAGTCTACAATCCCTTTTTTGACGTAACTATTTGCTCCACTGTATACAGAGATGACTCAACATAATTATGGCTGCCAAGACTTCAAAACTTGGAAGGTACCATTAATGCTATCTGCAAAGCCGAGGGAATATTTTTTCAAAGAAACATAAAGATGAACTCGTAGAACTATATCTCAAAAGGCCTACGAATAAGACCTAGAATCACTAGAAGGCAAGAAAACACCATCGGATAAAACTGTCTGCCGAGCGAGTTTTGTTTACCTGTCAGTATTTGTACGTGTCCATCATATCCAGTGTTGTCTGCAGGAGAAATTGTAGCATTCTAAAGATTTGTACGCTTTCAAGGTTTATGAGATAGAAATACAAGGCAGCAAACGTATAATCAGGCATTTCACTGCCATCAGGTGTTTGCAGTTTAATCTGCAAAGTATCCGATGGTGTTTCCTTAATATCTTCTTGTGATTCCAGGCCTATTGAATTGGTTAGATCTTTTGGGCTAGTTCTACGATTCTTTGAAACAATAATCCCTCGGGTTTCAGCTCTGCCTCCAAGTTTTGAAGTCAGAAGTCTTGGCAGCCGTATTAGATTTTGTTGTGTCGTCTCAGTAAGTGGAGCCGTAGTATGTGAGAAACAGGGATTGTAGACTGATAAAGTTGCTGATTGTTTTTTTTATTCCTTCCTATGCTTTCCTTTTCCACGTTTATTTTTTTTTAGTTTGGGGTTTTATTTGTATTACGACTAGTACATCAAGTCAAGATGGGAAATGCTTCGAATCCCGGCATAAGCCTCGTTATCGCGTGAAAACACACTCAAAGGTTTCAAAGGTTTTTTATTTTCTACAATTACAAAGATTACAAATATGAAAAAGGAAAGAGAAAGGTCAAACTAAATACGTGAAGGGTGCATGGGATACAACCCAAAGGGTCGTGTTCCCGGCGCGCCCGTTCTCACCGTGAATATGCAAATTAGCTATTCGTAGTTCTTGACCGCCATTTTGAAAGGTAACCAAGCCTTTGTTGACATCGAGGCTGGAGTTAATTCAGCTAAGTTAGATGCTTGTGTCTGGTTAGCATGATAATCAAAATCTTTCTATATTCAAAGGAAGAGGGTTTGTATACGTACAGGGTCGACTCCATCCTCCATGCGAGGCTGGGGCTTAATTACCTTTCAAGAACTACGAATTGGTCTACTATCTTAACCTGAACAGTGTACAGGGTAGAGAAACCGCATCCCACCGCGCTGAATCGTTCAACCCCTGACCTTATTCAAGACTAAAATTCTTAATATTTCTAACACTTCTGGATAAAAGCACCTTGATTTATAATTATTACTTACTCTTGTGACTCAGCGGCACCGGCAAAGACGTACGAATATGTCTTATAATAAAGCGGGATGTTGAAGCATGGAATTAGGCATACATGCAGCATGTAAAGACATTGCTTACACCAGTTTTCTTAATGCTGCTAGTACCAGATCCTATATTGTTTTGAATTTGCAGGGGGCCAAAATTCTATATAGACAACCAAAATATATACCAATCTGGTGAGATGCGGGACTTGAGGGCGAGGGCTTAGTTGCCGTTCACTTGGACTCATAACAAGTGCGATCACGTGATATCAGGAAGATTGCAAATATCTGAATTTTAACGACACCGGAAACAACCATAGGGGCTGATCAAAGTCATACAGAACCCGGCTAAACCACACATCGAATTGGAATTTAGTACGTTGGTTTATGTGGAGGAAGCAAAACGAACCCGGAGCAAGGGCGAGATCCCAACAAACTCAACTCACATATGGCGCCGCGACCGGGGTCACAGAGGTAAGAGGCGAATTGCTTACACTTGCGCCACCCAGCTTGCCACAGGTAACCCAAAACGGATGTCCAATGTAGCCTCGTGCCCAGGCTTTTCCTTTATGCGCGGCTGGATATTGTGACATCACTGCCATGTCCAAGAAGCCGGGCCGAAACCTCTTGAAAGCGAAATCGAGAGGTCTATGGTAGATTTTGAGAGATCTATGAACGTGTGAAACCTAAGTCGAAATGTTCTGCCGTAGGTACTTATAATACGTAGGTCAAAAACAGAAACCGGCTCCAAAAATACCTGTATTTCACTTTGTGAGGTTTTGCCAGGCTTCTTACTCGCCATTTTGGAAAAACGAGTATAAATCCCCTTTTAAGGCGGGAATTGGAGCTGAGAAGCAATCCGAAAACTCGATCCGCTCCTCACACGATCAAGTGTTGGAAGAACCTTCCCTGTGTGCTGTTATCATCCCATGCTACGATATCCACTATTCTGATTGGTCAATAACGAGAACTTTCAAAATATGTGGATTCTGATTAGTCAAAAACGTGTGCATAAAAAAGGCTATAGATTGCACAGTTTGCTGAGTATATTATAGCCTGTGCCAACTGTATAGATTTTTCGCTATGCCAGTCCAAAGCAAAGTCTGCTGCTCATTATAAGACACATATCAATAAAATAGCAAGCAAGTGTCGTTTTAAAGTTCTCGCGTCCCCTTCCATATTAGGAAAATTCCATATTTGGAAGAGATGCCAGGACATTCAAAATGGCGGTTTCTAGGTCCCAGACCTCTCAATCGACACTCGTTGTTTGATATGTGACGGTTTATCAAGCGAGATTATTCTCAGTTTGCGGCACTGGTAATCCATGGACTTGTTTCTTGGGTCCAAAACTATTGTACAAACTGAAAGAGTATTCCACAACGACACAAAAACTGAAGGATCTCATTCGATCTCAAGGAGCTTCATGAACAAGAAGTGTGCCTGTAAAACTGTTGCAAGTCCTTTCGTCGATGTTAGTATTTCCAAATATGGTTTTATTTCGTCGAAGAGTTGTTGAATACTTTCATAGTTAAATCATCTGCACGCTTGCAAATCTTTTTTGCCTTGAATGAGAGTATGGCAACTAGTTAGATTTTGAGCTATACATCACCAACCACCTGTAAATAAAAAAATAACTTTGTTCGAACCATTTCGAGCGAATAGTCCATATCTGAAGCTGAATGCAAAGAAAGGATTTGTTAACAACAACACAACTGACGCTTAGTCTAAAAAGAAACAATTTTCCCGGTTGCACCTGGCATACTCGTGCCTGACACTCTCAATCTGTATGGCTGCTTCATGGATCACAGCTCAAGCAGAACTCACGGCACAATTACCACGAGAGTACTCGTGTGTTTTAATGTCTTATAAAACTAAACTCTAAAGCCCCAACAATTACGATAATCGCCAAACTCCGCTCGGGGCTACAACTTTTGTTGTATTACTTCACAAGTCCTTGATGTTTCACGTCATGCTTGGACATAAGGTACCGACCTACGAAATTGCTCAAGATGTTTTAAGGGCCAAATGCATGGATAGCTATCAGCAGGTGCGAGCCAGCTGGAAATGGAATGAATGGAAGACCGTTAGATTTAACGAACCGCATCGACTATGAACAACTCCACCTCGAAGTAATTTAGTTTTGAAAATCGAGCGAGTTAATTATCATAAGTACCCGAACTTTTAACGGAAACTGCAAAATACCTCTTGTTTGCTTAATTCAACGTGAGCTCTTTATTAAAATGTAGCTTTTGATGTCGTACTTAAACCTGCAATTCTCCACTTAAATAGGAGATGTAGGGGTTTCAGTATGAACAGAAATCGTGTTGTAACACGCGCGAGTGATGTCATCTTATCTCTTCACCCTCTTTTATATGGAAACATTGTCCGGTGACCTACATGATTTTAGTTTATCCACTTTACCTATTGCCAAACGAATTCAAGAGCTGGTCTGACTCAAACAAGTACAGTTATAAAACTATTAGCGTTAAAGTAATGTTTCATACGCCGAATCCAAATGCTAATGAGCTAAATCTATTGTTGTACTATTGAGCTAAATCTATTGTTATGCTATATAATGAGCTAAATATATTGTTATGGGCTCATTAATTGAATTCGACGCATGAAAAGTTCGCAGTCTGAAACGGGTATAAGCCTTTCTAAAATAGAACTTGTATTGCACCTCTCGAGATTAAAACGCAGTCCACCGAACGCAAAAAGATGAGGCTGTACATGACCACAATAGGCCCTTTGCAGCTAACAAATCACGTGGTTGTACTGGAGAGCAAAAAATAACTGACTTCATTTATTTAAAGGCCTTGTACGAGATCGGTATTGCTATTAGAAAAACCTGTTTGCAAATGCTATTTTCCACCTCCAATCAATTGCCGCTCTTTCTAAGACTGCGTTTTTAAAGATAGCTTGCTCTCCAGTATTCATGGCAACGCCTTTCCCATGGGGATCATGAGCTCAATTCATTCGTTAATGAAGTATTATATCAGCACGTGACTGTTAGCTGCAAAGGGCCTATTGCTTGCGAACCTAACACAGTGAAAATAACACGTAGAAAGCAACAGCACTTGTACTGGCTTGTTTTTAAGATTTCGCGTGATTTTATGACAGATTTAAAGTTTATCGTGCGCAAAGGGATGTACAAGCCGCCATCTGTTTCTTTATGGTTGATTAGAATAAAACTAAAATAAATAAATGGTTTATTTTACGTCGAAGATACAGGAAGCCGTTAACGGGTCTCCCAAGCCAGAGGCTTATGTTTAAGTATTCCGACGAACTCGGAATTGGAACTGATTTAGATTGGTTTTTGAGGAGGGAGGAAAACCGGAGAACCCGGAGAAAACCCTCGGAACTAGGGCGAGATACCAACAAACTCAATTCACAGATGGTACCGCGTCCGGGAATCGAACCTGGACCACAGAGGTGAGAGGCGAAGCGCTTAACCACTGCGCCACCAATGCATAAAGACCATAAATCTAAAACTTAATAGTGGTTATAGGTGCTTCACAGTCCAACCGCTTTAACATTTTTGAAAGCTTTTTTAAATTTCATCCAAAAGAAGAAATAATATTTTAGCCCTTGGCAATATTTTGATTAAGTTTTTGAAACCACTTTTATGAGAATTAAAAGCGACCAGCCTCTCACAACACATTTACCCAGTGTCCGTTTATTATATAGTTAGTTTATTCGGTACTGAAAGCCCATATTTTGCTCTATTATATAGAAAACTAGAACGACTCAAGGTTATTGTGAACTATTTAATACACAGATACATTAAATTTTTGAAAGGAAAGAAAGTAAGAAAGAAAGAGCATATCACGGCGAATCAAGTCTTCGTGCGCAGTTATCAAAGGAGCAAAAACTTTCGAATCTATCACTATATTCTATCTTACTTTCCAATTTCACTTATTATTCAGTTCCTAAGTATCTCGAATCTTGATTGGTTGATTAATCTGCAGATAATTGCGCGCAAATAAGCGTTTTCTGCAGATATTGTTGTGAGCATGCGCAGTGCTGTTCAACAACAAATCCCAACATGGCTGCTCGGTTGACAGAGCGTTCAGAGGAGGAAATTGCGAGCATTTTGGATGTCCAAAGTAGCAAAATCACAAATTGTTTACTGAACTAGTATTAATCACAGATTTAAAAAGCGCGTTCGTAAGGGAAGGTAGAGCTAAAATAATGGGATAGCAGTTGCCAAATGTGTACCAGATTTGGATGTATTCTGGTTGATGTTTGCCTTCGCCGAGCTGCACAACTCGGTTGCTTGAACGAATTCAGACCACAAATCATAGTCATTTTCCTTCGCCGAGCTGCACAACTCGGTTGTTTAAATGAATTCCGACCACCACAAATCATGGTTAATAGTCGGTTCTTCATCGACACAGCACCGATCAGGGGAGTCATGCACACCTCCTGAAGACTTCGATCAATGTTACCTAGAAGATTTCGAGACATCACATCTGAACGAGAAAAAAAAGTACTTAACGAGCGCACAGAATCCTCTCTCTTTGAGTTTGAAGAACGCGGAGATTTGCTGCAGTTTAATTGCCGCAGTTTGCCTTCGCTGTAAACTTATGCTAATTGGCTACAAAACAACGGTCCAAGCCTTGCCCCTGCAAAAAGATCTTTGGGGGGCCAAATGGCAGTCCACAATCACGTGACACCAAATCTCGAATCGACTGACTAATATAGGGTTGCGTTCTGCGAACGCGATAATAAAACAAGCTATCGCAAAATATGATGAATTGTCTGTGTCTCGCTACCAGTTATTTGCCTCTGCCCTCGGCATCGGAAAATAACTGGTAGCCATCATATTTGATTCAGCCTCATCCAATAATTGCTTATTATTCGCAAGAATGCTTCGAATAAAGGTTTGCACCCGAGGCAGCACTTGACTGGCTTCTGTAGCTTTTTATCCAATCATAGCGTTGTTATTTTATACGAAACCAATCAACAGTTACTTCGATTAACGGATACCCACCGCTAAACTTTCAAGCAAAACCTTTATAAATATTCACGGTTGCAAATGAAGGAAAACAGTAGCCATATGTTTTCCAGACACAACGCACTCTCTCATTGGCTGATTCAGGATCACGTGGCAGTCATCATATTCCAATGTATCCCGCGCGGGCAACAATTCGTCAATTGGTTGCCCGCCACGTGATCACATCGTGACAGAAAATGGTGTGATGTGTCGCGCTCGCCACTGTCTAGCTAAAGACGAGAAATATTTGTTTACTAAAACGTCTAGATCTTCATCAAAAGCTGACCATTTTTCGTCGAAAGAAAGCGTTCAAAATGGAACCAGCTCCAAAGAAACAATTTACGTTTTGTCAAGCGCGAGAGAGAGAAATTGTTAGCTAAAACAGGATGCAAGAAAGACACAAAACGATACCAAAAATGTCGTAGCGACGCTGGCAACGTTTTGTGTTGAAAAGCAGCTTCCCGAAGAGAAGACGACCAGCCTCGCTCGTATCAGGTAGTAAAACTTATGTCTATATAACAAATCACTTACTTACTCCGTTTCGGGGAACATCGAGGATCTAGGGGAAACAAAACTCACTGATTCCCGAAGGGACAGTCATTATAAAGTGTCTAATGTTGCACAGTGCAAAAGGCGTTCATGCATATGTTTAGTGCCGCTATGGCTGATTTTCCGTTGAACCACTTTTGTGTTTTCCATGACTTCCTCTGCTCGTTAATCTGGCCCGCCTTATTACTAAACCACACATTCAGAAGAGGAACATTTATTTACAACTTCCACTTAATTATGATGCACCACTCGAGATGCACATGATTGGTTGTTTCATATCCTTATAAAATCCCCCTTTTCCCTAAAAAGGTGTAATGCGGCACGTAAACTTGAGCAAGGCGATGAAAGAAAATACAAAATATATAAATGGTAAAGATTCAGGTCCGAGAAATGGCAGTTTTTCTGGGGAGATGCATGAGAGATGATTTTATGTTGCTCTTCACTTTATGCATGTATGAATGTTACCGGTAAGCCGCAAGGGGGGGTCTCGCCGGGCAGATGTGCGGACTTTGATCAATCACTACCTTGGGGAATTTGATTACAAGCTTTGCCCCAGGGTGTGGACATTTGAATTCGACCGCTTGAGGACTGGGTCCTAGTCTCTTGTTCTTGGATGTTGGAAGGTATGAACTTCAAAAATGCGTTTTCATCTGTTTTAAGTTAAAAAGAACGCTTCACATCTATTTGGGATCACCACCAGTTCCCCCATTGTCTCAGCTGTATATATATATATATATAGTTTAAGGAGGAATTTCGTTCCCCCAGATGGAGCAATTTGATCACAATTGACCATTTTTTTCTTTCCCCAAGGTGGGGAATTTGACCAAAAATTCTCGAAAAAAGTCAAATGTCGCACATCTGCCAGGCCACTCCCTCCCCCATCCGCCTTAACATTTAGTGTATAATATATATCAGTATAGACAACAAAAAAGTGTTTACAAAATATGAGAGCTGGATGCCCGGGCCCCCAACCGTCAACCCCCATGATCTTATCCGATAACGGAATACACTACACCAAAACTGGCATGTTTCGCAAGCGTCTGTCCATGCTACAAAGAAACACAAAATATTTTTCAAAGCGGTGTGCCCCAAGTAGTAGAGTCCTCAGATTCACCTTCAGAAGTGAAGAAACGGTGGAGGACAAGGTCGCTAGCATCCTACAGCGAGTTTGAACGGCGAACAGAGATTAAGGTTACCGTAGACTTTCAAAACGGAAAAGTTGAGGAAAAATGTTTTCCCGCAGAAATGTTGTTTTAGTAGCAATGTTTCATATACCAAAACCTCCGTTCAATAATTTTATCTCCCTTTAGGAAAATACCATATGCCCCAACCACTCCCACCCCATTGATAAAAAGCTTTTCAATTGCTAAGATATCGTTCTGGACCTGGTACGGTCCAAATATTCCAGTGGATAACTAACGAGTTTTAGTATATACCACTAGTGAATAGTGCTTTTCGCGCGCTCTGATTGGCTACTCCGGAGGTGAATATCCTTTGCTATTCACCTCCTTTGATATTCACCTCCTTTGATATTCACCTCCGAGTGAAGCAGCGATCACCTCGCGCGAGTTTTTGTCCATTTGACAGAAAAGAAAATAACTATTTGGTGCTGGCTATTTACTGGTATATATGGTATATACTAAAACAATTATTCACCTCAGTGTCGGTGGGTGGTGGTGGATATTTACCTCGCCACTTCGCGGCTCGGGAAATATCCACCACTATTCACCTCCACTTCGGTGAATAATTGTTCATTATCCACTGGCCGATTGGGATCACTATCTGGTGGATACACTATCTGGTGGATACGGCGGTATTCACTCTTCGAACAACCGGAGCCATATGTACAGTTCTTTATCACTCTCTTCATAACTGCAGATTAGAAACCTTTCCTTGGTGACGAGAACGAGAACTTGTGAATGGCATGCATCTGATCTCGATCTTTTGTTGCGAATAGTCATCGTGACTGCACGGTAACGTGGTTTTCATGCAAATCATTCGACTATCACGCAATTTCTCGTTACCCCACCCCTCTCCGGCCAGAAGTGGCTGTCGTAATACATGATATAGGAAGCTTTCATTCATCGCAAAGTTTCATTAAATGTTGTTAGCGTTTTTAGGCAACAAAGCAATTGCTCTCGTTCTATAGTAGATGAAAGGCAAATAGGTTAATGCTGCTAGTGTTGTAAAAACTACCGATTATTTACACGTGGGTTAATCAGTAACCGTTAGTGACAACTGTCAGCTGTCATTAATGTTGTTACCAACATTTAAATGAAACGGAGACCAGATCAGAGCCATGTCCTCTCCAATGGACTTCTCACTATATAATACACAGCTGCTCATTGTAACCATCGGATCATACAATTTATCCTCTGTTTAGCCACTCGCGATCGCGTACTTGGTTTAAGTTTTATACATGCCAAAAAGCACGCAGTTAATTCAGGAAGACGGAGATTATTTAGAGGAAAATGTCGTTGTAGTAACATGGTATTCGGTGATAGTTTACGGGAAATTCTGAGACGTTTTCACTTGTTTATTATCGGGGGTTTCTTGTGTATTACCTGTTTGTATCATTATGAAAAAGAACCAAGGTGCTATTTATTGACTGGATTTACAACGGTACGTAATTTAGGAATGATTACAACTTCACAACACGTCGAGGCTGGTGAATTGTTCCCGTTGTGATTTAGTTAGCTGTCTGCCGAGATAGTCGCTGAATTTTCATAACGATAAGTAATCTGCATGGTTAGCAAAATTAATGTTACTTCCTTTCTGCAATTTCAAGGATGGCTCGACGGCAAACCTCTTAGAATATCTAAATGAACGTGTTTAGTTAATTATATGTCAAGCCCAGTGTAGTGACCCAGCTGTGGTGATACACACTTCCACGGTGAAACAAAAACAACAAACAACAAGTATAATCTTCCGGTTTCTCAAAGGTGTGATACAACTGAAATATTATTTTTTTGAACAAACATTTGTGTTATTTAGAAAGATGAGCTACTTATTCATTAGTTTGTTGGTCTTATTAGCGCGGTGCTTCGACGCAATTGCTCAGTGAAAACGTTATAAAGTTGTTATTATTTTTTCAAAAATCATGTGATGCAACTGATGGGTCCATGTTTACCTAAATTATACAATGTTGTAAACAAATTCTTGACTGAATGATATTCTAGAAACATCCACCCTTGGATATTTATTGACAAATTAAAAACTGCTTCGCAACTTCTCTAAATTTTACCAAAGTAAATAATTTACACAATCATCAATCACGGATTACAAAACGTGCTCATGGGAACAGCATCTATATTAATTTGTGTGAGAGAAAAATCAACACAGCCAGCCATTGCTAAAAGTCTCCGAGAATAACATCCAACGTTCGACCAAGATACTGATATATTTTCCCACGACAAACAGGAAGCGAGAACAATACCAAGTTGAGGCCTTTGTAGTTCACAATAGCAATCATGCATATGTATTGCACTGAGGTTTGATTAGTTCTAAGCAGTTTTAAGTATGGGAATGCTCGTTGCTGGGCCAACTTACTCATTTGGATAAACGCCAAAGTTAATCAGCTTCGGATGGTTGGTTCAGCAAAACAACACTTGGACAACCATTTCTTTGGTACCACTTCTTCACGCACAAGAAACATAGCCACAGCTCTTTTGTAATTCATTAAAGATTGTGGGTCGTTATGTATTGATTTTAATCGAATTCCTTAGTTTTACATTGTCATAAAATGCCTTCCAAACATTATAAATATCCCCCAAGAGCAAATACTTCGCTGGAGCTTTCAGTTTGATTTAAGTACCACATGGCTCACGATCAGACAGCGTAAGAGGTATATATATTCTATTGAACGAGGAAGGTGATTATGGACTGGTTTTTACGATTATGGCCCGATCTATTGATTATAGACCGATCCCGATTACTCATACTGGTCACGACTGTTATTTGCCTTGTAAAAACTTTGCACATTCTTTGTGCTTCCTTTGCACATTCTTTGAGCTTCCAGTCTAAGACTTCTAAAATAAGCTGAAGTTATTTTCACAAGACAACAATCAGTGGGTTTGCCATATTTCTTAGCACACGTAATGCTCTATTGTCCACTTGCACAACAACAAAAGTCAGTGATCTAGTCATGCGCCTGCTATTAGACTCAGTCAAGCTCGCAGCGCCGAACAATAACACTGAACAAACATTAAACACTAGATCGTGGGAAAGTAGAGCTTGACCTGCTAGCCTGATCTTAATTTCACCAACAATTATTATCCCAGAAAGATACGAAAAAAGGGAATTGTCCATATAATATAGTTCTCACCCACTTTCTATTTGAGCCGCACAGCTGCTCTATCCTGTCACTCTATTACTTCACTAAATGAGCATATTAATTATACCAAATTCATAATGTTCAGTGGCGGTTCTTCTGTATTTACTTATCCAAAACTTTCACACGCTCCCAACGTCTGCCTGTTGGTTTCTGTATGCCTTGGGCTATTGGGTTGTAGAATATGATTGGTGTATTTGATAAAGGGCGGTGCTTTACCTTCGATATCCACGTGCACCTCATAGTACAGGGTAGCTCAACCTATCACGAGCCAGTCACAACCCTAAGAGGCAGTCATCCGGCAATACGTTCGTTATCAATTATCTCTTGTTTGTGAAGCAGGACGAGCTCGTGTGTTGCAGCATACCCAAGTGATTGGGTAGCGTGCGTGTGCGCTTCAATCGGTCGATCGAGGAACAGCTCAACAACATGAAACGAACATATAGCAGCAGTGATTACGAAGAGGATGAAGACTGTATTGGAGATCGGTGAGGCGCGCAGTTGGGACACTCAAACCCTGAACCAAATGTTTCCCATTTTCCTTACTAAGTAAAATACCAGATCTAATTCTGCTTTTGCGCGACTGTATTCTCTTTCCGCAGCCTCGCAGAGGGAGAGAATGACGAGACTGCAGCCAGGAAAAAAAGGCGAGGGGTAAATAGAAGCAGTTGTTTCCTACACTTGTCCCATATTTTTCAATTCCACCTATACTTTAGTCAGTTTGATTATGTTGATCTTGTCTGATCCCGAGACGTTTTTTCTTGGTGTTTCAGCTGATCGAGAAGAAGAGGAGAGATCGAATTAACAGTTGTTTAACAGAGCTAAGACGCCTTGTCCCTGCAGCACTAGAGAAACAGGTGATTAAAGTAATAAAATAGATTATCCACCGAGATGTTTTAAAGAACATTACTCCTTCCACCAAGATGCGTAAATACGAAGGACTCATGCGTCGAACTGTTTATTGTGCAGGGCTCAGCAAAACTGGAGAAAGCGGAAATTTTGCAGATGACAGTTGAGCACCTGAAGGGGCTAAGGAATGCTTCGGTGTGTGGAAGAGGAAGAGGTAATATAGAGTAATTATTAAAGCACCTAGCTTTCACTTTCAGCCTGTGGAACAAGGGTCAGTACGTGCAACAAGAGTATATAAATCACAACTTTGATAAGGTTTCTTATACGAATAATAAATATTTTAAAAGTTTACTTTACTAGTTTAGTAGTTGGCATACTCTGTCAGAGTATGAATTACTTGAATTATTGTATCTTTTCATTAGATATGTATCGTATACTATACGCTGTAAATTACTTTAATAATTACTTAGGTATGAACTTTATAATATGCTTTGTAAATGATAACTGGAAAACCTTTTGGGGGCTTCTGATAAATATGTACGCATGTTTCTATTAACATTTTTAAGGTTGATGATTTCAACTGTTGACTTGTAGTAATGGTACCTAGCGCTGTGCCAAACCCCACCAGTGCATATATATACTTCTAGGATTTTTTTTTCAAAGTACACAGACTGCCATTAATAAAACGAGCCGTGCTATACAGAGATCTAAAGATCTTATGATGTTTATTTGCATTGTCGCGGCATGGCTGCAAACGGCTAGAATTGGTCATCCTCACAGTGGGGTATCACGGCAAACACATTGGGTTGGGACACTAGAATGTTCTTACCGTACATCTCACATTCCGATACTTTGGGTACCGGCTTAGCAAAGAAATGTAGACTCCAAGAGTCCAAGGACTGTTTGAAATGCTAATGCGCCGCTTCTGTGCGTAATTCTTTGAGATTTCATGTCTTGATTACTTCAACCTGGCTGCATCCAACTCAGACGATTTTTTGGTGATTTTCATTAAATGAAATCAAACGTGCGCACTTCTAGCTGAATCAAAATCTCACTGTGAGTCGACTGAATAAAGTTTTCAAAACTTACTTTCTATTTTGACTTTGCATTGTTTATCTCTCCATGCAGTGCCATCTAATTTGAATCGAGTCACGGATTACCGAGCTGTCGGATTCCAAGAGTGCCTGTCTGAAGTGGCGCGTTACATGTCAGCTGTTGATGACCCAGAGTGTAAAGATCACAAAGCGCAAATCATGAACCACCTCACTGGACGCACACTACAACGACTAGTACCCACTCCCGGGGCTGTATTCCCTACTACCCGCCTACAACCTGCTTTACCTATCGTGTGGCCACTTGGACTCGCCGCGACCCCTACCTTTTATCAAAATAGAACTTCCAATTTTCCTGTCAAAGACGTCAAGATTAAAACCGAGCGCAGCGAAGTGGAAAATGCAGAGAGCGAAGCAAAGTACTCGAGTGGAAATTCATCAGAAGCAATCTCCAACTCACCAGCGCATCATACGGCTCCTACGAGCGCAGGGTTTACTTTGCCTATGCTTCCACTCTGTCGCAGCAACAGCATAAGTTTTGGGATCCCGCTCTCTGGACATCGCGTGGACTTGCCTTTTGCTGTGTTTCAAAACGGGGGCGCGAAAGTACCTCTGCTAAGCCCATGGGGTCCTGCTATGGCGTAATGATTCAATAAGAAGTTTGCGCATTACACTACTGGGTCCGGAGCGCTCAAAGTTGAACTTCACGGGATTAACCTGCAGTTGACTCAAGTGGTTTCTAAATGCGAAACTGTAAAATGCTAATCAGAGCTCAGTTTACTAATAGCGTTTCTTTAATGGTCTGATAACGACCTGTGTACTGACTCAGCTTCGACTTGATCTCCTAAACGATATACTGTTTTTTTCATTCAAGAGAATTAAAGATACGCAGACTTAAAGATAGCACAACAAATGCACACACGCACTTAAACTATGCACGAGGCTTAAACCGTTTAAAAGGCCAACGGGTTGTTTACATATTTCAACTGTTTAAAGCACTCAAGTCACCTGCTTAGCAATTAAACCACATGCAAAAGGCACAGAAAAGGAGTGCAATTACACCTCCATTTTGAGTTAATTATACCACGAGGAAGCCGTTCGAAAGCACAACTACTTCGAGTTTTAATTTAATAATATGTAGAACATACATCTGTTTTCTGACTCCACCTGAACTCCAATGTAAATATTAATACCTTTTTTACAATTTTTCGTAAGTGTTTGGACACCGAATACTGTGCATGCTTTCACCTATTGTTTTCCAGTTTGTACATATTAAAGGCATTTCAACAATTTTTAATTTAGTTGTGTGCATGGATTATTGAACTATCGCCATCTCAAAGGACATAATTAACTTTAGCTCAAAGTTTGGCACATTTTTCACAGCGGTAAAGTACACATAATGATTAACCTCAACACACACACAAGTTAGTGTTGTCAGTGGTGAAGAGCTGGAATTTCTATGCCAGACCGGGTTGTACCGTACACAGAAAACAAACTATGAGAAACAAGTGACGGCTGCTCGTCATAAGCACAAATAGTTACGGCCTAAAATATGCTTCACCCAGAAAATGCAATACCCTGAAAAATACCGTGCAAATTTCCGCCAATCCATTTATATGGGTCAGTCAGTTCGGGCCAGCTAGACGAAGAAAAATCAGCTATGGTGTGGCGGTTTTAAGATCCATTTCCCCCCTCCCCCCCGGGCTACAACTATTGGACGACTGTTCCCTACTTTTGTTTGGGGGGGGGGGGGGTGTACTGTGTGGTGGCGGGGAGGGGGACGCCGGGTGTGGTACAACTGTTAAGCGCTTCGCCTCACCACTGTAACCTGTATTCGAGTTCCGATCCGGTAACGTGAGTTGAGTTTGTTGGTATCTCGCCTTTGTTTCGAGGAATTTTCTCCTTGTTCTCTGGTTTTCCTCCCTCCGCAAAAACCAACACGCTAAATTCCAATTCGATCTGTGGTTTAGCTGGGTCCTGACTTTGAACAGCCCCTATGGTTGTTTCAGGTCCCGTTCAAATTCAGTCTTTTCTTTTGTTAAAGTTTGACGCGAACGGAAATCCGACGCAGGAGGATGTAAACGGTGAAGTTGTTTTCGAGCACTGTTGTTTGAATCTAGTAGAATTGGAGGCTGTTTTTCTTACACCAAAGTGCATGTGTCTATCATTTGATCTCAACAAAAGCTTCGACACTTGAGTTCACTTACGAACGTAGATAAAAATTCCAGCTTAAATTATTATGGGAACAAAGATTGCGCCACAGACAACATAATTAAATTTCGCCTTGGACAAAGGGGTTAGTGAACTGAAACACGATCTATTCGTGTTTTTTTTATTACCGTTGAACAGAAGAAAAAAAACCGGATGGCCAAACAATATTTCACACCCTAACCCTAACAAAAATAATGGGAAAAACAACTTGGCTTCTTTAAGGTTGCTCATAATGGCTGGATCGACTGTTTCATACATTCATACGATTAACAGAAACGTGTTTTCTGTAATTCAGTGAAAGCTAAAGCCGTACTGCTGATCGTTGTCCATCACTTTTCATTGTACGTTATTTGGCATTGAAAAACGAGGAAAACTTAATTAATCCATGAACGCACATTGAACCGCCTACGAGACAAACCTAGAACGCAAACCTAGAAGTTTCCTATGAACATCTTATATCCAAAAGACGTGATCGGAATAATCCATTTATTACATGTTTTTTTTCACATCCACCAGTTACAATCTTACGTGGGTACAATGATTATATTCCAATAGGCGTTATGTATGATGTGATCACCAGCAAGCCTCTCTTAATTTGTCACAACATTTTCTCTCAACACATACTAAGTAAGAGGTGATGGTGAAGACAAATTAAAGTATGACATCATCACACATAAGTTTACGACAGTCATGCGCAGTTGTACGAATCAATCCTTTGTTTATTTGGCGAGCAGATGCTGTTAGACAATGGTGGTCTGCCAGTTGGAACAAAAGACTTGAAAAACTGCGCGTAAACCGTAAACTGGTCTCAATGCACAGTGTATTATTCCGCCTAGTATATTGTCATTTAATAATGAGTATGGGGTGCAACTCCGACCTTCCCCAAACCCTTTGTCCAAGCGCTATCTATATATCACCATTGATAATTAAACCAGTTAATTGTTAGATTACTCTAGTCAAGGTGCTATACCCGTAGTTACGTACATTTCTTTCTCACTGTTCTTCATAAGTAGGCACGTAAAACAGCTACCACTAAATCCTTCCCTTTCCAAACCTTATCTTCACTCTATCCTGAACGGGAACCCCATCCACGTTAACTAAGATGTAAATAAACATGGAGCAATTTCGGAAAAAGGCAGGCTATTACAAAGTAAACCACAAAGAAAACATGATTAGGTCTGATTAATGTACCGAAAAACAGCAATGGTAGAGTCCCCGATCAGGAAAAAGCAACTTCCAACGCCCGAAAACGGAACGCCCACAGGAAGCTCAGTTATTGAAGTAGTCCATGCGAGTTACTTGCCCTGATCTGAGAGCATTTATCCTAATAACCATAGCCGGACCGGCAAGCATACAAGTATAATACTTGAACAAGCCACACAAGTATAATACTGATTTCTTTTATACCCACATATGCATTATATTTTAGCTGCACAGGCATAATTCTCCTGGCCACATAAGTAGGCCTACTCTGGGTCCTTAGGTCGCCTTATGTCGCCTTATGTCGCCCAATGTCGCCTTATGTCGCCCAATGTCGCCTTATATCGCCTTATATCGCCTTACATCGCCCTATATTGGCTTATCATATAATATCAGATTACACATTTAGCTTAAATAACTGGTTATTATAAAACTATGTTTAGACTGTAAGTGTTTTTGTTTTTAATAACTATTAATGAATACAAATTTATGTATCTCTACACCTACATTGTATATCAGTTGTAGTGACTAAACCTTACCATCCCCCGCCCCCCGCCCCGAGGTCCCACTGCCCTTACATACCTTACCCCAGTAAATTTCACAATTGCTCTTCATAGTTGAGAACCCCATAAGGTACACATTTGCCTATACGACCGACTAAAAAGAACTGTAACTAATTATGTTAATGTGTCTATGCACAGCTAATAATAATCTAAACAAGGATCTATACCATAAAAGGGATTTGTACCCGAGGGATTGGTATTGGGAAAGGTATTGGGATGATTGGAAGTGTATTGTCATGGTTGTGTTCATTAATGGTAGGGGTTATTGGATGCTAGGGTATTCTCAGACAGGTTTAGTACAATGTACATAAGATGACATGCAGGACAATTAAAGGAAGGGCTAGCTGCACTAGGTAACTGTTTCACTGAGCACTGAGGTTGTGAACATAAATTTAAAAAAAATAGTAATATGCACATTCAAATCCTGTACAGTTGTTTGCTGACAGCATCAGAGAAATCCTCGCTTTGTGATTGGATGACGCGTGCCATTCGGAATTCTCAATCTGTGTCGGCCTATTGTTTTACTGTAATATAATGGAGATGTGAACGAACAAGTATCGATCCAAAAAGGTTCCTTGGGATTGCTAATGCTTTTCTTCAACTCTGTTGCATTGTCCAATGCACAAGTTCATTAGACTCCAAAATTAAGCTGTACATAAAGTTATTTTTAGCATGGATAATCAACTTTCATCTGTATTTGCTACCCATGTTGTAGTTCAGTGCCCTTTAGTACTTACATAATCATACTTTTATGAATAGTGAACATATCAAGGTAATTATTATAATTTATCCAACATGTCTGCCAAAATCCCCCTTGCTCATTATTTATCACTAGTTGAAGTTTATAACACACACATCTCTACCTCAAGTTAAAATGAATGAAAGCCAGGAATTTTATAACATAATAGGAATAGCTATGAGTAGGACACAAAAAATTAAAATCTTGAATAAATTGACAATGTCATGTCGACTGCAGTATACTGTATGTAGAAATATGCATCTACCTGAAATTGTCCGGTTGCATCCAAATCGATGATGGCTTCATTTTTGGGGCCCTAGTTCTTTTGCAACTTGCGTTTAGAACTTCGTGCTTTTACGTGAAGTAAATGGTTCCAGTACAACTACATGTACAGTAGACTATCCGCTGGTCAAGAAAGCCGTGGGCAACTTTGAAAAAGCCTAGGTACTTCATATATGGTCTATTATTGCGTCTTCTTTATATAAAACAGTCTTGCACTATATAGAAGACATATAATAGACCATATATGAAGTACCTACCATTTTAGCGGAAGTCGACCGCTGAACTGGTTTATAAAGCAAAGTGCTGGCTCACCAAGATCAATTATGGAGGCATTGGGAATTTGTACGACTTTTGCACAAACGTTTCTGGTATTTTCCATGACACAAATGAAGGTAACAATTCCAACTTCTTTGTGTAAACTTGTTATTTCATTTGTTCTTATTTTAAATTTGTAAATCCGTGTCTGTAAGTTAAGACTTAATAAGCTTAAGTATAAATAAAACCAACGCATCCTTTCTTAATTTTACAAGATATAAGAAGCTTAAATATATAAATAAAGCTACATTGTATAAATTTGTGTCTTTGCCTTTGGCTTTGAAACCTATCTAAACTCAAATTCATAAGTGTTTTTTTATCGGTACATAATATTAAGTTATTACAACAATAAATGCATGCATTCAGAGTACTCAACTCTCAAGCTTTATTTTTGTCTCGAAATCAAATAAAGTAACTTATTATTAAAGAAGCTCAAGACTTATTCTTATACAATATTTAAGTTGTTATTCGACACCTTCCCGCCCCTGTTCCAACATATGTGGTCAGCTATGCAAATGCCCCATGTTTGTGATTGGTTCATTGATGTTTTCTGGTTTTATGACACTCAGCTGAAAACTGCTCTAAAACCAAAACCAACTTAATATTTCTTTAGAGCAGTTTTCAATTGAGTGTCATAAAACTAAAGCCAAAGTACTTACAGAGCCAATCACAGGAGCAAGTGAAAATGCAATTAGCCAATCAGGAACTGAAGTAATTCATGATTGGTTTTACTTTCAAGAACCAGTCACGAGGAAAAGTAAATGCAATCGTGGATAACTCTCACTAGACGGCGTGATTGCATTTGGTTTTAGTTTAGAACTTGATTGGCTGATAATTAATTACAAAACATTTCTCAAAGCCAATAGAAAATATAAGCAAACGCAAAACCAAACCAATTACTTTGTTTTCAACACTCAAAGAGCCATTCATGGAGGCATTTAAAGTAAAAACAAATGAGTCACTAACCCAATTGGTCAATATTAAAACATTTGAAATTTAATATCTTAATATCTCAAATTTGTTGCATGTTACCATAGGTTAAAATTATTACACACATTAGTTTATGTGTTATACATGTAGTCAATATGTACTTGTTCATGTTTATTTAATTTAAATTTTATATGGAAAACATGCATACTGGCATTTTTGATTAAAATTAATCTTTCTAATTGAAATGCTTTCAATCAAAAACTCACAAGTAGTAGTAGTATTTTAGATATACAGTACAATGTATGGTCAATGAATGTCACCTTATGTATGTGACATGGTAAAAGCCACACTGTCACCTTATTTTACAAACTAATGTTGCCCTACATTGCCTTCTATCACCTAATGTCGCCTTGTATTGCCTAATGTCGCCTTATAATGCCCAATGTCGCCTTATAATGCCCAATGTCGCCTTATAACGCCCAGTGTCGCCGAATATTTCATTGTTTTTTGTAAAAAAATGCTTATGTCGCCTTAAGTCGCTCAATGTCGCACTTCATCGCGGCGACCTAAGGACCCAGAGTAGGCCTATAAGTATTCTCTTAGCCATACATGTATAATATTCTCTTAGCCAAACAGGCATTCTTCTAGCCGTCTATGCATGCACAATTCCTTTTTGGCCGCACAGGCATTCTTCTATCCGCAGAAGCACAATCTTTTTTAAAGCAGCACAGGCATTTTTCTAATCGCCTACGCACAGTTCTTTTTGGCCACACAGGCATTCCTTCAGCCACACAGGCATTCTTTTAGACACAAAAGTCAAAAGATAATTATAACCTAACCAAACACGCATTCTCATGGCGGCGTGTATATGAGTCACATTGAACTATAATAAAATAATAAATGAACATGTATATAATATAATTGTACTAGCTAAAACTAAGCTACAAAAGTCGTCAAAGAAACTACCTTACAATTAATAATGGATGTTCTAGCAGCAGACATGCAGTTTGAGAGCTGGGAAACTTTTACCAGATACACCCGCCATCGGTACCGCAATATAGAAAACCACGTGCCAATCGCAAAGAAGCTAGTAATTTAAACTACAACCGAGAAGTGAAAAATCCACACAACAACCAAACTGCGAGGTGAAGAACATAAACCACCGAGCATAATAGACAAAATAACTATATCCGAATACAAACTAATATGAGCTCTACAACACCCCCGTAAAGGAACGAGTACATGTCATACCAAATACGCTACCTCATTTAAGTACTAGTCGATCATTCCAAATTGCGGCTGGGCTGCCATGGCCGTAACATTAATACTTCAAAAGAACTGTCAAAGAACCATGGCCATCGAAGGCTTCAGTTTTTTTTTTTTTTCCTCATACCTTCAAAAGCCAGCAACCTAGCCGGAGTTGATGCTGGTAGAGCCAATCAGAACTACCTATTCGTCTTCTGATACCCTGGGTGCCAGGGTACCCTGGGTGCCAGAGGTTCTACTGCCCTCTCTAAGCCAAAGTTTAGGATCGACGAGAAGACGATCGACGATCGACGATCCTAAACTTTGTCGATCCTAAACTTTGGCTTAGATCGAGACAGGTAGAGAGAGCAGTAGAACCTCAGTCTGGCAACCAGGGTAGTTTTCTGGTTTCTTGCAAACAACACCTATAGATAGCATTGTTCTTCCTTTTATACTCTCATTAATTAATTTCCTAGGCATAATTTACATATTCAAATTGACTTTGAATAGTCCATTTTCCTACTTAAATATGTTTTTTTACGAGATAGTCCGGGTCCACAATAATGGCGCACTGCTCATTAGAAGCGGAAGTAAACCAGTGCCCATCTTTCCCGACATTCAGCTTGCTGGAAGCAAAGTTGATTTTCACCTCGCTCAAAAACATTGCCGTGAAAAAAATCCTAAAACGGTTTTTAAGTGTTAGAAAAATATTGTAAAGGTCTTCAGTTGAAGAACTGAGCAAGTGTACAGAACCGTGTAAGTACATTTAAAAAAACCTTCCTTTGACAATGGTATTGGCATATCAATGTAACAGTTATTGCAGTAGCTACTGTATCCATTGAAAAGCCGTAGGTTTTGCAGCCCGTCGACCTCCCCCTCAAGTAAACCACAGGCAGCCCAAGCTAATGATTTTAATAAGGAATGTAAGGGAATTTTTAGAAAAAAATCTAAAACGGTACTAAAATGATCAATAAAGTCATGAAATCTTACCTGTGTGTTGTGAAGTTGTTCCTCTTCATCACTGATGTGTTTATTTCTGGTTTGAGGCACTTCTGGGCTTTTTTTTCTTCGATCCCCTATATAAATATTGAGAAGGCGGGAAACAAGAGACGCCATTAGTCCATGTGGCGACTCTTCGAGGCCTCGTAATTCTTCGAAGATCTAAACGTTCAGCATTTTACCTTTAGAAACCCTTTCTCGCATTCCTCTAGATCTCATTTAATCGATCCATCGCTTATTTCCTCGCTTTGTAAGAAGTCAAAGTCGACGGTTTCTGCAACTTACCTAGCATCAGTACCGATCCCGGGTTCGATCAGCTTAAGAATTATTTTATGGGCTGCCTGTGCTAGTTGAGCGTGGCTTTTCTTCGGGAGTAGTGACGAACGAGTGCCGAAGGAATCAGACACCTCCGTGTTTTTTCGAGGAGATTCGGAGAATGAAGTCATTGTGCCCAATCGCTGAACGATGAAATCTGCAGGGCAGACCTATGAACATTTCAGCAAACAATAGGTGAAGTAAATGTCAAATAGAAATGTAGTCGATTTCTTGATTTTAGTCAGTCTCTTCAAAAGCTGTTTCAAATGTAAAATAACCAAAAATGGAACCAAGGTAAGTTGTACAATATTTTTTTATAGACGATTTTGTTGAACTTACTGCAATATGAGAGTGAAAAAATACGTCCGTGTAGCGGCTAGAATATAGACCCATTCGAAAAATGGCGTCCAATTTAAAAAGCTATTGTCCTGGTAACGTGGACACGAGGTTAGTCAGTCCACATAAAAGCTTTTGAACGTGTAAGCGAGGCTAGTCAGTCCTAAACAATAGTTAATTAAATTGGACGCCATTTTTGGAATGGGTCTATGGTGTGACAAATAGGTCAGTAAGAACTCGTATTAACCCTTATCTTTCCTGGAGCCTAACAGATGAGCAAAGAGCAGTTAGAACTGCCGAAGTAGGACATATTAGGGACTTTAAGCCCCGGGGGGGGGGGGGGGGGGGGGGGTACTTACATGAAAAATGGGTATGTATGTGAGGCCAAGAGGCTCAAACCCTGACCCTGTTTGACCCAATCCGAGCTCCAAAACCCTGATTGCCCCCTTTTTGGGAAAACAAAAACCTGATTGCCCCTTCTTTAAATTGTTTTCAAAACACGGTCGGATATATATCCTGGCCGGTATACCGCGTACCGGGATTTCATGCAAAATACGGAACATTTCAAGTCGGGACGTGGCATTGGGTAAACAAATCAGCAGATGAAGTACATAGATAAACTTGTACTGAAGTACGAATTCGCGGCGTCACGATGTATGGGAACCTCAGTGCTTGCATGTGGGCAGGCGATCAAAATGCGGCAACAGAATGTCTTTTTTTGACATAGTAGCTAAAAAAAATGAACTGCCTAAAAAATACTGAACCCCGACCCTGACTGCACCCAAATTATACTCAAATCCTTACCCTGATCTGCCCAAATCAGGTCAAAACCCTGACCCTACCTGCCCAAACTGGGCTCAAAACCCTGACCCACCCGGGCGGCACATACATAATACGTCACAAACAGGAGTACCCCCCCGGGCTTTAAGCAACCAGGACGGCGACGACGACGGGACGTAGAAAACTGTTTTCTCCCGAAATTTGGTGTCCAAATATTGACCCCGGATCGGTACATGCTTGGTTAGCTGCAGAAACCGTCGACTTTGACTACTTACAAAGCGAGGAAATAAGCGATGGATCGATTAAATGAGAGCTAGAGGAATGGTAAAATGCTGAAAGTTTAGATTTTAGAAGAATTACGAGGCCTCGAAGAGTCGCCACATGCATGGACTAATGGCGTCTCTTGTTTCCCGCCTTTTCAATATTTATATAGGGGAGGGGGGAAAAAGCCCAGAAGTGCCTCAGACCAGAAATAAACACATAGTGATGAAGAGGAACAACTTCACAACACACAGGTAAGATTTCATGACTTTATTGATCATTTTAGTACAGTTTTAGATTTTTTTCTAAAAATTCCCATACATTCCTTGTACAAAATTTTAGCTTGGGCTGCCTGTGAGTAAACAAGTGACAAATATCCAACGATTTTGTGCGGGATGTTTCTTTTTGGGAAAAAGTAAAGATATTCGTTATTGCAATGGACTGCATTAGATAAACACATCAATATTATTACATTATGATTTCTTCACTAACGCCATTATTTGTCGAATAAAAACACTACTTGTTTTCCGAGTATTGTTCTATCACTCATGGAGATTATGTAGTGAAATAAACAAAATGACGAATTTATATCAGATAAATTGTCCAGGCATAAACAATGATCTAGCATGTATCAACTTAAGATGATCACATCATCTCCGACTTAATTGTTTTTGGTCTTTTGAAATATTAAGGTAACGACCTCTTTCAATTGGAAATTTGTGGGCCGATCATCTTAATTATGGCGTTAAATCTCCGCCAAAATTCAAGTTTTGTTTTCAACATTCAAGTTTTGTTTTCAACATTCAAGTTTTGTTTTCAACATTCAAGTTTTGTTTTCAACATTCAAGTTTTGTTTTCAACGTTCAAGTTTTGTTTTCAACATTCAAGTTTCCTATTTAAATGTAGTGTTTACTATTTAGATCTATTTTACGTACAAACTCCCTACTTTGAATTCAACATTATACCTTATACTAATCATTTCCGGAGTTAAAAGATTCAAGATTGACATTTTCTCTTCTCGACAAAGTATTCGCCAATGTTGAAGTCTTCACTTCAACAGTCACGTTTCTTTTCAACATTGAAGCTTTCGCCTCAACATTAAAGTCTTAGCTTCAACGTCAATGGAGCTCATGTCTTTGCTTCAAGTGCCACGCTTCGCTACGCTGTTTAAGTTGAGAGCTTTGGATTAACACTCTAGTTATATTTTTACCAGTCATAAACTAATGAGTATAAGGTAAAATATCTGCCTTATACTGTTTTAGCGTGGCACAAAGTCATTTTCCGCTTTTCGTTTCTTATTTTAGGTAAGGTTATTTTAAGGGAAAACATAGTGGTAAATAATTAAACAGATCTACACCATGTGGTCAATTTGGATTCAAATTTTCGCTTTGGATTAACACTCTAATTTCACTTTTGCCAGTCAAAACCCAACACAAATAACTTAAACCTTTTGCTTACAACTGTTTTAGCTTTGCACAAAACTCAAATCTCTCCTCTTAAAACATACGGGTGATATTCGCTATATGACTTAAGAGTTTTTAAAATGCGTTAAGAAATAAACTAATATTTATTATTATCATAGCCCTCCTCTCCATAAATTATGAATCCTCCCTTATAATCTTAAATACGAATGCATCATAGAAATTTTCATAATAGAAAGCTTCTGTCATTATAAAGTTAGTATCGTCTGAGACTGCGAGTTCTGACACGAGGTGCGAGGAACTTTCACAAGTCAAAGAAGCTGGAAAACTCGGTGATGACAGCCGTTTTAATACTCCTCTTTAAAATCACAATCCCCTTAAAAATGAAACCAACCTTACCATCGTTCGCCATAGACATCAGCTGCTCTGCCACCAGCCGAAGAGTTTGCCTTTGAAAATTTGACATAATTTGAATATTGTAGTCAGCTAGTGTGTTCAGTGACTTGAGTACATGAGCAAAGCATGCTGGGTAGGCTACCAGCTTGAGTATAGGCATGTGACCGGATGTGACCAAGTTAATGTGACCCGCAAGCGTGAAGTGAAGCGAAGCGTGAATGTTGAAAAGAAACGTGACTGTTGAAGTGAAGACTTCAACATTGGCGAATACTTTGTCGAGAAGAGAAAATGTCAATCTTGAATCTTTTAACTCCGGAAATGATTAGTATAAGGTATAATGTTGAATTCAAAGTAGGGAGTTTGTACGTAAAAGTTTAGATCTAAATAGTAAACACTACATTTAAATAGGAAACTTGAATGTTGAAAACAAAACTTGAACGTTGAAAACAAAACTTGAATGTTGAAAACAAAACTTGAACGTTGAAAACAAAACTTGAATGTTGAAAACAAAACTTGAATTTTGGCGGAGATTTAACGCGTTATATCCCCGCCAAAATTCAACATTAGGTTTCAACATTGAAGTTTCATATTCGACATTATGAATGTTGAATTCAAAACTTGAATGTTGAATTCTAAACTTGAATGTTGAATTCAAAACTTCAATGTTGAATTCAAAACTTCAATGTTGAATTCAAAACTTTAATGTTGAAACCTAATGTTGAATTTTGGCGGGGATATAACGCCATACTTAATTTGGTACTTAGATATCGCTCAAAACCATAATTGCATTTAATTACCGAGTATAATTCTAATTTTGATGTCTTATTTGTTTTGATTATTTCATCTCTCTCTTCATTGTATACAACTGTTTTATCTTACTAGCAAGCAAAGATTAGTAATATTATTATTATTCGACTTGGCGTTTTCGAGTGCAAATACGGGCTAAAACGAGTGCAAATATGAGACCGTATAACACGGGTCACAAACAGGTTTGCACAGGTTTATTCAACACTTAGAAGGTTTTGTAAGGGCGCGAGACAATAGAAATGGGGCTGTTTGAGTAACAGCCAATCAGCTTGTAGCGCGGGAAAAACTTTTTCGGTGCGCGCTCGCCCCCTTCATTTGACTTCAACTGAGGCTGAGAGGTTTCTTCTCTCGAGATTTCTTGTCTCAAGATTTTCTTCAAACAGATCAGTAAGGTAAGCCAAAACAAACCTTTCTTGTTCGTGTTAGCTGTCGTATAATAAACAATTTATTACACGAAAAGTTGTGTAATTTACTCGTCAAAAGAAATACCCAGCCGTATTTCAAAAACTTTCTGTGTAATAATCTCTTTTTATTAAATTTAATATTTCCAAATTTCATTAAGTACGATAAAATGGTAAACCAAGAGAATATATTACTTAAAGTTACTAGATAACTCTAAGGCTTTGTTACACGTGAGCAAGCCCAGGGGTTGTGATAATGCTATAGCCTTCTAATAGAGAACGATGATTTTGTTTCTTACTTTCCCTGATCAACAATCCATACAAAAAAATCAACAAATGGCAAAATAGTAACCTTCATCGTCCCTGGGTGGGCTTGAACCACCAACCTTTCGGCTAACAGCCGAACGCGCTAACCGATTGCGCCACAGAGACGACCGTTATGTGTAACTGATTTGTACCAGTAAAGAAATCGTTTTCCAGTAGAGTTAATAGTTCAACAACGCATTTATGTTTGACCATATTAAGATATAGTTGTATTTTAAGGGTGAACAATTATTTTTGATTCTTACCTTTTCCTGCTCAACAATTAATACAAAAATATCACCGAACGGGAAAAACGTAATTTTCATCGTCCCCGAGTGGGCTTGAACCACCAACCTTTCGGTTAACAGCCGAAAGCGCTAACCGATTGCGCCACAGAGACGACCGTTATGTGTAACTGATTTGTACCAGTAAAGAAATCGTTTTCCAGTAGAGTTAATAGTTCAACAACGCATTTATGTTTGAGCATATTAAGATATAGTTGTATTTTAAGGGTGAATAATTATTTTGATTCTTACCTTTTCCGGTTCAACAATTGATACAAAAATATCAACGAACGCCAAAAACGTAAATTTCATCGTCCCTGGGTGGGCTTGAACCACCAACCTTTCGGTTAACAGCCGAACGCGCTAACCGATTGCGCCACAGAGACGACCGTTATGTGTAACTGATTTGTACCAGTAAAGAAATCGTTTTCCAGTAGAGTTAATTGTTTGTTTCTTTCAGCAACGCATTCTTATTTGCAACGCCGGAAATAGTTCAAGGTAATTGCTTGAGCATTTTAACACATTGCTGTGTTTCAAGGGATAGTCTTCTAATTGAGAACAATGATTTTGTTTCTTACTTTCACTGATCAACAATCCATACAAAAAAATCAACTAATGGCAAAATGGTAACCTTCATCGTCCCTGGGTGGGCTTGAACCACCAACCTTTCGGTTAACAGCCGAACGCGCTAACCGATTGCGCCACAGAGACATCGGTTAGGTGTAATTAACTTGATACCATTAAAGAAATGATGATATCGTTTAACAGTAGAGTTAATAGTACAACAACGCATTTATATTTGAGCATATTAAGATATAGTTGTATTTTAAGGGTGAACAATTATTTTTGATTGTTACCTTTTCCTGCTCAACAATTGATACAAAAATATCACCGAACGGCAAAAAAAGTAATTTTCATCCTCCCTGGGTGGGCTTGAACCACCAACCTTTCGGCTAACAGCCGAACGCGCTAACCGATTGCGCCACAGAGACGACCGTTATGTGTAACTGATTTGTACCAGTAAAGAAATCGTTTTCCAGTAGAGTTAATAGTTCAACAACGCATTTATGTTTGACCATATTAAGATATAGTTGTATTTTAAGGGTGAACAATTATTTTTGATTGTTACCTTTTCCTGCTCAACAATTAATACAAAAATATCACCGAACGGCAAAAAAGTAATTTTCATCGTCCCCGAGTGGGCTTGAACCACCAACCTTTCGGTTAACAGCCGAACGCGCTAACCGATTGCGCCACAGAGACGACCGTTATGTGTAACTGATTTGTACCAGTAAAGAAATCGTTTTCCAGTAGAGTTAATAGTTCAACAACGCATTTACGTTTGAGCATATTAAGATATAGTTGTATTTTAAGGGTGAATAATTATTTTGATTCTTACCTTTTCCTGCTCAACAATTGATACAAAAATATCACCGAACGGCAAACACGTAATTTTCATCGTCCCTGGGTGGGCTTGAAGCACCAACCTTTCGGTTAACAGCCGAACGCGCCAACCGATTGCGCCACAGAGACGACCGTTATGTGTAACTGATTTGTACCAGTAAAGAAATCGTTTTCCAGTAGAGTTAATAGTTCAAGAACGCATTTATGTTTGAGCATATTAAGATATAGTTGTATTTTAAGGGTGAATAATTATTTTGATTCTTACCTTTTCCTGTTCAACAATTGATACAAAAATATCAACGAACGGCAAAAACGTAAATTTCATCGTCCCTGGGTGGGCTTGAACCACCAACCTTTCGGTTAACAGCCGAACGCGCTAACCGATTGCGCCACAGAGACGACCGTTATGTGTAACTGATTTGTACCAGTAAAGAAATCATTTTCGAGTAGAGTTAATAGTTTGTTTCTTTCAACAACGCATTCTTATTTGCAACGCCGGAAATAGTTCAAGGTAATTGCTTGAGCATTTTAACACATTGCTGTGTTTCAAGGGATAGTCCTCTATTTGAGAACAATGATTTTGTTTCTTACTTTCACTGATCAACAATCCATACAAAAAAATCAACTAATGGCAAAATGGTAACCTTCATCGTCCCTGGGTGGGCTTGAACCACCAACCTTTCGGTTAACAGCCGAACGCGCTAGCCGATTGCGCCACAGAGACGACCGTTATGTGTAACTGATTTGTACCAGTAAAGAAATCGTTTTCCAGTAGAGTTAATAGTTCAACAACGCATTTATGTTTGAGCATATTAAGATATAGTTGTATTTTAAGGGTGAACAATGATTTTGTTTCTTACTTTCCCTGATCAACAATCCATAAAAATAAATCAACAAATGGCAAAATAGTAACATTCATAGTCCCTAGGTGGGCTTGAACCACCAACCTTTCGGTTAACAGCCGAACGCGCTAACCGATTGCGCCACAGAGACGACCGTTATGTGTAACTGATTTGTACCAGTAAAGAAATCGTTTTCCATTAGAGTTAATAGTTTGTTTCTTTCAGCAACGCATTCTTATTTGCAACGCCGGAAATAGTTCAAGGTAATTGTTTGAGCATTTTAACACATTGCTGTGTTTCAAGGGATAGTCTTCTAATTGAGAACAATGATTTTGTTTCTTACTTTCACTGATCAACAATCCATACAAAAAAATCAACTAATGGCAAAATGGTAACCTTCATCGTCCCTGGGTGGGCTTGAACCACCAACCTTTCGGTTAACAGCCGAACGCGCTAACCGATTGCGTCACAGAGACGTCCGTTACGTGTAATTAACTTGATACCATTAAAGAAATGATATCGTTTTCCAGTGGAGTTAATTGTTTAACAACGCATTTACATTTGAGCATATTAACACATAGTTGTGTTTTCAGGGTGAACAATGATTTTGATTCTTACGTTTTCCTGTTCAACAATTGATACAAAATATCAACGAATGGCAAAAACGTAATTTTCATCGTCCCTGGGTGGGCTTGAACCACCAACCTTTCGGTTAACAGCCGAACGCGCTAGCCGATTGCGCCACAGAGACGACCGTTATGTGTAACTGATTTGTACCAGTAAAGAAATCGTTTTCCAGTAGAGTTAATAGTTCAACAACGCATTTATGTTTGAGCATATTAAGATATACTTGTATTTTAAGGGTGAACAATGATTTTGTTTCTTACTTTCCCTGATCAACAATCCATAAAAATAAATCAACAAATGGCAAAATAGTAACCTTCATAGTCCCTAGGTGGGCTTGAACCACCAACCTTTCGGTTAACAGCCGAACGCGCTAACCGATTGCGCCACAGAGACGACCGTTATGTGTAACTGATTTGTACCAGTAAAGAAATCGTTTTCCAGTAGAGTTAATAGTTCAACAACGCATTTATGTTTGACCATATTAAGATATAGTTGTATTTTAAGGGTGAACAATTATTTTTGATTGTTACCTTTTCCTGCTCAACAATTGATACAAAAATATCACCGAACGGCAAAAACGTAATTTTCATCGTCCCTGGGTGGGCATGAACCACCATCCGTTAGGTGTAATTAACTTGATACCATTAAAGAAATGATATCGTTTTTCAGTAGAATTAATTGTTAAACAACGCATTTACATTTGAGCATATTAACACATAGTTGTGTTTTCGGGGCGAACAATGATTTTGATTCTTACGTTTTCCTGTTCAACAATTGATACAAAAATATCAACGAATGGCAAAAACGTAATTTTCATCGTCCCTGGGTGGGCTTGAACCACCAACCTTTCGGTTAACAGCCTAACGCGCTAACCGATTGCGCCACAGAGACGACCGTTATGTGTAACTGATTTGTACCAGTAAAGAAATCGTTTTCCAGTAGAGTTAATTGTTTGTTTCTTTCAGCAACGTATTCTTATTTGCAACGCCGGAAATAGTTCAAGGTAATTGCTTGAGCATTTTAACACATTGCTGTGTTTCAAGGGATAGTCTTCTAATTGAGAACAATGATTTAGTTTCTTACTTTCACTGATCAACAATCCATACAAAAAAATTAACTGATGGCAAAATAGTAACCTTCATCGTCCCTGGGTGGGCTTGAACCACCAACCTTTCGGTTAACAGCCGAACGCGCTAACCGATTGCGCCACAGAGACGTCCGTTACGTGAAATTAACTTGATACCATTAAAGAAATTATATCGTTTTCCAGTGGAGTTAATTGTTAAACAACGCATTTACATTTGAGCATATTAACACATAGTTGTGTCTTCAGGGTGAACAATGATTTTGATTCTTAAGTTTTCCTGTTCAACAATTGATACAAAAATATCAACGAATGGCAAAAACGTAATTTTCATCGTCCCTGGGTGGGCTTGAACCACCAACCTTTCGGTTAACAGCCGAACGCGCTAACCGATTGCGCCACAGAGACGACCGTTATGTGTAACTGATTTGTACCAGTAAAAAATCGTTTTCCAGTAGAGTTAATTGTTTGTTTCTTCCAGCAACGCATTCTTATTTGCAACGCCGGAAATAGTTCAAGGTAATTGCTTGAGCATTTTAACACATTGCTGTGTTTCAAGGGATAGTCTTCTAATTGAGAACAATGATTTTGTTTCTTACTTTCACTGATCAACAATCCATACAAAAAAATCAACTAATGGCAAAATAGTAACCTTCATCGTCCCTGGGTGGGCTTGAACCTCCAACCTTTCTGTTAACAGCCGAACGCGCTAACCGATTGCGCCACAGAGACGTCCGTTACGTGTAATTAACTTGATACCATTAAAGAAATGATATCGTTTTCCAGTGGAGTTAATTGTTAAACAACGCATTTACATTTGAGCATATTAACACATAGTTGTGTCTTCAGGGTGAACAATGATTTTGATTCTTAAGTTTTCCTGTTCAACAATTGATACAAAAATATCAACGAATGGCAAAAACTTAATTTTCATCGTCCCTGGGTGGGCTTGAACCACCAACCTTTCGGTTAACAGCCGAACGCGCTAACCGATTGCGCCACAGAGACGACCGTTATGCGTAACTGATTTGTACCAGTAAAGAAATCGTTTTCCAGTAGAGTTAATAGTTCAACAGCGCATTTATGTTTGAGCATATTAAGATATAGTTGTATTTTAAGGGTGAACAATGATTTTGATTCTTACGTTTTCCTGTTCAACAATTGATACAAAAATATCAACGAATGGCAAAAACTTAATTTTCATCGTCCCTGGGTGGGCTTGAACCACCAACCTTTCGGTTAACAGCCGAACGCGCTAACCGATTGCACTACAGAGACATCCGTTAGGTGTAATTAACTTGATACCATTAAAGAAATGATATCGTTTTTCAGTAGAGTTAATTGTTAAACAACGCATTTACATTTGAGCATATTAACACATAGTTGTGTTTTCAGGGTGAACAATGATTTTGATTCTTAAGTTTTGCTGTTCAACAATTGATACAAAAATATCAACGAAAAAAACGTAATTTTCATCGTCACTGGGTGGGCTTGAACCACCAACCTTTCGGTTAACAGCCGAACGCGCTAACCGATTGCGCCACAGAGACGACCGTTATGTGTAACTGATTTGTACCAGTAAAAAATCGTTTTCCAGTAGAGTTAATTGTTTGTTTCTTCCAGCAACGCATTCTTATTTGCAACGCCGGAAATAGTTCAAGGTAATTGCTTGAGCATTTTCACACATTGCTGTGTTTCAAGGGATAGTCTTCTAATTGAGAACAATGATTTTGTTTCTTACTTTCACTGATCAACAATCCATACAAAAAAATCAACTAATGGCAAAAACTTAATTTTCATCGTCCCTGGGTGGGCTTGAACCACCAACCTTTCGGTTAACAGCCGAACGCGCTAACCGATTGCGCCACAGAGACGACCGTTATGCGTAACTGATTTGTACCAGTAAAGAAATCGTTTTCCAGTAGAGTTAATAGTTCAACAACGCATTTACATTTGAGCATATTAACACATAGTTGTGTTTTCAGGGTGAACAATGATTTTGATTGTTACCTTTTCCTGCTCAACAATTGATGCAAAAATATCACCGAACGGCAAAAACGTAATTTTCATCGTCCCTGGGTGGGCTTGAACCACCAACCTTTCGGTTAACAGCCGAACGCGCTAACCGATTGCGCCACAGAGACGACCGTTATGTGTAACTGATTTGTACCAGTAAAGAAATCGTTTTCCAGTAGAGTTAATAGTTCAACAACGCATTTATGTTTGAGCATATTAAGATATAGTTGTATTTTAAGGGTGAACAATGATTTTGATTCTTACGTTTTCCTGTTCAACAATTGATACAAAAATATCAACGAATGGCAAAAACTTAATTTTCATCGTCCCTGGGTGGGCTTGAACCACCAACCTTTCGGTTAACAGCCGAACGCGCTAACCGATTGCACTACAGAGACATCCGTTAGTTGTAATTAACTTGATACCATTAAAGAAATGATATCGTTTTTCAGTAGAGTTAATTGTTAAACAACGCATTTACATTTGAGCATATTAACACATAGTTGTGTTTTCAGGGTGAACAATGATTTTGATTCTTACGTTTTCCTGTTCAACAATTGATACAAAAATATCAACGAATGGCAAAAACGTAATTTTCATCGTCACTGGGTGGGCTTGAACCACCAACCTTTCGGTTAACAGCCGAACGCGCTAACCGATTGCGCCACAGAGACGACCGTTATTTTTAACTGATTTGTACAAGTAAATAAATCGTTTTCCGGTAGAGTTAATTGTTTGTTTCTTTCAGCAACGCATTCTTATTTGCAACGCCGGAAATAGTTCAAGGTAATTGCTTGAGCATTTTAACACATTGCTGTGTTTCAAGGGATAGTCTTCTAATTGAGAACAATGATTTTGTTTCTTACTTTCACTGATCAACTATCCATACAAAAAAATCAACTAATGGCAAAATTGTAACCTTCATCGTCCCTGGGTGGGCTTGAACCACCAACCTTTCGGTTAACAGCCGAACGCGCTAACCGATTGCGCCACAGAGACGTCCGTTACGTGTAATTAACTTGATACCATTAAAGAAATGATATCGTTTTCCAGTGGAGTTAATTGTTAAACAACGCATTTACATTTGAGCATATTAACACATAGTTGTGTTTTCAGGGTGAACAATGATTTTGATTGTTACCTTTTCCTGCTCAACAATTGATGCAAAAATATCACCGAACGGCAAAAACGTAATTTTCATCGTCCCTGGGTGGGCTTGAACCACCAAACTTTCGGTTAACAGCCGAACGCGCTAACCGATTGCGCCACAGAGACGTCCGTTACGTGTAATTAACTTGATACCATTAAAGAAATGATATCGTTTTCCAGTGGAGTTAATTGTTAAACAACGCATTTACATTTGAGCATATTAACACATAGTTGTGTTTTCAGGGTGAACAATGATTTTGATTGTTACCTTTTCCTGCTCAACAATTGATGCAAAAATATCACCGAACGGCAAAAACGTAATTTTCATCGTCCCTGGGTGGGCTTGAACCACCAACCTTTCGGTTAACAGCCGAACGCGCTAACCGATTGCGCCACAGAGACGACCGTTATGTGTAACTGATTTGTACCAGTAAAGAAATCGTTTTCCAGTAGAGTTAATTGTTTGTTTCTTCCAGCAACGCATTCTTATTTGCAACGCCGGAAATAGTTCAAGGTAATTGCTTGAGCATTTTCACACATTGCTGTGTTTCAAGGGATAGTCTTCTAATTGAGAACAATGATTTTGTTTCTTACTTTCACTGATCAACAATCCATACAAAAAAATCAACTAATGGCAAAAACTTAATTTTCATCGTCCCTGGGTGGGCTTGAACCACCAACCTTTCGGTTAACAGCCGAACGCGCTAACCGATTGCGCCACAGAGACGACCGTTATGCGTAACTGATTTGTACCAGTAAAGAAATCGTTTTCCAGTAGAGTTAATAGTTCAACAACGCATTTACATTTGAGCATATTAACACATAGTTGTGTTTTCAGGGTGAACAATGATTTTGATTGTTACCTTTTCCTGCTCAACAATTGATGCAAAAATATCACCGAACGGCAAAAACGTAATTTTCATCGTCCCTGGGTGGGCTTGAACCACCAACCTTTCGGTTAACAGCCGAACGCGCTAACCGATTGCGCCACAGAGACGACCGTTATGTGTAACTGATTTGTACCAGTAAAGAAATCGTTTTCCAGTAGAGTTAATAGTTCAACAACGCATTTATGTTTGAGCATATTAAGATATAGTTGTATTTTAAGGGTGAACAATGATTTTGATTCTTACGTTTTCCTGTTCAACAATTGATACAAAAATATCAACGAATGGCAAAAACTTAATTTTCATCGTCCCTGGGTGGGCTTGAACCACCAACCTTTCGGTTAACAGCCGAACGCGCTAACCGATTGCACTACAGAGACATCCGTTAGTTGTAATTAACTTGATACCATTAAAGAAATGATATCGTTTTTCAGTAGAGTTAATTGTTAAACAACGCATTTACATTTGAGCATATTAACACATAGTTGTGTTTTCAGGGTGAACAATGATTTTGATTCTTACGTTTTCCTGTTCAACAATTGATACAAAAATATCAACGAATGGCAAAAACGTAATTTTCATCGTCACTGGGTGGGCTTGAACCACCAACCTTTCGGTTAACAGCCGAACGCGCTAACCGATTGCGCCACAGAGACGACCGTTATTTTTAACTGATTTGTACAAGTAAATAAATCGTTTTCCGGAAGAGTTAATTGTTTGTTTCTTTCAGCAACGCATTCTTATTTGCAACGCCGGAAATAGTTCAAGGTAATTGCTTGAGCATTTTAACACATTGCTGTGTTTCAAGGGATAGTCTTCTAATTGAGAACAATGATTTTGTTTCTTACTTTCACTGATCAACTATCCATACAAAAAAATCAACTAATGGCAAAATTGTAACCTTCATCGTCCCTGGGTGGGCTTGAACCACCAACCTTTCGGTTAACAGCCGAACGCGCTAACCGATTGCGCCACAGAGACGTCCGTTACGTGTAATTAACTTGATACCATTAAAGAAATGATATCGTTTTCCAGTGGAGTTAATTGTTAAACAACGCATTTACATTTGAGCATATTAACACATAGTTGTGTTTTCAGGGTGAACAATGATTTTGATTGTTACCTTTTCCTGCTCAACAATTGATGCAAAAATATCACCGAACGGCAAAAACGTAATTTTCATCGTCCCTGGGTGGGCTTGAACCACCAAACTTTCGGTTAACAGCCGAACGCGCTAACCGATTGCGCCACAGAGACGTCCGTTACGTGTAATTAACTTGATACCATTAAAGAAATGATATCGTTTTCCAGTGGAGTTAATTGTTAAACAACGCATTTACATTTGAGCATATTAACACATAGTTGTGTTTTCAGGGTGAACAATGATTTTGATTGTTACCTTTTCCTGCTCAACAATTGATGCAAAAATATCACCGAACGGCAAAAACGTAATTTTCATCGTCCCTGGGTGGGCTTGAACCACCAACCTTTCGGTTAACAGCCGAACGCGCTAACCGATTGCGCCACAGAGACGACCGTTATGTGTAACTGATTTGTACCAGTAAAGAAATCGTTTTCCAGTAGAGTTAATAGTTCAACAACGCATTTATGTTTGAGCATATTAAGATATAGTTGTATTTTAAGGGTGAACAATGATTTTGATTCTTACGTTTTCCTGTTCAACAATTGATATTGATACAAAAATATCAACGAATGGCAAAAACTTAATTTTCATCGTCCCTGGGTGGGCTTGAACCACCAACCTTTCGGTTAACAGCCGAACGCGCTAACCGATTGCACTACAGAGACATCCGTTAGGTGTAATTAACTTGATACCATTAAAGAAATGATATCGTTTCTCAGTAGAGTTAATTGTTAAACAACGCATTTACATTTGAGCATATTAACACATAGTTGTGTTTTCAGGGTGAACAATGATTTTGATTCTTACGTTTTCCTGTTCAACAATTGATACAAAAATATCAACGAATGGCAAAAACGTAATTTTCATCGTCACTGGGTGGGCTTGAACCACCAACCTTTCGGTTAACAGCCGAACGCGCTAACCGATTGCGCCACAGAGACGACCGTTATTTTTAACTGATTTGTACAAGTAAATAAATCGTTTTCCGGTAGAGTTAATTGTTTGTTTCTTTCAGCCACGCATTCTTATTTGCAACGCCGGAAATAGTTCAAGGTAATTGCTTGAGCATTTTAACACATTGCTGTGTTTCAAGGGATAGTCTTCTAATTGAGAACAATGATTTTGTTTCTTACTTTCACTGATCAACTATCCATACAAAAAAATCAACTAATGGCAAAATTGTAACCTTCATCGTCCCTGGGTGGGCTTGAACCACCAACCTTTCGGTTAACAGCCGAACGCGCTAACCGATTGCGCCACAGAGACGTCCGTTACGTGTAATTAACTTGATACCATTAAAGAAATGATATCGTTTTCCAGTGGAGTTAATTGTTAAACAACGCATTTACATTTGAGCATATTAACACATAGTTGTGTTTTCAGGGTGAACAATGATTTTGATTGTTACCTTTTCCTGCTCAACAATTGATGCAAAAATATCACCGAACGGCAAAAACGTAATTTTCATCGTCCCTGGGTGGGCTTGAACCACCAACCTTTCGGTTAACAGCCGAACGCGCTAACCGATTGCGCCACAGAGACGACCGTTATGTGTAACTGATTTGTACCAGTAAAGAAATCGTTTTCCAGTAGAGTTAATAGTTCAACAACGCATTTATGTTTGAGCATATTAAGATATAGTTGTATTTTAAGGGTGAACAATGATTTTGATTCTTACGTTTTCCTGTTCAACAATTGATACAAAAATATCAACGAATGGCAAAAACTTAATTTTCATCGTCCCTGGGTGGGCTTGAACCACCAACCTTTCGGTTAACAGCCGAACGCGCTAACCGATTGCACTACAGAGACATCCGTTAGGTGTAATTAACTTGATACCATTAAAGAAATGATATCGTTTTTCAGTAGAGTTAATTGTTAAACAACGCATTTACATTTGAGCATATTAACACATAGTTGTGTTTTCAGGGTGAACAATGATTTTGATTCTTACGTTTTCCTGTTCAACAATTGATACAAAAATATCAACGAATGGCAAAAACTTAATTTTCATCGTCCCTGGGTGGGCTTGAACCACCAACCTTTCGGTTAACAGCCGAACGCGCTAACCGATTGCACTACAGAGACATCCGTTAGGTGTAATTAACTTGATACCATTAAAGAAATGATATCGTTTTTCAGTAGAGTTAATTGTTAAACAACGCATTTACATTTGAGCATATTAACACATAGTTGTGTTTTCAGGGTGAACAATGATTTTGATTCTTACGTTTTCCTGTTCAACAATTGATACAAAAATATCAACGAATGGCAAAAACGTAATTTTCATCGTCACTGGGTGGGCTTGAACCACCAACCTTTCGGTTAACAGCCGAACGCGCTAACCGATTGCGCCACAGAGACGACCGTTATTTTTAACTGATTTGTACAAGTAAATAAATCGTTTTCCGGTAGAGTTAATTGTTTGTTTCTTTCAGCAACGCATTCTTATTTGCAACGCCGGAAATAGTTCAAGGTAATTGCTTGAGCATTTTAACACATTGCTGTGTTTCAAGGGATAGTCTTCTAATTGAGAACAATGATTTTGTTTCTTACTTTCACTGATCAACTATCCATACAAAAAAATCAACTAATGGCAAAATTGTAACCTTCATCGTCCCTCGGTGGGCTTGAACCACCAACTTTTCGGTTAACGGCCGAACGCGCTAACCGATTGCGCCACAGAGACGTCCGTTAGGTGTAATTTAATTGATACCATTAAAGAAATGATATCGTTTAACAGTAGAGTTAATAGTACAACAACGCATTTATGGTTGACCATATTAAGATATAGTTGTATTTTAAGAGTGAAAAAATATTTTTGATTGTTACCTTTTCCTGCTCAACAATTGATACAAAAATATCACCGAACGGCAAAAACGTAATTTTCATCGTCCCTGGGTGGGCTTGAACCACCAACCTTTCGGTTAACAGCCGAACGCGCTAACCGATTGCGCCACAGAGACGACCGTTATGTGTAACTGATTTGTACCAGTAAAGAAATCGTTTTCCAGTAGAGTTAATAGTTCAACAACGCATTTATGTTTGAGCATATTAAGATATAGTTGTATTTTAAGGGTGAATAATTATTTTGATTCTTAACTTTTCATGTTCAACAATTGATACAAAAATATCAACGAACGGCAAAAACGTAATTTTTATCGTCCGTGGGTGGGCTTGAACCACCAACCTTTCGGTTAACAGCCGAACGCGCTAACCGATTGCGCCACAGAGACGACCGTTATGTGTAATTGAATTGATACGATTAAAGAAATGATATCGTTTAACAGTAGAGTTAATAGTACAACAACGCATTTACATTTGAGCATATTAACACATAGTTGTGTTTTCAGGGTGAACAATGATTTTGATTCTTACCTTTTCCTGTTCAACAATTGATACAAAAATATCAACGAATGGCAAAAACGTAATTTTTATCGTCCGTGGGTGGGCTTGAACCACCAACCTTTCGGTTAACAGCCGAACGCGCTAACCGATTGCGCCACAGAGACGACCGTTATGTGTAACTGATTTGTACCAGTAAATAAATCGTTTTCCAGTAGAGTTAATAGTTCAACAGCGCATTTATGTTTGAGCATATTAAGATATAGTTGTATTTTAAGGGTCAACAATGATTTTGTTTCTTACTTTCCCTGATCAACAATCCATACAAAACAATCAACAAATGGCAAAATAGTAACGTTCATCGTCCCTGGGTGGGCTTGAACCACCAACCTTTCGGTTAACAGCCGAACGCGCTAACCGATTGCGCCACAGAGACGACCGTTATGTGTAACTGATTTGTACCAGTAAAGAAATCGTTTTCCATTAGAGTTAATAGTTTCTTTCTTTCAGCAACGCATTCTTATTTGCAAAGCCGGAAATAGTTCAAGGTAATTGCTTGAGCATTTTAACACATTGCTGTGTTTCAAGGGATAGTCTTCTAATTGAGAAGAATGATTTTGTTTCTTACTTTCCCTGATCAACAATCCATACAAAAAAAATCAACAAATGGTAAAATAGTAACCTTCATCGTCCCTGGGTGGGCTTGAACCACCAACCTTTCGGTTAACAGCCGAACGCGCTAACCGATTGCGCCACAGAGACGTCCGTTAGGTGTAATTTAATTGATACCATTAAAGAAATGATATCGTTTAACAGTAGAGTTAATAGTACAACAACGCATTTATGTTTGACCATATTAAGATATAGTTGTATTTTAAGGGTGAAAAATTATTTTTGATTGTTACCTTTTCCTGCTCAACAATTGATACAAAAATATCACCGAACGGCAAAAACGTAATTTTCATCGTCCCTGGGTGGGCTTGAACCACCAACCTTTCGGTTAACAGCCGAACGCGCTAACCGATTGCGCCACAGAGACGACCGTTATGTGTAACTGATTTGTACCAGTAAAGAAATCGTTTTCCAGTAGAGTTAATAGTTCAACAACGCATTTATGTTTGAGCATATTATGATATAGTTGTATTTTAAGGGTGAATAATTATTTTGATTCTTACCTTTTCCTGTTCAACAATTGATACAAAAATATCAACGAACGGCAAAAACGTAAATTTCATCGTCCCCGGGTGGGCTTGAACCACCAACCTTTCGGTTAACAGCCGAACGCGCTAACCGATTGCGCCACAGAGACGACCGTTATGTGTAATGGATTTGTACCAGTAAAGAAATCGTTTTCCAGTAGAGTTAATTGTTTGTTTCTTTCAGCAACGCATTCTTATTTGCAACGACGGAAATAGTTCAAGGCAATTGCTTGAGCATTTTAACACATTGCTGTGTTTCAAGGGATAGTCTTCTAATTGAGAACAATGATTTTGTTTCTTACTTTCACTGATCAACAATCCATACAAAAAAATCAACTAATGGCAAAATAGTAACCTTCATCGTCCCTGGGTGGGCTTGAACCACCAACCTTTCGGTTAACAGCCGAACGCGCTAACCGATTGCGCCACAGAGACATCCGTTAGGTGTAATTAACTTGATACCATTAAAGAAATGATATCGTTTTCCAGTAGAGCTAATTGTTAAACAACGCATTTACATTTGAGCATATTAACACATAGTTGTGTTTTCAGGGTGAACAATGATTTTGATTCCTACCTTTTCCTCTTCAACAATTGATGCAAAAATATCAACGAATGGCAAAAACGTAATTTTTAACGTCCCTGGGTGGGCTTTAACCACCAACCTTTCGGTTAACAGCCGAACGCGCTAACCGATTGCGCCACAGAGACGACCGTTATGTGTAACTGATTTGTACCAGTAAATAAATCGTTTTCCAGTAGAGTTAATAGTTCAACAGCGCATTTATGTTTGAGCATATTAAGATATAGTTGTATTTTAAGGGTCAACAATGATTTTGTTTCTTACTTTCCCTGATCAACAATCCATACAAAACAATCAACAAATGGCAAAATAGTAACGTTCATCGTCCCTGGGTGGGCTTGAACCACCAACCTTTCGGTTAACAGCCGAACGCGCTAACCGATTGCGCCACAGAGACGACCGTTATGTGTAACTGATTTGTACCAGTAAAGAAATCGTTTTCCATTAGAGTTAATAGTTTCTTTCTTTCAGCAACGCATTCTTATTTGCAAAGCCGGAAATAGTTCAAGGTAATTGCTTGAGCATTTTAACACATTGCTGTGTTTCAAGGGATAGTCTTCTAATTGAGAAGAATGATTTTGTTTCTTACTTTCCCTGATCAACAATCCATACAAAAAAAATCAACAAATGGTAAAATAGTAACCTTCATCGTCCCTGGGTGGGCTTGAACCACCAACCTTTCGGTTAACAGCCGAACGCGCTAACCGATTGCGCCACAGAGACGTCCGTTAGGTGTAATTTAATTGATACCATTAAAGAAATGATATCGTTTAACAGTAGAGTTAATAGTACAACAACGCATTTATGTTTGACCATATTAAGATATAGTTGTATTTTAAGGGTGAAAAATTATTTTTGATTGTTACCTTTTCCTGCTCAACAATTGATACAAAAATATCACCGAACGGCAAAAACGTAATTTTCATCGTCCCTGGGTGGGCTTGAACCACCAACCTTTCGGTTAACAGCCGAACGCGCTAACCGATTGCGCCACAGAGACGACCGTTATGTGTAACTGATTTGTACCAGTAAAGAAATCGTTTTCCAGTAGAGTTAATAGTTCAACAACGCATTTATGTTTGAGCATATTATGATATAGTTGTATTTTAAGGGTGAATAATTATTTTGATTCTTACCTTTTCCTGTTCAACAATTGATACAAAAATATCAACGAACGGCAAAAACGTAAATTTCATCGTCCCCGGGTGGGCTTGAACCACCAACCTTTCGGTTAACAGCCGAACGCGCTAACCGATTGCGCCACAGAGAAATCGTTTTCCAGTAGAGTTAATAGTTCAACAACGCATTTATGTTTTAGCATATTAAGATATAGTTGTATTTTAAGGGTGAACAATTATCTTTTCCTACTCAACAATTGATACAAAAATATCACCGAACGGCAAAAACGTAATTTTCATCGTCCCCGGGTGGGCTTGAACCACCAACCTTTCGGTTAACAGCCGAACGCGCCTACCGATTGCGCCACAGAGACGACCGTTATGTGTAATGGATTTGTACCAGTAAAGAAATCGTTTTCCAGTAGAGTTAATTGTTTGTTTCTTTCAGCAACGCATTCTTATTTGCAACGACGGAAATAGTTCAAGGCAATTGCTTGAGCATTTTAACACATTGCTGTGTTTCAAGGGATAGTCTTCTAATTGAGAACAATGATTTTGTTTCTTACTTTCACTGATCAACAATCCATACAAAAAAATCAACTAATGGCAAAATAGTAACCTTCATCGTCCCTGGGTGGGCTTGAACCACCAACCTTTCGGTTAACAGCCGAACGCGCTAACCGATTGCGCCACAGAGACGTCCGTTATGTGTAATTAACTTGATACCATTAAAGAAATGATATCGTTTTCCAGTGGAGTTAATTGTTAAACAACGCATTTACATTTGAGCATATTAACACATAGTTGTGTTTTCAGGGTGAACAATGATTTTGATTCTTACGTTTTCCTGTTCAACAAATTGATACAAAAATATCAACGAATGGCAAAAACTTAATTTTCATCGTCCCTGGGTGGGCTTGAACCACCAACCTTTCGGATAACAGCCGAACGCGCTAACCGATTGCGCCACAGAGACGACCGTTATGTGTAACTGATTTGTACCAGTAAAGAAGTCGTTTTCCAGTAGAGTTAATAGTTCAACAACGCATTTATGTTTGAGCATATTAAGATATAGTTGTATTTTAAGGGTGAACAATTATTTTGATTCTTACCTTTTCCTGTTCAACAATTGATACAAAAATATCAACGAACGGCAAGAACGTAAATTTCATCGTCCCTGGGTGGGCTTGAACCACCAACCTTTCGGTTAACAGCCGAACGCGTTAACCGATTGCGCCACAGAGACGACCGTTATGTGTAACTGATTTGTACCAGTAAAGAAATCGTTTTCCAGTAGAGTTAATTGTTTGTTTCTTTCAGCAACGCATTCTTATTTGCAATGCCGGATATAGTTCAAGGTAATTGCTTGAGCATTTTAACACATTGCTGTGTTTCAAGGGATAGTTTTCTAATTGAGAACAATGATTTTGTTAATTACTTTCACTGATCAACAATCCATACAAAAAAATCAACAAATGGCAAAATAGTAACCTTCATCGTCCCTGGGTGGGCTTGAACCACCAACCTTTCGGTTAACAGCCGAACGCGCTAACCGATTGCGCCACAGAGACATCCATTAGGTGTAATTAACTTGATACCATTAAAGAAATGATATCGTTTTCCAGTAGAGTTAATTGTTAAACAACGCATTTACATTTGAGCATATTAACACATAGTTGTGTTTTCAGGGTGAACAATGATTTTGATTCCTACCTTTTCCTCTTCAACAATTGATGCAAAAATATCAACGAATGGCAAAAACGTAATTTTTAACGTCCCTGGGTGGGCTTTAACCACCAACCTTTCGGTTAACAGCCGAACGCGCTAACCGATTGCGCCACAGAGACGACCGTTATGTGTAACTGATTTGTACCAGTAAAGAAATCGTTTTCCAGTAGAGTTAATAGTTCAACAGCGCATTTATGTTTGAGCATATTAAGATATAGTTGTATTTTAAGGGTGAACAATGATTTTGTTTCTTACATTCCCTGATCAACAATCCATACAAAACAATCAACAAATGGCAAAATAGTAACCTTCATCGTCCCTGGGTGGGCTTGAACAACCAACCTTTCGGTTAACAGCCGAACGCGCTAACCGATAGCGCCACAGAGACGACCGTTATGTGTAACTGTTTTTTACCAGTAAAGAAATCGTTTGCCATTAGAGTTAATAGTTTGTTTCTTTCAACAACGCATTCTTATTTGCAACGCCGGAAATAGTTCAAGGTAATTGCTTGAGCATTTTAACACATTGCTGTGTTTCAAGGGATAGTCTTCTAATTGAGAAGAATGATTTGTTTCTTACTTTCCCTTATCAACAATCCATACAAAAAATCAACAAATGGCAAAATAGTAACCTTCATCGTCCCTGGGTGGGCTTGAACCACCAACCTTTCGGTTAACAGCCGAACGCGCTAACCGATTGCGCCACAGAGACGACCGTTATGTGTAACTGATTTGTACCAGTAAAGAAATCGTTTTCCAGTAGAGTTAATAGTTCAACAACGCATTTATGTTTGAGCATATTAAGATATAGTTGTATTTTAAGGGTGAACAATGATTTTGATTCTTACGTTTTCCTGTTCAACAATTGATATAAAAATATCAACGAATGGCAAAAACTTAATTTTCATCGTCCCTGGGTGGGCTTGAACCACCAACCTTTCGGTTAACAGCCGAACGCGCTAACCGATTGCGCCACAGAGACGACCGTTATGTGTAACTGTTTTTTACCAGTAAAGAAATCGTTTTCCATTAGAGTTAATAGTTTGTTTCTTTCAACAACGCATTCTTATTTGCAACGCCGGAAATAGTTCAAGGTAATTGCTTGAGCATTTTAACACATTGCTGTGTTTCAAGGGATAGTCTTCTAATTGAGAAGAATGATTTGTTTCTTACTTTCCCTTATCAACAATCCATACAAAAAATCAACAAATGGCAAAATAGTAACCTTCATCGTCCCTGGGTGGGCTTGAACCACCAACCTTTCGGTTAACAGCCGAACGCGCTAACCGATTGCGCCACAGAGACGACGGTTACTTGTAATTGAATTGATACCATTAAAGAAATGATATCGTTTAACAGTACAGTTAATAGTACAACAACGCATTTATGTTTGACCATATTAAGATATAGTTGTATTTTAAGGGTGAACAATTATTTTTGATTGTTACCTTTTCCTGTTCAACAATTGATACAAAAATATCACCGAACGGCAAAAACGTAATTTTCATCGTCCCTGGGTGGGCTTGAACCACCAACCTTTCGGTTAACAGCCGAACGCGCTAACCGATTGCGCCACAGAGACGACCGTTATGTGTAACTGATTTGTACCAGTAAAGAAATCGTTTTCCAGTAGAGTTAATAGTTCAACAACGCATTTATGTTTGAGCATATTAAGATATAGTCGTATTTTAAGGGTGAATAATTATTTTGATTGTTACCTTTTCCTGCTCAACAATTGATACAAAAATATCACCGAACGGCAAAAACGTAATTTTCATCGTCCCCGGGTGGGCTTGAACCACCAACCTTTCGGTTAACAGCCGAACGCGCTAACCGATTGCGCCACAGAGACGACCGTTATGTGTAACTGATTTGTACCAGTAAAGAAATCGTTTTCCAGTAGAGTTAATAGTTCAAGAACGCATTTATGTTCGAGCATATTAAGATATAGTTGTATTTTAAGGGTGAATAATTATTTTGATTCTTACCTTTTCCTGTTCAACAATTGATACAAAAATATCAACGAACGGCAAAGACGTAAATTTCATCGTCCCTGGGTGGGCTTGAACCACCAACTTTTCGGTTAACAGCCGAACGCGCTAACCGATTGCGCCACAGAGACGACCGTTATGTGTAACTGATTTGTACCAGAAAAGAAATCATTTTCGAGTAGAGTTAATAGTTTGTTTCTTTCAACAACGCATTGTTATTTGCAACGCCGGAAATAGTTCAAGGTAATTGCTTGAGCATTTTAACACATTGCTGTGTTTCAAGGGATAGTCTTCTAATTGAGAACAATGATTTTGTTTCTTACTTTCACTGATCAACAATCCATACAAAAAAATCAACAAATGGCAAAATAGTAACCTTCATCGTCCCTGGGTGGGCTTGAACCACCAACCTTTCGGTTAACAGCCGAACGCGCTAACCGATTGCGCCACAGAGACATCCGTTAGGTGTAATTAACTTGATACCATTAAAGAAATGATATCGTTTTCCAGTAGAGCTAATTGTTAAACAACGCATTTACATTTGAGCATATTAACACATAGTTGTGTTTTCAGGCTGAACAATGATTTTGATTCCTACCTTTTCCTGTTCAACAATTGATGCAAAAATATCAACGAATGGCAAAAACGTACTTTTTATCGTCCCTGGGTGGGCTTCAACCACCAACCTTTCGGTTAACAGCCGAACGCGCTAACCGATTGCGCCACAGAGACGACCGTTATGTGTAACTGATTTGTACCAGTAAAGAAATCGTTTTCCAGTAGAGTTAATAGTTCAACAGCGCATTTATGTTTGAGCATATTAAGATATAGTTGTATTTTAAGGGTGAACAATGATTTTGTTTCTTACTTTCCCTGATCAACAATCCATACAAAACAATCAACAAATGGCAAAATAGTAACCTTCATCGTCCCTGGGTGGGCTTGAACAACCAACCTTTCGGTTAACAGCCGAACGCGCTAACCGATTGCGCCACAGAGACGACCGTTATGTGTAACTGTTTTTTACCAGTAAAGAAATCGTTTTCCATTAGAGTTAATAGTTTGTTTCTTTCAACAACGCATTCTTATTTGCAACGCCGGAAATAGTTCAAGGTAATTGCTTGAGCATTTTAACACATTGCTGTGTTTCAAGGGATAGTCTTCTAATTGAGAAGAATGATTTGTTTCTTACTTTCCCTTATCAACAATCCATACAAAAAATCAACAAATGGCAAAATAGTAACCTTCATCGTCCCTGGGTGGGCTTGAACCACCAACCTTTCGGTTAACAGCCGAACGCGCTAACCGATTGCGCCACAGAGACGACGGTTACTTGTAATTGAATTGATACCATTAAAGAAATGATATCGTTTAACAGTACAGTTAATAGTACAACAACGCATTTATGTTTGACCATATTAAGATATAGTTGTATTTTAAGGGTGAACAATTATTTTTGATTGTTATCTTTTCCTGTTCAACAATTGATACAAAAATATCACCGAACGGCAAAAACGTAATTTTCATCGTCCCTGGGTGGGCTTGAACCACCAACCTTTCGGTTAACAGCCGAACGCGCTAACCGATTGCGCCACAGAGACGACCGTTATGTGTAACTGATTTGTACCAGTAAATAAATCGTTTTCCAGTAGAGTTAATAGTTCAACAACGCATTTATGTTTGAGCATATTAAGATATAGTCGTATTTTAAGGGTGAATAATTATTTTGATTCTTACCTTTTCCTGCTCAACAATTGATACAAAAATATCACCGAACGGCAAAAACTTAATTTTCATCGTCCCCGGGTGGGCTTGAACCACCAACCTTTCGGTTAACAGCCGAACGCGCTAACCGATTGCGCCACAGAGACGACCGTTATGTGTAACTGATTTGTACCAGTAAAGAAATCATTTTCGAGTAGAGTTAATAGTTTGTTTCTTTCAACAACGCATTCTTATTTGCAACGCCGGAAATAGTTCAAGGTAATTGCTTGAGCATTTTAACACATTGCTGTGTTTCAAGGGAAAGTCTTCTAATTGAGAACAATGATTTTGTTTCTTACTTTCACTGATCAACAATCCATACAAAAAAATCAACAAATGGCAAAATAGTAACCTTCATCGTCCCTGGGTGGGCTTGAACCACCAACCTTTCGGTTAACAGCCGAACGCGCTAACCGATTGCGCCACAGAGACATCCGTTAGGTGTAATTAACTTGATACCATTAAAGAAATGATATCGTTTTCCAGTAGAGCTAATTGTTAAACAACGCATTTACATTTGAGCATATTAACACATAGTTGTGTTTTCAGGCTGAACAATGATTTTGATTCTTACCTTTTCCTGTTCAACAATTGATACAAAAATATCAACGAACGGCAAGAACGTAAATTTCATCGTCCCTGGGTGGGCTTGAACCACCAACCTTTCGGTTAACAGCCGAACGCGCTAACCGATTGCGCCACAGAGACGACCGTTATGTGTAACTGATTTGTACCAGTAAAGAAATCGTTTTCCAGTAGAGTTAATTGTTTGTTTCTTTCAGCAACGCATTCTTATTTGCAACGCCGGATATAGTTCAAGGTAATTGCTTGAGCATTTTAACACATTGCTGTGTTTCAAGGGATAGTTTTCTAATTGAGAACAATGATTTTGTTAATTACTTTCACTGATCAACAATCCATACAAAAAAAATCAACAAATGGCAAAATAGTAACCTTCATCGTCCCTGGGTGGGCTTGAACCACCAACCTTTCGGTTAACAGCCGAACGCGCTAACCGATTGCGCCACAGAGACATCCATTAGGTGTAATTAACTTGATACCATTAAAGAAATGATATCGTTTTCCAGTAGAGTTAATTGTTAAACAACGCATTTACATTTGAGCATATTAACACATAGTTGTGTTTTCAGGGTGAACAATGATTTTGATTCCTACCTTTTCCTGTTCAACAATTGATGCAAAAATATCAACGAATGGCAAAAACGTAATTTTTATCGTCCCTGGGTGGGCTTTAACCACCAACCTTTCGGTTAACAGCCGAACGCGCTAACCGATTGCGCCACAGAGACGACCGTTATGTGTAACTGATTTGTACCAGTAAAGAAATTGTTTTCCAGTAGAGTTAATAGTTCAACAGCGCATTTATGTTTGAGCATATTAAGATATAGTTGTAATTTAAGGGTGAACAATGATTTTGTTTCTTACTTTCCCTGATCAACAATCCATACAAAACAATCAACAAATGGCAAAATAGTAACCTTCATCGTCCCTGGGTGGGCTTGAACCACCAACCTTTCGGTTAACAGCCGAACGCGCTAACCGATTGCGCCACAGAGACGACCGTTATGTGTAACTGATTTGTACCAGTAAAGAAATCGTTTTCCAGTAGAGTTAATAGTTCAAGAACGCATTTATGTTTGAGCATATTAAGATATAGTTGTATTTTAAGGGTGAATAATTATTTTGATTCTTACCTTTTCCTGTTCAACAATTGATACAAAAATATCAACGAACGGCAAAGACGTAAATTTCATCGTCCCTGGGTGGGCTTGAACCACCAACCTTTCGGTTAACAGCCGAACGCGCTAACCGATTGCGCCACAGAGACGACCGTTATGTGTAACTGATTTGTACCAGTAAAGAAATCATTTTCGAGTAGAGTTAATAGTTTGTTTCTTTCAACAACGCATTCTTATTTGCAACGCCGGAAATAGTTCAAGGTAATTGCTTGAGCATTTTAACACATTGCTGTGTTTCAAGGGAAAGTCTTCTAATTGAGAACAATGATTTTGTTTCTTACTTTCACTGATCAACAATCCATACAAAAAAATCAACAAATGGCAAAATAGTAACCTTCATCGTCCCTGGGTGGGCTTGAACCACCAACCTTTCGGTTAACAGCCGAACGCGCTAACCGATTGCGCCACAGAGACATCCGTTAGGTGTAATTAACTTGATACCATTAAAGAAATGATATCGTTTTCCAGTAGAGCTAATTGTTAAACAACGCATTTACATTTGAGCATATTAACACATAGTTGTGTTTTCAGGGTGAACAATGATTTTTGATTCCTACCTTTTCCTGTTCAACAATTGATGCAAAAATATCAACGAATGGCAAAAACGTAATTTTTATCGTCCCTGGGTGGGCTTTAACCACCAACCTTTCGGTTAACAGCCGAACGCGCTAACCGATTGCGCCACAGAGACGACCGTTATGTGTAACTGATTTGTACCAGTAAAGAAATTGTTTTCCAGTAGAGTTAATAGTTCAACAGCGCATTTATGTTTGAGCATATTAAGATATAGTTGTATTTTAAGGGTGAACAATGATTTTGTTTCTTACTTTCCCTGAACAACAATCCATACAAAACAATCAACAAATGGCAAAATAGTAACCTTCATCGTCCCTGGGTGGGCTTGAACCACCAACCTTTCGGTTAACAGCCGAACGCGCTAACCGATTGCGCCACAGAGACGACCGTTATGTGTAACTGATTTGTACCAGTAAAGAAATCGTTTTCCAGTAGAGTTAATAGTTCAAGAACGCATTTATGTTTGAGCATATTAAGATATAGTTGTATTTTAAGGGTGAATAATTATTTTGATTCTTACCTTTTCCTGTTCAACAATTGATACAAAAATATCAACGAACGGCAAAGACGTAAATTTCATCGTCCCTGGGTGGGCTTGAACCACCAACCTTTCGGTTAACAGCCGAACGCGCTAACCGATTGCGCCACAGAGACGACCGTTATGTGTAACTGATTTGTACCAGTAAAGAAATCATTTTCGAGTAGAGTTAATAGTTTGTTTCTTTCAACAACGCATTCTTATTTGCAACGCCGGAAATAGTTCAAGGTAATTGCTTGAGCATTTTAACACATTGCTGTGTTTCAAGGGAAAGTCTTCTAATTGAGAACAATGATTTTGTTTCTTACTTTCACTGATCAACAATCCATACAAAAAAATCAACAAATGGCAAAATAGTAACCTTCATCGTCCCTGGGTGGGCTTGAACCACCAACCTTTCGGTTAACAGCCGAACGCGCTAACCGATTGCGCCACAGAGACATCCGTTAGGTGTAATTAACTTGATACCATTAAAGAAATGATATCGTTTTCCAGTAGAGCTAATTGTTAAACAACGCATTTACATTTGAGCATATTAACACATAGTTGTGTTTTCAGGCTGAACAATGATTTTGATTCTTACCTTTTCCTGTTCAACAATTGATACAAAAATATCAACGAACGGCAAGAACGTAAATTTCATCGTCCCTGGGTGGGCTTGAACCACCAACCTTTCGGTTAACAGCCGAACGCGCTAACCGATTGCGCCACAGAGACGACCGTTATGTGTAACTGATTTGTACCAGTAAAGAAATCGTTTTCCAGTAGAGTTAATTGTTTGTTTCTTTCAGCAACGCATTCTTATTTGCAACGCCGGATATAGTTCAAGGTAATTGCTTGAGCATTTTAACACATTGCTGTGTTTCAAGGGATAGTTTTCTAATTGAGAACAATGATTTTGTTAATTACTTTCACTGATCAACAATCCATACAAAAAAATCAACAAATGGCAAAATAGTAACCTTCATCGTCCCTGGGTGGGCTTGAACCACCAACCTTTCGGTTAACAGCCGAACGCGCTAACCGATTGCGCCACAGAGACATCCATTAGGTGTAATTAACTTGATACCATTAAAGAAATGATATCGTTTTCCAGTAGAGTTAATTGTTAAACAACGCATTTACATTTGAGCATATTAACACATAGTTGTGTTTTCAGGGTGAACAATGATTTTGATTCCTACCTTTTCCTGTTCAACAATTGATGCAAAAATATCAACGAATGGCAAAAACGTAATTTTTATCGTCCCTGGGTGGGCTTTAACCACCAACCTTTCGGTTAACAGCCGAACGCGCTAACCGATTGCGCCACAGAGACGACCGTTATGTGTAACTGATTTGTACCAGTAAAGAAATTGTTTTCCAGTAGAGTTAAACAGCTCAACAGCGCATTTATGTTTGAGCATATTAAGATATAGTTGTATTTTAAGGGTGAACAATGATTTTGTTTCTTACTTAAGTAGAGTTGTTTTCCAGTAGAGTTAAACAGTTCAACAGCGCATTTATGTTTGAGCATATTAAGATATAGTTGTATTTTAAGGGTGAACAATGATTTTGTTTCTTACTTTCCCTGATCAACAATCCATACAAAACAATCAACAAATGGCAAAATAGTAACCTTCATCGTCCCTGGGTGGGCTTGAACAACCAACCTTTCGGTTAACAGCCGAACGCGCTAACCGATTGCGCCACAGAGACGACCGTTATGTGTAACTGATTTGTACCAGTAAAGAAATCGTTTTCCATTAGAGTTAATAGTTTGTTTCTTTCAACAACGCATTCTTATTTGCAACGCCGGAAATAGTTCAAGGTAATTGCTTGAGCATTTTAACACATTGCTGTGTTTCAAGGGATAGTCTTCTAATTGAGAAGAATAATTTGTTTCTTACTTTCCCTTATCAACAATCCATACAAAAAATCAACAAATGGCAAAATAGTAACCTTCATCGTCCCTGGGTGGGCTTGAACCACCAACCTTTCGGTTAACAGCCGAACGCGCTAACCGATTGCGCCACAGAGACGACGGTTACTTGTAATTGAATTGATACCATTAAAGAAATGATATCGTTTAACAGTACAGTTAATAGTACAACAACGCATTTATGTTTGACCATATTAAGATATAGTTGTATTTTAAGGGTGAACAATTATTTTTGATTGTTACCTTTTCCTGTTCAACAATTGATACAAAAATATCACCGAACGGCAAAAACGTAATTTTCATCGTCGCTGGGTGGGCTTGAACCACCAACCTTTCGGTTAACAGCCGAACGCGCTAACCGATTGCGCCACAGAGACGACCGTTATGTGTAACTGATTTGTACCAGTAAAGAAATCGTTTTCCAGTAGAGTTAATAGTTCAACAACGCATTTATGTTTGAGCATATTAAGATATAGTCGTATTTTAAGGGTGAATAATTATTTTGATTCTTACCTTTTCCTGCTCAACAATTGATACAAAAATATCACCGAACGGCAAAAACGTAATTTTCATCGTCCCCGGGTGGGCTTGAACCACCAACCTTTCGGTTAACAGCCGAACGCGCTAACCGATTGCGCCACAGAGACGACCGTTATGTGTAACTGATTTGTACCAGTAAAGAAATCGTTTTCCAGTAGAGTTAATAGTTCAAGAACGCATTTATGTTTGAGCATATTAAGATATAGTTGTATTTTAAGGGTGAATAATTATTTTGATTCTTACCTTTTCCTGTTCAACAATTGATACAAAAATATCAACGAACGGCAAAGACGTAAATTTCATCGTCCCTGGGTGGGCTTGAACCACCAACCTTTCGGTTAACAGCCGAACGCGCTAACCGATTGCGCCACAGAGACGACCGTTATGTGTAACTGATTTGTACCAGTAAAGAAATCATTTTCGAGTAGAGTTAATAGTTTGTTTCTTTCAACAACGCATTCTTATTTGCAACGCCGGAAATAGTTCAAGGTAATTGCTTGAGCATTTTAACACATTGCTGTGTTTCAAGGGATAGTCTTCTAATTGAGAACAATGATTTTGTTTCTTACTTTCACTGATCAACAATCCATACAAAAAAATCAACAAATGGCAAAATAGTAACCTTCATCGTCCCTGGGTGGGCTTGAACCACCAACCTTTCGGTTAACAGCCGAACGCGCTAACCGATTGCGCCACAGAGACATCCGTTAGGTATAATTAACTTGATACCATTAAAGAAATGATATCGTTTTCCAGTAGATCTAATTGTTAAACAACGCATTTACATATGAGCATATTAACACATAGTTGTGTTTTCAGGCTGAACAATGATTTTGATTCTTACCTTTTCCTGTTCAACAATTGATACAAAAATATCAACGAACGGCAAGAACGTAAATTTCATCGTCCCTGGGTGGGCTTGAACCACCAACCTTTCGGTTAACAGCCGAACGCGCTAACCGATTGCGCCACAGAGACGACCGTTATGTGTAACTGATTTGTACCAGTAAAGAAATCGTTTTCCAGTAGAGTTAATAGTTCAACAACGCATTTATGTTTGAGCATATTAAGATATAGTTGTATTTTAAGGGTGAACAATTATTTTTGATTGTTACCTTTTCCTGTTCAACAATTGATACAAAAATATCACCGAACGGCAAAAACGTAATTTTCATCGTCCCTGGGTGGGCTTGAACCACCAACCTTTCGGTTAACAGCCGAACGCGCTAACCGATTGCGCCACAGAGACGACCGTTATGTGTAACTGATTTGTACCAGTAAATAAATCGTTTTCCAGTAGAGTTAATAGTTCAACAACGCATTTATGTTTGAGCATATTAAGATATAGTCGTATTTTAAGGGTGAATAATTATTTTGATTCTTACCTTTTCCTGCTCAACAATTGATACAAAAATATCACCGAACGGCAAAAACTTAATTTTCATCGTCCCCGGGTGGGCTTGAACCACCAACCTTTCGGTTAACAACCGAACGCGCTAACCGATTGCGCCACAGAGACGACCGTTATGTGTAACTGATTTGTACCAGTAAAGAAATCATTTTCGAGTAGAGTTAATAGTTTGTCTCTTTCAACAACGCATTCTTATTTGCAACGCCGGAAATAGTTCAAGGTAATTGCTTGAGCATTTTAACACATTGCTGTGTTTCAAGGGATAGTTTTCTAATTGAGAACAATGATTTTGTTAATTACTTTCACTGATCAACAATCCATACAAAAAAATCAACAAATGGCAAAATAGTAACCTTCATCGTCCCTGGGTGGGCTTGAACCACCAACCTTTCGGTTAACAGCCGAACGCGCTAACCGATTGCGCCACAGAGACATCCATTAGGTGTAATTAACTTGATACCATTAAAGAAATGATATCGTTTTCCAGTAGAGTTAATTGTTAAACAACGCATTTACATTTGAGCATATTAACACATAGTTGTGTTTTCAGGGTGAACAATGATTTTGATTCCTACCTTTTCCTGTTCAACAATTGATGCAAAAATATCAACGAATGGCAAAAACGTAATTTTTATCGTCCCTGGGTGGGCTTTAACCACCAACCTTTCGGTTAACAGCCGAACGCGCTAACCGATTGCGCCACAGAGACGACCGTTATGTGTAACTGATTTGTACCAGTAAAGAAATTGTTTTCCAGTAGAGTTAAACAGCTCAACAGCGCATTTATGTTTGAGCATATTAAGATATAGTTGTATTTTAAGGGTGAACAATGATTTTGTTTCTTACTTAAGTAGAGTTGTTTTCCAGTAGAGTTAAACAGTTCAACAGCGCATTTATGTTTGAGCATATTAAGATATAGTTGTATTTTAAGGGTGAACAATGATTTTGTTTCTTACTTTCCCTGATCAACAATCCATACAAAACAATCAACAAATGGCAAAATAGTAACCTTCATCGTCCCTGGGTGGGCTTGAACAACCAACCTTTCGGTTAACAGCCGAACGCGCTAACCGATTGCGCCACAGAGACGACCGTTATGTGTAACTGATTTGTACCAGTAAAGAAATCGTTTTCCATTAGAGTTAATAGTTTGTTTCTTTCAACAACGCATTCTTATTTGCAACGCCGGAAATAGTTCAAGGTAATTGCTTGAGCATTTTAACACATTGCTGTGTTTCAAGGGATAGTCTTCTAATTGAGAAGAATAATTTGTTTCTTACTTTCCCTTATCAACAATCCATACAAAAAATCAACAAATGGCAAAATAGTAACCTTCATCGTCCCTGGGTGGGCTTGAACCACCAACCTTTCGGTTAACAGCCGAACGCGCTAACCGATTGCGCCACAGAGACGACGGTTACTTGTAATTGAATTGATACCATTAAAGAAATGATATCGTTTAACAGTACAGTTAATAGTACAACAACGCATTTATGTTTGACCATATTAAGATATAGTTGTATTTTAAGGGTGAACAATTATTTTTGATTGTTACCTTTTCCTGTTCAACAATTGATACAAAAATATCACCGAACGGCAAAAACGTAATTTTCATCGTCCCTGGGTGGGCTTGAACCACCAACCTTTGGGTTAACAGCCGAACGCGCTAACCGATTGCGCCACAGAGACGACCGTTATGTGTAACTGATTTGTACCAGTAAAGAAATCGTTTTCCAGTAGAGTTAATAGTTCAACAACGCATTTATGTTTGAGCATATTAAGATATAGTCGTATTTTAAGGGTGAATAATTATTTTGATTCTTACCTTTTCCTGCTCAACAATTGATACAAAAATATCACCGAACGGCAAAAACGTAATTTTCATCGTCCCCGGGTGGGCTTGAACCACCAACCTTTCGGTTAACAGCCGAACGCGCTAACCGATTGCGCCACAGAGACGACCGTTATGTGTAACTGATTTGTACCAGTAAAGAAATCGTTTTCCAGTAGAGTTAATAGTTCAAGAACGCATTTATGTTTGAGCATATTAAGATATAGTTGTATTTTAAGGGTGAATAATTATTTTGATTCTTACCTTTTCCTGTTCAACAATTGATACAAAAATATCAACGAACGGCAAAGACGTAAATTTCATCGTCCCTGGGTGGGCTTGAACCACCAACCTTTCGGTTAACAGCCGAACGCGCTAACCGATTGCGCCACAGAGACGACCGTTATGTGTAACTGATTTGTACCAGTAAAGAAATCATTTTCGAGTAGAGTTAATAGTTTGTTTCTTTCAACAACGCATTCTTATTTGCAACGCCGGAAATAGTTCAAGGTAATTGCTTGAGCATTTTAACACATTGCTGTGTTTCAAGGGATAGTCTTCTAATTGAGAACAATGATTTTGTTTCTTACTTTCACTGATCAACAATCCATACAAAAAAATCAACAAATGGCAAAATAGTAACCTTCATCGTCCCTGGGTGGGCTTGAACCACCAACCTTTCGGTTAACAGCCGAACGCGCTAACCGATTGCGCCACAGAGACATCCGTTAGGTATAATTAACTTGATACCATTAAAGAAATGATATCGTTTTCCAGTAGATCTAATTGTTAAACAACGCATTTACATATGAGCATATTAACACATAGTTGTGTTTTCAGGCTGAACAATGATTTTGATTCTTACCTTTTCCTGTTCAACAATTGATACAAAAATATCAACGAACGGCAAGAACGTAAATTTCATCGTCCCTGGGTGGGCTTGAACCACCAACCTTTCGGTTAACAGCCGAACGCGCTAACCGATTGCGCCACAGAGACGACCGTTATGTGTAACTGATTTGTACCAGTAAAGAAATCGTTTTCCAGTAGAGTTAATAGTTCAACAACGCATTTATGTTTGAGCATATTAAGATATAGTTGTATTTTAAGGGTGAACAATTATTTTTGATTGTTACCTTTTCCTGTTCAACAATTGATACAAAAATATCACCGAACGGCAAAAACGTAATTTTCATCGTCCCTGGGTGGGCTTGAACCACCAACCTTTCGGTTAACAGCCGAACGCGCTAACCGATTGCGCCACAGAGACGACCGTTATGTGTAACTGATTTGTACCAGTAAATAAATCGTTTTCCAGTAGAGTTAATAGTTCAACAACGCATTTATGTTTGAGCATATTAAGATATAGTCGTATTTTAAGGGTGAATAATTATTTTGATTCTTACCTTTTCCTGCTCAACAATTGATACAAAAATATCACCGAACGGCAAAAACTTAATTTTCATCGTCCCCGGGTGGGCTTGAACCACCAACCTTTCGGTTAACAACCGAACGCGCTAACCGATTGCGCCACAGAGACGACCGTTATGTGTAACTGATTTGTACCAGTAAAGAAATCATTTTCGAGTAGAGTTAATAGTTTGTTTCTTTCAACAACGCATTCTTATTTGCAACGCCGGAAATAGTTCAAGGTAATTGCTTGAGCATTTTAACACATTGCTGTGTTTCAAGGGATAGTTTTCTAATTGAGAACAATGATTTTGTTAATTACTTTCACTGATCAACAATCCATACAAAAAAATCAACAAATGGCAAAATAGTAACCTTCATCGTCCCTGGGTGGGCTTGAACCACCAACCTTTCGGTTAACAGCCGAACGCGCTAACCGATTGCGCCACAGAGACATCCATTAGGTGTAATTAACTTGATACCATTAAAGAAATGATATCGTTTTCCAGTAGAGTTAATTGTTAAACAACGCATTTACATTTGAGCATATTAACACATAGTTGTGTTTTCAGGGTGAACAATGATTTTGATTCCTACCTTTTCCTGTTCAACAATTGATGCAAAAATATCAACGAATGGCAAAAACGTAATTTTTATCGTCCCTGGGTGGGCTTTAACCACCAACCTTTCGGTTAACAGCCGAACGCGCTAACCGATTGCGCCACAGAGACGACCGTTATGTGTAACTGATTTGTACCAGTAAAGAAATTGTTTTCCAGTAGAGTTAAACAGCTCAACAGCGCATTTATGTTTGAGCATATTAAGATATAGTTGTATTTTAAGGGTGAACAATGATTTTGTTTCTTACTTAAGTAGAGTTGTTTTCCAGTAGAGTTAAACAGTTCAACAGCGCATTTATGTTTGAGCATATTAAGATATAGTTGTATTTTAAGGGTGAACAATGATTTTGTTTCTTACTTTCCCTGATCAACAATCCATACAAAACAATCAACAAATGGCAAAATAGTAACCTTCATCGTCCCTGGGTGGGCTTGAACAACCAACCTTTCGGTTAACAGCCGAACGCGCTAACCGATTGCGCCACAGAGACGACCGTTATGTGTAACTGATTTGTACCAGTAAAGAAATCGTTTTCCATTAGAGTTAATAGTTTGTTTCTTTCAACAACGCATTCTTATTTGCAACGCCGGAAATAGTTCAAGGTAATTGCTTGAGCATTTTAACACATTGCTGTGTTTCAAGGGATAGTCTTCTAATTGAGAAGAATAATTTGTTTCTTACTTTCCCTTATCAACAATCCATACAAAAAATCAACAAATGGCAAAATAGTAACCTTCATCGTCCCTGGGTGGGCTTGAACCACCAACCTTTCGGTTAACAGCCGAACGCGCTAACCGATTGCGCCACAGAGACGACGGTTACTTGTAATTGAATTGATACCATTAAAGAAATGATATCGTTTAACAGTACAGTTAATAGTACAACAACGCATTTATGTTTGACCATATTAAGATATAGTTGTATTTTAAGGGTGAACAATTATTTTTGATTGTTACCTTTTCCTGTTCAACAATTGATACAAAAATATCACCGAACGGCAAAAACGTAATTTTCATCGTCCCTGGGTGGGCTTGAACCACCAACCTTTCGGTTAACAGCCGAACGCGCTAACCGATTGCGCCACAGAGACGACCGTTATGTGTAACTGATTTGTACCAGTAAAGAAATCGTTTTCCAGTAGAGTTAATAGTTCAACAACGCATTTATGTTTGAGCATATTAAGATATAGTCGTATTTTAAGGGTGAATAATTATTTTGATTCTTACCTTTTCCTGCTCAACAATTGATACAAAAATATCACCGAACGGCAAAAACTTAATTTTCATCGTCCCCGGGTGGGCTTGAACCACCAACCTTTCGGTTAACAGCCGAACGCGCTAACCGATTGCGCCACAGAGACGACCGTTATGTGTAACTGATTTGTACCAGTAAAGAAATCGTTTTCCAGTAGAGTTAATAGTTCAAGAACGCATTTATGTTTGAGCATATTAAGATATAGTTGTATTTTAAGGGTGAATAATTATTTTGATTCTTACCTTTTCCTGTTCAACAATTGATACAAAAATATCAACGAACGGCAAAGACGTAAATTTCATCGTCCCTGGGTGGGCTTGAACCACCAACCTTTCGGTTAACAGCCGAACGCGCTAACCGATTGCGCCACAGAGACGACCGTTATGTGTAACTGATTTGTACCAGTAAAGAAATCATTTTCGAGTAGAGTTAATAGTTTGTTTCTTTCAACAACGCATTCTTATTTGCAACGCCGGAAATAGTTCAAGGTAATTGCTTGAGCATTTTAACACATTGCTGTGTTTCAAGGGAAAGTCTTCTAATTGAGAACAATGATTTTGTTTCTTACTTTCACTGATCAACAATCCATACAAAAAAATCAACAAATGGCAAAATAGTAACCTTCATCGTCCCTGGGTGGGCTTGAACCACCAACCTTTCGGTTAACAGCCGAACGCGCTAACCGATTGCGCCACAGAGACATCCGTTAGGTGTAATTAACTTGATACCATTAAAGAAATGATATCGTTTTCCAGTAGAGCTAATTGTTAAACAACGCATTTACATATGAGCATATTAACACATAGTTGTGTTTTCAGGCTGAACAATGATTTTGATTCTTACCTTTTCCTGCTCAACAATTGATACAAAAATATCACCGAACGGCAAGAACGTAAATTTCATCGTCCCTGGGTGGGCTTGAACCACCAACCTTTCGGTTAACAGCCGAACGCGCTAACCGATTGCGCCACAGAGACGACCGTTATGTGTAACTGATTTGTACCAGTAAAGAAATCGTTTTCCAGTAGAGTTAATAGTTCAAGAACGCATTTATGTTTGAGCATATTAAGATATAGTCGTATTTTAAGGGTGAACAATTATTTTTGATTGTTACCTTTTCCTGTTCAACAATTGATACAAAAATATCACCGAACGGCAAAAACGTAATTTTCATCGTCCCCGGGTGGGCTTGAACCACCAACCTTTCGGTTAACAGCCGAACGCGCTAACCGATTGCGCCACAGAGACGACCGTTATGTGTAACTGATTTGTACCAGTAAAGAAATCGTTTTCCAGTAGAGTTAATAGTTCAAGAACGCATTTATGTTTGAGCATATTAAGATATAGTTGTATTTTAAGGGTGAATAATTATTTTGATTCTTACCTTTTCCTGTTCAACAATTGATACAAAAATATCAACGAACGGCAAAGACGTAAATTTCATCGTCCCTGGGTGGGCTTGAACCACCAACCTTTCGGTTAACAGCCGAACGCGCTAACCGATTGCGCCACAGAGACGACCGTTATGTGTAACTGATTTGTACCAGTAAAGAAATCATTTTCGAGTAGAGTTAATAGTTTGTTTCTTTCAACAACGCATTCTTATTTGCAACGCCGGAAATAGTTCAAGGTAATTGCTTGAGCATTTTAACACATTGCTGTGTTTCAAGGGATAGTCTTCTAATTGAGAACAATGATTTTGTTTCTTACTTTCACTGATCAACAATCCATACAAAAAAATCAACAAATGGCAAAATAGTAACCTTCATCGTCCCTGGGTGGGCTTGAACCACCAACCTTTCGGTTAACAGCCGAACGCGCTAACCGATTGCGCCACAGAGACATCCGTTAGGTGTAATTAACTTGATACCATTAAAGAAATGATATCGTTTTCCAGTAGAGCTAATTGTTAAACAACGCATTTACATATGAGCATATTAACACATAGTTGTGTTTTCAGGCTGAACAATGATTTTGATTCTTACCTTTTCCTGTTCAACAATTGATACAAAAATATCAACGAACGGCAAGAACGTAAATTTCATCGTCCCTGGGTGGGCTTGAACCACCAACCTTTCGCGATCGGTTAACAGCCGAACGCGCTAACCGATTGCGCCACAGAGACGACCGTTATGTGTAACTGATTTGTACCAGTAAAGAAATCGTTTTCCAGTAGAGTTAATAGTTCAACAACGCATTTATGTTTGAGCATATTAAGATATAGTCGTATTTTAAGGGTGAATAATTATTTTGATTCTTACCTTTTCCTGCTCAACAATTGATACAAAAATATCACCGAACGGCAAAAACGTAATTTTCATCGTCCCCGGGTGGGCTTGAACCACCAACCTTTCGGTTAACAGCCGAACGCGCTAACCGATTGCGCCACAGAGACGACCGTTATGTGTAACTGATTTGTACCAGTAAATAAATCGTTTTCCAGTAGAGTTAATAGTTCAAGAACGCATTTATGTTTGAGCATATTAAGATATAGTTGTATTTTAAGGGTGAATAATTATTTTGATTCTTACCTTTTCCTGTTCAACAATTGATACAAAAATATCAACGAACGGCAAAGACGTAAATTTCATCGTCCCTGGGTGGGCTTGAACCACCAACCTTTCGGTTAACAGCCGAACGCGCTAACCGATTGCGCCACAGAGACGACCGTTATGTGTAACTGATTTGTACCAGTAAAGAAATCATTTTCGAGTAGAGTTAATAGTTTGTTTCTTTCAACAACGCATTCTTATTTGCAACGCCGGAAATAGTTCAAGGTAATTGCTTGAGCATTTTAACACATTGCTGTGTTTCAAGGGATAGTCTTCTAATTGAGAACAATGATTTTGTTTCTTACTTTCACTGATCAACAATCCATACAAAAAATCAACAAATGGCAAAATAGTAACCTTCATCGTCCCTGGGTGGGCTTGAACCACCAACCTTTCGGTTAACAGCCGAACGCGCTAACCGATTGCGCCACAGAGACATCCGTTAGGTGTAATTAACTTGATACCATTAAAGAAATGATATCGTTTTCCAGTAGAGCTAATTGTTAAACAACGCATTTACATATGAGCATATTAACACATAGTTGTGTTTTCAGGCTGAACAATGATTTTGATTCTTACCTTTTCCTGTTCAACAATTGATACAAAAATATCAACGAACGGCAAGAACGTAAATTTCATCGTCCCTGGGTGGGCTTGAACCACCAACCTTTCGGTTAACAGCCGAACGCGCTAACCGATTGCGCCACAGAGACGACCGTTATGTGTAACTGATTTGTACCAGTAAAGAAATCGTTTTCCAGTAGAGTTAATTGTTTGTTTCTTTCAGCAACGCATTCTTATTTGCAACGCCGGAAATAGTTCAAGGTAATTGCTTGAGCATTTTAACACATTGCTGTGTTTCAAGGGATAGTCTTCTAATTGAGAAGAATGATTTGTTTCTTACTTTCCCTTATCAACAATCCATACAAAAAATCAACAAATGGCAAAATAGTAACCTTCATCGTCCCTGGGTGGGCTTGAACCACCAACCTTTCGGTTAACAGCCGAACGCGCTAACCGATTGCGCCACAGAGACGTCCGTTATGTGTAACTGATTTGTACCAGGAAAGAAATCGTTTTCCAGTAGAGTTAATAGTTCAAGAACGCATTTATGTTTGAGCATATTAAGATATAGTTGTATTTTAAGGGTGAATAATTATTTTGATTCTTACCTTTTCCTGTTCAACAATTGATACAAAAATATCAACGAACGGCAAGAACGTAAATTTCATCGTCCCTGGGTGGGCTTGAACCACCAACCTTTCGGTTAACAGCCGAACGCGCTAACCGATTGCGCCACAGAGACGACCGTTATGTGTAACTCATTTGTACCAGTAAAGAAATCGTTTTCCAGTAGAGTTAATTGTTTGTTTCTTTCAGCAACGCATTCTTATTTGCAACGCCGGATATAGTTCAAGGTAATTGCTTGAGCATTTTAACACATTGCTGTGTTTCAAGGGATAGTTTTCTAATTGAGAACAATGATTTTGTTAATTACTTTCACTGATCAACAATCCATACAAAAAAATCAACAAATGGCAAAATAGTAACCTTCATCGTCCCTCGGTGGGCTTGAACCACCAACCTTTCGGTTAACAGCCGAACGCGCTAACCGATTGCGCCACAGAGACATCCATTAGGTGTAATTAACTTGATACCATTAAAGAAATGATATCGTTTTCCAGTAGAGTTAATTGTTAAACAACGCATTCACATTTGAGCATATTAACACATAGTTGTGTTTTCAGGGTGAACAATGATTTTGATTCCTACCTTTTCCTGTTCAACAATTGATGCAAAAATATCAACGAATGGCAAAAACGTAATTTTTATCGTCCCTGGGTGGGCTTTAACCACCAACCTTTCGGTTAACAGCCGAACGCGCTAACCGATTGCGCCACAGAGACGACCGTTATGTGTAACTGATTTGTACCAGTAAAGAAATTGTTTTCCAGTAGAGTTAATAGTTCAACAGCGCATTTATGTTTGAGCATATTAAGATATAGTTGTATTTTAAGGGTGAACAATGATTTTGTTTCTTACTTTCCCTGATCAACAATCCATACAAAACAATCAACAAATGGCAAAATAGTAACCTTCATCGTCCCTGGGTGGGCTTGAACAACCAACCTTTCGGTTAACAGCCGAACGCGCTAACCGATTGCGCCACAGAGACGACCGTTATGTGTAACTGATTTGTACCAGTAAAGAAATCGTTTTCCATTAGAGTTAATAGTTTGTTTCTTTCAACAACGCATTCTTATTTGCAACGCCGGAAATAGTTCAAGGTAATTGCTTGAGCATTTTAACACATTGCTGTGTTTCAAGGGATAGTCTTCTAATTGAGAAGAATGATTTGTTTCTTACTTTCCCTTATCAACAATCCATACAAAAAATCAACAAATAGCAAAATAGTAACCTTCATCGTCCCTGGGTGGGCTTGAACCACCAACCTTTCGGTTAACAGCCGAACGCGCTAACCGATTGCGCCACAGAGACGACGGTTACTTGTAATTGAATTGATACCATTAAAGAAATGATATCGTTTAACAGTAGAGTTAATAGTACAACAACGCAATTATGTTTGACCATATTAAGATATAGTTGTATTTTAAGGGTGAACAATTATTTTTGATTGTTACCTTTTCCTGTTCAACAATTGATACAAAAATATCACCGAACGGCAAAAACGTAATTTTCATCGTCCCTGGGTGGGCTTGAACCACCAACCTTTCGGTTAACAGCCGAACGCGCTGACCGATTGCGCCACAGAGACGACCGTTATGTGTAACTGATTTGTACCAGTAAAGAAATCGTTTTCCAGTAGAGTTAATAGTTCAAGAACGCATTTATGTTTGAGCATATTAAGATATAGTTGTATTTTAAGGGTGAATAATTATTTTGATTCTTACCTTTTCCTGTTCAACAATTGATACAAAAATATCAACGAACGGCAAAGACGTAAATTTCATCGTCCCTGGGTGGGCTTGAACCACCAACCTTTCGGTTAACAGCCGAACGCGCTAACCGATTGCGCCACAGAGACGACCGTTATGTGTAACTGATTTGTACCAGTAAAGAAATCATTTTCGAGTAGAGTTAATAGTTTGTTTCTTTCAACAACGCATTCTTATTTGCAACGCCGGAAATAGTTCAAGGTAATTGCTTGAGCATTTTAACACATTGCTGTGTTTCAAGGGATAGTCTTCTAATTGAGAACAATGATTTTGTTTCTTACTTTCACTGATCAACAATCCATACAAAAAAATCAACAAATGGCAAAATAGTAACCTTCATAGTCCCTGTGTGGGCTTGAACCACCAACCTTTCGGTTAACAGCCGAACGCGCTAACCGATTGCGCCACAGAGACATCCGTTAGGTGTAATTAACTTGATACCATTAAAGAAATGATATCGTTTTCCAGTAGAGTTAATTGTTAAACAACGCATTTACATTTGAGCATATTAACACATAGTTGTGTTTTCAGGCTGAACAATGATTTTGATTCTTACCTTTTCCTGTTCAACAATTGATACAAAAATATCAACGAACGGCAAGAACGTAAATTTCATACTCCCTGGGTGGGCTTGAACCACCAACCTTTCGGTTAACAGCCGAACGCGCTAACCGATTGCGCCACAGAGACGACCGTTATGTGTAACTGATTTGTACCAGTAAAGAAATCGTTTTCCAGTAGAGTTAATAGTTCAACAGCGCATTTATGTTTGAGCATATTAAGATATAGTTGTATTTTAAGGGTGAACAATGATTTTGTTTCTTACTTTCCCTGATCAACAATCCATACAAAAAATCAACAAATGGCAAAATAGTAACCTTCATCGTCCCTGGGTGGGCTTGAACAACCAACCTTTCGGTTAACAGCCGAACGCGCTAACCGATTGCGCCACAGAGACGACCGTTATGTGTAATTGAATTGATACCATTAAAGAAATGATATCGTTTAACAGTAGAGTTAATAGTACAACAACGCAATTATGTTTGACCATATTAAGATATAGTTGTATTTTAAGGGTGAACAATTATTTTTGATTGTTACCTTTTCCTGTTCAACAATTGATACAAAAATATCACCGAACGGCAAAAACGTAATTTTCATCGTCCCTGGGTGGGCTTGAACCACCAACCTTTCGGTTAACAGCCGAACGCGCTAACCGATTGCGCCACAGAGACGACCGTTATGTGTAACTGATTTGTACCAGTAAAGAAATCGTTTTCCAGTAGAGTTAATAGTTCAACAACGCATTTATGTTTGAGCATATTAAGATATAGTCGTATTTTAAGGGTGAATAATTATTTTGATTCTTACCTTTTCCTGCTCAACAATTGATACAAAAATATCACCGAACGGCAAAAACGTAATTTTCATCGTCCCCGGGTGGGCTTGAACCACCAACCTTTCGGTTAACAGCCGAACGCGCTAACCGATTGCGCCACAGAGACGACCGTTATGTGTAACTGATTTGTACCAGTAAAGAAATCGTTTTCCAGTAGAGTTAATAGTTCAAGAACGCATTTATGTTTGAGCATATTAAGATATAGTTGTATTTTAAGGGTGAATAATTATTTTGATTCTTACCTTTTCCTGTTCAACAATTGATACAAAAATATCAACGAACGGCAAAGACGTAAATTTCATCGTCCCTGGGTGGGCTTGAACCACCAACCTTTCGGTTAACAGCCGAACGCGCTAACCGATTGCGCCACAGAGACGACCGTTATGTGTAACTGATTTGTACCAGTAAAGAAATCATTTTCGAGTAGAGTTAATAGTTTGTTTCTTTCAACAACGCATTCTTATTTGCAACGCCGGAAATAGTTCAAGGTAATTGCTTGAGCATTTTAACACATTGCTGTGTTTCAAGGGATAGTCTTCTAATTGAGAACAATGATTTTGTTTCTTACTTTCACTGATCAACAATCCATACAAAAAAATCAACAAATGGCAAAATAGTAACCTTCATCGTCCCTGGGTGGGCTTGAACCACCAACCTTTCGGTTAACAGCCGAACGCGCTAACCGATTGCGCCACAGAGACATCCGTTAGGTGTAATTAACTTGATACCATTAAAGAAATGATATCGTTTTCCAGTAGAGTTAATTGTTAAACAACGCATTTACATTTGAGCATATTAACACATAGTTGTGTTTTCAGGCTGAACAATGATTTTGATTCTTACCTTTTCCTGTTCAACAATTGATACAAAAATATCAACGAACGGCAAGAACGTAAATTTCATCGTCCCTGGGTGGGCTTGAACCACCAACCTTTCGGTTAACAGCCGAACGCGCTAACCGATTGCGCCACAGAGACGACCGTTATGTGTAACTGATTTGTACCAGTAAAGAAATCGTTTTCCAGTAGAGTTAATTGTTTGTTTCTTTCAGCAACGCATTCTTATTTGCAACGCCGGATATAGTTCAAGGTAATTGCTTGAGCATTTTAACACATTGCTGTGTTTCAAGGGATAGTTTTCTAATTGAGAACAATGATTTTGTTAATTACTTTCACTGATCAACAATCCATACAAAAAAAATCAACAAATGGCAAAATAGTAACCTTCATCGTCCCTGGGTGGGCTTGAACCACCAACCTTTCGGTTAACAGCCGAACGCGCTAACCGATTGCGCCACAGAGACATCCATTAGGTGTAATTAACTTGATACCATTAAAGAAATGATATCGTTTTCCAGTAGAGTTAATTGTTAAACAACGCATTTACATTTGAGCATATCAACACATAGTTGTGTTTTCAGGGTGAACAATGATTTTGATTCCTACCTTTTCCTGTTCAACAATTGATACAAAAATATCAACGAATGGCAAAGACGTAATTTTTATCGTCCCTGGGTGGGCTTTAACCACCAACCTTTCGGTTAACAGCCGAACGCGCTAACCGATTGCGCCACAGAGACGACCGTTATGTGTAACTGATTTGTACCAGTAAAGAAATCGTTTTCCAGTAGAGTTAATAGTTCAACAGCGCATTTATGTTTGAGCATATTAAGATATAGTTGTATTTTAAGGGTGAACAATGATTTTGTTTCTTACTTTCCCTGATCAACAATCCATACAAAACAATCAACAAATGGCAAAATAGTAACCTTCATCGTCCCTGGGTGGGCTTGAACAACCAACCTTTCGGTTAACAGCCGAACGCGCTAACCGATTGCGCCACAGAGACGACCGTTATGTGTAACTGATTTGTACCAGTAAAGAAATCGTTTTCCATTAGAGTTAATAGTTTGTTTCTTTGAACAACGCATTCTTATTTGCAACGCCGGAAATAGTTCAAGGTAATTGCTTGAGCATTTTAACACATTGCTGTGTTTCAAGGGATAGTCTTCTAATTGAGAAGAATGATTTGTTTCTTACTTTCCCTTATCAACAATCCATACAAAAAATCAACAAATGGCAAAATAGTAACCTTCATCGTCCCTGGGTGGGCTTGAACCACCAACCTTTCGGTTAACAGCCGAACGCGCTAACCGATTGCGCCACAGAGACGACCGTTATGTGTAACTGATTTGTACCAGTAAAGAAATCATTTTCGAGTAGAGTTAATAGTTTGTTTCTTTCAACAACGCATTCTTATTTGCAACGCCGGAAATAGTTCAAGGTAATTGCTTGAGCATTTTAACACATAGCTGTGTTTCAAGGGATAGTCTTCTAATTGAGAACAATGATTTTGTTTCTTACTTTCACTGATCAACAATCCATACAAAAAAATCAACAAATGGCAAAATAGTAACCTTCATCGTCCCTGGGTGGGCTTGAACCACCAACCTTTCGGTTAACAGCCGAACGCGCTAACCGATTGCGCCACAGAGACATCCGTTAGGTGTAATTAACTTGATACCATTAAAGAAATGATATCGTTTTCCAGTAGAGTTAATTGTTAAACAACGCATTTACATTTGAGCATATTAACACATAGTTGTGTTTTCAGGCTGAACAATGATTTTGATTCTTACCTTTTCCTGTTCAACAATTGATACAAAAATATCAACGAATGGCAAAAACGTAATTTTTATCGTCCCTGGGTGGGCTTGAACCACCAACCTTTCGGTTAACAGCCGAACGCGCTAACCGATTGCGCCACAGAGACGACCGTTATGTGTAACTGATTTGTACCAGTAAAGAAATCGCTTTCCATTAGAGTTAATAGTTTGTTTCTTTCAACAACGCATTCTTATTTGCAACGCCGGAAATAGTTCAAGGTAATTGCTTGAGCATTTTAACACATTGCTGTGTTTCAAGGGATAGTCTTCTAATTGAGAAGAATGATTTGTTTCTTACTTTCCCTTATCAACAATCCATACAAAAAATCAACAAATGGCAAAATAGTAACCTTCATCGTCCCTGGGTGGGCTTGAACCACCAACCTTTCGGTTAACAGCCGAACGCGCTAACCGATTGCGCCACAGAGACGACGGTTACTTGTAATTGAATTGATATTGATACCATTAAAGAAATGATATCGTTTAACAGTACAGTTAATAGTACAACAACGCATTTATGTTTGACCATATTAAGATATAGTTGTATTTTAAGGGTGAACAATTATTTTTGATTGTTACCTTTTCCTGTTCAACAATTGATACAAAAATATCACCGAACGGCAAAAACGTAATTTTCATCGTCCCTGGGTGGGCTTGAACCACCAACCTTTCGGTTAACAGCCGAACGCGCTAACCGATTGCGCCACAGAGACGACCGTTATGTGTAACTGATTTGTACCAGTAAAGAAATCGTTTTCCAGTAGAGTTAATATTTCAACAACGCATTTATGTTTGAGCATATTAAGATATAGTTGTATTTTAAGGGTGAATAATTATTTTGATTCTTACCTTTTCCTGCTCAACAATTGATACAAAAATATCACCGAACGGCAAAAACGTAATTTTCATCGTCCCCGGGTGGGCTTGAACCACCAACCTTTCGGTTAACAGCCGAACGCGCTAACCGATTGCGCCACAGAGACGACCGTTATGTGTAACTGATTTGTACCAGTAAAGAAATCGTTTTCCAGTAGAGTTAATAGTTCAAGAACGCATTTATGTTTGAGCATATTAAGATATAGTTGTGTTTTAAGGGTGAATAATTATTTTGATTCTTACCTTTTCCTGTTCAACAATTGATACAAAAATATCAACGAACGGCAAAGACGTAAATTTCATCGTCCCTGGGTGGGCTTGAACCACCAACCTTTCGGTTAACAGCCGAACGCGCTAACCGATTGCGCCACAGAGACGACCGTTATGTGTAACTGATTTGTACCAGTAAAGAAATCATTTTCGAGTAGAGTTAATAGTTTGTTTCTTTCAACAACGCATTCTTATTTGCAACGCCGGAAATAGTTCAAGGTAATTGCTTGAGCATTTTAACACATTGCTGTGTTTCAAGGGATAGTCTTCTAATTGAGAACAATGATTTTGTTTCTTACTTTCACTGATCAACAATCCATACAAAAAAATCAACAAATGGCAAAATAGTAACCTTCATCGTCCCTGGGTGGGCTTGAACCACCAACCTTTCGGTTAACAGCCGAACGCGCTAACCGATTGCGCCACAGAGACATCCGTTAGGTGTAATTAACTTGATACCATTAAAGAAATGATATCGTTTTCCAGTAGAGTTAATTGTTAAACAACGCATTTACATTTGAGCATATTAACACATAGTTGTGTTTTCAGGCTGAACAATGATTTTGATTCCTACCTTTTCCTGTTCAACAATTGATACAAAAATATCAACGAATGGCAAAAACGTAATTTTTATCGTCCCTGGGTGGGCTTGAACCACCAACCTTTCGGTTAACAGCCGAACGCGCTAACCGATTGCGCCACAGAGACGACCGTTATGTGTAACTGATTTGTACCAGTAAAGAAATCGCTTTCCATTAGAGTTAATAGTTTGTTTCTTTCAACAACGCATTCTTATTTGCAACGCCGGAAATAGTTCAAGGTAATTGCTTGAGCATTTTAACACATTGCTGTGTTTCAAGGGATAGTCTTCTAATTGAGAAGAATGATTTGTTTCTTACTTTCCCTTATCAACAATCCATACAAAAAATCAACAAATGGCAAAATAGTAACCTTCATCGTACCTGGGTGGGCTTGAACCACCAACCTTTCCGTTAACAGCCGAACGCGCTAACCGATTGCGCCACAGAGACGACCGTTACGTGTAATTGAATTGATACCATTAAAGAAATGATATCGTTTAACAGTACAGTTAATAGTACAACAACGCATTTATGTTTGACCATATTAAGATATATTTGTATTTTAAGGGTAAACAATTATGTTTGATTGTTACCTTTTCCTGCTCAACAATTGATACAAAAATATCATCGTACGGCAAAAACGTAATTTTCATCGTCCCTGGGTGGGCTTGAACCACCAACCTTTCGGGTAACAGCCGAACGCGCTAACCGATTGCGCCACAGAGACGACCGTTATGTGTAACTAATTTGTACCAGTAAAGAAACCGTTTTCCAGTAGAGTTAATAGTTCAACAACGCATTTATGTTTTAGCATATTAAGATATAGTTGTATTTTAAGGGCGAACAATTATTTTTGATTGTTACCTTTTCCTACTCAACAATTGATACAAAAATATCACCGTACGGCAAAAACGTAATTTTCATCGTCCCTGGGTGGGCTTGAACCACCAACCTTTCGGTTAACAGCCGAACGCGCTAACCGATTGCGCCACAGAGACGACCGTTATGTGTAACTGATTTGTACCAGTAAAGAAATCGTTTTCCAGTAGAGTTAATTGTTTGTTTCTTTCAGCAACGCATTCTTATTTGCAACGCCGGAAATAGTTCAAGGTAATTGCTTGAACATTTTATCACATTGCTGTGTTTCAAGGGATAGTCTTCTAATTGAGAACAATGATTTTGTTTCTTACTTTCCCTGATCAATAATCCATACAAAAAAATCAACAAATGGCAAAATAGTAACCTTCATCGTCCCTGGGTGGGCTTGAACCACCAACCTTTCGGTTAACAGCCGAACGCGCTAACCGATTGCGCCACAGAGACAATCGTTATTTGTAATTGACTTGATACCAGTGAAGAAAGAGTTAATAGTTTGATTCTTTCGATTCGGCAACGCATTCTTATTTGCAACGGAAATAATTGAAGAAATATGCTTGAGCGAAACCGTTTGATCATTTTAACGCGGATTACCTTCTCATTTTCTTTCTTAATTACTCTTGATTGCTCAATAAGCCATACAAAAATATCAAGGAATGCCCAAAAAGCAACCTTCACCGTCCCAGGAGTGGGCTTGAACCACCAAACTTTGAGTTAATAGCCGAATGCGCTAACTGATTCAGCACCACAGAGACGATGGTATAAAGTCATTTTCAACGAATTCATATTTACAACGGAAAGCATATTAACACATTGGTGTATTTCAATAGCCTGATTTATAAAAGGCAGCGAGGTAAAACTTCACTAAAAATTGGCACAGACATAGCTAAGGAACACAATAATTGTTGATTTTATCGTCTGGTGTAGTTGTTTGGGTTTCCTGTGTGAGCCGCAATGCATCGTGGGATATGTACAAACCAAGATGGCGGCCCTGTTGAGAAAAGTAAGTAAATCATCTTTACTAGCTTTTATTACTCTCAAGAAAGCATAACAGATTACCAGTATGAAAGAAACGTAAAACTGATAGTTTCGTAGTTCCTTGTAGCTGTCGTTCTATTTGAATTTTATGTTGTATATTAGTTTAAAAGGAATCTTAACCTTTGGCTTTGCAGATGCTTCCCTTTCCAGTAACGATTTGTGATCTAGTTAGAGAAAGAACTACACTTTTACAGAGGACAGCGGTGAGTATGCGTGAATTCTACTGTACATAGAATATTTGTCCAAACCGACGTCAGTGATCCATCCCTATCACATAAAGCAACATTTCAGGGGTTAATTTCTTGGTGTTACATAGATTGTGGTGACAATCCCCCCCCGAAATCCCTCTCTCTCTCTTATTACAAATTTGTCTTTTAACAATAACTTAACTTTATTGGGTCTACACTCATGTACACAGTTTACAAGGTGCCAATAAAAATGTCTGTATGCCTGTCTGTCAGTCTGTCTTACTCTCTCTGAATCTGCTACACCAATAAGTACCCAACATTTGGCCCCTGACCCTGGAGGAGGATAGCAAATAGATTCTGTTCTGCTGTGTGTCTGTTCTTTCATGCATTGTAGATGCATACATGTAAATGATGTTAACATGAAGAGAACAAAGAAGTGTGCCATGAGATGCAGTCGAGTGGCGTAACAGATGTTCTCTTCACGTTTTGGCGTCATCTGTGCATCTGTCCATGGCAGAGTGGAATCTATTTGTTTGATAAAATAATCTCAAACTAAAAACTATGAAAACATCCATTCAAAACGAGTTGAGAAATTGGTTGCACATGCTCATGATGCCATCCATGTGTGTCCTCTAGTGCTTCGGACTGATTCTTATATAATCCCTTGTATACGGTAACATAAATGGGGGCATGCTGCTGGATGGGGTATGGTTTTCAGGGTTGCTGTCTTGAACAGGGTTATCAAAATAAGAATACACTGTTCATCATTGAGAAATCTTGAATAGGGTATTGATTTTATCAATTTTATCAGAACTTAACAGTCACGTCCATGAGTGACAGGTACAGTATTTGATTTCAAGTCTTAGATAGTATACATGTATATTGTACAGGTATGGAATTTTCTAAATTTCTTGTCTTAAACAGGGTCAGGATTTGGGAGTCTCGGCAGCACCCCTCTACCCAAATTTTAGAAGAGTATCTCCCCCCCCTTCCGGACCCCTGATGCCTTACAAGTACATGTTTGCTTTATATGGGTAATAATGCCTTAAAAGCTTTTGTTGTCTGCAATTACTCCTCTGAATCCTCTCGATAATACCTCTCAAATGGTTCATTAATAATTAATTTCTCAAACTTTTCATACAAACTTTCTAAAAAAGTCAAAAAATTCCAAAACCCTAACCATTTTCAACCCCAAATTATTTGGATGAATCACAGTTTCTGGGAAACCCCCACCCCTCCCCGTTTCACCCTAAATTTAGTGGTTAATCATTAATTATTACACATGATATTCAAGGGAGGGGATAGTTCCCAGTGATTGATCCAATCATTCATAATTATATAGAATGAGTCTAAATACACCTGAGCTACACTGTCAAATGGCGAATTTAGCACCGTCAGTTTTGGAGTCACTGTGATCTTTTGAGTGGTCAGGAGGGGATATTCAACTAAGCCCAGTACAGTCCACCTACACTGTAAGTAGCAAGTTTTTAGACAATTTTCAAACTGTCCAACCCCTACAAGGTTTAAATCATCAGCTACATTTAACTGTGATCATAAAATTAGTTCTTCTTTTTCACAGATCCAGCTAATAAGCCACAGAAATGTAGTAGTGAAGAACTTACCTGTACATTACAGATATCGGGATCAGTTGAAGTATGGTGTGTATGCTGTTGAACCTGGTCTCGTCAAGGACAGTGCTTTAGAGTCTGCAAGGCTGGCTATCATAAGAAAAACAAAACATAAACAAGTGTGCATGATAAAGGCCCATGTGCCAATCACAAAGAAAGCCCTCGGTAGTCGTATGGGTAAGGGAAAAGGAAAAGTTGATCACTATGTTGCCAATGTTAAGGCAGGGAAGGTCATGTTTGAATATAGCAGTGACAGTGAGGCATTGGCTGTAGAGGCATTTCGTCAAGCTAGTAATAGACTTCCAGTGAAAACTCACTTCAGAGTTAAACCAAGTGGCAAGAAAGAAATATGGACAAACTTCTAGTATATGTTAAATAGTGTGACAGCAGCTGGGACATCCAGTTACTGCTCCAGAAAACCTGTGCATTCACATTGAGGATGGTATACACATTGCATTAGTCAATTAATGTCTCAGAAATCTTGGATACATTTACAAATGAGGGGGTGTGTGCAACAAGGGTGTAAGTGACTCCTGATCATGTTCTAAATTCTCCCTTACAAAACGAAGAATTTGAAGGAGAATTTAGATTGTGATCAGGAGTCACTTTCACCCTTTCACTGCACTTTGGTGAATAATTGTTCATTATAAAGTACATGTAAACTCCATATAATACAAGTACTGGTATGCACATTCTGATTGGATGACACCCATGTATCTCTAACTATTTATAATATGACCCAGATAGTATGAGTGCTCTGATTGGCTTAAAGACTCAAAGGATCTACGGTCTATTGTGCTGGTAAACATAGAAATTGGCACGCTTGCTTGCGTTGTGTCATAAAGGCAATAGACCACACACTTCAATGTGTTTACTGGCAAAATAAAGCACTTGGGATGTTGGGAGAACACTTGAAATGCTTGAAAATTGTGCCTTTGGCTTGTGATTTCAAGCATTTCTTGTGTTCCACCAATATCCTGATGCTTTATTTTGCCAGTAACATAGAAATGTGTGGACTATTGCTTAAAGTACCTATGAAGTGAAAAAATCGACCCTATTTTTATTATATTTTATTAAATTTTAGTCTTCCCTAATTACATGCGTGACGTCAAGTGGTTTGTGCATTTATAATCACAAAAGTAAAAATAAGGCCGATGGCAAGGCTTCTTTGAGAAAAAAAAACGTGATAGTTGGCAAGGATCCCCAAGTAATACATATTTAGAATAAAAATTAGACAAAAAAACGAACTGTATTTTGTTTTATTTATGAAGACAAATATTAATGTCAAACCACTTGACGTCATACATGTAATTAGCATTTATTAATGGCATAAAAATTGTCGCATGATTTTGACAATTATGCCTGACTTCGACAGGAAATAAAAAAATGTTTGCGCTCTCCAAATTTATTTTAATTGCATAAGATGACTTAGGGAAGACTAAAATTTAATATAAAAAATTAAAAACGGTTGATTTTTTCACTTCATAACATGTATATTATGGTATAATTATGTAAACACACCAGTTACCTTATATATATATATTTATTATTCACTTTTCGCACACTGTATGAATTTGAGGTTTCTGATTGGTCAATTTGTACCACGTGTCACCTGGCTATGCCATGACAACCACAACTGCCGTGTAATGATGTGGTGTAATAATATTACCGAACAGCTATTACACCACAGAAACAATGGCCGAGAAATATGACGATTTGTCGGCGGAAAAGATAGAAGAATTAATAGATGAAGCCATACCGAAGAACACTAAGAAGGCAACAGCCTGGGGTGTCTCAGTTTTTAAAGGTAAACACGTAGTTCAGCTTCTTTTTGTTCGTTTTGAAGCAGCTAGACCGGCAAATTACCAGAACTCGAAAGTCTGCCAAGTTTGTAAACTTACGAAATTTATTTTCTCACAATACTTCTTTGTTTTAGATTGGCTGTTCAAAAAATTTCCACAAGAAACTTTAGAAAGCCTTTCTCCAGAACTTCTCTCTGAAAGATTGAAGAAATTTTATCAAGAACTTAAAAAATCTCCGACCGAGCACTACAGTACTTCAGCACATTTGTCAATTCGTGCAGCCCTTGATAGATACCTCAACTCCCTACCAGAGTCCAACAACACTTCAATCATAAGGGATCAGCTATTCAAACAGGCAAATAAATCGCTAAATGCCAAACTGAAGCTGCTCAAGGCACAAGGTCTTGGTAAAGTACAACATCATTCATCAATCTCGCCAGAAGACATAAAAAAGTGCTACGAGACGAAAGTGTTTGGCGACGAAACACCACTCAGTTTGCTTCGAGTGAATTGGTTCAACATAAGCCTGCATTTCTGCCGCAGAGGCCGTGAAAATCAGAGGTCCCTCTCAAGAGAAAGTTTTGGGATTAAGAGAGATGCAAATGGTGATGAATATGTGGCGATGACAGTCAGTGAAAAAACGAAAAACCACCAAGGTGGCCTCGGAGACAAAGCCGACGAAGGAGATCCAAAAATGTTCAGTTCTGGTACAGCGAGGTGCCCTGTGAAGTATTTTAAAAAGCTTCTTGGAGTGATAAATCCTAACCAAACAGCCTTATTCCAGAAGCCTAAAAGAAATTTCATGGCAGGTGACCGAATTTGGTTTGAAAATTCTCCTCTTGGGGTTAACAAGATAGGAAAGATGATGAAAGAGATATCAGCTGAAGCCGGCTTAAGCCAGATATATACAAACCACTGTGTAAGGTCAACCACCGTTTCCATTCTAGATGAAGCTGGAATACCCATCCATAGAATTATGCAGACATCTGGCCACAGAAGTGAGACAAGTGTGAAGTCCTACTGTGACAGGCAAAGTTTGGGTAAAGAAAAAGAATGCTCTAACATTCTAGCTAGAATTGGCGACGACCAACCACAGTCGGCTCTAGCCGTCGGCGAGAATACCCAGAATATAACCCAGAACCAGAATATCCAAAACAACATCATGGCCAACGTAAACCATTCTCCAACTTTAAGTTTCCTCGCAAAATCAGAGTTCAAGGACTGTCATTTCACTTTCAATCTCACAAAAAAGTGTGACTGAACACTGAAGTTGAGTATCTATGCTGAACACTTTTTTTCTGAATTTTAGTAATACTTGAAGACGTTTTAAAAGGTTATCTTTATAGATATAAGCTTACTGTAGACTATACAGCCTAGACATCACAAATAAAAGATATTGCATGCAGAGTATCAAGGCGTAATAATGTGTTTTTGGTATATTGTACATGTATGCATATGCGTTAAAACCTTGTTTGTATAAGGACTCACTTCAGTGTACTCAAATTGAATATTAAAAGTTTTAGCGCACTCGTGCGTGTGGGTTATCGGGATTTACCTCCACTTGTTCACTAACAATGAACTCGAAATTAAATACTGCACTCGGCTTCGCCTCGTGCAGTATTTAATTTCTCGTTCATTGTTAGTGAACTCGTGGAGGTAAATCCCGATAACCCACACGCACGAGTGCGTTAACCTCTAAATATATATAGATAAATAAATGTTTCGATTAATTCTATCAAACAGTGCTCGATACAATGCTGTAGAGCAATAATACTAAGGATTTGGAGTATTTAAATTCTTGGTTGATTCATATTTCACTCTACAATACTGTTTCGTGGGGACCAAAGTCCTCACTCGTCAGGAGTTACTTCGTGAATTCATTCACGAAGTAACTCCTGACGAGTGAGGACTTTGGTCCCCACGAAACAGTATTGTAGAGTGAAATATGAATCAACCAAGAATTTAAATACTCCAAATCCTTAGTATATATATATATTTCAATAAACGTCAGAGGTAAATGGAACATAGGAAAGCTGAGACCAAGTTGAATCATGGGAGTCTATTGTGTTTTGTCTGGCTCCATTGTATTCAATTGAATAGGATGAAAGTCTTTCTAATGAAGTCATTGTTGAATCATGGGAGTCTATTGTGTTCTGTCTGGCTCCATTGTACTCATTTGAATAGGATGAAAGTCTTTCTAATGAAGTCATTGTTGAATCATGGGAGTCTATTGTGTTCTGTCTGGCTCCATTGTATTCACTTGAATAGGATGAACGTCTTTCTAATGGAGTCATTGTTATCCGAAGGATCGGGAATTGTCTCTTCTGGTTTATTCTCTTGCCTGTTATTTAAATTGGTCACAGCTTTTCTCTTTTTCTTATTTTCTCTTTTTCTTATTTTCTCTCCTAAAACGTTTATTAAAATAGGTGTCTTATACATGCACTGCTGTACTTCGCTACTTCACCCAACAAACTAAACTGAAAGTGACTTTCCTGAAATATCATTTCCCAGATGTCTATCACCCCGGAAGCTGGGGTGGTGCAGTGGTTAAGCACTTCGCCTCTCACCTCTGTGGCCCAGGTTCGATCCCCGGACATGGCACCACATGTGAGTTGAGTTTGTTGGTATCTCATCCTTGCTCTGAGGGTTTTTCTCCGGGTCTTCTGGCTTAACTCCCTCAACAAAAACCAACACGCTAAATTCCAATTCGATCTGTGGTTTAGCCGGGTCCTGGCTTTGATCAACCCCTATGGTTGTTTCAGGTCCCGTTAGAAATTCTCTGTTTTTTCAGTGTTCCAGTGAATGTTGCAAGAGGGTTAAAAGTATGGGTAAAATATTATTTTTGAATACATTTGAGATAATTAGAGATGTGGAAATTTATGTTGATTTCTGCAAGTATGACTAGTTTGGCCAGTTACAAAGTAACATTGGGTAACAAATGCCTCTGTCGCACAAGACTAACTCTCGCAACGTGTCAGGGTGTTCTGCAGTTTCTCCAAATTAGGAATATTGACCGGGGCCTGATAATGAAAATTCAATGTTAGTGAACCAATCAGCCCAAGTACATAAGCTATTCGAGTAATCAAATACATTGCAGATAGATTTGCCTTATAGGTGTCCGTCGTGGAACTATAAATACAATAACCTATTTGTGGCGTCGAAATATGCCCTGATATTTCGTCCGCGGACATTATCTGATCGGAGAAGAGAACAGTTCCCGAGATCGAAGCTCGAGAGAAACTGTGAACTTCGAGGTTCAGATAATGTCCAAGGACAAATATCAGGGCATACTTCGACGCCACAATGTAGGTTATTGTTGTTATCATCCATAAAACATTTCCTTTGAGGCGCCCTTATACGCTCACAGGGGGTGATTCGCTGATATTTCCCGCTCGCGGAGAAAAATATCGGGTCACGTGACGCATTCAACCAATCACGCGCGAGAGAAAATATTTGATGGGTTATAACGCCTGATAGTTTGCATCCGCGGACGGCAATTATCACGTCACGTTATCGCTTTTAGCCAATCGACCGCTTTTAGCCAACGGTAGCCTGCGTAGCAAGCCCATGGGGAAGATTGGGAGGGGGAATGGGGAAGATTGGGAAAGAGGGGAGAGGGGAAAAGGAGGGGAGGAGGAATGGGGAGAGGAAACTATCAGCCGTTATAGTTCATCACAAAATTTTGGCGCGCGCTCATTGGCTAAAACCGATCACGTGACGTGATAGTTGTCGTCCGCGGATACAAACTATCAGGCGATAGTGCCCGCTGAGAGCGGAAGACAATTTTGTGATGAACAATAACGACAAATAGACTGTATTTGTCTCGGAACTATCGGCTGATAGTTTCCCTTGGAAATTTGATGTTCTTAAAACTAGCATATAAGCCCTCGAACTTCGTTCTCGGGCTTATATTTGTTTTAAGAACATCAAATTTCCGCGGGCAACTATCAGCCGATAGTTTCTCGACGGACACAGTCTATTTGTATAATAGTTCCGAGACAAACAGTCTATTTGTCGTTATTGTTCATCACAAAATTGTCTTCAGCTCTCAAGCGGGCACTATCACCTGATAGTTTTCATCCGCGGACAACTATCACGTCACGTGATCGCTTTTAGCCAATGAGCGCGCGCCAAAATTTTGTGGTGAACTATAACGCCTGATAGTTTGCATCCGCGGACGACAACTATCACGTCACGTGATCGCTTTTGGCCAATGAGCGCGCTACAAAATTTTGTGGTGAACTGTAACGGCTGAGAGTTTCCCTTGGAAATTTGATGTTCTTAAAACTAGCATATTTAAGAATATAAAATTTCCGCGGGCAACTTTCAGCCGAAGTTCCTCGACGGACACAGTCTATTTGTATAATAGTTACGAGACAAACAGTCTATTTGTCGTCAGTTATTTTTCATCACAAAATTATCTTCCGCTCTCAGTGGGCACTATCGCCTGATAATTTTCATCTGCGGACGACAACTATCGTGTCACGTGATCGCTTTTAGCCAATGAACGGGCGCCAAAATTTTGTGGTGAACTACAACGCCCGATAGCTTGCCTCCGCGAGCGACAACTATCACGTCACATGATCGCTTTTAGCCAATGAACGCGCGCCAAAAAAATGTGGTTTAACGCCTGATAGCTTGCCTCCGCGAACAACTATCTTGACGCGTGATCGCTTTTAGCCAATGAATGCGCGCCACAATTTTGTGGTGAACTTAACGCCTGATAGCTTGTCTCCGCGGACGACAACTATCATGTCACGTGATCGCTTTGACCAATAAACGGGCGCCAAAATTGTGGTGAATTATAACGACTCGTAGTGCCGGAAGAGGACAATCACGTCAGGTGATCCTTTTATCCAATGAGAGCGCAAACATTTTGTGGTGAATAGTGAGCCTCCCACCCCTTAAAACATGGCCAGGGCAAAATATTATTAATGACTCTCTTTCATGAGAAGGAATTGGATGACTTCACTCTTTTAGCTCTCCCTCCAGACACACAAAATAATAACAATAACACCAACTCAGAATTTCACACAATTTGGTTCTAATACTGGGGCGTATCCAGTGAGAGGTTACATGGGTTCCGGAAACCCTCTTCATGATTTCCAAAGGGTAAAAATGCTCTGTAAGATGACCCCCCTCGCGGAACTGGCTACGCCCCTGTAATATTAACAGCAATTAAGCAATACATGCACAGCACACTGAAAAGATGGATGTTTTAATAATTTTCAAAAAGGACATAAAACCAATGTATGTATGACAGGAATGTTTCAGTGATACTCAATGTTCTTTACAGCATCATTACGTTTCTGTTTCTAATGGTTAATGGAAAGATTGGGTAATTAAAACTTTATAGCTTGATCTTCTTCTTTTTTCTTTTCTTTTTCTCCGCTTCTTCTGCTAGTTTTCTTCGCAGGTCCTCTCGTCGTTGAAGTTCACGTTCCTGAAGAAAAGTAAAAGACAGAAAATCATTTACGTATACATTACGTTGACATACATGTATACACATTGCTAACTATTTCAATTTGGGTACTTTTTCCAGCTTCAAATCCACAGGAAATATTGTTCAGTTTTGAGCAACTGAAAGTATAACAAACCCACCATGGAAATTAGACAATTGTTGCACTTATTATTAGTAATTGGCAAACATGCATTGATGTCATTGAGACAGGATTCAATGCTAGCTATAGAGGCTACTTGATCATCTAGTGTAGGTTTGAAGGATAGGTATATTTGTGAGTCATCAGCGTAGAAGTGGTACGATAAGCCATGGTGTCGGACGATATCACCAAGTGGTGAAGTGTACAACAGATATAGGATTGAACCGAGCACGGATCCTGTGGTACACCATATTGTAAGTCTCTACTTGATGACGTCACACCTTCCACACAGACAAACTGCTTACGCTCATGAAGATAAGATTGGAACCAATGCAGGGCTTTTCCTTTTATACCAAAGCGACTAGACAGTCTTAATAGCAGTAGGTCATGGTCGACGGTGTCGAATGCTGCTGAAAGATCTAACAGCATTAAAATAACTGAGCGCTGTTTATCGATTGCACAAAGAATGTCATTCTGGACCTTTACCTGAGCAGTTTCTGTACTATGATGCTTTTTTTATGCTGATTGAAGAAGTTCCCCTAAACATTGTCTCTTAAATAGTCAGTTAACTGAAAAGCAACAGCTTCAATGGTCTTTGAAATAAACTTTAGATTTGAGATGGGCCTGAAATTTGAAAACATCTCGAAGTCCAAAGAATCCTTCTTTAAAGTGCCTATCACCCTTTTGCAATTTTGATAGCCTATGAACCTCCGAAACGTTTTGAGTACTTCTGTGAAGAAATTTTTGGTTTAAAGTGAATACTTTATGTTCTACGCTTGTTTGAAATCGTGTAAATGTGACCTTTCCTGACCCATGACCGCGTAAGTAAAAGCCTGGGTCGACGTCATCTCATTAATGCATTATTCTCCATGGCGCCTTTTTATCACAACAACATCGATGCATAGAAAATATACACAGTTTTTGAGTTGTTAGTAAAGAAAAAAGTCATTTTAGTCAACACGTTGAGTATTTCTTCACATGATTGCAAAGCCGAATTAATTATATGACGTCAAGATGACGTCTACCCAGGTTTCGACCCAGGCTTTTACTTACGCGGTCGTGGGTCAGGAAAGGTCACATTTACACGATTTCAAACAAACGTAGAACATAAAGTATTCACTTTAAACCAAAACTTTCTTCACAAAAGTACTCAAAACGTTTCGGAGGTTCATAAGCTATCAAAATTGCAAAAGGGTGATAGGCACTTTAACTTTGGTCTGACCATTGCTTCTTTGAGTTGTACAGGCATGGTAGCAGTCTCCATTGACATGTTTACCATTTTGGTGATAACCGGCAGTAAGACGTCCAAGGAGCCTCTCAGTACATTAGCAGGAATAGGATCTAAATCACAAGACTTCATGCAGGGTAGAAGTATTAACCAAATTTCTGACTTGATTGTCTGTGACAGGTTGAAACTCTTTAAGTTCCGTATCATGAACATACATATCAGGATAAGGATTTGCAACTGATCCACACTCAGAAGTTAAATCATTTCTTATTGAGACTATTTTATCATTGAAGAAATCGGCAAATTTATTAGCAAGTTCAACTGCAGAAGTGACTGTTGGATAACGTCTCTCAGACTTCCGGTGTAGCAGTTTATCAACAGTATTAAAAAGCACCTTCTGATTAGACTTGTTTTCTTTAATGATCGTGGAGTAATGATTAGCCTTTGCATTTGTAATCATGTTATTCACAATATTGCATTGCTCTACATATAGCTGTCTGTCTATGGTCAATCTAGATGTGCGCCATCGCCGTTCTAGCTTCCTCTTCTTCTTTTCCGCATTTATATCATCGTTATACCAGGGTATATTATCATTATACCTATTCACAAAGCAAGAACGATAGCAATCTCGGAAAGTTTCATTTTAGTCATCTTCAAAGACTTCCCTGATTATAGAGATTTGAGATTACTCCAAGGATTCCATAGGACGTTTAGAAAACTGTCTCCCATGCACATAGATGGAAATCAGCTTTCTCTGATCTATAAATTAAGACGCTCAGAGAAACGTTTCCCCGTGTAATAACTCGTGCAATATATTTCATAATAATTCTTATTGTATGACAAGAGAACTTCATGAGCTATGATTGGTTAGTTTGAGGTTCATAACTTCCAGTATGGACCGCAAAATCGAAGCAAAACTGGTTATGAAGAACAACAATCTATTTCACGACAAAATCATACGTTTTACAACAACACACTAACCCGCTAATAGCAAAGCTAATCGAGGCGGGTTAGGTGTAACATACAGAATCAAACGATTATACAGAAGTTTTTCAAAAATTATATGAAATACTGACAGTATGAATACTTTTGAGCTACATGTATATATACATTGTACATGTAGCAAACATCTTATTAAACTTGGTTGCTCCGATACACACCGTATAGTTGTTCCTCAGTACATGTTTTCACAGCAGAGAACTCCCCTTAAAATTACAACAACACTCAAAGCCGTAAAATCTCGAACGACCATTGCATGCAGAGTCTGCAGGATAAACATTAAAGCATGTGCTGATCAACATTATCGACTTGCCATGACCAGGTGGTGGTAGGATGGCGAACACATCTTTCCCATTTATAACGCCAAATAATGCTTTGTCTTGCTCATTAGTCAGTGATGTTATCTTGGGAAAGCGATCTTTTAGTACAGATGATACGATGTATTCATAGATGCTTTGAGGAATCGCCATACAAAATTTGCTACGTGTGAGATCGAGCGGACTCTGAGCCAGAAAACGCAAATACTTCCCGTCCCCTCTCTAGTTGACCATACGATATCTACAATGATTACTTATCCTTCTGTCCCTGAGAACGATATATCTAACCATTCACAGCTCTTGTTGAGCTCATTAAATATTCCTCCAATCAGAAAAGACAGTCAGATCTTGACCCTAATTCAAAACATGAAAGTGAGATTCGCACCCAGTGATACCAGAGGTTCTCACTGCTTCGCAGCTCGCTGATCGCCGCTTCGCGGCTCTTTCTCCAAGGCTGTTCTCTCTAGAAAACCTCTGGAACCAGGGTAAATGTTTGCATTTTATTACCAAACTATTTACTGCTATACAATGTACCTTGGAGGGTGATGTTTCCGGGGATGACAATTGAGCAGACTTTGCAGGAGAGGTAATAGGAGTTTTCCCAGGGGACCCCCGTGGGGAAACGTTTGGAGATACGTCCTTCGCCAGCAGAGAGGGGGGTAACCTGTCTCCCCAGGATGATAGACTTGGACCCAGTCCACCCTCGACTAACGTTGCAGTGTCGGGAATGTCGAATAGGCTTTCTCCTTCAGGTAACTCTGGCTCTAGAAAAATGAGGCAAACATGCAGTGTTCATTGTTGGGCTCGATTATCGCTAAAGTTCAACATGAATGTGACACTTTTCGCACTCATAGAATGAGTCAGAATCTGTATGACACTAACCCATCAGAAAAAAATACCAGCCAGAATGCCTTGGGACAAGGCTGCTGTAACGTTATACATGAAAATTGTTTTCCATTATTTTCGTCCTTCTGATATAATCAAATTACAGAGAACTTTACAACACAACGATGTTAAGGTTACTAATAGAATTTAAATCCACTAGCAAATGTCTACCAGTAGGATTTTATTCCACTAGAAAAATCAGGAGCGTCTCATATTCTATACATCCACGGTATTAATTGAATTCAAGGCTTGTAAATTTACCACATTTATTCATGCTTTTCAGATTCCAAGTTGTACCTTCAACATAAAGTTCCGGTATAAAAGAGCCATGGTCAGGCCATTGACACCTTCAGTTGTCACTCAGCCTTTGTGGAGTGAACATCTCTGTGATGCTCCTCTTGGGTGCTCCCTACTGATTGATTATCGCGCGAAATTCAACTCAAACACAACAATGTAAACTCCATAGTAAGGGCTATAGAGTTCGTAAACAGTCATTAAATAAGTACATCCTAAAGTCTTTAATAAACAGCTATCTTCCATCTGTTCATTTTTTGATGGCTTGTTTGATTTTGAACCCTCAAAATTCCGCGTTTTCACAGGAGAAGCTGATTCACTCGTTCTTCGCTGCTCTGTAATTTGAATTTGAAATTTCGAGTTTGCCATGCGTGAAAAGCGGAGGGGCTAGCCCATTTATACCGGAACTCCTCGTTTAAAGGAAGATCAAGTCACAGAAATTTGCCAGTAGAATTGTTTTTCACTCACAAATTAAGAAATCTGCTACCAATTTTTGCAGCTTTGTAAGCGTTAATTTTGAACCCTGGTGCTAATACAATATTTGCCTATTTAGCTCACTCATACAAACTTTGCTCAAGTATTAGAATAATAATTATTATTGCCTGTGACTTTCCATCATTAAATAATTATTATTAGTATATACTACACCAGTGAATATCACTTTTCGTGCACTCTGATTGGCTACTCAAACAATGAATACGATTTCATATTCACCTCCGAGGAAATAAAATAACTATTTGGTGCTGGCTATAATTCACCTGTGTGGCATATACTAAAACAATTATTCACCTTGTGTTGGTAAATAGTGGTGGATATTCTCGCCGAAGCGGCTTGGTACATGTACATATTCACCACTATTCACCTCCACTTCGGTGAATAATTGTTAATTATACCAGTGCATGCAGCCACTAACCTGGCTGATCTTTATCCTGTAGCCACGCCCTCTTGATCATCACCTGTCGGTATAACTCTTGAGTACTCTTAGTAAAGGCAAGTTTCCCAGCATACTCAACAGCATCAGCAAAGCCCTGAACAATATTAATTTGAGTGTATACTGTGGTTTACTGTAAGTTTGAACTGTAATGAGATTATCGAATAAGAGTTCAAAAAGCCTGGTCCTCTTCATCCCATTGGCTGATACTTATATGTGTACCCTTGCATGCCATAACTAGCAAGAGGCAATAAGACAAAGTGGTCGCCTCATCTACATTTTTCCCTAAAGCAGAGCTACTTTTACACTCCAAAATGCTGTAGTACATGGGACTTCCTGGGTATATGCCATCGGCACCTCCTCCTGGGCACTGCCCCTCAACCCCACAAGGGGATTTGGCACCCCCAGACTCCTGCCTTTATACAGGTTGCCTCATCTGCCATGAAACTCTAGCTATGGTCCTGTTACCACTTTGACAAACTGTAATGATATCTAACTGTCATGAAATGGCTAATTACACAATGGTCTAATCAAGATTCGCCTACCGGTACCACAGGCAACCCAAGCTCTAATTTCGTCGGAGTTGTTGGTGTGTTTATTTGTCAGTATATAGGCTTTGTATATGGGAACTACTATAATAGGGGAAAATACAAAATATTTTTGCCATTATTGATAGATTAAAATCAACTGAAATAAACGTACCTTTGCTCTATCTGTTGTCCTTAATTGTCATTTATTAGCAAAAGGAAAACAAGCCCAAATCGCTAATAAACGACAAAGGACAACATATAGAGCAAAGGTATGTTTATTTCAGTTTATTTTAACCTTAGCTATCAATAATGGTAAAATTTGTAATTTTCCCGTTTATAGTACAGTAGTTCCCATACAAAGCCTTTTATATACTGACAAATAAACACACCAACAACTCGAAATTAGAGCTTGGGTTGCATGTGCCGCTACATTATAACTTTTTTTTTTAGATGTCCGGCCCTACTTCAAACATTATTGACAGGGTTGAGCACCCTTGGTCTTCTCCAACAAGAACCTGGGCTACTTTATACCTTTCCATGCATAGCTGGCACAACACTCTTTGCTTTCATTGGTATAAATGGTCATACTTCACATTGCCTTAATTGCTTTACAAAGAAAAGTGTGCACTCTTTATCTCACAAGACTGTTCACATTGCCTTGCACATGACTACTCAAGTTTATACTTACACTTGACAGTACCATTCGGCTGTTGAAGTTTTCTTCATCAAACTCTTGGGTCTCTAAATTTTCTGAAAATAAAACTCGAATTTTAATAGACATTTTTGTGGGAAATCCACCATTTTAAGAATGGGACAAACTTGACACAACTCGACTCTCTGAACTTGACAAGAATTACAGCAAATGTATGATTGGGAAATTGATTAAATTTGATCTTATAAATTCATCGGATGGCCAAAATGCAAATTTTCTCAGGTACAATGTACAATGTAGATACTTGCCCTAAAATAGCGGATATTACCGGCTGTGCCATCTACGAATAACGGTTTCATCGGTATTGACCCGAACGCCTCACTTTGATGTAATGAAGTGCCATTGTAACTAACATTCCTGTATGACACCAACACCCTCTTGACAAATACGACTAATTTAGATACAGTTTGAATTGTGCTTCATTACGTTGAAGTGAGGCGTTCGGATCAATACTGCTGAAACTGCTATTCGTAGATGCCACGCTAGTCACCTCGTATCTCGTCAGGTCTTGTGTGCTAGAGCCTTAGTACGTTAGTCACCTCGTATCTCGTCAGGTCTTGTGTGCTACAGCCTTAGTACGTTAGTCACCGCGTATCTCGTCAGGTCTTGTGTGCTTAAGAGCCTTAGTACCTAAGTACATTAGTCACCGCGTATCTCGTCAGGTCTTGTGTGCTAGTACCTTAGTACTGTAATATCAGCTATTAATCAGTACTTAAATATGACCCACAACTTCAGTACTGAATCTCAAATTCTACACTCCATACAAATCTCTCTTCTTTATCAAGTTGGTCTTTTGGATTTCAACTTGACCTCTTTATCTCTCTTCTTTATCAAGTTGGTCTTTTGGATTTCAACTTGACCATTATTTTGAGATGTTCTGCAAATATATTACTCGTGTCTGGTTGTACTGATTACAGAATTACACAAAACTAAAATTTTCACATTATGTTGTCAATTGTTTTAATTTTCAACTGTAAAACATACATTGCACAGGTATTACTTATGGGCTTCTTAAATAATTGAACACCTCGGTAGAAAAAGGGTGTAAGTGACTCTTGATCATATTGTGTAGTTCCAGAAAATATCCACTCAAACTGGCGAGCGTTTTGCATGCAAAAACTCATTTCTGCACCGAATTAGTGATTGAAAGCTATTGACAGTCACTTGGGTAATTATTATCCGAGTAATTATTATTGGTCATATAAGGCGGTCTTTCCACATCAAACATTTCGAAAATATGTAACTTTACTTCACGATCAATTTAGCATAGTTAACCCCAGGCCGCATGCACTAAGAACATGTATCCTGCGATTAAAACTGTTTTTTATACTTGTAGCATGAGTATTAGGTTTATTATATTGTTGATTATGAACGGACTAAGTATTAATTTTGCATCAAAATAATAGCTGGAATTTCCGAAGGGGTGGGGGAATCCATGTGGTAAAAGTCTGGAAATTCTGTAGGGGAAGGGGGACAATTTGAAGGACCTTTTTGGAAGATCCAGAGGGGAGGGGGGTCAAAGAACAAATCCCTTCCATGGGGGAGGTATGGATATTTTCTGGAACTACACATTCTAAATTCCCCCTTAGAAAAGAAAGAAATAGAAGGAGAATTTAGAAAGTGATCAAGAGTCACTTAATATGCCCTTTTTCCACCAAGGTCTTCATTATTATTATTATTATTATAAATATTATTACAGTGTTTGCACCAAACCGCAGCATAATGTGGGATTCTCACTTTTTTCCCAAAATGGCACGCTACAAAATAAAAAATATATATACTCAAGGGCCCTAAGGACACAAATCGGAAAAACTAAATGTAGGAAAACAATATACATGTATATTGGTAAAAGAATTCGTGAAACCGAATAAAAATATATTTGATTGCTAATGAATATGCTATAAAATAATGATCCATTGTGTCTCTGCAATTTCCCAGTTTTTGTCTTTGTACTGGGTCAAATGGACCCCAACCTACAAAATTCTGGTGAGAACTTGTAATTAAAAACAATTATTTGATTAATAATTTATGCTCTTGTGATATCCAGTCTGACAGAATAATCAAGGTTGATGCAGTTAGCTGATTCAGTTTGACCATTTATATGGTGTCTGATTTTACATTCGTTGCCATAGTTGATTGGTCAGATTGCCAAGTAGAAATGAACATGTTGCTAACCAATTTATCATCTGTTGGCAGCTTGGCTTAGTGATATTATATTGTGAGGGTCGTGGGAGTAAGCAAAACATGATTTGAAGTCAAACGCTTGATATTTTACAACTTTCTCCCCATTAAAAACAATGAAGTTATAGTTGGCTACAATAGTACAGGTACAAATGTATTCTACCTACTTGAATCTTGATAATAACAGACTGAATGATCAAAATAGTCAAAGCACAGTAAAATGGGAACATCTACATTTTCGTTAGCAACACATCAAATTGTCTCTAGAAACGTGAGCGATGAACTGTTGCAACAAACATAAAAATCAGACACCATTAAACAGTCAACCTGAATATGCTGCGTAAGTGTTAATTTATCAGCCAAAAGTTTGAACCACATGATCGACCTAAAAAGCACAACTACAAGGGCCCCTACTTCTTGAGAGTTTGACCCCAGATTCCTTGTAGTTTTTGATTTCTGCATCCTTTCTTTTCAAAAGATTGTGGAGTTCAGTTTGTCTTCTGTGTAATTCTGCTACCATACACATCATGGGTTGGGCCTGGTGTAAACTAACCTAAAAAAAGAAAAATGAGTTAATCCTGTTAAATTTCTCAAAACAGGTACTGGTGTACTAAAACAATGTTGGTACTTGTTCGAAACAAGGAAACTAGGGCTTCAGCCATTTGCTTCTACAAAGGACACTAATATTTTGAATGATGGCATGAATTGACTACAGCTACATGTATGTACATGTACCACAATCATTTGTGCTGAACCTTTTGTTCCTCTAATTTAGACCACAGACTAATGCAATAATGGTGATTTCCTAAAACTAGGATGTAGTGCCATTGTTCAAGTTAAATGCTTTCATATTAAAGTGCCTATGAAGCTTATTTTTTTATTTTAGATATCAATTCTACATCAAGTGAATAGTAGAATGGTACAATATATCTTGTTTTGAATGCTGTGCCGCTGAGTTAAAGAGGTTTTAATATCCAAAATGCTAATTACATGACGTCAGGGGAGGCATCAATTATTACACAATTTTTTTTGTTACAATTAAACAATTTTTTTAAATTATCAGTGTTATACCCATGGTTGAAATAAAAAGATTTTAGAAATTTGTTTTGCTATATCAGTAGAAACGCCCATTCACAACCACTAAGAAGTGATTGCAGATACCTCCCCTGACGTCATGTAATTAGCATTTTGGATATTAAAACCTCCTTAACTCAGCGGCACAGCATTCAAAGCAAGATATATTGTACCATTCTACTATTCACTTGATGTAGAATTGATATGTAAAATAAAAAAATAAGGTTCATAGGCACTTTAAAAAGTATTCCAAGAGTAGTGATACTGAGAAGCTCTGGCTGTGATAATGAGTATAATGTAAACTGGTGCCAAGATATTGAGATAAATGATGATATTCATTTTACCAAATAAGCTGAATGTGGACTAACTAACCTCATTCTCATGATAAAGGTGGCCATTATTGCATATGGTCTATTGTCTTTGTATTCTCAAAGGAGTTGGAAAATCTGAATAATAATTAAGAAAGAGAATTTGAAAAGTATTCTGATACAATGTACAGTAGTCAAATGCCACATCATGCAAATGTCTTTAATATTGAGTCATTGTTTTTATACAGTTTTTAATATGTATGAAGGAAAAGGTCTGGTTATGACAAAAACATTTCCAACTTTAACCCAAAATACATGTGACTGACAGTGTATATTAGACAGTATTTCAGGTCAAATTTATGTTCAGATCATTTTTGTCAACCTACAGTGTAGGTAAAAACAATTCCAACCTGGATTATTCTTTTAAAGGAGAACTGAACCCTAAATCAATCCGATGACTATACAAACTTGTATTCAAGAGAAATAAGTTCTGCTATTTTATTTCTTTGTGGTACATGTCTAAAAAGAGGAAATATGTGTTGAAGATAAAAAAAAATGCTGATTCTCCACTGATAAAACACCCCACTGATAAGTTTGTGTGGCAGCTCTTTTTTTTTTATGTTTTTTTTTTCCAATTCAGTGCTTTCCCCCCGTATTGTATTGTCATGCATACCAAGGAAAAACAACCACAGCATCAGCATAAAGAAAGCACAATAGTGCACAATTATGAGTCATTAGTCCATCTATTCAAAGCCGAGAACAACATGACAAAACTAATTAATTCCCCATATTGTACATCACAGATTACAGGAATTTAGCCGTCTGTACTTAGCGGCGGTTGGGAGGAAGGTTTGCAGATTTTCTTTCCTTTGACACAAAACCCGGTCAAATGAATTTTGTATGAGTATTGGACGACAATACAATAACTGCATGTGAAAATGTAAGCGTTAGCACGCAATTTGGCCGTTAAGTTTGCAAAACCACATTGCAGGAATCGAAAATTAAGTTGATCTCGTATGGCAATCCTTTCGAAATGAGGAAGTATAGCGGTTTCCGTTTGTCATTTTAAATATGCAAATTATATTACCTATGACGTCATAACCGAGTATTTTGGTTCCCTTGATCGAGCCTCGAAGCACCAGTTTACGAGATGTAGAGATATCAGGCCGGTATCGGACCAAACGTTTAACCGCATCAGTCAGAGTCTTTTTATGTTTAGATGTACTCATTGAGCTAAAGTTGATTTTAGGCTTCAGTTCTCCTTTAAACCTTTTTTTACCTAGGTATTTCTTTTACCTACATGTAGGTCATTTTTTTACCTCGGTAATTTGTGTACTAAAGCTAAATTCATCCTCCCCCTCTACCTTCCTTCCTCTACCATTATCACTTCCTTCCCCTACCCCTCTCCCCTTACGTACAGTGCTACATTGTACCATACATGTATAGTCAACTATAATACTGGTAATTACCATATTTATTTAACTTGAACCAGCAACCATTGGATCTGTTGGTCAGAGCCTTAACCACTGTGCCACTGAGTGATCGATGTGAAACACCATACTCATTTACTATATACATGTATGGTTGTACTAGCTACTAGTATCAGATCTGTTGGTCAGAGCCTTAACCACTGTGCCACTGAGTGATCAATGTGAAACACCATACCCATTTACTATATATGGTGGTGCTACTAGTATCAGATCTGTTGGTCAGAGCCTAACCACTGTGCCACTGAGTGATTGATGTGAAACACCATACTCGTTTACTATATATGATGGTGCTATTAGTACCCAGTCCCCCATAGTCTAATCCAAATTTGCATATGTGCAGTAAAACCTTATAATAGCTTGGTATTTCACTAAAACTGTGCACAAAATTGGTGACACAAACCAAGTACCCCCAAATGGACATACAATACATGTACATTTAATAGTGGATGGTCAGTTCTGATGTGAACAGTGACTATCATTAAGAATTTAAGGTAAAAAATTCAAAGTGAATCCAAAAAAATAACCCAGGTTAATGAAATAACCTACATGTACTGTAGGTTGCAAAAAATAACCTAGGTTGCAAAAATAAGCTTAGGTTAATATAAATAACCTAGGTTAAAATAAAATTAATTAATTAATTTGACCTGTAACATATATAATACAGATTAATCTATTTTAATTATATAATTACGGTTATAGAACAATTCTTATACAAAAAAAGAAAGTTTAAAGAACAACCACAGGTAGCTGACATTTGTTATTTTGTTGGACACTGCATGTGATACACAATGATTATTTTAAATCACTCAGACAAACATTTGGGTTTGAAATTCAAAGTGAATGCAAACATGGCTAGTTCTGGAAGACTGTCAAACATTTGATCTTGCCTTGTTTGTTCAAACAAACAATCTTAGTAAATTTTGTACCCGGGTATGACAAGGAATAGTAACTTAAATAAAACATATACCATATACATGTACATGTATTCTGTATTATTATTGGCACACATAATTATTTAAAAATTATAACTTCTGTGCAATCAGGAGATCTAAATAATTTAATGTACATAATGATGAGAATGTCAAGACCTTGAACAGTACTGTACAGAAAATAATGCCACTAATAAAACACTACATTGTAAATGCAAAAATAACAGACTGACGAAGAAATACATGTATGGAACTAACAATTTGATTGACCACGTAGTTGAAAAATTACCACTTTCTATAATGAGATTGAACATTTTACGTACGGTAGATGTATAACGTGTATAAACATTTCATTGATCAAGCCATCAATGCCTGATCAATGAAATGTTTATACACGTTATACATGTACGTAAAATGTTCAATCTCATTATAGAAAGTGGTAATTTTCCGACTACGTGGTCAATCAGATTGTTAGTTCCAATTAAGTCAGGGAAAAACGACAATCCTAATAATTACAGAGAAATTACCGTACACTCCTTTACTTACTTAACTGTAAACGGAAGCTAAATGATAGGAATTACTAACTTCCCATCTATAAATTCTGTGAAGTCAATTTATAACCAAGCTGGTTTTAGGAAGGGCTACAGAGGTTTCAAAACTAGTTGTGTCACAGTCTCGGAAAGTGGGCATGTCGCTGTTGGAATTTCTTCTATTGTTTTCTTATTTCTCTCTGTTGCTCTCGCAATTTCAGATGTTCATTGTTATTTCATGTCCTTCACGTCACTGTTTCAATGCTGTGTCGCTTAGTCAGAGTTTAATTATCCTAAAAGGGCCTTGCTACAGAACAACAGATATAACTTACAAATTGCTGATCAGCAGTAGTGCAGTGAAAGTCCCAAACAAAAGGTACTCCTGCCTGTAGCTTGGTCTTCAAATGAAGCACCAAGTTACTGCTATCCTCTGCAGTATCCTCCTATTAAATATGACAGACACAAAAAATATGACAGTTATACTGCTATCATAGTCATTTGGATGCCCTCATTTGTTACTTCTTACTTAGACCTTTGCAATGGTAGTAATGAGTTTGAAGATATTATATGGTGTACCTTAAATTAAATTGTTCCACTCAAATTCCATTGACTATTTTCCTTTAATTTATACTGGATTTCCAGGTACATGTACAAATAAACTTGTTGTCGTTGTTGTTTTTTGAAGGCAGTAGTTGGATTATTGCCAATTTAACCTTTCTGGTCAATGAGCATTTATTTAATCAACTGAAGTTACAAATGCAAGCAAAGAGATGACAAGTGGTTTCTCTGGGTCAGTAATCCAACTGTTGTTTAATGTACACCAGATGCAAATAAATAATACCGGTAATAAGGTACCTTGTCTCTGTCAGTGCATAAAATTATGAAGCATGTATACAGGGAATGAGCCAGGCTGCGCCATTGCACCATTCCCAGTTTAAAAATACATTTGTCCCTTGAAAACAATACAATAATGGTACATGTATATCGGTCAAATTGACACGCTTAATGGCTGCTTCCAAAGGAAATTAAATGCCAGTTCACTCGCAAAAAAACTGAATATTCATTTTTCCAAATGCCAGATGGTATTGCATACAGTTGAAAAACATTTGACATGGACTGTACATGTATGTATATGAGGCAAAATAAGACTTACTGTACAAATGTAAACAACCTTATACACAGGGATTGAGCTAGAAATTGAGCCAGAAATTGAGCCAGAAGGGACAATTTGGCCCTTTTGCGAGTGAAATGGCATTTAATTTCCTTTGGAAGCAGCCAACATGTGTTAATTTTGGTTTGGTAAACTCAATGTACATTTCTAAGAACCACTAGAGACTAATCAAAGCCAGGACCAGCACAGATCGAATTGGAATTTAGTATATTGGTTTTTGTGGAGGGGCAGGAAAATTAGAGGATCCAGAGAAAAACCCTCAGAGCAAGGGTGAGATACATATTGTACCAACATTTCAACTCACATATAGCACAGCATCCGGGGATCAAATCTGGGCCACAGAGGTGAGAGACTAAGTGCTTAACCACTGTACCACCACAGCTTCATTTTACTGTTGGTGGTTCAATGAGACCGAATGTACTTTACCATACAATTGGTTGAGACCGAATGTCATTTCCCATATGTGGTTGAGAGACCGAATGTCTTTTATCGTATGTGGGGGGGGGGGGGGGGGGGGAATACTCAACAAAGTTTTATACGGGGAGTCTCTGCCCAAGGTCCAAACCCTTACCCTTTTATATATCCTCATTTTGACCCCTAAAAGGATGACGAGCATCCATGTACCCCTCACATAAGGGAGTCCCCCCCCCCGAGCCTTTCATATACCTTCCATAAAAAATGGTACCCCTTTCACCTACCCACAATAGAAACACTGCATCCCTTTTCTATATGCTTAGAATGAACTTAACAAACGATATCCCCAGAAAACATCAAGCGCTACCAGTAGAGATGTTAACCATTGAAACAACAATATTATTTATTCAGTTCACGTTGTGGCGGGAGTCAAGATACTCCAGACATCAGGTACACAAACAGTGAGTGCTTTTCTTTGAAGCCTTCATAATAACAAATCACAATTTTCCCTACCCCTTTCTATACTTCAACTTGTGAAATCCCTACCCTTTTATATACAATGTAAATGTACCTCCAGCCTGAAATTTACAGGTAGGTACCTGTAAATTTACCTGGTATCTGTACCTGGTATCGGACCTGGTATCAGAGTATATACCTGGTATCGGAGTATACCTGGTATCGGAGTATAGTCCATTATAGGGAGAACCTCCCCCGGGCTCTCAGTGTACATGAACATCAAATGCTGTTAAAACCTCCTCTTATTCTGTATCCATTCTGCATGTGGTAGAATCTTTATATTGCTTTAATTATTTCTGTTTCTGCAATACTGGTTTACTAACTACCACATCATGTACATGTATAGAAGTCTAGACTAGGTTTACTAAATGCCATAATTTGCATAAATGTGTCACAGATGAACTGCCTGTGCAATTGTGACAAAATAAAGTCCACACCTCTCAAATCAGTCATTCCTGTGCAGCCATGCAAATTCCACAATTAAGTTAAAAATGAAGATGTACATGTACATGACTTTGTACAGAGTTCAAAGAAACCACATGTTCGCTCGTCAGGATGAGTGCTAAAAAATCACATTTTACAACAACATCCAATTTTCTCGCGTTCTGATTGGCTCTCCGCTATATGCAAAATAAGTACATACATGTACATGTACAATGAAAATGACGTTATTACTAGGAGAAGTCAATCGGTGAGTCAAACTTCTTTGTAGTGTGCCATTTGGCAAAATGAGCGTTTTCTCTTGAGTGGAGAAAGTTTCGGCGAATTTGTACTTGTACTGTTGTAGTCAGACTTTGTGACTAGACTAGTTCTCTCAGAGCTCAGAAGTTTTGAATTATATAACAATAACTTTTCTGATACAGACAAAAAAAATGAAAGGATTTCACAATTTCACGCATTCCATCAATTACAGAAGTTAATCGGTGAACCAAATTGCCATTTGTCTAAGAAAGCTTTCTCTCTGCAACGGTAATTAGAAGTGTTTACGTTTTGACTTTCGACTCGAAAGCAGTTTATTACGCACTCATTTGAAGCTATAAGTGCTTCGTCGTTGTCAAAAACAAATCGCACACATTTTGCCATTGTCTGTACTCGTATTGATCATAGAAATGACGCCATAAAATGTCCAAAACTTTGCAGTGAAACAACTCGCGTTTAAATTTCCCATTGGGTCAATGATATCCCTTAGATTAAAATAATGTAAAAGAGAGTATATTATTTATGTTAATTCATTTGGTACAAACTTGGATGATGCTGTATGTGGTTTCTTCTTCTTGATTTTCTACATTTCTTTGAAGATGTTTCATCAGATAGGACATCTTAGCTTCCAAATTCGGATTCAACTCCTGATCGATATATAACAACAGGCATTGATATACAATCATGTACATGTAAATTTGTACACTTACATATATGGTAATTAATATATCCTTGTGTATATTAATGGTACATACAATACTAGGGTAATTTATACTCTTTCATAGATTGAGGGTAACAGTTAAAGTCTGCCCTTGCAATTTATTAATACAACAAACTGCACACAGTATATATCTGGCAATGGCCAGAGGGGAGGGAATGGGAAAAAAAAAAAAAGATCAAAATAGGAGAAGTGAGGTACAATTGTGCAATAGCCTGTAAACTCACTCTATTGAGGGGAAAGAAGAGAAAGGGGGAGAAAGGAGAGGGGACTGGGGAGGGGAATTAAGGAACGAGGGGACAGCCTGTAGACCAGCTTGAGAAAAAACCTTCCACTGATACCATAATCTGGTATCGCCTCTGATTCGTGATATTCAATGTGCTGATTGATCATTGGCAGTCAGGGATCAAAGTGTCTGTCAGAATATCGTGAAAAACATGCATATTTGAACACAAACAGTCTTTCTTTTATTTTTAAGGCATTCAGCGAATGCAAAACCTTCTAGAATCGCAAAGCTTTGCCGTTTTAAGCCACAAGGATGTGCAAGCAGCAGGAAGACAAAGCCAACAGTGATGCAAATTTATGTTTACTGTTTTTTGTATTCAAATATGCATGTTCCTCACAATATTTTGCAACACTGGCCCCTGTGATATATTATTGAGATTATAAACGATCGAAAACAACAGGGTTTTCGGCGTACATGTTGATTCAGAATGAGCTGAAGTGGCGGCTGTATTTCAGACTAAGTTTCAGCATGTTTTGAGCAGATCTTTGCCTTGAATCCCTGGCAAAGAAGAAAGATGTCTTGATAGATACATGTATTAATTCTTCCTGCAGGATTTTTTGGGACAAGTTTTAAAAGAACTTTGGGGATTTAATAGAGCAAACCATGCAGTTGTCATAACAGCACTCATTTCCATTGTGAAAGTCAGATTAGATTCAGAAGCTTGTACTGGCTTGATGAGGAGGACTTTTTAATTTTGCATTGTTTTGGTTTGCTGCAGCATCTCATCCAAATAGAAAGGCAAGAAAGTCTCAAATCATGATTGTTTCTTTTTCCCCGATTCTTTTGTTTGAGTTGAATCAAATTGAAAAGCCAAATTCTCCTTTGAAACAAACTGTTCGCTTATTTTTGTACTTTTTTTGATTCCCAGGAATGACTAATAATTCATTATATCAAATAAAGGGCTAGGGGTTCTGGAGAAGGGGTAGACCCATTCAAAAAATAAGATATGGGTTATCCAACACATTGAGTAAAATTCCTAGTCAGACCACTGCAATGGTCACCTAAACTGAGCCCCTTTGGGCTGCCCCATCATGCAATGGCACAGTCTGCTGTCAGAACCCTGACTTCAGGTAAATATTTGGAGTTCATCAGCTCTAAACTATTAGTACCCAGCATAACCAGTTGATAAAAATCTGTATTGATTTAATCAACCAATAAATCAATACAAATTGTTAAACTTGATTTGATTGATATTGATTGCTATCCATCAATTGGTAGAAATCAATGTTACATGTTTTTGTGATTGTCTTGATTTCTTCTAAGTATTGATTATCGATTATATCCATTTTGTTATTCAGGGTCCAAGTTTTAAAGTATTAGTTTGAGTAATGATATTTCTCTTTGGATGAAAGGAAAAGAGAAATGAGTTCCTTATCCGAAACACTGTGTTGGTATCCCTGTGGATACATTCCATATATGGACAGTGTAGTTTTGGCAGGAACTGGAGTATATAAGGATATGTCAGTTGTAGTTATGTATTTGTGGTCCTGACTGCAACATTTATAGACGTTTCTTTCCACCATTAACTTTATTTATGTCAGTTTTTGCTGACCATGTTACGGAGTTGTGGTAGTTTTCAGACTTTTACCTATTAATTGTCATGGTGATTTGTCTTTGTTATTCTTGTAATGGGTGTGGAAAAAGTTATTTTGGTAATTTGTTTAGTGTAAAGGATAATACTGTAATGTAGGTTGAGGATTTTTGTGTGTCTGTAATAGAGACATAAAAATTATAAATTACTTTAGGGTCAATATTAGTGTGTATGTGATATCTTGTTTATTGTATAAATGGTATTTAATTAAATGCCATATAGCAAAAAAGGTTAATAGTTGAAAATTGATAAAATCGTAAATAATCGGCTCTCTCCCATCCTAACTTCTGATTGGCTGATTCACCTGCAAATAACCGACTACAGTCTGGGTGCACGGTTGTGATAAATCAATACTGGATGCAATTATAATGGTCTGAGCATTCACACTTTTGACCACTCTGTAAGACAGATCAATTTGCAGTGCTGTTGATGACTCAAAGTTCTACAATGTGTACAACTGTAGTTTTAAAACTCTGTACTAAGGTAAAATTATGTTTTATTGAACTCAACCATGTTATTTGCCTCTGGGTTTGGCATTAGCAAATAACCAACAGCTCACCACAAACAAATCATGATATTTTGCTCAGCCTCATCCAATTATTTATTTCTTATCATTGATTTGTCACAGCCAAAAAATATTTAATATTCATTTTCACCGATTTACATTCAAAATCAATTGATTCAAGTTATCGATTGATATAAGTAATGATTTTTATCAATTGGTTAGGAAACCATCAACATTTACCTCATTCCCAGGGGTCTTTATGTGCCTAATCCAAGATGGGCATCAAAAGTACCCCTGGTTCAGGCTGGTGGGATTTGGCCGCTGATTGGATAGACATTTTGCACATGCTGATTGGAGAATTTTGAATAGTATGTGCATTTTTTATTTAAAAAATAAACTGTTGATGTCGTATTTTGCATTCAAAATTCGTTGAAAACTACAAACTCATCAGAACTTAGCATTTTTGCTTTTACAATACTCGCAAATAAACTGGGTAAAAGTTGAACGATGTGCGTCTGGAATTCATTGGAATCACACTTCAACCATTAACTGTTCTTCAACAATGATGAATCCAAGATGGTGGATGCTCCTCAAAATACATGTATGCATATTTTGGGTCACATGACCAGCCAGTACATAAAATTTGTACCAGGGGTTCTTTTGACGCCATCTTGGATTAGGCAAGTAATTAGACCCCTGGGAATGAGGTTGCGTCGACATATACTTAGTTCCCCGCTTAACGCCCACTGGACGTTAAAGTCGGACCCCTTCCCCCTTATTAAACGTCCATACCTTTGCTCCAATCTCGTTAGATAGAACTGTTTTGGTCTGAAGAGTGAAGGCCCCACACTAATGTCCATGCCTGGAACCCCTCCTCACTAAATGTCCAGTGGACGTTAAGCGGGGAACTACGACATATTTCGATTGTCCCTTACTTAGTCCTTAATACTAGTACTAGTACTGTTCCCGGCGTATACCTTTGCTCTGGATCTGAATGTTTCTCGGTCCACTCTCTCGTACCATATGTTCTGCAAATCGCTAACACACATTTCATACGAGCACTCAGTTACTACAAAGTGTGCTTTTACTATGTACAGTCGTTCAGCGATTGTAAAAGGTTTCCAAGGCTGTGAGTTCAGGTTTGGCTTCCAGCAGCGTCTCCATGTTGCTTCGCTGCGAACCGCCATTTTGAATTGTGTCGAAAAACCGCTGGACCATGTGTCTGTGTTGGTTGGGCTGCCTGTGGTGGACGCCACCGGCACCACAGGCAACCCAGCCAAGAAGGCCAGCGTCTGGACTAAGGTTGTTATCAAACTCACTCAACTTCGCTGAAATAGCAGTTGCATGAGGAGTTCTTTTTTCTCTGATCAAAAATCTATATTTTAAAATCCAGCCATAAATAGAGTTTGGGCTAATCCCACAAAGCACACAAGAGAAAAGGAAAACGTTTCTATGGCAAATAGCCTTTTTTTCCCGTAATGTGTAATAAATATTTGATGCGAATAAAGAATGATTACTTACGAAAGTTTTGATGTTGTCTTGTCAGACTGATCATTGGAACCACAGGGAACCCAAACACAAATTAATCGGAATCACCGAATCGAATTCGAAGACTGCGAAGCCTGTGGTTCAACTAAATAAAATCAAATGGATGTGTAGGTCGGGGGGTGGGGGGATAAACACTGTTATTATACGACTTGGCGTTTTCGAGTGCAAATACGGGCTAAAACGAGTGCAAATATGAGACCGTATTACACGGGTCGCGAACAGGTTTGCACAGGTTTATTCAACACTTAAAAGGTTTTGTAAGCGCGCGAGCCAATCGAAATGGGGCTGTTTGAGTAACAGCCAATCAGCTTTTAGCGCGCGAAAAATACTTTTCAGTGCGCGCCCGCCCCCAACATTGGGCCGAGAGATTTCTTCTCTCGAGATTTCTTCTCTCGAGATTTCTTCTCTCGAGATTTCTTCTCTCAAGATTTTCTTCAAACAGAGCAGTAAGGTAAGCGAAAACAAACATGTTTTGTTCGTGTTAGCTGTCGTATAATAAACAATTTATTACACGAAGAGTTGTGTAATACGGCTGGGAATTTTTACTCGTCAATTTAATTTTTTCTAGCCTTTCAGGCTCGAAAAAATAAAACTGACTCGTAAAAATACCCAGCCGTATTACACAACTTTCCGTGTAATAAGCTCTTTGTATAATCAATTCAAAGTCGATTTAGGGTGGTAACTGCTGTGAGAAGCGAGTATGCTAACCGCATCCCGGTTAGGTCAGTATAGTTAAGCTCCGACCTGACGAGCGGGATGTCGCGGGTTCAAAACCCGGCCGGACCAACACTCAGAGTATCAAAATAACTGAGTAGAAGGTGCTGCCTTTGTGAAACAATCTCGTTCACGAACTGCAAATGGTTAGACTTTCACGTCTTCTCGGATAAGAACTTAAAATCGTAGGTCCCATGTCGGCCTCAAGTTTATCAGTCCGGCTCACCAGACTATCACGAGTTACCGACGTTAAATCATGTTACTTTACTTTACTTCACTTTACTTTAGTAGCAGTTGACGTTTCGGGCGTTGAAGCTTCCGACGAAGGGCCATCGCTCGGAACGTCAGCTGCTACTCGCTTCTCACGGCGGTTAGAATACCTTAATCGACTTTTAGTTGATAATATCGCTATTGAACTAAATTCAGCCGTTTAACGCGGTTGGCTGTATGAATGATCATAGTGGCACTGAAATCCGTTAATTTAAATGCGGTTTCGGTTCCCACTTTGCTAAAGACCTTTGGCCGATCATTAGAAGACACACTCAAATTAATCAGCAAATCCCTTTGGTCTGTTTTGAAGCTTAGCCCTGGCTTAAGTACCCTGGTTCCAGAGGTTTTCTAGAGAGAACAGCCGCGGAGAAAAAGCCACGAAGCGCAGCACGCTGATATCGCCGCTTCGCGGCTCTTTATTCGCGGCTGTTCTCTCTAGAAGACCTGTCTTTAATTTGGGTATTTTGATTTAGACGTATACTTGCGTTGGTTTCTCAAAGACAAATGACAATACCTTTGTCAGTAAAGTAATAATTTTATTTGGCTATATAGTTTGCTATACGGAGCAGAAATTAAAAACTGGATTGATATGGATGACAGATGGATAGTCTCTTGGATAAAACAATGAAAGATTTAGCCCGTTGCATGGACCTTCCTCGATCCACATTGCCGAGAACTTTCACGGCTGAGGTTAAAAACCCGTTTTAACATTGAATCGAGGACCTAGAAAAGGACCAAATATTAAGTAGTACAAAGCCAATTAAATGCAGTTTTATAATAGACGAGTTCGCGGTTAATTCCGACATTTTGAAAGGGGTGCAAACATGGCGCGAAATACAGCCATGTTTGTATAGGAATCCGGTGCCAAATCATTTCCGTAAAATCGAATTTCTGAAATATTCCCTGTCTGCAAACTTAAGATACCAGGTAAGAGATTAACTGATCAAAATTTGAGGGATGTTTCTGTGCTAGCTGGGAAGCGTGCAGTCGTGTTTTCAGTTTTCCATATACATTTGTCTCTATTTTTTCCCGCGCGGACTTTGACTCGTTGTTTACAGACAAATGTATGGAAAACTGAAAACACAACTGCACTCTTCCCAGCACAGCTACATCCCTCAAATTTTGATCAGTTAATCCAGAGTAGTGAATATTCCAGGAAATCGATTTTACGGAAATTATTTGGCACCCGATTCCCATACAAACACTATTTCGCGCCATGTTTGCACCCCGTTTCAAAATGTCGGAATTATATTAACCGCGAACTCGTCTATTCAGTTTATACCACTCTCTACTTCCCATAAGTTCTGAAGCTCCAGTCTGTCTGGAATTAAGCTTGATAATGTGGCACGGTTGTCAATGGGCTGAATGCAGACACAGAAATAGTTACAGACTGGATTTTAATCTGAATGAACTACTAAATTCAGTATATTATGTTGAGCTTTGAATAACCGACCCTGTATTGATCACTGCATTAGTGTCCGGTCTTATTTGTAAAATATCTATACTTACTGAACTTCAAGGGTTGGATCTCTCAGGCTCCTCGCGTCCTCAGTGTCAGCTGCGACTTCTGCAGTCCGCAATGCAAGAAACAGCGAAAAGCAGGCATGCCTTTTTATATGTCGGTAATCGCTACGAATTGCAGACTATTAACACTGTATTAAGAACTTTTTTGAATGGCATAGTTTTTATAAGAATAAAAGTACCAAAAAAATAGTCCAATGATAATTTTTTCAACCACTACTGATATGATATACCATGCATCTATCCAGTAATATCTATTTTCCGGTAAAATGTTATCGTTCGCAATGAACGTTCAGTTTTTCCAGAAGTCGGAAATGAAAACTCCCACATCGATAATTCACATATGTATAGCGAGCAAAATTGTCTTCGAGGTCTTCAAGCCTTTATCATAACTTTCCGTTAGATATTTTTCAATAAATCAAAAGTAGACACTAAAATTAAAAAAGAGTCACTTCAACGTATGTAATCATAGTTAGATATGAATGTACATGTATATAAGAGTGCCACATAAGGAAGTTAATAGCATATATGTTAGAATGATGAACATTGAAAATTAAACGTTAACTGATGTCTCTATCAATCGACCAAACTTCCCTATGCACCCCCGGAGGGTATACATGGGGCATTTGACAACTCAATCTGTACCGCGGTGGGGAATTTTCCAAAAAGAGTCAAAGATAGCGAATTTTACATCAATATCAATAAGAGATTTGCACTCGTTCCAAAACCCCACGGCATTAATTTTTTTGCAGAGTTTATCTGACCCCACGGTCTGATTCAAAAATGTCAAATGCCCCACAAATGCCGGAGTGGGGGTGGGCAGGTTTGGAATTGATAGACATAATACTCGTTTCAACCCGGATAAATTACTAATATAATTAAATAACATTATAAATCTCCAAGGTGAACTCCCACACCATAACAGTTAACGAAGCTATATCTTCCCATTATACTTCCCACAACGTTGAACTTGGACGTTCTTCCGACTTCCGTAAAATGATGATAAGGCATAAAAATTATTGCCATTAAATACTGTTGTGTCTGGTAAACTGAAGCTCTTTTTGGCGCTCAATGGTGCATATTTTTCGCGCCAAAAAGACGCCCTCGCGTGTGTATCGATCAGTTTTCGCGGCAAAAATAACCGCTCGTGTCATTAGGCTTAGCTGGATTGTACCGGCACAATTTCGACGGCATAATCGGGAATTAAGCTGGCATAATAGTGCTATTTTGCATATAGTGTAGTGACTTTTACATCTATTCAATAAAGGAAATAGAAAAGTGTACCAAGATTCTTCTAAAAACAGATGCAAAAGATGTAATTTTATTTGTGTGGAAATCAACAATTGATCTTGGATCGAAGAGTGGCAGTCAATAATAATAATAATAATAATAATAATGGTTTAATCACAGCATCTTTACTAAGTAGCTTTACATATGTAGATCAATGTTAAAAAAATATTACTATAACTACTAGAGGGGCTGAATGGGGGGTTACCAATATCAGTTAACAGCTAAATTTTTAGCTATTTATCAGTTATCAGTTAAATGTTGCTGTTATCAGTTAAGTTATATAAAAAGACTACCCTAACCTGATTTGAATACATATTTGCTGGTATGAAATGAATAATAACCGCTAATTCAACATCAAACACTACATTTTGTCTATTCATTTGAACAACATAACTTTTAATGATAACATCCTATTTTATGTGAAGGAAAATGTACATAATTTAGTAGAATGCTCGCATAAAAATTGAAAATTGCGAACCAAGGCAGGAAAATCTGTCGAAAACCATCCGAAAAGCCAATAATAGCATGTGACGTTACGTCATTTTAATAAAAAATAATGAAATATCAGGTAACAGCTATCTCACAAATATCAGCTAACAGCTAAAAAAAGGTAAAATTCTCAGTTAACAGCAATATTTTTGGCCCATTTCTCAGTTATCAGTTAACCCCATTCAGCCCCTCCTACTACAACTGCTATAACTTTATATTACATAAGAAAAAGAAAAAAAGCACTATGGAGACTATGGTGAACTATATAAACCACTATGTACAACTATTATATATAAAAGGCAAGAGAAAAATACTAATGAGTATTATTAGTATTAGCTATAACTTTATACTGCATTGGAGTATGAATATTACATTAAACGTTCTTGTGAATGAATTCATCTATTAGTTTCTTTTCTTTGCGGATTGGTGGACGGGGGGAGGTTGAGTTGAAACATATTTTTCTCCGAGCATAATTACGAGCATAATATACCTGCAGTCAAACCGGCATAATTGTGAGCATAATAGTCCGTTTTCACGGATGACTTCCCTATTTTCAAAGCATAATCTAACTAAGCTTATTCCTGTGCTACCATATCCCGCCAATACATACAATGCTGCATGGCTTCTTTTAATACAATGGGAGTGTTACATCAAACACATGGTTTTCTGAAAATACATCAAAGCCGGAACAACTATAAATTATATGACTGGAAAGAGCATCTCAAAATTAGCCAGATTGAAAAGTTTGAAAGAAATCAGTTAGTTATTCAGTTCCACAGAGTTACAAGTACGCAAAGTTCGAATCGGAGACACATTCACTGAAACAGATGTACATGTGTATGATTTACCGTTGGAGTTCAACCCTTTGCCAACATACTGATTCGACTCGGTAATTTTTACGAACTTTGCGTGCTAGTGCTCTTAACCGAGTCTGTGGAAAACAACCGATTCCTTTGAGACTTGCCTATCTGCCGGGCTAATTTTGGGTGCTAGCCATTCCAAATGAAAGAAACCGAGTAAAATGCAGCGAAAACCGTGGAAAGTGCTGATCCATATTACAAAATCCTTGAATTTCTAAAGTTAGATAATATTTTTAAATTTAAAATCTCTGTCTTTGCCTACCAAATGAAAAATAACAATATAAATGTGCCACCCATCTTTCTAGACTTTGTTAAACCAGTTTCAGAAGTCCATTCTTATAATACCAGGTATACTGCAAATCAAAATTTCTATATACCAGCTGCTAGGACCAACTATGGTATATTTACATTTAAATTTATGGTCTCCAAAATCTGGGAAATGATCCCTTTAAATGTTAAGCTCTTGCTATTTAATGTGTTCAAAAGGAAATACAAAAAATATTTATTGGATACTGGAAACTTAAAGTCCCCTCAATTTATTTCCTCACTGCAATGATTAGTTATTCACTCATTCTTCACTTCATTTAATAAAGTAACACTGTAAATATATTTAAGCTATTGTACTATTACTAATTATTCCTCGATCACTATAATTTTTATTTCCACATGAGCTTGTCCTCTCTATACACTTCATAGGTATAGTGGTCAACCCGAAAGCTTTGCTCCTTTGACCACTACACACAATTCCTGTAAAGCTCCCTTTTTTTCTTCCCTTGTTTTCTTCTCTATTATTATACTTGTAACTCATGCTTTGTAAATATATCCTGTAAATAGTGTGAAATAAAAAAATGGTAAAAATGGAAGTTTCTACAAATCATGATATTTTGAGCTTGAATGAAACTTCTTTTTAATAATTAAAACGGTCGGTCGGTTTATTTTGGCTAAAAACACATTCGAATAGAATGAAGCGTAATGGTACATATCCATTACCCTGTTCTCCCAACATCCGCATGTTTATATAGGGAACAAAATATATTGGTTATTATAGTATATAATATACTTGTTTATATAATACTTTTATAATATTGTAAACTTGTTAATTGTTGATAAATTGTTAATAACGTAGGAAAAGCATACAGAAAGTGGTCCTTCAGTGCTTAGTAAAATAATGCATTAACACATACTATAGGACAGAACAAATTCTCAGGCACGTATGTAAATAAATAAATATCTCCCTGTCCGAGACTCTTCACTTTATATCGATACTACCCTATGATCTTGTTTCTTGAATCTTAAATTTCAGTGAAATAAAAGACTTTCTGTTTACCTAAATTGCGCTCCTCGAGATTCCCAAAAACTTGAATAAAATCAAACCTGAAAGCAGCACAACTCCACAAGAATACTTAGTTATTGATCGGCCATACCTTTATCTCATGAATATACTTTATCGCATCCTGTGGTGATTTTCCACTGCCGAGAGAGTAAATTTTACATCAGTTCTCGACGTACTGGCTCAACAAACATACAATCGGACACCCTGTGGATGATACATGACGACTGGAACTGGCGCGCGAGCGCGGCCGTGACGGGAATTCCTTTTGGCGGAAATTCCTTTTTGCCCAGATTGTAAATTAACAAATTTATAGTGAAAAAGGCAAAGGAAAGGTAAGTTATCGCAAAGAAACGGTTTATTATAAGAAAGTGAAAACTCGAGGCACACTTTATAGCACAATGAAGAAGCTATAAAACAACTAAATGCAACGAGGCAACAACAACGCCTATTCCCGCCACGTTTGCCCGAAATGAAGTACGTTTTACAGGCCTAACTAGTCGCTGAACAACTCTAACTCAATCCAAACAGGTTTTAAAGGTTTTTCCATGGTTGCAAAGCGCAGAAACATCGAGTGTCCGATGATAGGTATTGCCTGTCCGATAGTACGTTGATGTGTCCGATAGTATCTTTGTCAACAACGATTTTCAGGGAGAATATTGAAATTCGAAAGGAATAAGGTTATGTAAACGTAATCACACCTATTAAAGATCACGAAGGAAGTAAACTTTGCCAATAGCCCTCTTCGTTATACGACTGGAAGCGATTAAAATAAACTGTCCGATTATATGTGTTAATACTTAAGTTGAAAGCTTCTACTACTCATTAATTATTCACGAGAACAACAACTACCAACTAGGTCTCTATTTGAACCACGTGACGTACTTTGAAATCCCCGTAGAATACTCCCATGAAGACTGTTCTGATATTGAAGGAGACCAGGCCAACGCCGGCTTATAAACGTCCCTGCTCGAGGACGACGCGGCCGGGATTCGAACCCCCGACCTCCCGCACTCTAGACCATGCTCTACCAACTGAGTTAATACTCTATAATTGTAATAAGACAACTCACCGACCGTGCGAGGGCATGGTCTCCAGGGAATGGTTTTCAGTACACCGAGGTAAAGCCATAATAACTGGCAAACTAACATCTCAACAGTAAAGGAGTGACATTGAAAGAAAAGGCCTCCAACGGGATTCGGACCAACTTTCGCAGAAGCCATAGACTCCTAATCCACTCTCTTATCAACTATACCTACTGAGTCGCTTTTTGAACGTTCTGGTCCCAAAAAGAATACTAATCCATGAGCGGGATAACTATACACAATAGTTCAACAATACTCTTAATTACAAACATTAGAAACAATGCTTACATGAAACATACTTGCGAATGTTTATTACACTCGTTACCGGATTCGCCCGGGTTTTCAATTTCAAATGGCTCCAATCTCGTTCCCAGAGCCCGCAATCTTTTGGCCAGCGCCAAGGATTTGGTCAGCGCTGGCTGAAAAACGCGCGGGCTCTGGGAACGAGATTGAAATGGCTCTCGCGGGCTCACACCGCGGCTAAACGTCATGCACATGCGCTTTTGATGAGCTGGTCGCGTCTCCCCAGTTTCACGCCGAAACTAAAAGGAAACAGAGGCAATCATCAATTGAAACAATGCTTACATGAAACATACTTGCGAATGTTTATTACACTCGTTACCGGATTCGCCCGGGTTTTCAATTTCAAATGGCTCCAATCTCGTTCCCAGAGCCCGCAATCTTTTGGCCAGCGCCAAGGATTTGGTCAGCGCTGGCTGAAAAACGCGCGGGCTCTGGGAACGAGATTGAAATGGCTCTCGCGGGCTCACACCGCGGCTAAACGTCATGCACATGCGCTTTTGATGAGCTGGTCGCGTCTCCCCAGTTTCACGCCGAAACTAAAAGGAAACAGACGGCAATCATCAATGTTTCTAATTTTGAGGGGCGGCCTTCACCTACTCGGAACCTGGAATATTACTGGCTATCCAAACAAACCCTGAAACAATACAAACCCCAACCCTAAAACAATGGAATTCTTTGTCAGTGCAGTCCAAATGGGGCCCAATAAAATGCAAGTTTTTGAGAGGTGAAGGCCTCCTGAATTTTGAGCACGTACGCGTATTTACATGAAATGTTTCGCGAAACACGAGAAAACTACATAAAAGCTAAGCCTAAGAATTTCACAGGCTGAAGTTTTCTTAATTTCCATTTCACTGTGAGTTTACTAAGTTATAAAATTATTGACTAAAAAAGGTTAAAGTGCGCATAACCCCTTTTGCAATTTTCATACATATGAATCTTTGAAAGGTTTTGAGTACTTCTGTGAAGAAACGTTTGGCTTACAGAGAATACTCTATGTTCTAGGCTTGTTTGAAATTGTGAAAATGTGACCTTTCCTGACCCATAACCGCGTAAGAAAAAGCCTGGGTCGATCCTTGATCGTACGTCGCCTCATTAATGCATTATTCTCCATGGCGCCTTTCTATCACAACATCGAAATATAGAGAATATACACAGTCTGCGAGTTGTTAGTAAAGAAAACAGTTATTTTAGACAAAATGCTAAATATATATTCAAATTATTTCATCGATAATTATATATTAAAGAGTATTATTCTCTGTAAACCAAAAATTTCTTCGCAGAAGAACTCAAAACCTTTCAAAGATTCATATGTATAAATACTGCAAAAGGGGTTAGGTGCACTTTAAGCACCTCGGAAATTTGTATTTGAAAACAGAGCCTTCGTTCTTTCGGCCAACGTTTTGCCGCGGTGTCGGCTTGGGCATTTGAAATTTCACGCGGATTTTGAACTCCCGTCTAAATTTCTCAAACTCATTAATAATTCATGAGCTTTTTAGTCAATCAGAGGACTGCATTTGGTCAGGTGGATGAGTTGGAAACCCAATGCAACACCAGTTGAAAATCACTAGTGTTTCAACTGATTTTCATCTTATATTTATACTTATATTGTATTTTGTATTAATGTTAAGGGTGTAATAAAAATCGTTTCTTAACGTATCGTACGTTTTAGATTTAACAATGAAGTGAAACTCGTCTTCTATGTTTTTATTACAGGTGGGGCATATTCTATCTTCTAGTTTCGTGTAGGGCCTGGTGTACCTCCCTAGTTCGATTTGTAGGCAGTGATTGCTTATTCTGAGTTTGGTGAGAGAAACGGCTCTATGATTTATATTAGGGACAGCCTTGAGATATTTTTTTAGTTTATAATCCGTTTTAAACAATCTATATGTTCTAAGCGTGTTGCGGTGGTGGGAATTTTTTCTTTGGTCGTTAAATACATCACTTAGCCAATGTTGGTATTCCATGTCTGTTAATCTCACTTTAATTTCAATTAAGAATCCCTCGTTATCAGATATGTCTTGTTGCGATAGCCAGATATGACCAAAGCCAAGTTCATAGATTTTTATTAAGTCTTATTTTTACTCCCCAGAATACAGGTTTGGGGGACTGGAGACAGTATATATAGGCGGCAGAGAGAAAGAGGGGGGGGGGGGGCTAAAGATTGTCATTGAGCCGGTATCACCTAGCCTGTTATACAGACGTATTTTTTCACTCTCATAAATTCGAAGAAAAAAAGCAGAGCGCTTACTAGTTTCCAATATGCACACCTCATTGTGTTATGGACCAATCAGATTTTACCTTCCATATCCTGGAAAGTGACGTAATGTTACATTTAAAAGGAATTCAGACAATACATTTGCCATTGACCAATCATAGGAGAGTGTTCACTGGCGCGCCAATTCACTAAAATTCTAACAATGGCCTTGATTGGGCAGAGAAATACAACAAACGTGCTGACGTCATGCTTGTCAGCAGACGTTACTTTTTTCTTCGAATTTATGAGAGAATCGCATAGCCAAAGCTGAATCGCACGGTGCATTTGCGAAATCAGACGCTGATTGGCTGATACGGAGTGGTGATTCAGAGTGGAATCACCACTGTAGGCTACGCGCGCTATTTATAACTTAGCAAAATATCGGCAACAAAAGTACTAAATCTTCAAGTAATTCATCGGACTATGCGATTCAAGGACGGCGATATCGGTTTTCTCGAGCAATTTAACGTGGAATTACCTCGTCAGGCATGTGATTTTCCTATAGTATCACCAAAAAATATTTTTGGGCAAAAAAGTGGGGGGGGGGGGGTATAGCCCCTCAGTCCCCCGGCTGCGCCGTCCCTGTAATTGGTACAGGTAATAATACGGTTTCGAGTTCAATAGGCCCTTTGCAGCTAACACATCACGTGGTTATACTGGAAAGCAAAAAATATCTGACCAAGAGCCCATAACCAAGAGCGAGAATCTCCCATACTACCTCTATTTTTAGAACGGTTTCCCGCTATTATTGGGTTGCAATTATTCCTAAGGGAATAAAATCACAAAAGCGTAGCAGACGTGTTGTTGGTATAACAAAATAAGCTAATGAACATCTTTTGTTCCGCCACTGGTGTAACCCACTAATTGGCGGCAAAAAATAATCTAAAAATAGCCAAACTTGTGAAACCGCCGTCGCATCTACATACGAGTGAGAATTGATCCCAAATTGAACGAGAAAATGTATGATTACTTATTAATCATATAAATTTTAAATTTTAAACAAAGAGCGGGATTGAGAATCTTGTTTGTAATTGAACTGAATTACACTTTTGTGCACTCAATTACACTTGAACTGCACTGCTCTTAAACAATTAGAATTGAGAATGTATATGATTATCACTATAGTCATTTTTAATTTCGACTTCTGTGCATTTAGTATGAAATTACACGTATTTAACGATAGATTCGGAAACGTTTTGAACATCTCAGTTGATCTTGATGATCAAATTCATCAAATTTGTTGTTCTGGCTACTATAGTCAACAAATAAAACAGCTGATTGAAAGACACATATAACTCAGTGATTGGTAACACCTTGACTTCTTAGATATACACGCATATCTTTAGTTATTAAGTGAAACGTAACAAAATACATAACATGGTTTCTGTAGGACAGTTGTTGTATTTTTTTTGGCTATGCCATGATTGAGACCAACTGATTGAAAGACACATCTAATCAGTTTGTTACACCTTGACTTCTTACATATACACGTATACCTTTCAAAATCAGTGTTGTATATTTCCACTGTATATAATCAAAAATGTCAACATCTACTCGTATTCCTAGCTTATATAACCGCTGAAGAAGGTTTAACTCGTTCTACACCGAAATATATACCAATTGCAAAGGGTACAAGAAGTAACTCGTGCATCCAGCGTCCGATCAGCCTTGCAGTCTTCATATATATACACGTATATCTTTTAGTTGTTCGTGAAACGAAACAAAATACATTACATAAACGTTTAAACGCTATACTGATAATTAAAAGTACTAACTTTTTTTGTAGTAACGGGCTCAGTCTTGAAGGAGAAGTAGATATGTCGTCGTATCAGTCATTATAGGTCCGTATCATGAAAACTAAGCCTACCGGTTGCACAAACGCTGGATTTACAGTTAAGCAAAGAATTCTTAAACTAGACTATAGTTGGAGCTCAGTAGCCCTTCAAAGGAAAAAAAACCCTTGTTCAAATAAAAAACGTTTCAATCTGAATTCATGGGGTTAACGGTCGGAGTGACAATATTAATTAGTGACAGAATCGAACTGTTTTGCACGTGGCTTATCCGTTCCCCCTAATAAAGGCAGCTTTGCATTCAGTTTTCAAATTACCGGAGTTATTTACTTACGATGACCTTGGATCGATAACACACGTCGTAGAAGCAGCCATGTTGGGACTTTGAACGCGGATAAATGACAGAAATTCATCAACTAGTAAGGTTTCATATAGTATACGAAATCACTATGAACAGGATAGTGGACTCAATAGTTAACTATCTGATAGCCAGTTATCAGTAACTGACAAACCAGGATGCTCGACTGTGTTTTGACTATCTCTCAGCCGTCATTACTCAGTGAAAACTGAGAACCAGTCGCCCACCACCGCACCTGGAAATGCTAGGAAATGATGATATTTAATTGAACTGCATGTTATAACAAATGGATATATATTTAATTCAATGGTACTAATTAAAACTGGTTCACTGACTGTGCATATGGCTTTCACTATACGGTACTTATTCTAACTCTGATAACCGTGTATGCCGCATGGAACTGCTTTTCTTCTAACCATTTCCCGTGCCAGGAAATGAATGTTCCAAGACCTTCCTTAGTTACTCATTCTTCCAAGATTAATGAACTAGACGTCTTGGATATCCATCCACGCTAAGGTCAAATAGATCTGTCTAACGACTCCATCTAAATCCTTTTCAGTCAATTCCCTTTGAAAAATGGGCTAAATAACACAGTCTACGTCGGTGTTGCGAAAGAAAATTATCCTCAGACCATGCGAGTAACCGGCGTTGATCTTGGAGAGTTTGGAGTTTCCTTTTGCAAATAAAGCCTCGCAGCGTACGTGCTGAAAGCAAATTGACATGGGAAGGCAGCATGTCTGCGGTATTTATACCCACAAAAATATTTTCCGAATCACGATTGTCCATTCATAAAACTATTTCAAATTTACCGGCTCCCCGGCAAACCTACCGCACTTGTCTCCGTCGTCTCAACTGAAAAGCATGAGTTGGTATAAACTGTGTATTTAAAATTTTCAGTTTAAAAAAAAAACTGATTGATATAAGTTTTATTTATCATGATAACCCTCGAAAAAAGCTAGAGGGCTTTTGTAAAGATGTCTGGAGTTAATGTCGGAGCTGTTGTAGTACTCATGAAGTGGGCTCAACTTTGAAACTGTTGGCAAATGTGTCGAACACAGGTCTACATACACCAGCAGGATTGTCGTTCACGGTTGCTTGCTTGAACAATTCGTCATATAAAACTAAGATTGATTACGAGGAATGAGAAAGTACATGGCATGTTGTGTATGGGTGGTGGAACAAAAAGTAAAATATAGCCTCGAATTACGTACTTTTCCAGCTAAAGAGATCGCCCCGACTGGTGTAGTCTAGAGTTTACCGACTTTGGGAAATAATTATGGCTATCCTAGGGTTTTATAAAGCACTGCCATTTATTTTGCTTCGGAGTATGGGGCGCGTCTCGCAAAAAAGTGGCCTTACGACAATTAACGTAATTTAGAAAAAAACGTTTTTTCCTAGCCAGTTCTAAGCAAACTTCTATATATTAAATAAAATGTATTTTAAATTGTGAATCAAACAATTGCAATATTCTAGTGTTAAGAATTTCAATGTATGATGTCTAATGTCTAATGTCATAAGCCACCTTCTTGCGTGAAGTGGCCCATATATTATATTAATGGTAATATGTTTATGACGCACTTTGGGCGCATACCACTTGGCATATTTTGTGAATATTTAGGCGTGACCAGGAACTGACTAACCGATACACATGTAAGCAATTAGAGAATACTTATTTTGAGATCAGAATCCCGCTTTGATTAGGCGGCCACAGTTTCCAAAAGTAAAGGCTTACTTCACACACTTATATGCATGCCAGTTGCTGAGGTTAACTTTGATCCAATTCACATGACAGGAAAACCCGAAAACGTCAGGGAATGTTTACATGATGTTCACTCGGCGCCCCATATGCGGACATAGCAGAATTTTAGCGAATTCCTAATCCATGTCTCTGTTTTCCGTTTCTCATCTGGTAGGTCAAATCGGCGTGCGAGAACCGGATACTATCCATTACAAGTTCACGTGCCGTCGTTACCGCAGGTTTCACCAGTCTTGAACCTCTCAACACTTTTAAATAGCCCATCAGGTGATTCCGCGTTGTTTTGTCAACCTAAATCGACCACAAGTCAAAAACAGGAAACCCTATTAAGCCGTGCGCACAAAAACCACTCAATCCTTGTGAATGTCATTGCAGGGTTATTTTTAGAAGAGATTTGCCTAACCAGTAAGATTCTCGTAGGAATTTGCTTCACTTGCAAAAAAAGATTTGACCATTTCAATTCCATTCGTCTTTTGTCAGTTTTGGACTTCGGCGTCAATTAACGCACGATGTTTTTTATTAGCTTGCATAATCTTTTCGGCATCAGCTACATGGCTAATCTCATTACTTATCAACGAAACAATTATCTGCTACTTTGTGGCTTGGGGAATTTGGCACTTGAGGTGTGGCGAAAGCTTCTCGCTCAAGGACCTAAGTGATTGCTTATTTCACAGAGAGAGTTACCCGTCACAATCTTTAAAGGAAAAGTCACCTGAAATGCAAAGCGATAATTTCAATGGATTATTATAGGCAAGAACTACGAGTTTAGCGTCCAGATAAGCTTAAGCCCTCGGTGTAGCAGTTTTCTTTTACATCATTAATCCTTGGCTCGCGAGGAATCAGGAAAATTGATGGACACCAAGCAGGAAGGCATACGACTTTTTATGTAGTTACCCGAAACTCTCAATTCGGACACACCTCTATGACGCCAAAACACTTCCTCCCCCCATTTTCGATTACTATTTTTATTGTGCTTATAAAGAGGGCCGTGATAATCCCATTAATTAACACAAGACAAGTGATAACACCTTAACACGAACACTTGTGGGGCGTTTTTTAATCATAAACAGCTCGTGTGTTATCGCTTGCTTCACGACTGATACGGCATGTTTAGAATTTAAGGAGACTAATTTATGCGTTGCCTCTTTCACTGGTCTTCCGGTACGCGTGGAAATATTGGTAAGAACACGACTTTTTGTGTACGCGTTTCCTAAACTAACTACTAATAATATATTTTAGAGCGACCTGCCTAAATCATGGAGGTTAATTTCTCGCTCGTTGGAATAAAACAATTTACTACAAACATTCTCATCGCATCAAATACCTAATGTTCTAAAAGGCACTCCATTGAATTTCTTTTAATGGATTCTTTTTGTTCAGAACTTACAATTTTCAACACCAGTGATATTTTTAAAATGTGTAAAACTAGATATTAATTTCGTCGAATGACAAGATAGGGAAGTCTGCATGAATGGAGTCAAAATTGAACCCGAGGGCAACGGAATAGGTTCGGTACACGAGGCAAAGATAAAAGCTCTAAGTTTACTTATCTTGACCTCATGCACACAAGCAAGCAGTCGGGGCATTCCAATTAAGATAACATCTTCATTTGCTAAGTCGGCAGAGCCTGTTGCCAATCTAGCGAGTTGCACGGGAGACACGCTCGCCATTTCTATTTACCAATTTGTCGCCCATGAAAAAAGGGAGCACGAACAATACACACGCCAATTCTTGGATCTGTTTTATTGTATGTACAAATTATGGTGCCAGCACTCTTAGTATACAAAATACCTCCTTTACACAAATGTACTTGCAAAGAACTAAATAACCCGTTCTTCTGCACTAATTCTTACAAATTAATTTCAAAGTTGTAAACAACATCAGATACTCAAAGCCTATCCGCCCAGACAAGAGAAATGTCAAACTACAAACACACTTTCATCCGAACTTCGGAATATATTAAATTTTGGAAGTGTAAATTTATCAAACTGAATTTCTTAATAAAATGGTCAAATTTGAAGGCTGATTATCAAATGAAACGCTAGAATCCTCACCAATACACATACTCAATGAAATTATTGAGCAATTTTGAAGGCCTCAAATGCGTCCCTAGAATCCATGGATTTCCCTGATAAAACACATCAAACTTCGGTAGTCTGTGTGTGCGCAGAAACTGACAAGGTTTCATCTCAGTAAATAAAGAACTTCCTGAGCTTTGTTCTCCTAGAGATTCTGGCGCTATGAGGATAAACTATCCATGGGAATTTTTCGCCTGGCGCGTTTTAGAGCTTTTTATGCAAAGGAGCCCTGCAGTTGAACGATTTGAGCGCAGTCGATTTAAGCTCTTTTCACTAATTCCTTTACGTCAGTGTCATACAACCTTGTTTGAACAGAGCCATTTTTCACTTTTGGAAGAGTATTGTAAGGGACCGAGAAATATGCTGAGAAATCGTTTAAGTCAGACAATCTCTGAAGAGCAAGCAGAGAAAAAGAAAAGCTCTACCCTTCTTATTTCCCTATGTTTTGTCGAGTCACCAGAAAAGGAACCTTTTCTTCGTCCCTCGGCAGTCACTCATTTCACCCCGGTGCCCAGGTGATAAACGCGAACCAGTTCTTATTAGAATAAACCACTCATTTACTTCGATATAACGATTCGCCCAGAGTTTATAAAGTCGCTGGTGAGCAGACTTCCAACTTGATTATGTATCATAACTCATTCTTTCTGGATTAATCTCAATGGTTATAACTATATCCTTCGAAGCTCGAGCTCATCTCGGAACTATTTTGTCGTGTTTTCTTGTTGTTGCTAAAAACAAACTACATTATTCCTAAGCTAACTTTCGTGGTCCTTTTTCGATATGTTTATGTACAAATACACGGTACTGTATATATATTATTCAACTATGCGATACCGTAGTCACACATAAATAATCCTGGAACTAAATTATATCTTGATTAATTGGGATACCAGCAAGATTCAGACAACGGAAGATTCGGGGGAAGAGTGCAGCGATTTGCCTCAAACCCCCGCTCTCTCCTTATCATAGCAAGAGCTTATTGCTCCCGGAAAAGTCCTATAATAACTTTGATATTATCAAGAAAATGTAATCACTTTAAAAGTAATTGATCCAGAACTTTTGAAAAGGAAAAACTTCAAAGGAAAGGAGATACGATTGTCTAGGACTTATGCCGACTCCCTCCCACACGCGAACCAATAATTTTTTTTCATTTAGAAAAGGGCGCATCCTTCTAATTTATTATTTGCCGATTGCTCTATCCCTTTACGGGATTGTCTTGCTGGGTATCCCCTATTTAGTGGTCTCTTTGCCTTTTCATATAACTTAATTAATAGTTTCATACCGGCGAATCCGTAACGTCAAGTTACCGCTCTGAATAAACTTAACACCTTTTACTAACTGAATGCGAACTGAATGGCTAAACGAACAAGGCTTGCAATTTTTTTACAAGGCCTATTCTAGCTGATTCACTCATGTACATAGATGTTTCGTTTCTTTTTTACCTCTTTTGCGTAACTACCGTTGCATTAGTGGGCGATTCCATTTTTACCGGACTAGCTCAAACACCTGGTGGGTTTCCTAAAGTCCCGATTTCACTTTCACGCAAATTCCGCAACGCCTAACATACGATTTAAAGAAATGAGGAACTCGGGAAACCAATGCGTGCCCTTTTGGCTGCCTGACATATCCCAGCGTCTGAGGAAACTGGGTGCGTAATATCGCAGGAAACGCACAGGGCTAAATGCGAGATGAGCTATAGTATGGCTCGTTACCTCGGAATAACACGATGCAGCCACTCCATCAACAACGATGGTTCCCTGTTGTGTTAATGGCGCGACTACACCGTCTTTCTCCTCAACAACAACTGATTTCACTTTAGAAGCCATTAGTCCACCTTTGTAACTCACCAAAACGAATTCACCTGGCTTGACAAGCCTTGCGAGCTTCGCATTCACAGTGGCTTTCGTCGCGTTGTTTGCCATTACAAACACGAGGTGATTTTTTGTCAATGAAAGTCGTTTCGATGGTCTTTCGGTTTCAATCACGGTGAACGGCACCTTTTTACGCCACGGATTGAAATCAAGAAATAGTAAAACCTCGCTATATGAAGATTTGCCGTTTTCGTCCATTGCTAAGACTTTCTGTCCTGTATTCAGGTCCTCGATGGGAATCGTAGCTCCATTTTCGAGGGTCACAGAGGCGTGGGAGTGGAAACAACTTCCCCAGGTCTCCGACTGGTAACCTTTAGAATCATCTGAAAGTAATAGAATAATGTCGTTAATGTCAGTCATGGAAAGCCAATTTACAGTTTGTGAGCGAGACGTTTCGTATGAAATGGATCATTACTAACTAATTAATTGCGCCTTTTCTTTTTTGAAATACGCAAGTCTGAAGTTTGTTTTTATAAATGGTGGGTGTTTCACAGGCAGGGGCCATGAAATAACTTCTGTGATCTCCGCCGAAATGGGCTTTCAATAGAGTCGTAGTAAATCTAAATGTAGATTTGAATGTTTTTGCTTCAGGCTATTGCATCGACAAAGGCTTAGCTTTGCACACGGTAATAAATGACATTGTCATTATAAACATTAATCGTACGAACAAGCATTCTTGCTTGCTAACGAATTTAACATGAATACTGAAAGAAGAAATCTAACTTAATTAAGAGCGTTTAAGAAAGTACACGAACTACACTAATGCATTGGATAAAAAATATATGAATTCATCCGATAAATTAGGAACTGAACAACGACTAACCTGCTCTTACAGAAGCATGAATCCGATGTTTTTGTTCGTAATATACCCAGTCAAACCCGGCTTCGACAGCAAGACTTCCCAATTCTGGGTATTTTTCCAGGTCTTTATCTGACGTAGTAATGTCCACAGCTCTTCCTTCGTAATGCAGAGAATTCTCGGAGTGGCTACCGTCTTCATCCCACGCTTCGGTCACTCGTAGTTTGATGCCTCGCCATTTCTTCTTGACTTTGGAGGCTAAAATTTTCAATTTGTCGCGGCATCGCTGTGAAATGACAACAGAATACTATCATTCTAGTGCATGCAAGCCAAAAATTCACATACCCCAAGTTCCCACGTCATTTCGTGAATGGAAAGTTCTTTCGAATGTACATAACCCACACAAGAAGTGACCATGCTGAGCGCTAAATTGCGATGAAAGACAAGATACGAAATGTAAACAAACGGCAGAAACCCTACCTTCGACATAATACGATCTGCTCCCGTCCTTTCTTCGTCCTTGAACACTATGTCTGTACTGTAGCAAGCCACTAATCGAGAGTTGAACTTCGACGAGTTTCTCGTAATTTTGCCCTGAGGTTTTCCACTAGCACCCAAAGAAATTTCTTCAACGTCTGGAACTCGCTGCTTGAAATAGAGAGGTTTTTTGAGTCTCTTAACGAGACCGGTTCTTGAGCCGCACGAGTGAGCAAAATTGAGAGAAAATTGCAGGAGCAAGAAGATAACTAAAATAGGGTAAAAGAGAAAGAAGTACAGCCCTAGTCTCATGGTCAAACGGCTGTGAGGTCGTGACTCAGCTTGGCTGGTGACTAACAATGCAGTGATTTTCAGCTTAGTGAGAGAGCAGTGTGGAGTTTTTCTACGCTCGTTTTACACGATCATGATTCCCTCGACATCTTACTGACATCCAGTTGTACTGAATTTCTGAAATGGCTTTCATAGTAGCGTGTCGTTGATTGGCTGCTTGTGATATGATTGCCACTCTTTGTGTTTTTTGTTAGTTTGGGCCCGGAGGAGGCACATATTAGCAACTTCCGCCGTCAAGTGACACCTGCTGAATTGAACTTGAAAACCTTGCGGCCCTCCAAAGAACCCGCCAAAATACCAGCCTATTTGATAAGAAGCCTTATGAGATTTTAGCTCGTTTAATTTTTGGGATAAAATCAACTTCTAAGAGCTAAAGGTATTAGAGTAAACGGGATCTTTGTATTAGGTGTCGCTAAAATTGGGTTAGGGCAATGTAAAGCACACCACTCCTTCGGGTCACGAATTTGATTGTTAATTATGAGACAGGAAAGCCAATCAGAGCCTACCCTCTAATTGTGCCTTTGTCAAGCCTTAGCATTTTGTCAACATTTGCTGCTAAAATTAATAAATCAGGGTAGATCAGTGCAAAAAATGTAATTTATTGAGCATCGGGCCCAGTCTGTATTTGCTTTGGACTTATCCACCGTCTTAAATTAGAATCTGACATCCAATTTGTTAGCACCTATATTTCATGGAGTTTTGAGAGTGTGTGAAAAGGTGTACTTAGAAGTAAATCTCAAGCTATAGAAAACTGAAGTCTTACGTTATGAACGGTGAAATGTCGTGGTTAACAACAATAAGCATACCTAAATCCACGAGTGATGTAATTCTCAGAGGCTTAGTACTGTCAATCAAACGAAAGATGAAAAATGGAACAAAGCGATTGGTGTGGTGACAGTTGGTACATGTCGGTTGCCTTAATTGGTATCTTGAGACGACAGCAAACAACTAAACATACACAAAAGATATTTTAGTGAATAAGCATAGCATTTTAAGAAGTTAATTATGCTTTTTGTTTGACACAATTCGTTTATATTCGTCTAATCAGAAACTTTTCTCGACTAATTAAATGCCTCCTTCAATGAAATAGCCGAATGCAAACATGAAATTTTTTAGAAGTTTAGCATTTCTACATCCAATTTATCTCGTTCTGTTAATCCTCTGTCGTTTTACCTATTGTTTTATTAATATCCATATTTCTGTTATCGAACGCGGGATCAATTCAATGATTCGGAGGAATTCTCGGGAGAGTTTTGTCACATTGCTAGTGTATTCTGAGTATGCGTGCTATATATTACAAACGGACAAACTATTCAACTCTAGATCGAGCACATTCCTTAGGTATTCCACCTTTCCGATAATTGAAGTTTTAGGAAGTAATTCATTTCTCAAGAACTTTGGATAGTTCCATCTAAAATTAGCCACTCGAACGATTACCATGCAAATCTAACTTGACGAGTGAGAAATTCTTATTTCCCTCAGTTGAACGAGCAAGTATAGTTTATTCACGCCAATCTATGAATCAATTTCAATCTAATGCATTTTGATGTAGCAAAACAGGTGTGACTTTACTGTCAAAGTAAGCTACCAAAACCGAAAAGGAAAAGTTTTACAGTTTAACACCGGCTTTGGTTCTTTTTAAGCAGATGTGCTCTCCGACATGATAGTTTATTGTTTATTTTCATGTCCTAACTAGTGTCAGTTTGGTAAGCCGCGTGAGTGAGAGAAAAGATCAGTTAAGGGTGCAATTAACATAGTTATCATTCCAACTGACAACCAACAAGTACAACCCATTCCCCAGAACCAAGCTGAACATGTTGTAACAAAATAATTTACATTTGTCTACTTCAGGGGTGTTGTTATTCAAAAAAACAAAATAGCTTAACTTCAAAGACAAGTACTCTCGAGTGACGGCTTAATCGAAAAGGGACATTTCATGTTTATAAGTTTAAGTAACGGTGTTATGCAATGATGTATCAGAATATATATAGAGTGCTGACTGATTTATAGTAGTTTTTTTTTAAAAGTTGCTTGTCCTTCACAAACTGGAACGGAGGCGTGCCAGGGACGGTGTAATGGCGTTAATTAGAATGATTAGAACGTGCCGACTGCTGCTTTTAGAACGTCATTTAACGCTAATTACCCAGAGTAACTGAGCGGCAGACTTTGCCAAAGCAATTTTGTTGAACAGGAAATGCCAAAATGCGTGCAGTTACCAAACGGTCTGCGCCGTAGACTTTGTGTAATTTACGGCTAGCTCACTGGAAATACGATTTTAAAATTGTGTACACCCAAGGGATCAAAAGTCGGCTGGATTTCCAAATATTGCATTTAGCAAAGTCAGCGTTTCCTCGAGTAAGCGGCCTGGGGCGTTTATTTCACATTCGATAAGCCTATTTTCACAGAAAACTATTTTTGAAATCGGTGAAATTATGTTTTCATATGTTTTTGCAAGAAGCTGAATTTGAGTTGAATTTGGTGCCGCGTAGCCCCAACTCAATCGCTGGTTCAAAAAAATGAACGTAGAAATCCTTGAGCTAATGAAGAGTTTAAAACCTCAATTATTATAACTCTATACGCAGATTTTCAAACGCTTGTAAAAATAGCACTACTTATAACAATGTGAAGTGGTTTGTCTTTTTCGTTCGAGGTTGCGCTTTAAGTGCCGTTCGCTGGGGAACTCTCAGTGAAAGCCACGGTTTAATTTCTATCGGCTTTTCTTTTCAACTGAATAATTAAGCTTCATCGCATTGATTATTCACATACATAAAACTGGGCGTTACATTTTTGAAAAAACAATACAGAATTAATACTTTTTAAATGTTTTGCTGGAAGCGTGACTGTCTGAGTAAAATTCTTTTTTACTTGTTGTTCGAGTACCATATAAAAGTGTATCTTGGCCGTGCTAGTGGGCCAGAAAACATTTTGAAATATAGACATGATTTTCAGGTACCATTAGAATTCAGTGTTTTTTTAGGTTAAACTAATGTGCCAGACGAGTTAACGTAGTTTGAATGTTTTGGTTTCTAAAAGAAAAGTCTAAATGATTACAGCAGCCAGTCTGAGTTTTTTATCTACCCTTTACCGGCTCGATCTGGAACTGAACATACGAACCTTCGAGATACGACTCTTTGTTGTGCCGGAGGGTTCTTGCACAGGGTTGACATCTCAATCCAGATACATCCCATGCAGAACTTAACGAAAACTTTTTACACGAAATCCTCTGTTTTAAAGCAGAAAACAAACGAGGAAGCGAGTTTAAAACTACTTGGAACTGAATCCGATTTATCCCTTGTCTGTTTATATATTTCCCCAGAAGGAAATGATTTCCGATGAAGCTAATTCAGCAGTGATATTATAACGACAAACAAACTCTTGCTTATGTACTTGAATTACCAGTAATGCAGTCCAGAAGACTTTAACAGGAAATAAATACAGCCGGTAGTCAGTTGTTGTGAGCGAATTCTGGCCTTTTGGATCTTTTCTCGCCTTTAGTTTGAATGATTCAGCTGGCTGACCGTTTTGTGCAGTACATTTTAACTCGAGTAATAGAGACTGATTGAAAGCCGATACTGTCGATTGTTTACTGTCTCGCTATTTTTCTAGGGACTACGAGATATACAATTGTATTTTTGACTTTGTTTCTTAAAGTCAAAACATGGAACAGTCTTTCTCAGTTTTGCAAGGACACAATTTTAGGCAACGTTTCTTCACATTTCAAGAAGCATATAAACTCTTCAAGTTCTTGAAAGAGGTACTATCATAATGATATTTCTTTTATCCGTTTCGGTGATTTTCCTAAGATTTATACAGAATATGGTCAGCTTGCATGAAAGACTAGAGTTACAAAGATTATGGCGTGATTAATTACCCATTTCGGCTCTTTTGGGAGTGGGCAGTAAATCTTCCCCGTGAATTCTTTTACTTCTCTGACGCAATTTAAAACGCCCAGGGATTAATGAATTCCTCACGGCAAAGTAACGCCTACAAACGGCCGGTTACGAGTAGAAAAAGCACTGAAGGAAAAACAACTGGCTTTATATTTACTTCCAACAAATTGATTTTCCATTAGAAAACACATTTAAAATAAAATAAAAAATACACGAAATTTTGTCCCACCTGTTTAGTCTTTAGATCAACTTAGGCTGTCTCGCACTCCTAGTGAGTGATCTTAAAAATTAGGGCAAAAGCGAGACAAACTATCTTGTGTTTGTAAGTTGAATTGATAATGTACTTAATACTTATTTCCGTTGAGAATTGATCGCTCCAGTTTGTGATTCTCTGGATGTCTCTAGTAACCGAAGAAAGTGCTATTATTGCACGACTCTGTTGATTTGTCCAATTATATGAAATAAGGAGAAGTCCATTTGATTAATTCAATTACCAATATCACAATTACCCGTCGACATCATTAATTTACGAGGCCGGAAAACACAGAATGTGAAGATTTTTTGGAAGAAATGAAAAGTAAACATAAAATAAACTTTTCCGGTGTACACATTTGTCAAATTTATTTTAGAGTACCTCAAAGAAACTTAAATATTTTGGCCTTGGTTTATGTCAAACTATCTGGGTTGATCTCAAACGGAACTGATGGCTCTGATCCTACCTGCTGGCACAACTCTAATACACGTTTGCATACTAAATACCGAGCATGGTTGGAGGAAATCAATTAAGATAAAGATCAGCGAATTGATTTTAAGCAACTGCCAATTATCTAAGCTGACCGACCAGGAGTCCTGCTAATCGCCCACCCTATAGTACAACTTGACCAGACTAGAAAACACTAGCTCAGTGGTTCTTTGCTACTAATTTCCGAATCAGCAGAGATACTAGTTCTAATAGACCTCAAAATCTGAATTTTTAATGCAAAAGAGGGCCTGATAAAAACGTTTTCCGTCGTTTCATCGTTCTTTATATACTTGTTCCAATTGCAAGTCTGAAAGGTTTTAAGTCTCCGGATTGAGATCACCGCTGCAGAGATCATTTTATTCACGTTCGTGCAGAGCTTTCTATAATGTTTGCCTTGAGCATTCTCTCTTTATCTAGTCTTATCGGCTGGTTACTGAACATAGTGGGGCTCCATCTTACAACCCGCTGATTTCTGATTTAGCACAGCGGGGAAAGACCATTGCCAAACCCTCGACCCGGCCCAATCTTGTTGTTAAAACTTAGCACACAGTACGAAACTCAGTCTTATGCATTTACTATTAGATTAAGATTAATAGAGAGCCATTTCACTAAGCCTCTTGACAGATATCACACACTATTTGGAAACCATAACTTGAAGATAGGCTTGCAAAGGAAGGATGAAGGACTAGCGACGGAATAGAAGTATAATGCAAAGAAAATGTTGATAGCTGGAGTACCTAGTACTTCTTTCTTTGTCACTCGTTCTGTGCCGTTTTCACTTTTTTGTATGAACGTGCTTGTTTCTGTTTTGTTTTGTTTTTGTTATTTTGGACAACCAATTGTGGAAAGTACTAGATACCATAGACAACTCTGTGAACCATGAATCAAAAAGAGCGCTCGTCCGTTGAGAACTATGTCATTAAAAAATTACAGACTAAGTCACCATAACATTTCATCTGCCATTACTGAGCCTTTACTCCGTATCAACTCAATCTCGCTTTAGTTGAATTTACTCTATTTTCCGATGTTCTGCCGTATTAATGTTAAAGAAACAGTCACACTGGTTTACTCAGCTCATATTAACCCAGCTTCATTGGCAGATATTTCAGTTGCTCTTCAGGTACTATATGAGTTATCAGTTTAAGCTTCTGAGTGTGTGATTCATGTAGTAAATTTGTATGCGCGCCACCTTTTTAAGTGCTACCCGAAGCAAGAAATCTCTTGGTTGAGGTTCTATAGGAGACCACTTTTTAAACTGAAGGGGGTGGGTCAGTAGAAATAGGCGTTGGTCCATCTCTCTCTACAAAGGAAATAACCTCGTGTACGGTAATGTACGGTGACGCCGGTTGAAAATTACACTCTCCCATCACATAGGCACACATGAATTGCTACCAAATTGTATTGTGTTCTATTGCCTGTTGTGTATTTCGTTCTATTGTTTTGTATTGTGTTAATTCTATTGTATTTTGATAGCAACTCATGAAGGGACCGATCATGTTCGGATCAGGTACCGATTGTTTCTCTATTTCCGGCACATGACATGATTCAACCAATCGTGTACTAACGGCGCTGACAGATCACGTGAAATAGATAACCAATAGGCAACAAAGCGGTGAGATTCTCAACCGGCGCCATCTTAAAATAATTTTTTTTACGCGCGGTTTCTGCTTGATATTCTAGTTCTTAAATATCTCTGTTTTAGAGAACATCGCGGCTGCATTGTCAGGTGTCCGGATCAGGCGTGCGAATTCGAAATATAAACTCCGGGTAGGATTTGAACTCAAAATATATCTGAAATCCCTTCTCGGAAAAAAGAACCTCGAGCAAAGTGCTTTTGTAATTGTTCGGGAAAACTGAATGGAAAACTTGTTTTTGACTGTTGAAAAACAATAAACATAGAGCCGTTAAAGAAGGTGCCGAGTTTGTTTCTTGTATGTTGTTTCCGAATGCTGGAACTCTTAAAAGGAACCAACTGGAACTCTTAAAAGTTCCAGTGCAATTGTAGGTGATTTAATAATCACTGCCAGGGCCAGGAAATCTTATAGTCATCAGTTCCTCTAAAGCTTTAAAGTCTGCATGTCCTGATACAACATTAATGCCCGTATATTTTTCAACAACAGGAATCCGGAGTACACAAGACTCAATCTAAATTCACATGTCAGGAAAACCGCAGCTGGGGAGTAAACAGTGACATGTTCGTTTAGTCAATCAAAGACCGAGAAGTGCGATACGTAACGAATTAAAAAACACTGAATTTCTACACTGAATTTCTAACAACCATAGGGGCTGATCAAAGCCAGGATCCGGCCAATCCACACTGAGGTCGAATTGGAATTTAGTGTGTTGGTTTTTGTGGAGGGAGGAAAACCGGAGAACCCGGAGACAAACTCTCGGAGCAAGGGCGAGATACCAACAAACTCAACTCACATGTGACGCCGCGTCCGGGGATCGAACCTGGGCCAGAGATTTCTGGGAAGATCCACGTGACCTAGAACACGATTAACGAACGTAACTCCCAGGCGCTCTCTCGCGATTTTTTTAGGATGAGCAGCAGCTGTACATAGGCTACTAAATAAAGGGCGGCCATGATGATTAAACTGATAAACACTGTCTATAAAGAAAGCAAGAAATATGAGACCGTATTGGAGTAGTAAAATATAATGGCTTCCTGGTTCCTACTGCACGAGTACGAGTTACACATGACGAGTAAAATATACGCAGCCGTATTAGGTGATTAGCTGCGGACTAATTACCTCTATGTATATCATCAACTTAATGGCTCTTTCCATTTACGCGAACTGACTGGTCTGACCGGCCAGGTGTCAGTTCTGAGAACTGGTCCAGTCAGTTCCTATAACTGACGTTGAGACATTCAAATGATATGTCAAAATATTACCGTATACGTTATCCTACCCTGTCGAGCAGAGCCTTTTTCAACTCCACGAAACGAGAAGGCTCTGCAGTATTGTTTCTCGCCCAAGATTCTGGGCGAGTCAAGCCTGTTAAACCGGTTCATCAGCGCGCAGCTAAAGCTTTGGTTTAAACTGATGACCAATTCTGATCATGAGCCGACTGAGTGACCGAGTGAGTCTGGTACGAGACAAAACCGATGGCGCATGCTCAATAAGAAAACAACACGAATACTGCAGACCTTCGCAGGGTACATTTATACCAGAAAATCCGGCTCAAAATTTAAATATACCAAATTCCCGTATTTCAATGTTAAAAACCGTAAACTCAATTTCAGAAACCCTTGGTTACTGGTATGCTATAAACCGCCGTGCCAATGCTCGAAACGTCACAGCTGCCTGCTATTTGGCCTTCGCCGGAGCGAAAGGATTAAAAATTAGCCTGGGAAACCAGCCGACTCTTATTGCCCAATATAAGAGTCGACTGGTTTCCCTGGCTAATTAAAAATAAGACTAACGGAAATGCAATCGTGACTGATTAGTTCAAGACAATTCCACTAAGCGACATAGTAACTCCGAATTGCAAGTCAACCTATTCCAACGGCACATTTCCTAAAGTTCTCTTCCCGATTCTTATGGAAGTTAGCAAACTTTTTTTTTTAATGACTTTTTTTTTTTATTGGACCTCAAAAATTGACTGCTCATCAAACTTATCAAAGTTTGAACGATGTAGAGCTCTGTGCTGGGAAGCGTGCAATCGTACTTTCAGTTTTCCATACATTTGTCTGTAAATTTTCCCGCGGACTTTAACTCGTTGTTACAGAGACTGCTATATGGCAAACTGAAAACACGATTGCACGCTTCCCAGCGCAGATACATCCCTCAAATTTTGATCAGTTCATCTTTTACCTGGTATCTTAAGTTTGCAGACAGTAAATAATTCAAAAATTCGATTTTACGGAAATTATTTGGCATCGCCGGATTCCCATACAAACACTGTATTTCGCGCCATGTTTGCACCCGGCCTTTCAAAATGTCGGGATTAACCACGAACTGGTCTATACTGAATACAGTAGTACAATATATTTATGTGCTTCAAGTTTGCGCCCTTGCCCAGAAAGTTCTAAGAAATCGTTTTGGCGCAAAACTCTGAATCACTTGCCGGATAAAAGCAATTGTCGGTGAAGTAATCACATCTGATTCTATCACCGGAAAAATACTTTTCTAGTTACGATACGGTAAAACTCCAAATAATTCCACTCACTCCTGGTATGACAACTGAAACTAACCTTCATTAAATGCAATTATAAGTAGTAAATTATCTATATGTTTCCATCTTATTTTGTACTTTTTCTTACTCTATCCATACTGGTTTTAAAATGGTTATTTAATATTTAGTCTTGATTTAATTGTTGTTGCTCAGTGCTGTGACATTCGGCTGTAATTAGCATATGTATTTGCTAGAGCCCTAACCACTTTCACCAACAAGAGAATAAATCATGTTATCTAACTATCGCATCTTTTACGAGAGGCTTAACGTAATTTAAGATGACTCAAAAGAATTCCTTCTTAACCACAACACGTGTGCCTACTTATTGTGCAGTGAAAAGTTGTTTGCATAGAGACATTGGCAAACAAATGCACACGTGGAGAAAGCAGAACAACAACATTTCTGCATTGATAGTTTCAACAGGAAACAGACCGCCTACCATACATAAGAGCATAATGAAAGGTGCAGGATATTCTGGCATGCTTATTTTCTATCCTCCTAAAGCATGGAATAATTTTATGAGCCTGCTTGCGCCCGTCTCAAGTAACTTGTGGCAAGTCCAGTTATTTTTAGTTTCTTTTCAACCAAGTTCAATGGCACGTGGGTTTTCACGTTAAGGAGCAACGTCTCTTTCAAGTGTAAATAATATCACTAAAATGCTACAGAGCCCCTAATTACACCGCAAGATATGTAATTTTTTCAATTCCTTTTTCATAGTGAAAATCAGTTCGTATAGTAAGTTTCGTAAACACTGGTGTGTTAACCTCACTTTTTGCAATTTTAAATATGGCCAAATAGTTCCTTCCGGTGGCTGTTGGTTTGGCTGTCACACATGTATATCTTAAAATGTTCAATGCAATAAAATGATTCGATTCCCATGCATCGCCCGACCGTCCGAATATTTTGAAAATCTAAACAAAACAACAATCGGACTCATTGTTTAAACACGGCTTTATATATGTTTTATAGACCCCCCGATATGATTCTTTCAAACAAATCACCAATCCATGTGAACTTGCAGCCATTTGCAATCTGCCATCGATCTCCGATGACTTTGTAACCAGTCCTTCTAACTTAGCAACCAAACTTACTAGAACCCAGACCTCCACGATTTTTTTTTTGCCCGACCGACCGACCCACTTTTACGAGGGGAGCTGCGATGGGAAACGAAACATTTTATTGGGATGGCCTAATGGTTTTTATGGAGATTGGTGGACTATGTGATTAACTAATGCGACGAATATGAGTTCAGTGCATTGTGGCCACTTTGGTCAGGAACATTTAAGCCGTTGGCATTGTCTCCTTCCTCTCCTAATCTATTGGAGGGGGTGTAAAAGAACCTGTTGTACTATTTCTTAAATAATGAGTAGGGGATAACATTGTTTCCCGGTACAGCAGCCTGTATTCTGGAGGTAATAAACGCACTCATAATTGTAAACTGCATGGCAGCACATTGCGCCTCAATAGCAGTCGGTATCTAACAACAAGTCGATCCTCCCTTGTGAAGTGCATTTAAATATTTGCGCTGTATAAATTAATACTTTTACCTTTACTTAAAGTGCGTATAAGCCCTGGCCAGTTATGCTTTTTTGTAAAGCTTAGACCTTAAAAGGTAAGGGGAAAATACTGGGGGGGGGGGGGGGAATGATTTCATTATTTAGACTTTATTTCCGCGCACGTCCGGAGACTGGGACGAGAATGAAATGTGACATCATCAACAGAACTAGTCTCTTCGCGGGTATATAAGCGACGCACCTCGTTGATAATATCGCGATAAACGTTTCGGAGAGCTTTACTCGGGAAGGCCTTTCATGCAATGGAAGATCGAGCGTCTTCTGTTGATGATGTCAACTAGACCCAGTGCCAATTTTGTACAACCAAGACACGTTTTTGGGCAACTTTGAACGGCCAATACACCACGACAAATAAATCAAATCAACTTTTTATTCCGGAATCCTTTGGTTATATGGCCTCTAGTCTCTTCGCAAAAAAAAAAATTAGCTAGGGCTTATATATATGGACAATAACTAGGGGGAAATGCAGCCGAGAAGCCATGTTATCGTTTATTACCCAATACGGTCGATCCAATATTGCTTGCGTTCTTTGAAATTTACAGTCCGATAAGTTCATGTTGACATATACATCATATACAGCAATTTTGATGAAGGATGGGAATCCACTGTAATCTTTACCATCCTTTATCGAAAAAATTGAAAAGTATGCCAGATCAGAAGATTTACATGGTATTTTTCTTCGATCTCGGGGTGTTATTTTTGTATTTTGTTTTTAAAGAAATTCGAAGGTTCAATTCGACCAGGACAATGCCCTGATAGTTAATGGTGCGTCGGTGGATAATTATTAGGTGATTGCAGCTAATTATATCAAGAGGATTTACGTCAGTGTTGATTCTATTATCAAAGCTCTAAAAGAAAAACAAGAAGGTTTATATTTTTATTTATAAAATAACCCAAAGAAAACGGGCGCTCTGATTGGTTGAAAGCCGTGTCTGCATGAGGCTATGTGAACATGGCAATGACGTCATACATTGTAGTTTTTGCTTTTCAGTCTACATCAAAAAGGCGAAAATAACTGAAACTAGTACCCTAACTTAAAAACACATGTCACTAGTTTTCTAAAGGAAGGTTGTTCAAAAGCACCTACGGAGAAAAAGAGCTTAACTGGACAGCATTTTCACAAGATTGAGCCGGTCGGAGCTTCATACTTCATACTTTATTCATCTTTCCTTAAAAAGGCTTTTCAAAGACAAAATACAAATACAATACAACTACAGTGTACATGATAAGTTGAATTACATCTATTAATTTAACCTATTTTGAGTTTGATATAATTTGCTCTTCAGCTTTCGCTTGAAACTTAAAACGTCTTTACTTAATTTCAGTTCATTATCTAGTGAGTTCCATATTTTTACTGTTCTGTAATAAAAACTTCTCTGACCACTCGCAGATTTGAATAAGGGGATTTGTAATAATTGCGAGTTTCGAGTTTCACGACCACTAATATCGAAGCGCTTCGTGAATTTAGATATTAAATAACCTGGTGTGGAATCAGTCATGCATTTGAATGCCAGAGCGGCACTTCTAAAATACACTAGCTTATCTACTGGGAGCCAAATGAATTTAGCTCTTTTAGTATAGGTGTAATATGGTTATACTTTTTGGCCCCGATAACAATACGACAGGCATAGTTTTGACATGATTGTAGCTTACGTATGTTTCTATTAGATGCATTTGCCCATACATTGGAGCAGTAAAGCAACTTACTAAATACTAATGTATTAATAACAGTAATTAAAGTGTTCTTATTAAACGCGTGTTTAACACGGTTTATTTGTGCTAGTCGAGAAAAGCATGAAGAAACGGTCTTAGTAATGTGTTCATCGTAGGTTAAGTTCGTGTCTAAGATCACGCCCAAGTCTTTGGCACTGGATACTGGTAACAGCTCCTTTCCTAGCAATGAAATCTTAAAATATTCTATCTTCTGTTTACTACAAATACTAAGAATTTAGTTTTATCTCAAGCCGAACTCTACGAAATACGCAACAAAATACACTATTTCAGTATCGTTTTTAAAAGTTTAAATAAATTATTTAGTTCAGATTGTTTAGAACAACAATTGTAATAAACTACATGTACTAGACTGAACCATTCAGAAAATGTACAAAGTGCTAATAATCAAATACACAAAGTCAGAGTGGAAGGTCAATTGTTGTTTAATCAAGTTTTTTCAAAGTAGCTGAAACTGGAATTTTATAAAGCAATCATGTGTCACATTGAATCAGTGGAAATAAGAAAATAATAGCCGTTTCGGTTCGATTCAGTCTATGACATCTTTTTTTCATTCAGAGTGGGCTGCTGACAAGAAAAAGTCAATGAAAAGTAATACACGAGCGAGAAGCTACAGAACTCAGAATCTCTAATCTCGCGCGGCTGCTCCCGTTTTTGGTTCAGAAATTGCATTAAAACTGATACCCAAACAGCCCTCTCTACATCAAAGGAATCGAGATAAGCTCTAATCTGACCTTCTCTGGCTTTCAAATAGTCAAGTATGGTGCCTGACGATGGGAAATAAGAAACTACACGGAAAGGAATCAGCTTCAAGTACTGGCTCCAAATACCCCGAGGGAGGGGAGGGGTTGGGGAGTGGTACTCAAAAGATTTTTGAGTAGGGGTGTGCCGCGAGACCTCAAAACCCTGACCCTATCCCAGACCTAAAAATGCCGTTTACCATACCCTATCCCAGACTTGAAGCAAAAAATCTATACCCTACCCCAGACCCAAACCATAGATTCATACTCATGCATCAATTTATGTGGACTTCTATATTACAGTAAAATAAAGTAAGAACAAAATATTAATTAATTCAATGTTTTTGGGGGCATATTAGATATGAGATTAGATATGAAAAAGTCCAGATACCGAACAGTTTTTAATTAAAACTACACTACGAAAGCCGTTGTTTTGTTTAAATGTGGTATTTTAAGCTGTAGTGTGGTCGATAGAGCGCTAGGCATGGCGTATGACAAGTATATCAAAATCCATACCCTTTCCCAGAACAAAACCGTAAAAAGGATACCCTATCCCAGACCTCGGCAGCTCAAAAACCATACCCTCAGTCCCGCGGCACATACCCGTATAGCCCATATAAGGGAGTACCCCCCACCGGGCCAAATACCCAGCAAGAGAATTCCTCAGTCGCAGAAGATATATGGCCAGAACAGGCAGGACAAATTATCTTTGCTGTAATGCTTAATGTACCCTGCGAGCAGAGGTTTCTCATCTCTTTGCCTTTCCTGCCTGTCGCCGAAAGAACACCTCTGCCACGAAACGATTGCTTTTCCCGTTGAACATGCGCACTTGAAACCTCCAAAATCTTGGAGGTAAACCACGTGATAAACCAGTTACCAAACCGGGTTTTACCTGTTCGATATCACTCGGGCATGACTTTTTGGCGATCTTCGCTGGTTTTGCAAGAGCCCACAGTATCCTTTGCAGCCGTTATTTATGTCGTCACACGTTTGTTGTTTGCCGACGATTGATACGAAAGAAAGCTTTGATTTATACCTTATACCTCTTCTTTTTTTTTCCACTGCCGTTTATAACAATAGGAAATGGACAATTTGAAATCTACATACAATGAATCCACAATGTTTACCGTCTCGTTTTTTTTTCGGCCAATGGCAATCCAGATACCGTGGCGCATGCTCAACGCGAAAAGCAATCGTTTCGTGGCATAGGTTTCTTTCGGCGACAGGAAAGGCAAAGAGATGAGAAACCTCTGCTCGCAGGGTATCCTTAATGCTTTTCGGCTGTCCAGTTCGTGTTTGAATTCAATATTCTGAAAATATTTAAAATATCGACTTTCGGTCTCGGGTTTACACAAACAACTTGAGAATTCTCCCAAACTTCCCCTCGTGTTTGCATCAGGCTATGTAAATACGATAAACGTTATATATTTCTTAAATACATATTCATTTAACAATATTATATTTCGGATTAAGATTTCAAGACAATTTTTATCGAATTTTTTGTCTAGATTATAAAAATAATTCACTTTCGTTCACTTGCTCTACGCATATATATATACATTTAATATTCAAATTTCGTGCATTGTACAACATCCAAGCATGTGATTGGCTAACGAGCGTGCATTATAGGAGAACAAAACACTCGACCCAGATCCTCTCTTACCTACGGGAAGGGAGACCTGATACATGTGAGGATGCGTTGGCGAGCCAGCCCTTCGCTTAGTCACGTGTTTGGACGGCTTGGAAAACCTCATTCCAATCGCATATTTAACAGTGGAAATGTAGACAATTACTAGAAACGTAACGACAGGCTTGAACTCTGCAGTCCACTGTGTATCAGCAGACATATATTTTGAGGCGGACATTTGCATAATCGCTCGTTGGAAATGGCTGATTTGCAAGACAGACGGTGAGTGCTGGAAGTACAACAAGACAACATGTGTCCGAGTGAACAAAAACTCTAGTAGTCTTACTGAAGAAATGGATTTTATTTCGAGGCCTTACTCTGTCAATAAGAGCCGGAGAAAATGAAGTTTGAATTCAGTGGATGGTTCGAAAACCCAGGATTTTTGATTTGGAAAACAAGCAAACAATCGTATCGAGCCCGGTACCGCAACGGTTGGTCTCAGGACAGATAGTCTCGTGATTTTTTTTCTCTTACAAACCTGTCGATGGGTTTGTCGGATCCAAATTCCTTCTCGCAACATACTAGGTATAGTATTTCCCATTTCGAGACTAATTGTTCTATATTATCTAGTACCAAGTTTGCAATACTGAATCAATCATTACTGGCGTGCAGCCGTTTGCAACGTGCTTACACAAACGGTGTAACAGTTGCTTCTCGCATATTGTAGCCTAGAAGTTCTAGGTTTATAGTATTTGTATCAGTATCAATATCTATATTTATTACTCGGGCCAGGCCTTTGGCCGGCACGAGTCTTAAATCGCAAGGATTATCCTTTATTTTTTGTGTCGAGATTTTGCGCCCTCAACCAATCAGATTTCGACTGGTCACGTGACACGTACGTTGCGCCAGCCATGTAACGTGAACAGTGTGGACAACATTTTATGGCGACGATCGACGAGTGAGAGTTTTGACTTAGCAAAGCCTTTAATATCAGCTGTTTTTTGTGTAAACCAAAGGTTCCTTTAAGTGCAATACCAAGATTTTTGTCTTTTCTAAAGCTGAGAGGTGTTTCACGGGCTTTGGACGGGAATTTATCACATATCCAGATCCACTCAAGGACATAGTCATAGATGGCTAAGACCTGATCAACACTAATAGGACTGAGACAACAGTTTGTAAATGTAAGTAGCTAAACTGAACATGATAACTTTTATACCAATTGACTGTGGTTGTGTTGTTATTCATTGTTATTAACCTATCGGAAAGTATAGTAGAAATAACCCGATTTCTCGCGATTTCTCAGTTCTCGATCTGACAGGGTCCTTTTAAAAAAAAAATATGCACATGTTTTTATAAATTCGGGAACGAAAATCTAGCAGGATATGGCGTGAACTCTACCCTGGGTACCAGAGGTTCTCACTTCGCAAAGCTTAGGCACGAAGCTTTTCCACCGACTGGAGGAGCGACGCTTGCTCCTCGACACTTTGTCTTTGTCCTCGCTTCGAGTCACGCAGTTTTTTGTTTGCCGACGATTGATACGAACGGGCTTCAAACTCCGGCTTTGACTTCTTCTTATTTTTCTGGACCGCACAAAAGACCTTGAAATTACCGTTCAATAAATCTACCTTATTTATCCTAAAGAAACTTTTGATTTTATATACCCTCGAAGAAGGAATTTATTTTACTTTCTTCACTTCGCCTTCTCTTTCCGTTAACAATAGGAAATGGACAATCTGAAATCTACAATCTGAAATCTACAATTAACCTAAAATGTTTACCGTCTCGTTTTTCTCGGCCAATGGAAATCGAGATACCGTGGTGCTGTAATCGTTTCGGCAGCAGAGGTAAGGAGTCGGGTTGAACTTCTCGAAACGAGTGATAGTATTAGCCTACCCAACAATAGAAAACAGCCTAGTGTTACCCTCTTTAAAGTGCATATGAGCCCAATTTTTTTATCATTAAAATTGATTCTCCATCAAGTAAATAGTTGAAATTTTAATATTTATTTAAATTTGAGTGTGGTGGCTATGAGTTATAGAGGTTTCTATTTCCAATATGCTAATTATGTGACGACATGTGAGGCCAACAAAAGGTCACTTCTTTCTCCTTGCGAATGAAACTATTTCTGATTTATACAAAATATTTAGTAAAATCACTGAGATAAGGCCCAAATATTACATGGATGTTTTGAAAAATATGCATATCTCTGCCAGCACACTTTTGTATAATAAATGAGTCCTCGCATGTCGTCACATAATTTGCATATCAGAAATAGAAACCTCTATAACTCATAGACGCAACACTCAAATTAAGAAATATTTTACAATTCAACTATTTACTTGATGGAGAATCGATTTTAATGATAATTTTTTTGGGCTCATATGCACTTTAAATAGTTATTTTCTAAGTGGTTTACATGCATGAAATCAACACACAATATTTTATTAAACATTAGGGACTAGTCAAAAACTAGCAGGGGAGATGCAGTCAGCAAAAAACAGCCTCACAAACTCTGTTAAAGTAAGCTAAATTATAGAGTTTTCAAAAAATTGCCATTCCTTCAGTTTTAAAGATATGAACCTAAAACTTGGGCTTTTTACTAATTTTGGCTTGCTCTTGTCCTGCAAAGGGCCTATTATCAGTAAAACTTTGTAATTAAAAGCTCCTGTAAGGGACCATGACCACCTTTGGGGGTTGAGAATTGGAAGGTGGAAAATAGCATTTACAAACAGGTTTTGTTAATAACACTACCAATCTCATACAAGTGCCTTTAAATATATGAATTAAGATTTGTTTGCCATCTAGTACAACCATGTGATTGCATTCCTGTAAAAGGTCCATTCCATTAAATGTAAATTATCACGAGCATGAGTAGTGAATCAATTATCCAGTTCCCCTAGCACAAACCATGTTATGGCACAAAAATATGCTAGACCTCCATGTATTTTATATTAACCTATTTCTAGGTGGCCCGAGTTAAGGCCACTCAGGGCCTCTTGTTATAATTATATCACATTAATTAAGCACTAGGTTGGTACGCAGGCGAACATGCCTGGTCCCTGTCGACGCAGCTGTGAAACGGCTTTTGCCGGCCCAACTGTGACTATAGGTGTTTGGAATATTCATGGAGTAATAAGCAAAGAGCTTGGAAACAAACTTCGGCTTGCAGAAGTGATTAATATTGTCAAACAACATGATATTTTCGGACTGAATGAAACACATGTCGGAAAGGAATTGGATATATCAGTTGATTCATTTAAATATTATAGTAAAAGCCGCGAAAAAAGCGGGAACAGACACTACGGCGGCATTGCTGTATACGTAAATAACAGAATTTGCAAGGGCGTTTGTTACATACCGAATGCTAACGATAATGTGCTTTGGCTCAAGCTCGATAAGCGATTTTTTAATCGACCAAAAGATATTTACCTTGGAACAGTATATCTTAGCCCCGAAAACTCGGTCATAGCAAGCAACCAAGATTGTATTTCCGACTTAGAAAACGAAATCATTAATTTTGCGCAAAAAGGAGACATTTTATTACAAGGCGATTTGAACGCGCGCACCGGTGACTTACAAGAGTTTGTCTTATTGGACGATGACGAATTCCTTGATCTCCCAGAAGACTATGAGATTGATTCTGCCGATTGGAGATATTCACAAGATACTATATGTGACCGAAGGGGTCGGCTAGTAATCGACCTGTGTACTGAAAATTATCTTAGAATTCTCAATGGGAGAACAATTGGCGACACCAGCGTCAAAAAGACCTGTTTTCAATATATATAATGGCAGCTCTCTCGTAGATTACGCAATTGTGCAACATAGCATTATACCAATTGTAAGGTATTTTAAAGTGGGCAACCTTTTACCGCATCTATCGGATCATTGTTGCATTTCATATGGCTTAAATATGCGCACTCCCTCAGTTACAAATCACGATACCCATCACACCAAAGTTAAAAAGTTCGGGAAAATAGTCTGGAATGAAAAAGCAGCAATCAGAACACCTGAGCTTCTAAATTCAGAACAATACCGAACTAAATTTTCCCAATTGTTATGTGGGCATACTGAAGGCTGTGACGTAAACCAACTGACACACGACTTTACCCAGACTATTCTTGATGTAAGCAATCGAAGCCGGTCTACGCTTCCAGACACCGAAAAAAGAAGAATCTGACGGCAATAAAGACTGGTTTAATTTGGAATGTAAGACTGAAAAAGAAAATCTTAACTCATTAAGCCGGCAGACATGCGAATCGCCTAGTTGCGAGCAACTAAGAAATCAATCATTCAACAAAAAGAAACGTTTCAGAAAGCTCTGCAAAAGGAAAAAACGAGAACACTTAATAAGAAAATAGATGAGTTGGATTTTAAAAACCCGAAAACTAAAATGGAAACAGATCCACAATTGTTTTTATATAAAAGCAAAACATAAAAGCTCTACCTATCCAGTATAGAACCGCAAGTTTTCTTTGAACATTTCAAAAAACTAAACGAGCCGAAAGCAGATTCGGAAACCCTTACCCGCACCAACACCGTTGAGAATCACGACAATGGGATGAACAACGAGAGCGAAGAGCTGGATCGCGTAGTCACTGATGAAGAACTTGAATATGCAATCGGAAAATTAAAAAATAATAAATCTCCGGGAAGGGACAACATTCTAAACGAGGTCCTTAAAAACGGTAGAATTCAACTCAGGCCATGGTTAAAATCGCTGTTTCACTTAATCCTAGAATCAGGCAAATACCCGCGTGATTGGCGTAAGGGCCTCATCGTACCAATTTACAAAAAAGGGGATAATACGTTAGCTGATAATTATAGAGGAATAACCCTGCTCTCTTCCCTAGGAAAACTCTTTACCTCCATACTTAATAAAAGGCTTTATACTTATTTAGTAGAAAAAGGAATCCTCAAGAAAGTCCAAGGCGGCTTTCGAAAAAAGCACAGTATACCGCAGACAGTATCTTTGTTCTGAAAACAATTATAGATAAATATGTCAAAGCCAAATTAAAAAATAAAGGATTTTTTTTATTCAGCTGTTTCGTAGATTTTAAAAAAGCATTCGATAGCCTGCCGAGGGACAAACTGTTAAACAAACTCTATATCTCTGGTGTCAGAGGGAATTTTTTCTCAATTATAGAATCAATGTATTCAAATCAGTGACACTGCTGCCGTGAAAATCGGGCACACCGTATCTGAAGATTTTGGTTGCCATATCGGTGTGAAACAGGGGTGTATGCTCAGCCCCACACTGTTCAATTTATTTTTAAGTGACCTACCGGCCTTTATGGATCAAACCAAAGTACCAGAACAAATTAACATACAAAACAGACCAGTTAGTTGGAAAACGTGACCTCATATAAGTACCTGGGCCTGACCTTTAGTGCATTCGGAAACTTCACTTTAGCTAAACAGGAGTTGAAAAAAATTGCGTTAAAAGCCTTATTCAAACTCCGCAAAGAAATGGGAGATCACTTTAGAACAGATATAAAGCTAACGCTCAAACGTTTCAACTCCTTAATTCAGCCAATTCTACTATACGGGAGCGAAGTATGGGGTAAAGTATGGGGTAAAGTATATGCGTAAAGTTCTGGCTGAAACTGCGATACCGACAAACTTGGAGTGGACGCTTTTTTGGACTCAAGCCTCTTAAATAATCCCGCAAGTTGGTACACAAAAATAAGTAAGATAGTCCTCAAGCTCGGATTTGGAAATATCTTAGTCCCCTCAAACACTATCGCCGATAACACATCAATAATTTGCACTGAGAAGGCTATGCGACATAGAGTTCCAAAATTGGCACAGTGATGATATTTACAATGATACAAGAAGAAATGCCAATCAGAGAAATAAGCTAAGGACCTACAGAAATTTTAAAGTAAATTACGAGTTCGAAGACTATCTACGCTTAAGAAACTTGAAGCATAGAACGGCTCTAACAAAGCTTAGGATAAGCAACCATGATTTAGAAATTGAAAAAGGAAGACATGCTAGGCCATTTAAAAAGGTCGATGAAAGACTTTGCAAATTCTGCCTGCCTAGAAAGGAGATTGAGGATGTCTATGTACAGATGTATACGACTCCAAATAAAAAACTATCTATCTATCTATCATCACATTTGTAAATGGCTTTGACAAAATAAAAATGCGCTCGGGGAACCGTATGGGTCAAATGATCAGTCGACTTACTGGTACAAAAGCAGCTGCGGGAAACTGGCTGTAGCGTATGTGTTGATGTCGATCCCCGGGGGGGGGGAGGTACTCCTTTATATAAGGTATACAGGGACGTGCCGCTGGACAGGGTACGGCTTTCGAGCGTTTTAGTCTGGAACAGGGTATATAATCCTCCGTTTTAGTCTGGAACAGGGTATATAACCACCGTTTTAGTCTGGAACAGGGTATATAATCCTCCGTTTTAGTCTGGAAAAGGGTATATAATCCTCCGTTTTGGCCTGGAACAAGGTATCAATTTTCCGAAATTCGGAAGGGAGCTAGATATCGTTTTGGTCAAGAACAGGCGGTATCAATTTTCCGAAATTCTGACGGGAGACTCCGGTTTCAGTCTGGAATAGGGTCTTTAAAATTAGCAACTTTTGGTCTGGTACAGGGTAAGAATTTGAAGAGCCCAGCAGAACACTCCCACCAAAATTTCTTGGGAGTCCCCCCCCCCCCCCCCCCCCCCCCTTACGTCCCCCCTCGATACTGGCGTGAAATTGCACTCTTGTTGCTTGGTTTTTTATAACTCTAAGCATGGTGTCAAATCAGTGTCACTAACAAAAAGGAACTCTTAAGGGTGCGTTGGTGGATGAGGTGATTACACCTCTATTTCAGGAGGATTCAAGTGTTTTTTTTCTATTATCAGAGCTTTAATTACAAGAACGTATCTTTTTTATATCCATATATCGTATTTCGAATTCAGAACTGGCCAGGGGAAATCTTATCGACCAATCTGTCTGGTTTATAGCAATCAGACGTTTGTACGTTAGTGTTTTCAATTTATGACATCTTTTTTGCTATTTTCCATCGAAAACTGCCTAAGTGCACTGCCGGTATTTTAATTATCCACTGTGATTTGTATTATACAGTAAAGCTGTCTAACCTCCCACGCTGGAGTGGTGCCTTTCGACTAACCCTAACTCCTCATATTTTATTATTGTATGACACAAATAAATGAAAATACTGTGATGTTGCCCTGTTTAATTTATCTTTGTCATTTTAAATCTATTTATATCAGTAATTAGTTTTACCTTCGCCATTTTGGCTGAAGAGTGATATACTCTATTTGACTTAAAATTGCTTTCAAATGATTTTGATATATTGAAGCGAGATTCTAAAAGATTCACGCCGGGCTCTTAAGTGCTCAAAATTAGCCATTTCAAATAAAATGCGCCGGCAATCAGCACGGCAGTCAAACCTATAGTATAGATGATAATTTACAATTTACTAAATGGTAGCTTTTATTGCAAAACTGCTATAACAAGTGAACAAATGCCTTGGAGATAGAAAGAGGGAGAGAGAGAGGGGGGGGGGGGGGGAAACAAGTTATGAGGTTCTATATATAACTCCAGCAATTACAAAAAAGCAAATTATTGATGAAGGCTAGAAGCGAAGTTCAAAACACGTTTGCACAAGGCATACGAGATGCTTATGGGATTCGTCTATTAGAATGAGTTTGGCTGTGAGATTCTTACGAAAGCTGCCATATTTAAAAATGTGTCAGTTCAAACTGTATAAAAAACCACCTACCTTATCTGCGCGACCGAAGTGTTCAATGAAAGATGCTGCACTCCAGTTGTTGGGGTCCAATATATATATATATGAAGGTATATATTAAGCAATCCGCCCCCGTGACTGTCTGTTCTTTATTTCTCCATGGAAATTGATGACACATGCAGGCCGCGACCGCCGGACTGTCCGGCCAGCTCGTAACCATGTGATCGACTAGGAAACTAGTTGACTCGTCTGCAGTTGGTCGTTACAGACGGCACCCGATCGATAGCTCTTCCAAAGTTTAACCATAATTTTAGCTCGAGATTTGAACAAAACCCTTGAAGTTCACCTAATTAATTTTTTACTCTTTCTATATTTTAAGCTTTGCTTTTGCTTAGATTTAATATAATAGCATGATTTCGCTCTACCTACGAACGAAAAAGACGTCGAAGTGACGATAAACCCTAAATCATATAGCAGGAGGCGCGGCTAGATCCGTCATACTGTCTAGAAGGATAGCCGAGAATTATACTGGAAAAATAATTAAATTCACGATCGGCTCACGACTGGGAACTAATTTACATTAGCACTAATGAAGCATAAAATAATAAAGCTGAAAATTTGCCACATCTCGAGAGCTGATGTGTACAGGAAGGTTATGAGTTCGACCCGCAGAAGAACCTCGCGAATGTTTTTCTCTCTCCACTTCTTTCTCTTCTTGTTTAACCCTTTCCCTCCTGTGCCGCCCGTAACCGCCCAATATGAAGCATGTACCTGGAGAAAATTATTGCATCAAACCTAGACATGCTGGAAATACGATGTTGTGATATTATTTCAAGGAATGAATGACTTTAAAGTCAGAGCTATAACAGGGATCGCTTGACTCTCCCACTTTGGAGAAAAACGCATTCGTTTTGGACATCGTTGTTCGTTCCTTCGATTTTCGCGAATTTTGAGGAGCTGAAAATCGGCTCAAAAAAACCTTCCCATTCGCACTTGAAATCAAAAGCAAATACAAAATCACCACTCAGTCGTTACAGTACCTTGTTTAATCTTTCCAACCAGCAGGTTTGTTTGCACAAAACGCACCAAACGACTGTGAACCACGCCGATGTTTACACTGCATTTCACTCGACCACATTTACCTGCTCCCACCTCCAATTGCATGCTGGGTAATGGACAAAAATTCCACAAGGAGTCCCCCCCTCTGGGACTCCGGTAGGTTTTTTTTTAGAAGTCTTTTACCCCTACAACCAAGAGCGGTGATTTGGACTCAAGCCGTTGCTTTAAAGTGACAAAAACACATCCTAATAGGTTGAGCAGGGGTAAAAGACTGCCAACTGCAGGATTCCAAGGATTTCATTGAAGAATGTTTTCCTGTGTCTGAAAGCACAAACACAACGGAAAAACCCTGTGAAATCCCCTCACAAAGCCTACTAGAAGCAAACCAAGTACTTTTCAGTCATCCTCAGACTTAATGATGTCTTCAAGCTCTCTGACAGTGGCATATTTATCCAAAATTAGAGCTCATTTCATTAGAAACCCTACCGAAGCAGCCATACCTACCGTCAACGAGTGAACAGAATTCTCCCAAATGGCATTGTGGGAAACGTTTGAGCCCTCGGCTTAAAAAGTCAGCAGTATTTAACTGACCCGGGCTAGCCAAACTTGAACTGAGGGGGAGGGTTGAGTTAGCACTCAGGATTTCACCAACTGAGCCAAACATGTCCAATAGAGAAAGGGTTAATACCTTGGAACCCTTGGGAACTTATTTTCGATATGGCATCGCCAAGAATGGGCTTTGTTAGAGGGACACTTCGAGATTTTGGAAAACATTAAGGTCAGCTAATTATAATATTAATGAGTTAGAGGATTACCCTACGATTGGTTTAAATAAATGAGCTTTTCGGAGTTGCTAGTCCCAAGCCGATCTCAAGTGTGAAAGTCAATTCAATAGAAGTTCGTAAAACCAGGTCAATGGAATGAAAGAGCGAAACAATAGTTTATCCACATGCAAAACGACAAAGCCCTTCGGCTTAAATCTCATGCTCTCAATTTTTTTCACAGCGTGTTCACATCGCATCGCAAATAAGTGTAAATACAGATTCTAGGAAGCTGTAGGTAGCTGTAGCTTTAAATTTTTTTAGTTTTTAACAAAAGTACAGTGTTTTTTTTACCGTTTGGGAAGCTTGAAGAATCATTTTAAAGGTCATTTTAAGGTCTACAAGAAGTCGATTGCAAATGAGTTGTGCGTCTTTAATATTTCAGTAGAAATCGAGACCTGAATATTGGACTGAGCAGTTTTCCATACAAAATTCGGTCAAAACTCACTAAGTTTCAGAAGGCTAAGGTACAACTGAGGTCAATAGCTCTACTGATTTATGTGACCTTGAAAATGATTTTTTCTCTCAAAAATGAAGCTTTTCTTTGTATTTGAATCTCCCGCTCCTCATTAACTGGGCAATCGTTCAAGTACTTACGGGGACTTAATTATATTCAGAACTGGATTTGTCCATTGATTCCAGGTCACCTGGCACAATTAGCTCGTCAGTTATTCGCTAGCGGCACTTTGGCTTAGAGAGGGCAGGACGTAGAACCTCTGGCATCCAACCCATACAAAATGACTAACTAATGGCCAGCTAACGACCAGCTGTTTTAGTCTGAAATAGGGTCATAAATATCGCATTTTTAGTCTGGAGTACGAGACCACACATTTTCATACATTTAACTTGTTATGAAATAGAGTACAGGTCTGATAAAGGGTATAGAAAATCTTTTATTTTGGTCTGAAATAGGGTCATGGTTTTAAGACCCGGACGGCACACTCCCACCTGAAATCCCCCCCCCCCCCCTCTCCCACACCGGGCACGACCGTAACCTTTCCGTAACCGTACTATAACCGTGCTGTATCGTATCTCTGTAATTTGATTGGATCAGCAGGACAAAAACAATGGGGAAGCCCTTTCAATGTCAAGGCATGCAGACAGTAACCGTGATGTAGTCTTTGCCGTACGGTTTGACCCACTCATACCAAATCTGCTTTAATAATACATAGTTCCGTACGAAGTCAGTACAGATATAAAAGACACTGACTCAATTAATGACTGTATATTCCAGTGCTTTTTTTTAATTGATGGTGTTTAAAAGACTTGCAACTATTGTGTGTGTGTGTTTCTAGACGTCATTAATAGGTCCAATATGTGCAGAAGGTAAGCTTTATTCACTACCGTCCGTACTGATGTCGTGAGATCAGAGCACCGTGCGAACACGCATGAGAACCGTTTTATAAATCTGATCAATCGCGACCCTGTTCAAGCAACATATCCTCGCTCTACAATTACCAATAATCAGTAATTGGCTTTTGCTCTTCAATTACAATAATCGCTAATTCTGTAACACAAATTAAACAATGACATTCTTAAAACCAGTCAAGGATAAAGATAAACATTTGTCAAATCCCAATAGCGGTAGACGCGCTTAGTGTAGTGGGCGTGACGCCTGCACTACCAAGCACAACACGCAAACGATTACGAGTTCGAGCCCGAGTAGCAGCGCTTAAAAAAATGTTTCTCTCGTTAACCTTCTCTTCTTGTTTACCTGTGAACCCTAGCTCTAGGTGAGTGGCAACCCGTCGTTTACTCGTTTACTCGTGACCTCGTTAGGATTTGTCGTAGAATTACCAATAATCGGTATTTCAAGCGTGTTTTCCATTTACTGATTATTGGTAATTGTAGAGCGAGGATGCGTTGGTTCAAGCTATCGTCCAGTCAAATTCTGTACTCATAACAGTAGAATTGATGTATCGTGCCCAGGGCCTCTCTTCTTTTCTCCCCAGCACCTCTGGAACCCAGGGTATGAATTCACGTGCCTAAATGTTTCACGTCAATGTCTCCATCGCCTATTTCCTCTTATATATGCCAAGGTCGCATCCGTCTAACCCATGTGGGAGTAGTAGCATAGCCAGAATACATATGATATGGAAACCAGCCTTTAGCAGTTCCCGACTCCGGCGATAGAGGAACGCAAGCAACCAAAATGACAGTGCGGACAAGCCCCGGGGCAAGCTGTCGATAGCGTTGGTGATTTGAAAAAGAAGGTACTCTTAGAATCCTTATTACCGTTTTCATTGAAGTGCAAATTGCATTTATCCGACCGTCAATCAAACAAGTAACCGCCTAGATTGAATTAAGTCTAGGTAGTACGCCTTTGAAAGCTTTGTGCTGAGAGCATGCTTCGCATTTGGTTAACGGTCGGATAAACGCAATTTTCAAAACGCGACTTGAAACTTCCACGATCGCACTGCACTTCAACGCAAACGGTAATACTGGTGACTGCTCCTTAAGTGGTCTTTTAAAAAGCAGAATTAGTTTGAGTCGACCAAATAAACTACATTCAGTCCAAAACATATGTTGTTTCTCAGTTTCTGGAGGAAATGGTTTGAGTATTTGAATCTTATCTTTACAGCAACTATTTTTATTCGCAGAAAAACATAAAGGTACTCGCTAAATTTTGAAATTTCCGCCGTTTTTGTAAACGCTGCAGTCGTCCCTAGTCTATGCGCGTCACGTTATTCAGTAAATGGGGTCTGGGTACGAGAGTGTTATTCAGCACTGTCGCTGTCCCTTATCTCTATGCCAACCCGTATCTAGGACTATAATAGTATATATTTCGAATATGCTAATGACGTGACGTCAAACAGGGAATGATTTATTATACAAAACACCCTAACATTTAGAAAGTACAGTACAAAAACAATAGAAGTATATTATTATGGGTGCAATCAGAATACAGGTCTCGAGAGGTTCCGTGCTACTCAGCTCACCACATGGTAAATATCAAATGAAATGTCACCAATCTTGGTAAATTTACTAATTTCGATGTGCCCTTTCTTGTGATAGAGTTTATTTCATACTGATTAGACTATAATACTGAGAAAATGTTTCAATTTTTAATTATCTTTCGCACTGACTTCCAACTCGAAACAGGGAGCCCAAAACGGATGTTTTCCCTTACTTTGACGCCACTAAAATCGTCGAAGTTTAGTTTTTTCACTTTTATTTTTTTGAATTCTTAGTCAGGCCGCTATACAGAATCGATGTAAAAAATATTTTTTGGGGGGTTATAGGCACTTCAAAGACACTGATGTTTTATTAATTTCCTTTGATTTTGCTTCATGAATTATTAACAAGTTTGATAGTCCCAAACAGTAGCCGTGTATAGTATTAAACCTATTTTATTGCTACAACAATTAATTTCATGGACAGTCAACGTGGGGAAAATTACTTGCAATCCATCCTGGTACCATCCACACCGCGGCAAAACGTTATGCTCCGCTGGCCGAAAGAATGAAGGCTCTGGTTTCAAATACATGTTTCCGAGGGTTTGAACTTTTTTAGTAAACAATTTTATAACTTAGTAAACTCACAATGAATTACAAATTAAGAAAACTTCAATCTGTTAAAGTCTTAGGCTTAGCTTTTAAGTAGTTTTCTTAGTTTTTGACAAAACAGTTCACAAATGAATACTTTTAAGCAGAAACGTTAAAATCACGGCATGTGCCTGTTGTTTCATTTCAGTTTTCGCGGGAAACTGGGGGCGGCCGCGCGCGGATAAGAAATAGCAAATACGCATGCGCGTGACGTTTTGCCGCGGTGGGGGTACCATCAGTTTGGAAGCGTGGCTATATTTAGCTCCAAACTTTACTCTCCGTGATTGGCTGGTTGCTAAACCTATTAACTTTCTATTGCTGGATTGTAATCAAACCCCAGAGATTCAGATAACAGACATTTTGGTTGATCAAACTGACGAGCAATCTTTTGTTGACGTCGACCAAGATAGCGGCGATGACACCAAGTGAAAATAATTGAGCAGTTTATAGTTCTAAAAATGTCCATGGTTCCAAACTGATGGATCAGATATTGATACTAGATGAACTCCCCTAGTAATTTACCCCCGATGAAGAATCGCACTGTATAGCCTTTCTTACAGAAAATACATACAACAAATTATTACTGTTAATTTTCCGAAATTCATTTCCCTTTTATTCCAACTCGAAAACTGTTGACCATGAATCGCTGTTGGACTCTCCAATTTTAAACAGTTGCATGCAAAGTTCTTAATACATAACCATTCATAACTCACTGGGTAAAATTCACACCGAATTTGATTCACCGTAAAGAAAAAGATGGCGACTTAAAGTGTACCCACAATCCTTTGCGCGAGAAAACATCGAATCCGTTAATAAATCGCGGTAGATAGGTTTCAATTTTTAAAAACAAACCAGTACACTGTCATTGAAGAGAACAGAGGATTGCTACGTGTTATTAGGACTGTGTTGGGTTCGCAAGGCATTGTGGTCAAATATACAGCCGCCATCTTTATCCGTATGGTAGATTATTGACAACTTGTTGGATAAATCTCTGCAGACAAAACTGACGCGTAAAGAACGTTCAGTACTGAAGACAATAGCATGCAGAGCTGCCTCCTCTTTCCTCCCTTTCTTACGGCGTAAATATGTTCCTGAGTTTAATCGAGTCAATCCAACATGGCGGCTCCTACAAGGTGCTAATATGCTAATATGTCCATAACTAACATTTAGTGTACAATTTACAGTAAACAAACACAGCATTAGATTTAGGTATCCATAACAAACATTTTAGAACAAAACTGTTCCCTTTAATAGCTTGTTATATCATGCACTAGTATATCTTTTGCCAATCAGCTTTCCTAAGGCGTTGTATCGGTAGTCTTATAGTTGGTGTGTTACTCGGATGCAGTCTGTTGAACTCGCTAATCACATCGTGCTTGTTAAAGAAGGGATTTGTAATCTGAAATATATTAAAAACCAAAAATAGATTGGCATAAAATTAACCATGTAACTGCTTACTAAGCTTGTTCTAAAGGCCGCGCAAACGAAGCCAAAACATTGGTGAGGAAACATTTGAGAATTTCAGTGTTTTCGGGTTATTTTTTCGCCGTTCGCAACTTCGTCGCTCGGCCTCTCGCGACTTCGCGGCTCGGTCGTAAAAAAATAACCTCTTGCACCCAGGGTAAGGGCTAATCAGAGAGCGATAAATCTGGGTTTTGTTGTAACAATTGTTGTAACAATGCAGTTTGCAGTCACTTCCTAGATCCTTGTGGACTGCATTAAGTTGCTCACATTCCGCGCGCTGGCTTATCGGGACAGGCCTCGACTTTTTGTTCGGTAATTCTAGTGCTCAAGATTAATCAATAACCTCTATATTCGTACACCTACCGTAACTGGTTTGATTTCCGCTCCAAAACGAACGCTCGGTTCTCGTTCAGTGTTAACTTGATTCAGCATAACCTCACGCCTTCCAAAGCTACCCATCGCTTTGTGTATTATCCTAGACGGAGGGGGGGATCCAGGGTACGGCTCTGGTCTTGGGAACATGGCATGGCGCGACATGTGAGAACTATGGGGGGACTCCTTGGGAAATGGCAAGTAAATGATGCTTTTCCTGCTCAAGAATGGAACAGTGATTAGTGAACTTACTTGATTGTATGGAATACGAATCAGATGACTGATAACGTTGCCGTATGACTCATTAAGTAATAGTTCGGCTAAGAACGAGGCAGCCCAAAGGTAAGGAATGCAGAAACGGACACTCTAATCTTGGTATTGTTTCAATCAACCACCACATTGGCTTAAACATTAAAATCTATCAAATCGTGAAGAAGGAGAAAAACACTGACAATATGTCAGTAATATGTCAAGCGCCATGAGACTGTGGTGATATGGCGTTATATAAATATGGCCATTATTATTATTATTAATATCATTTTCGCAGTGTTTAACGGATTTGATTTGAATGTGGTGAAATCTCTCATAACTTTAAATATGACGAAAATTCAACGTTGGGAACATTTTAAAATTGAAAACCTTTCTTGGTTATTGTTTTGGAGTCTTCTGATTAGACGAAATGTTTTCACACAAAAGGAAAGTAGTTTTAAAACACAGTTTCAGTGGATTTGATTTCAGAAATTCAGTTATCATTTAAGGGTGGGGAAAGAAAAATTGCATCTGAACAGTATTTTTATTATAGGAACTTAAAACGTATGCTATACGATGACTTAAAGAAAGTACCAACGTAGTGCCGAGCGCATATTATACAATTTATACACTGTGAAACGCATGCTCTGATTGGGCGATAGCCATGTGTTATTGGAGGACAGATGTGCAGATGACGTCACGTTTATACAATAACCAGTGTGAAACGCATGCTCTGATTGGGCGATAGCCATGTGTTATTAGAGGACAGATGTGCAGATGATGTCACGTTTATACAATAACCAGTATGAAACGCATGCTCTGATTGGGCGATAGCCATGGGTTATTAGAGGACAGATGTACAGATGACGTCACGTTTGTACAATAAACAGTGTGAAACGCATGCTCTGATTGGGCGATAGCCATGTGTTATTAGAGGACAGATGTGCAGATGACGTCACGTTTGTACAATAAACAGTGTGAAACACATGCTCTGATTGGGCGATAGCCATGTGTTATTAGAGGACAGATGTGCAGATGATGTCACGTTTATACAATAACCAGTATGAAACGCATGCTCTGATTGGGCGATAGCCATGGGTTATTAGAGGACAGATGTACAGATGACGTCACGTTTGTACAATAAACAGTGTGAAACGCATGCTCTGATTGGGCGATAGCCATGTGTTATTAGAGGACAGATGTGCAGATGACGTCACGTTTATACAATAACCAGTGTGAAACGCATGCTCTGATTGGGCGATAGCCATGTGTTATTAGAGGACAGATGTACAGATGACGTCACGTTTGTACAATAAACAGTGTGAAACACATGCTCTGATTGGGCGATAGCCATGTGTTATTAGAGGACAGATGTGCAGATGACGTCACGTTTATACAATAACCAGTGTGAAACGCATGCTCTGATTGGGCGATAGCCATGTGTTATTAGAGGACAGATGTACAGATGACGTCACGTTTGTACAATAAACAGTGTGAAACGCATGCTCTGATTGGGCGATAGCCATGTGTTATTAGAGGACAGATGTGCAGATGACGTCACGTTTATACAATAACCAGTATGAAACGCATGCTCTGATTGGGCGATAGCCATGGGTTATTAGAGGACAGATGTACAGATGACGTCACGTTTGTACAATAAACAGTGTGAAACGCATGCTCTGATTGGGCGATAGCCATGTGTTATTAGAGGACAGATGTGCAGATGACGTCACGTTTATACAATAACCAGTGTGAAACGCATGCTCTGATTGGGCGATAGCCATGTGTTATTAGAGGACAGATGTACAGATGACGTCACGTTTGTACAATAAACAGTGTGAAACGCATGCTCTGATTGGGCGATAGCCATGTGTTATTAGAGGACAGATGTGCAGATGACGTCACGTTTATACAATAACCAGTGTGAAACGCATGCTCTGATTGGGCGATAGCCATGTGTTATTAGAGGACAGATGTACAGATGACGTCACGTTTGTACAATAAACAGTGTGAAACACATGCTCTGATTGGTCGATAGCCATGTGTTATTAGAGGACAGATGCACAGATGGCGTCACTATTTGCACGAAAATATTTGGGAAACTCATATTGAAACCTTTGTGTGTGACAAGTAAAGGGCTATTCTTCAACATCATTTTGTCCAAGGTTGTCATTACAAATCAGAGTTTGTCGCAGGACATCCTAGTACACGTACTTTATCTTACTGAATACATCACCTTACTATAGCTTGATCACTACTGTATCAACCATTACACTACGAACAAGAAACGTGCATCTGCAACAAATAATACGGACAGACAAAACACAACACGTCCCTCCCCTCCCCTCCCCTAATACTTAACAAAATGAACAAAACTGAAAAATTGCCCCTTCTCACGTAGTGGCCATGTTCAAATAAAATATTTTATTTGTTATAGCAGGCTGAGTATTACAGCTTATAGCTGGTGTGGGCCTGCTTTTACTCCTCACACACTACACTCGACACACTACGCTCGACTCACGGTTGATTTTTACGGAGGGAGAAAAACCGGAGAACCCGGAGAAAAACCCACGAATGCAGATAAGAAACCTAACTCACATATGGTGCCCGAGCCGAGAATCGAACCCGGGACCGCAGTGAGAGACGAGTGTTTTACCTGTACTGCTCCAACCTGCATCCCCATGTTGTCAAGAAACAATAGGTTTTGCAAGGTCAGCCTCGAACAGAGTTCAGAACGAGTTTAGACCAACATAAACGGAGGCTTTTATTCTCCTGGGACTCAACATGGTTACAATGTGATAAGAATTGATTGAAATACAATGAATAAAATCACTGTACAACTAAAAAAACCTAGTGACAAACTTACGCACAACATAATTTGTATTCCCCGGGGCATGGGGTATCCTAAAATATGAAACATAAGGGTTCGCCGTCATATCAAATCCGCAAATCCCAACTACCAACTAAATAAGTATAGTAGTAACTGTGAAGAAAATGTGGTAGGTTTTGTTTTTTGCGTAAAGAGTCTAGGACACATTTAAAGTAAGAGGTTTTGGTACTACTCACTGTACTTGTGCAGTGGTTGGTCGAGATATCCTGAATAAAACAAAACGATATATAAAATAAATAACACATTGAGATCAGGGGAACGTTTCCTTGTTTCGAAGGTTATTGATATTTCGATTTATAATCCATCAAATATTTTCTGTCCCGGTGATTGGTGGAATGCGTCACGTGACATGATATTTCTTCTCTAACAGACCCCAAATATCAACGAATAAACCCCCTGTGAGTTTAGTCATATGAAGGATTATAAAGACAATAACCTACTTTGTGGCGTTAAGATATGAAATAATACTTGTCCTTGGACATTAGCTGTTCCTCGAAACTCAGTTTTCCTCGAGCTTCGCTCTCGGAAACTATTCACTTCGTTCTCGAAAACTATTCGCTTCGCTCTCGGAAACTGTTCGCTTCTCGGAACAGGTAATATCCTCGAAGAAATAGCAATGTATATTTCAACACCACAAATTATTGTTCATATGTGTATCATGTGAAGTTGAATTGTGTGTGGTGTTCATATGCCCACTTCTTTGATTGATGGAAATAAATCATGTTTCCGATATGGCTACAAACATATTTGCAGCTCGCTATTCGCGCGCGTTTCCAGAAAGCTGTTTTACATTTGGCCGCGTATATTGATGATAATCCACATTTATACACGATAAGATTTCAGCGTTGCCGCTTGTGGGGTTGTGCGCAACTTAGTTTCAGTAATACATCATTTTGATTCTTTTGCAATGGGCCTTTAGCAGGATACGATCACGTGGTTGTACTGGAGGGCAACCGATATCTGACTTTATTTATTTACACGCACATACAAGTACGAGATCTGTAGTATTATTAACAAAACCTGTTTGTAAACGCTATTTTCCATCTCCAATTGATTGTCGAGCTATCTAAAACTGCATATATGGAGTTTGTTTGCCCTCCAGAAAACACTTCCCATGGGATTGATTCGTTATTGAAGTGATATATTACCGCGTGACTGTTTCCCGCAAAAGGCCTTTAACCCAGTTCACAGTTCGTGCGCAGTTATACAGATCCTTTGTTTATTTGGCGGGCGGGCAGATGTTAGACAATGGTGGCTCACCAGTTGAAACAAAAGACTTTAATAATAACTGCGCATGAGCCGTAAACTGTCGTACTGCGTCGTGTGCGTGCTTGTTTATTATGTGTTTATGTACTTCTTTGCACTGTTGGTGGGTTGCATGACGACCATGTTGATTGGTATTGAACACATCCCTCATTAGTTAGTTTGTTACTGACCAACTAAAGTCTGGCTTTGGCACAAGCGCAAGCAACACACTAGTGACAAATACGGCACTGTGCATGTATACGTGGTACTTGGCGTGCGTTCGATTGACCGTATATTCGCGGAATAAGAATACACAGAATGATAATTACAAATTGCTTATATCGGGATTTTTAGCCACTGAAATACTAAACGTATTCTGAATATAATATCTCAGCAAGTGTTTGTAGCTTACAGTACAAAATATGGATGAACCAGTGATTTCCAGAGACTATTCCATCAATTCTTATTCTGGAATACGGTCAATCGAACGAGACCAACGTGTATCCTGAATATCATATGTCAGCAAGTGTTCGTAGCTTACGCTGCAAAATGTGTCTGAACCAGTGATATCCAGAGGCTATGCCATTTATTCTTATTCTGGAATACGGTCAATGGAAAGTGTCATTGTTCTACTAGTTTAAAGCCGCGGCACACGAACGATACACGAGCGATACACGAACGCTACACGAGCGATTTTTTGCTTTTCGCAGGCGGCGCAACTTTCTGAAAAACGGTCGCGTCCCCAGCGCGTGGTAGTGCCTATTCTTGGGTTGCAACCAATCCCCAGAGATTCAAATGACAAAGCCGTGGCGGCCATGTTGGTGGAACTAACAAGAGAAGCTAATGAGGAATCTTTTGTTAACGTCCACCAACATGGCGGCCATGACGTCACGTGCAACCCAGCAATACACGGGGGAAAAACTTTGGCGACAAATCTTTGACAGCAGGTCGCGTGACAAATTGAAGACTGGGTACGACCTTTGTCTCGATTTCGTACTTGCTCCCTATTAGCTATACTATCGTCGCATCGAGAGTGGATACTCATACGATTTTCACCGTGCTCTGGGGACGCGACAATTATCAAAAAGTCACATCACCGCTGCAAGCAAGAAATTGCTCGGTTAACAGGTGCAAGTGCCGGTAGTAATCATTGCATTAAAACACCTGGGTGTGTTGCTTGCAGTTATGCCGATGTTGCTAGCGTGAACCAGGCTTTACTGCGCCTTGGTGTGTTGCTTGCAGTTATGTTCATGTCGCTAGCGTGAACCAAGCTTTGCTGCGCCTTGGTGTGTTGCTTGCAGTTATGCTCATATCGCTACTATGAAACAGGCTTTACTGCGCTTTGCTGTTGCTTGGTTTTGGACGTAAATAACTTGTTTATTTGAATGAAGATGAAGCTATTACTCTATCAGTACATAACTTACACTCGTTCTCAATAACACGTGCAGGTTCGAAATTGAATTTCCAACGGAAAACGTCAATTTGGTTGATGTCACTCAACTATATTTCTATGGCAACACTGGTCTGCATGCTTCGGTCAGCAATTCTCCAAGACGGACACGATCGCGAGGGATGTTTGAAATTTGCTGAAGGAGATGAAGCAGAATCTCAATACTACGAAAACGTCGCCATACAACTCCCAGATGTGGAGGAAACATAAATAGTGTAGGAGGTCAACGAAATCGTAAGGCGACATAGGTAGAGAAATGGCGGAAACTAAGCCGAAAAACGATTGTTTTTTGCTTGAATTCCTCACCGAAATGTCAGTCGAGTGGAGAGCATGTCCTGAGAGTTTCAAAAAAAATATTTGCCCTGTCGAATGTTGTATCCATGCCTGGAGCTCGTCGAGGTAGAGCTCGAGGGTATTGCTCGATAAAACCTCTTATAAGGAGCATATCTGCAACTGGATGAATAAAAATAACTATAATTATTTTTCCAAGACCTTTGAAAGCTATATAAACAATCAGATTTCTTATACACAAACCGCTCGCTCACACATAAAGTTTATGCGATTTCCCTATTTTGATCTTATACACAAACCGCTCGCTCACACATAAAGTTTATGCGATTTCCCTATTTTGAACTTATACACAAACCGCTCGCTCACACAAAGTTTATGTGATTTCCCTATTTTGCAAACCCTTGGCTCTAAGCATGATAGCGACTTTGGGAAAGACTTTGCCATGTTTACAAAATGTTAGTTACCCGAACGGTTCACTTCAAACTCCATGGAAACCGTTTGATTGACATCCACCAGAAACGACTTCGAAGTCAGGAGTTTCGTTTCGAACCTGCACGTGTTATTGAGAACGAGTGTAAAACTTACAGCTCATCATTCCATCGTAGGTTGCTGCGCTTGAGTTGTGTGAGGTCGTAAAACTGTTGTATAGGAATCCCCCTGAAAGACAAACCTGATGTCACAGGCAGCTAACTACCACAATGAAAATACTTAAAGAAAACCCCACGAGTCGCCATCTTGGATCTTATGACGTCACAGGGTTGCTCCTATTGTTACACAACAAAAGAGCTTTTTGTCGACAATTGGGACAATTGTGTGACGTCATAAGATCCAAGATCGCGGCAAAGCCCAAAATGGCTCATATCGGATTATACACGAGCGGGTGAGATTATCTACATGAGATTCTACGGTATATTGCCAACAATTTAACGTCAATATGTTCCAACGGTCGGGGATTCCTTGAAAATCACATTTATAGAATGTTTACAAACGCATCCTTCTCGTATTACTCATTTGCACGTTCCTTCTTTCATGCTTATTTTCTTGTATTAAGAACCATGCAGACATTGATTACTTGTTTTACCTTGGATACGGATTCGCACCAGTGCCGAAGTGCTTGTGTGTTTTCTGTAATAGGGTCGGAGGCTCCCATTTGGGTCGGTGCTCGATCGGTAGCTGTACTGGGGCATCTCCTGCGTAACTACGAGCGCGTCCCCAGGGGCACTTAGGATAGACATCCGCCCTCTCAAGATAACGGGAGAACCTGTGGAAGAATGTTTATACCATGTTCATCACGACTGCGTTAATCTCGGAAGCATACACGTTTAAAGGGAACCTCGGCTAAAAAACAATGTTTGCTCTCAAGTGTTTGTTATGGATGCCTAAGTCTGTTTCTGTGTTTGTCTCCAGTAAATTGTACACTAGATGTCATTTATGCACCGATTTCCCTGTCGATAAAACTCATTTGAATTTTCTGCGCGCCGCCATCTTGGATATCATGACGTCACCGTGTTGCCCCTATTGTCGCATAACAAAAGAGCTATTGTTTTCTGACAATAAGGCAACACTGTGACGTCATACAATTCAAGATGGCGGCGCGCAGGAAATTCAAATGAGTTTTATCGACAGGAAAATTGTTGCATAAATGACATCTAGTGTACAATTTACTGGAGACAAACACAGAAACAAACTTAGGCATCCATAACAAACACTTGAGAGCAAACATTGTTTTTCAGCCGAGGTTCCATTTAAAGCTACAATGGATTACTAGTTCCTGTAAAATCTATAGTGTTGATCTGCATCGGCGGGAAAGATAAACACTGGTATGATCAACTATAAGTCGATTCAGGTACGCTATCCATGCACCGTGAGAAGCGAGTAGCAGCTGACGTTTCGAGCGTTAGACCTGGAGATGGAACTAAAGCTACAATGGCAGACAAAATGATTGGGACACTGCTCGCTTTTGGAGACCATTCTTTAAACAAATCCCCCAACCCCTTCTCAATGTTGTTTGAGGTGCACATTCAATCTGAAATTAATTCCCTACCAACATTGAAAGGGGTGAGGGGGTTTTGGAAGCTTCAGCTGTTTTAACTTTGTGTCCAGTATTTTTGTCTTCTCATAAAATAACTATTTTTGTCTGTGATTGTAGCTTAAAGCTAGACAGGGCATGGAAGAAGTCTGTGCAAAAGCCCCGCGATCAACTAAGTCGAATTAATGTTGTCTAACACTTTGCTTCCATGCTTCGCTTCGCTCTATGCTGTTGATCAAAACCTCCAGTGCGGGAGAGTCTATCTCAGTTATATTAGTAGAAACCAACTAGTGTTCTATCACGAATCCTGCAATCTGATTGTCTAAGCTACTCACTATCTATTCATACTTGTCCAATACAAATTTATGCATAGCATTGTTTTTTGTTTTATTGTATTGCATCGTTCTACTATTGTATTGTAAACTATTGTTATGTCGATATAATACAATACAATGCTATGCATAAATTTGTCAGAGTATTGGATAGATAGTGAGTAGCGAAAAAGACGGTGTCGTAAGGATTCCCCCCCCCCCCCTCTTTGGCATCGGACTTTCATACATACACTGTATTTCGCGCCATGTTTGCACCCCTTACCCCTTACCGACAAGTATTTCCTTCGAAGCAATTTTTATTCAATTGGTGGGTTGCACTGGCGGCCATGTTGGTTGGTAGGAACAAAAGAAACCACATTTGCTTCTTTTGTTCCTTCCAACCAAGATGGCCGCTACGCTTTTGTGATGGTATTCCCAAGATTGCAACCCAAGAATAAGCAACATCACAACGTATGTTTATATTATAGTCAGGCGCGAGGTGGAAGCAGTCGTTAGTATTCAGAGTATTCCTGCTATTTTACGTTGTCGTTGTTTTCCCTTTATTTATGATTTTACGCACAGGAGTCGACCGCTTATATTCCTCCAATTTCTCGACTCTTCTCATATTGCAGCCATGTTGAGTTCCAAGAGCATAAAAACCTTTGTTTTTGCTAGTCTAAAGTCGTTCTGAAACTGCTCAGTTCGTTGCTGCCATGCGAGTACTAATTGACCGATCATCTTCATCCGCTAAGTGAGCAAGTGAATAGATTCAGCATTTATGCATAATTAGCGCTAAGCCTTTAAAACAATAACAAAACTCTTCAAAGGTTTCGCAGTTCTAAATTGAGTTCTTATATTTTTACCCAGCAACAACATCTCATTCTGTTAACTTAATAATTCATTCTGATATATTTTTATCGTTTGACTCATTAGACAAAAAGCAATAATTATAAAGGCCTTTCACTTCTTGAAAATGTAAATTGCAACATACCTTATTACGTTAGCTAATATTAGTGAATTTCACAAAATAAAACCATCGTAAAGATCTCGGAACAATTGTTCTTTGTAACGTTCAGTTATATCACAAGTAACTTAGTTGTCGTAGACTATAACTGCTTTAAATAACATAATCTTGAGGCCGGTATCAATTAAAAGCTAAAATATTATGATAAGCAAACAGCATGCCGTCAGTTTTAACTTCAAAGTGACTTCAATAATTTAGATAAGCGTATTGCCAAAGATGAACTTACTGGCTGGGGTAGGTTGTTATTCTTCTATCCAAGCCCGGAGCATGCTGAAGTGAGGATTGTAAAGTCTGGGAGAGATGATCAAAACCATGCTTTTCCCTGTATAGCTCATTTTGTAGCTTTGACATTTGAGCTTCCGTCACCATCTTGTCCCCGACTCTCTCTTGCTCAATCTCACTTTGCTATTGTCTAGGCTTCTAGGAGCCCATTTCCTAGACCAGGCAGCTAACTAAGCTAAATTGCCTTTTATCCTAATAGAATTGTTACTGTAAAGTTTCATGGAGCCATAAAACCGTTCAAGCAAGGTCAATGACCAGCTGAGAAGTCTAAACACAATTCGCCTTGGTTACGAAAGTACCGCATGCGTTACTGATTCAGAATTCAAAGGAATTTGACTTCTATTGACCTTACTGATCTAACGTCCAATGGCGATCAAGAGTTTTAAGAGTCTAAGTAAATAATTATAATATAATTGTCCCCTCTATTGTAAAGCGGGTTGTTCACTTAATTATGTTGTTATATTGACGTATATTACAATAAATGTGGAACTCGGCTCCCGGCAAGCTCCACGACAAATTTTCTTCTTTTCACTGAAGAGCTGAACATTATATTCAGATCGGCCGTTTACGACCTCCTAAAGAAAAGCTTTATGGACAAATTTATGATATATTAAGACATTCAACATTTTTACATTAGTTAAAAACAAGCATTTTGGATCAGGATTATTTACACCCACAGTCCACATCATTACAGCAATCTTTCAGTCTCCGAAGGGTGTGTAGTTGTGTTACCACAGGAAACCAAATCCTTTCTCTTACAAAAAAATATGTCGAACGCACTTTGATAATCTATGATTACTTCTAGTATAGTTTTTAACAGAATAGCACGAAGGGATAAAGGGAAAGTAGTCGAAAAGCGAAAAAAAAATTAATGCGAAGTTTGCTCGAAAAGTTATCAGAACTGGCGACTATTTTTTGTCCAAGAGGGTGTAGAAAAAGTAAAAGAAATGTCCCAGCAAAGTAAAGAGTATACTGGTTAACTATGAAAAGAAGCATCAGACTCTGGGGTGATGTTTGATACCGTCCAAAGCTGAAATATATTCACAGCCGTTCTTATATTTTGTGTCAGTTTTCTATAAACTTCGAATCCGACGAGGTGTTGACACTAGAAGACTTATTTAAATCACGTAAAAAATGGCGGTCCCGTCTCCAGAAATGGGGACGTAAAAGAATCACTCCCTCTGTGTCGGAAAACGAGGTAGACTTGGCGTGATATTCTAGGGCTGACTAGCGAATGAGACCTCGAGTCCCTAACTATAACCACCTGATACCAACCACAGCTACGGTTAGTTGATAGAATGTGCCGAAACAACTGGTAAATTGGTAAAAGATCGTAAAAGCTGATTAGCTGCGTATGTGCAGCAGAATCGAAACCAATCGGGGCTGCATTCTTTTGATAATTCGCGAATCAAAGAAAACCGAGTAGTAAGGCACTGAATTTCAAACAAATAACTACCCGAAGCTTTATACTTGAAAAAGACTGTAAAATACAAAGCAAATGTTTTTAAATGTGAACTAATAATGGACAAGGATTTGAAAGAAGGTCAAGAACTAAAACAGCTAGCATGAGTAGAAAACTACGACATGCTTTGAAATATTATTTTGGATACTAAAGTTTCTAGTCTTCAGCATTATCGTTCGGGACCTGGCCCAGTTTATCGCTTCACTGCACGATTAGCGTAGATAAAAACAGAGAGAAAGCTTAGCAAATTTCTTAGGAAAAAGTTATAAACACTGTTACGGTATTAACGCCGAAGAACAGGTTGTTGATGACGAACTTTTTGTTCCTTTGTGTATACTACATTTTGCAGGTTTCACAATAACAAAGTGTACTCCGCGCTTTGTCAAGCGCACCAATCACACGCCAGACGGTCACCAAGGTAAACTCTGTTGATGAATAGCATACGGCGTATGAGGCATAGGTACTGGCCAGACATTAGTATTTAACAATATCATGCAGACAAAACTCACAATAACTTCGTTGTGAAGTTGTGAAGTTTACCGAAACTTCGCTATGAAGCGAGCACTCCAAAGGAGAAGCTTACACGCTTATGTTCGTTAAGATTTACAGAGGAAAACTCTCTCAGATATGGCAACTGTGCTACAGAATGCTTTATACAAGGAGCACAAAGGAGTTGACTACCTCTCCAAAAATGTCGAATCGCATGTGTTACATCAACCGGAGTTGTTGAACAGGCTGACAATCTCCCAACAACAGTAAGTGTGGAACTGCAACTCAGCCATAAATGAGTTTTATCTTTATTTCTCATATTTAATCATGGTATAAATCAGTTATAGTCTAAGAGACGACGGGAACTTTGTAATGAGGTCAAGCGCTTTTTAATTTCGAGGTATAATCAGTGAAGCGAAACCGTTGCCATCACGTCGCTAAGCGAATTAGACGTGAATGGAGTAACACGCACACGAGAACATTTAACTAGCGAGACTTAAACTTTTAAGCCATCAAACCCTAAATATATATACACATACTAATGGTTAATTTAGAAATATTCAGTTTCTGCTACGGTGTCTAGAGCTAACTGTCTTAAATCCGCAAATTCCTCTTCTACATCAGTCATGATAAATAAACACACTTGCAAAATACCGGTGTTTAGTGCAACCCGGCAACGACACTAATTTTTCTCTGGCATCAACTTTGCCATATTGCTTCCGATAAATAATGTTTTTCTATACTCATTTTCGTCTTGGAAATTTAATCGAAACTTAGGAGACATTTAGGTAGGAGACACATATTTTTTCTCTTTAAGCCTGGATAGAAATCGGTTGTCTAAACACTTAGTAAAATCAGTCAGTATTGTTAATGAAAAAGTTTCTAAAATTCTTAAAGAATTTTTTATTAAGTTTGTTTTTGTATGCATCTTGAACTTTCTGCATATAACATGACCGCGTGCAAGTACTAGGCTTGGATAAATTCTGATTGTGATTTTGTTCGGATCCTCCAACACAATTTAGTTTTACACTTTAAGTTATTTCTTAAACAGAAAGTGTGATTCAAGTCAAATATTTCCATGTATTTTGGTTCTCTTTGGGCATTATGTCGTTGGTAGATCTCTGTGATTTTTTTTTGTATTTTTTTCGTTATTGTATTTTTTTCTGTATCCGTTACATTTTCCCCGTTGATTATGCTCAAATAAGTCCGCGCGCTACTGTAAATGGCCAAATAACTGAGCTATCCGGGTCTTGCAAGTGCAAGCCCGAGCAGCAACATTAACACCCTACGTTTACAGAGACAAGACAACTGTTTAAAAATATTATCACTTAGGCCTATTAGATCTGTACCAAAGTCTGATTTACAGTTTACCACAGTTTCTCGCTCCGATACGCTCAACACTGAACAAAATTTAACTGCCGTACAATAATTAAAATCTTTACCAAATTTATCAATGGCTGCTTGGTCCTTGATGTATGTCTCGTCTCGCGCTTTTCCCTTTTTTGGTAATTTGGCACAACGGCAGCCGAACAAGAAATTAAATATTCAAATCCGAAAACACTACTATCAAGATCTTTTTAATTAAGTTCAGTTTGATTCAGTTTTTGCCATTTAGTTCTAAACATAGGCTACAAACTTTGAAGAAAGACGAACTTCACGGGAATCGAATGCTAAGATACTCAAAATTCTTTAAACATGAAATTTTATTTGTAAACTACTCAGCCAAGATAGCTATGTTTTCTAACCACAAAGATAAACAAAGGAAATGTTTTAGTATTCATTTAAGTGGATATCAAGCAGGTGGCCCGAGAATACTTTTATTACACAGCAATGGATAAAACCAATACTGTCAAAAGCTATAATTCAGCTGGAACTTTTACAAGAGTGAGCGAAGCGTACTCATAGGAAGAGTTTAAAATCTGCATTACTCCTTGCTATGAGACAGTACAATTTCTCAGTAATTTCCCAAATTGTTATTGTTGAGAATTTGGAAAGTTATTTATTTGAGAAGTAGACAGATATGTTCCCTTGAAACACTTCGGTTTTTATGCCCCGTTCGGGCCCCTGTTATCGTAATTCACAACATGAAATGAATTTGTTATTATTTTCAATCTACATACAAATGTTGCAAATGCTTGTCGATTTTGGCAACTTTTATCGATTTTACGCATCTTGAGATAATTAAAATTTAACATTCGATAAAAGATAACAGCAATTTTCTTTCGAGATGAGCGACTTTAGAACAAGAATTTTCCTTCTTTTTCTATCAGTCCTTGGTAATAGTACACGAGAAAAAAACTGAGCAGACTAAGAAGTAGTATGTATAGCAGGAGAGATAGTCGGCATCTCTATAACAGGGACTTTAAGACACCAGGACCGCGAGGTTGAGGTGACGGAGTTAATTCAGTACACAGCACAATAAAATCCTAAGTTTCAGTACGTTAAACAGAGAACGTGAACGCATATTCGCAGCCAAGTAATTTACTCTGTTTTATCGTTCGATTTGAATGGAGCTTTGTCCTCATTTTATTTTTCGAAACCCAACCTGGATAATAAAAGCAATCGCCGTACGCGTCCTGATCTTTTAGGGCTGTTTACATGAATATATATATAGTGCTAGGACCAGTAGCATTGCCGTTCTCGATATGTAAAACAGTCTCGAGGGATTACGATATGATACAATGAAGATAGCCTATAAAGCACTAGGATCAACCTAAAAATGAAAAGAAAAAGCCATACCATTTACATATTGACTAACTCTTTCATTTCTCTTCAAACCTTAGTTTTGATGACTACCGGACAAGAACATACAGACCTTCCAAGGTACCCTGGGGGCGTAGTATCAGCTATGGTGGGTTTGGTCCTATCAGTCTGCCAGAGCAACACCACCCTAAACAGGAGCCTCCTATCCGAGTGCAAAAAGGCCACAGGCATTTTGGAGGTGGAGTCTTACCATTTCCAAGGTAAGAACTGAGTAATAGTTGTTATTATGGACAACCAAGAGAGTAAAATTGATAAGTAAGAGAGGGAATCTCCAATGCGCGCGCTTGTGCGATGATAATGTCGAATAAAATCTATTTTTAGTAACCGGAAGCAGCTTAGAAATGCGACTTTGCTTCAGCTGCTTCCGGTTACTAAAAATAGATTATCATCGCACACCGCGTACTACAAGATTCCTTCTCTTGCTTATGCTCTCTTGGGACAACATAATATTAACTGGATCATGTGACATCTCTCAAGGGATGCAGTGCTTTCCTTTTGAGTCCTAGAGTATTTATGCATTTTCCTTTGGGAGAAAAAGAGAAAAAGGAAAAAATAATGAAGGTTAGCTGATCTGTACTGGGCAACAGTGTTTCTATCTTTGGTGGTTTTCATTTCGATATTTGTTTTTATGGTCACGTGTTTCTAATAGCGAGACGTGTGTTATAGCACTATGAGTCCGAGCCTTTGCTTTATTTTTGACGGTCACGTTGTCTACCGAGCTTAGCATCCATCAGTTTCACTGGATAAACTGGAGCTCTTCCGTGGAAATTAGACTGGCTTTCAACAACATTTCCAAGGTATTTTTGTTTGCAAACGTAAGCACCTGAAAAACTGGGCCTTTTCCATGTAATGGACGTTTGTTGGAAATTTGTTGGCTTTGCATACTTACAAGTAAAGTTCTATATTTAACGTCTGTAGCCCCTTCAGTGTATTAGGAGTCTGGTAACTAGTATGAATAAATTAGTCTAAGTCTAAGGGAGACAGGGTGGTGCAGTGGTTAAGCGCTTCGCCTGTCACCTCTGTGGCCCATGCAGGTTCGATTCCCGGACGCGGCGCCATATGTAAATTGAGTTTGTTGGTATCTCGCCCTTGCTCCGAGGGTTTTTCTCCGAGTTCTCCGGTTTTCCTCCCTCCGCAAAAACCAACACGCTAAATTCCAATTCGATCTGTGGATTAGCCGGAACCTAGCTTTGATCAGCCCCCATGGTTGTTTCAGGTCTCCTTAGAAATTCAGAGTTTATTTTAACCGACTACTCTTTCAGGAGGCCTGTGCACAACTTTATCCCCTTCTCTGACAGAGATTCCAATTAAGCGAATTCAAAGCTATACAAACTACTCGGATCAGAGAAGAGTCTGTACGAACGTGCCGGTCCGTGGCAGGAATCGAACTCGGGACCGCTTGCTCAAAGTACCGTGCACTAACCCATTGCGCGCACCTGCGCCACAAACACACACCACTTACAACGGATGGAAATATGTTGGAAATATAGCAAGAATGTAAACAGTCGTACACGTTTTAGTCTGTTTTTAGAGCGGATTTTTTTATGTGTAAGGAAGTTACGGTATAGATGACTTATAGCACGGTTACCCGGTGGCATGCCGTAACATTGAAATGGCTTCCCTATTGTTGTTGTCCTTCTGATCCAATCACAATTCATAGCTACGGTAAGACTGATAGGGCGGTTTTCGTATGAGTGGGATAAAAATACGGCATGTCCGTAGCCTTACCGTAACCGTACCGGTGTAACTTACTTTACCGTAACTCTGTAATCTGATTGGATCAGAAATACAAAAACAATGGGAAACCATTGCAATGTCACGGTATGTCGTACAGTAACCGTGCTGTAAGTAATTAGCGAATTTAAGATACGACGACTCCGGACTACGACTACGGTTGGACGTGCCTAGCGGTCGGATAGAGTACTGGGCCGAGTACGCAACGAATGGCGCGAACATTTCAACATTTTGGCGAGACTGAGCTGAAGCCATTGCGTTGCCGACCGAATTGACCAAAATTCCCACATAAGCTATGCCCAAAAACGCTGTAAACTCGAACAGAAAGCAATATATTGTGTTTTTAAAGGTTAGCTATTGAAATATCCAAAAGAGTGGTGAATTTCTTACATTAAATCCGACTAATGTGTTCTGTTGTGGTGACTACGAGAAACACGCCGACTTCTCACCGTCGTCGACTCGCTACGGTACAATGAAACACCAACACAAGTGTCTCGTTCCAGTCCTTTATTGGCACGCGTCCGTAGTCTTATTGACCGTAGTCGTCGTATCTTAAATTCCCTATTGTCGCAACCTGTCCACTCATACCACAGGGAGCCCAATCATATGAAATCCACTCTAAATTACAGTACAGCTAGAACAGATTTCGTATGAGTGGGACAAACTGCATCATGTCCGTAGCTTTACCGTAACCGTACTGTAACCGTGCTGTACCGCACACCGCGGCAAAGCGGTATGCTCCGCTGGCCGAAAGAACGAAGGCTCTGCTATCAAATACAAATTACCGAGGGCTTTAACTTTTTTAGTAAATAATTTTATAACTTAGTAAACTCACAGTGAATTACTAATTAAGAAAACTTCAACCTGTTCAAGTCTTAGGCTTAACTTTTAGTAGTGTTCTTATTTTTCGCGAAACATTTCACGTAAATACGCATACGTCCTTAAAAATAGAAACAGGGTGATTGTCTCTGTTTTCTTTTAGTTTCGGCGGGAAACTGTGCGGACGCGCGCACGCTGGGCTCATCTAAGGCGCATGCGCGTCACGTTTTGCCGCGGCCTGTACCGTAACTCTGTAATTTTATTGGATCAGCAGGACGAAAACAACAGGGAAACCATTTCAATGTCACGGCATGCCGTACAGTTACCGTGCGAAATCTGCTGTAGAGCAGATTTCGTATGAGTGGGACAAGCTACAGCACTGACTACAGCACGGTTACCGTACGGCATGCCGTAACGTTGAAATGGTTTCCCATTGTTTTTGTCCTGCTGATCCAATCAAATTACAGAACTACGCCGGCACAGCACATCTACAGCACGGCTACAGCACGGTTACCGTACGGCATGCCGTAACGTTGAAATGGTTTCCCATTGTTTTTGTCCTGCTGATCCAATCAAATTACAGAACTACGCCGGCACAGCACATCTACAGCACGGCTACAGCAAGGTTACCGTACGGCATGCCGTAACGTTGAAATGGTTTCCCATTGTTTTTGTCCTGCTGATCCAATCAAATTACAGAACTACGCCGGCACAGCACATCTACAGCACGGTTACGGACATGCCGTAGTTTGTCCCACTCATACGAAATCTGCTCTATACAGTCTAGCCGTATTTGTTTTTCACTCATACGAAATCTGCTCTATTAAGCCTAGTTCTGCATCCGTTGACCTATGCGTCGCAGTCGTAGTTCCTTAACGCCCCTAGTGTTACTAACATACATATTTGCTCTTCTTTTCAGGGGAATCCCCATCGAGCAGTACTATGACTTGACATTACTCAAAAAAAGCAACCTACGCAGAAACGATGAGCTGTGAGTAGATCATAAATATGGAAACATAAAATGCGATCAAGCTTTGCTTTAAATAATTATGGCGCCAAGGCTGACTCGGAACAGAATTAGTTCGATCGTGCATGTAGAATTACTCTGAACTATGGTTCCTGATTGCTGGTGATAGACGACTTGCTACAAGTGAGGCCCTGTTAGGGGGGTCTGAATAATCCGTAATCCTGGGTAAATCTTGGAAATAATCCGTATCCTTATTTTCTAAACGCAAATATCCGTAAGTCATCGATGTGATAATAATCCTTAATCCTAAAATCCAATCCAAATAATCCGTAATTCTTTTATTTAGTTGGCAATAATCCGTATCCCTTCTCGGAAAACCATAATAATCCATAATCCTAAAACTCTAACAGGGCCTCACAAGTCGACCTCTTTTCCTCTGCATGAGCGAGCGACGAAGTCGCGACACGATGACGCGAGCGGCGACGAAGTTGCGAAAGAAAATTCTAGTGATCGACCGCTGGAATCAATTTTGATCGATATCTTATTAAGTTACTGAGTAGATTGGGTCGGTATTCCCGTACCATGCATGCATAAGGTCTACTTTAAATTTTGTTATTGCATGTTGTCGTTATTTTATAAAAGCGGCTCGTGGTTTTCAAGTTTTTTTTCGTTCTACCAACATACTCCCGCTTGTTTAAATCAGTGAACAAAGACATGGAAAGCGTGTTGTATTGCTTAATTAGATGTCATCAGTTTTGTATAGCGTTCAAATTGTTTACAACCTTCTACGTGTATGGAAACAATAAAACCAACAATTCGAAACAATCAATCCCTTCAACCTCAGTTCGCATGTTTACGTACGTAGCCCAGAATTGAGATCACACGACCAATCTTTTCATTTGTTGTCGTTGTTATACCGTTTATAAACGTTTGTGGTTTTAGTGACTCCACCTGTCCACACGAAGACTTCATGTTTTCAAATCTTTCCATTAGTTGAGAGCCTGTTCAAACGTTTGCGCACTAAATGAAAATGATAGCACCGTTTCCATGGAGAGGCGAGGCAAAAACACAACCAACAAAAAGTGTGCGTTTTCAAATATAAACATATCTCACAAGCGTCTTAGATTACCCGTTTATGAAGCAAACTAGAGGGCCTATCACAAAACAGGTGCCGAGATCTCCGCCCACAAGAACCCAACAATATTGATGATAAGGCGAGAAAAGCGGATTAAGATTTTTCTAGTGTTTCAGTATTTACCTGCTCTATAACCAATTAAGATGCAATCTATCCTTTTATCGAAAAACCCCAAAACATCTTGCATGAGAAGCCCCCGGGTGAACAGTTTGAAGGAGGGCATTATGATCTCAACCAGCGCCGCTATCGATCTTCATAATTATTCACAAACCTACCACTTTCGCCGATTCGCAAGGAGAATCAATTTAGAAACTTATCATTAAGAATAAGTAAACAAATTAAGTAACAATTCTTAATCACACTATTTCCTAAATTTGACGACATAAGTTGCAATTATTTGGAATAGGAACTTGTCCTAGACAGTAACAGCAGCTTATACATTTCCCTTTCCTTTTGTTCCATTCTCGTTGTTGCCCAATTACAAACAATACCTATCGGCTACTATTCAATACCTTTTGTTCCCCACCGTTGAGCCCTAGAGGGCTTCTCGCTCCGAAATACTTCACATAGTTCTTCTCTAAATTTGCCAACCGATCGCCCATGTCCAAGCTTACTCTGTATTGCTCAACCAAGCTCTCAGGGTACCCGAAATCTAAAATGAGCGCGATAAATTTGGGTTCGACCTCTGACGTGGCACTTCCTTGACGGACCTGAATCCCGCCATTTTCAACAACATTCGACCGCAGCACCTGGCTTTGGAGAGCGAGCTGAAAAAGTGATTGTCCATCACTACCAGGCATGAAATTCTGTTTAAGCTTCTCACGAAACAGACCTTCAGTCTTTCCAATGTAAATTTGACTATGCGGTTCTCCGTTATCATCTATTAAATCTTGCACTTGTAAAAAGTATACCACACCTTTACTGTTCAGTGGGTCTTTCACATATTGTCTGAGGTATTGTTTCACCAACGTCTGTTGCAGAGGATTCGATTCTTTGTTGGCGATTCCTTTATAGTAAACTGAGCTCCAATATTCATAATTTGAGGCTGCTATTTTGATTGCTGTCTCGAGACGTTCGGTGGAATCTCTCTTTTTCAAGCGTGATGCAACCTTCGGATTCAACGAAAAACGTTGAATTTCCTTCCCTTGATCTCGCTGGTGTTCGGTTAATGCGTAGAAAGGAATTGCCTCGTTTGTCAAATTAAGCTTGCCGACATCAACTACGGAAATTTCATCGACTTGACTCGACTTTAAATCCTCCCAATTTCTGGTTTCAGAAGTTTGATGTTGGTTTTCCTTCATCTTCGCTGCACGCTTAACGGGATCGTATTTGTCGTTGGTTAATATTTCCACATTGATGAGAACTTTTATCTTTTTCTTCCGCGGCAATACTTGCTCTAGTTTACCCACCCGATCTATCGTACGCCTTCGAAGGCAGGAATTATCAAACAGATTCACAGCATAAGATATTTCTTGTACGGGGCTTAAAATTTCAGGACTTTGTGAAGGTGGTGTTGGTGGAGGCGTCGGCGTCTTAATTGGAGCTCTTTCCATGTCTAACCTTTCCTCTACTTTTCTCTGTAAATCATCAATAACTTGACCCAGGCTGGTTTCTCTTGCTGTAATGGGATACTTGGTTACAAGTAAGGCAATCTTTGCCTTCAGAAGTTCTACAGTTTCGTAGATATCTTCTAAAAACTCCACAATGTCTGGGGAAGAAGACGACCATGTCGAAATCGATCCCTCCGCCATGTTAGATAAGTTTTTTTCTAAAAGGAAAGTTCATCGGAGTATTGATTTAACTTGAAAAGTCTTCCACGAGGTATAAAATACTTTCCAAAGCATATGTTTTACATAGAAACGTATTTAACAAAGTTATATTATGAAACGTATAGAGATGAGTCGAGTATACGTTCCAGCATAAACTGTAGTGGTAAGCTGTCGTGACCATTTCTTTCCGTTGTTATAGAGCTTACTTTGTGGTCGTTATATTACTGAATTATTAATATATACTTGACCCTCATTGGCCCTTCATCAGATTCCACAGAAACGGGACAATATATAAAGAACATAAAGAACGCTTTTGACAGAGAATAGCATGTTTTGAAACGGAACAAAAAGTGAGTGAACAGTTTGAGTATCGGGTTTCGCAAGACAATACATAAAATGAGTCTGAGAGCCGTAGTCCCCTGGTTGCATACAGCTACAGAAAAATGGTATAAAACTAATTTAAACTCTAGACATAAACTGAAGTTCTGTTTCCAAAATAATGAGTTTTCATTTAAAATGTACGGATATCTTTTCGTTATGCTAACAATGATTGTAATCACTGTCTAGCCGGCATATATTTACGAGAGCTGGATCGATGTTTTTATTCATTAGTTACTTAAAGTGCAAGTAACATGTCCAAAAAATTAATAATTGTACGATTTTGTTTGTTTCTCACAAAAAAGTATTAATCTTGCAGATTTTGTAAAATTTCTGACATTTAATTCCTAATTTTGGTTACTTATCGTGGGTCCTATGACGTCATAAGATGAATCAACTCCCCCCCAAGAGAAAACTACTACAATAAAATCCTTTAGCTTTCCATTGTGACATCACAAGATGAATCGATCCCGCAATTCGAGTAACTTTTATTCTTGTTGAATTGCTGCTCTAGTCTCTCGAAGAAAACTAATTTAGACAACTGAAGTTAAAAATAGAGAAATAGAATTTGGGGCAAAAAGAGTTAATGTTGTTTTATGGCGCTACTTGCACTTTAATTTATTATATGACAGCTCAGTGAACGGGAAAGGCTGGTGACTCTGAATTGATTGGTTGCTCAGCGGCCAATTATTTCATCTTGCGTGCCCGCTCAGAATCACATTTTGTAGGAATTCCGAATTGTAGCAGAGGCAAAAAAAAACAAGTGAACTGCATGGCTGAAAAACGTTGAAGACGAGGAGAATTGTCCTGTCGCCGATTTCCGTAAATTAATCCCGGGGGGGGGGGGGGGGGGGGGGGGGACTCCCCATAAAAATAGACGGGGGTGCTCGACGGGAGAAATGAAATTCACCCCTAAAAGATAGCAATATGGGCGTGGCTCACAAAAAATTTACCCCTAAAAGATAGCACTCCAAAAGACAAGAAAATGGCATTAATTGGATTTATTAGAGACTATATAAAGACATTATCCTTGTGGGGTCTCATGCTCGAGGATCCAGCGCTATTTTTTCTCGGCCACAAAACTTTTGGGTCTCGGAGACCCCTAAAAGATAGCAGACCTTTGGAAGACCCCTAAGAGATAGCACTGCTAACGATTTTAACACCTAAAAGATAGATCGAGCACCCCCGTCTATTTTTATGGGGAGTCCCCCCCCCCCCCCCCGGGAAATTAATTTCAAACAACAACCGAACAACACGAATTAAAGGTCAAGACAAGCACTGTATTTTTGCCATATAATAAAAAACATCTTGACCAAGTTTGTTCGGTCAAGATGGGCGATATTGGGCTCGTGCTTTTTCTGCTTGTTCATGGACCTCGACGAATACGCAAAAAGGAACTTGGCCAATATCCCTCCAGTCTTGATCGAATAAGCTTTGTCAATAACATCTATGGCTTGATATTTTGTGGTATCCACTTTTAATTTGTACTGGCCATTGTTATAAACCGGGCGGGAAATTCAATGGTATCAGAGCCGTTAGGGGAGGGGAAAAGTGGGCGAAAACGAAATATACATTAATAATAATTTCAGTCATTTATTTCAAACCAAAAAGAAAATGATCTGATGGAATAAGGAAATTCTTAAGTCGTCACACCCACTATACACAGTTCACGGCAACATTGATTATCTCTTACTCTAACTGGATTATCTGTCCAATTTTTAGCATACCGGATCCACATAAACTGGATATCGGGTAAGTTATTTATGACACGCCGTCAAATATTGAAATCCGCAGAGCAGGTTAATTTGTCAGTTTAAAATGTATTAATATTATATTGCCTCCCTATGCCAGTTGAGAGAAAGTTCCGAAAGCTGTTGTCATGGAAACGGAGCAAAGATAAATAGTGTAAAAATGAATTTGAACTTGTAGACATTGACAAGCTGTCCTTTTAACATAATATCGTCTCATTCTTTACAGGAAACTCATGATCCCTCTCAAGTTCCCATCAGAACACCCCTATCACTCGCACATTCCTAAGTTTGCCGTCTTCCCTTCATTCGATACGCCTGATGACATTAGGAAAGGGAAGGAAGCTGCCAGAATGTACCCCACCCTACCCCCCACCGCAGCGGCCTCAGCACAAGATCCCGTAGTACTTGAGAAAACAAAAGGGCATTTTGACCGCAGGGAACTGGTGACAGTGCAGAGGGAGTCTGACAGGAAACCTCTTGTGTGGAATGGCCATAACTTTTATCAGGTATAGAAAGGGAGCGCTAGCTGCAGTCTGTGTGAGCTGTGTGAATATCATAGAAAGAAGCCTAGCCAGGCACGCTCAGTATGTACCCATGTGTGGAAAGGGACAGAAGCTGCCAGAATGTACCCCACCCTACCTCCCACCGTAGCGGCCTCAGCACAAGATCCCGTAGTACTTGAGAAAACAAAAGGGCATTTTGACCTTAGGGAACTGGTGACAGTGCAGAGGGAGTCTAATGTCCAATGTCCAATGTCCAATGTCCAATGTCCAATGTCCAATGTCCAATGTCCAATGTCCAATGTCCAATGTCCAATGTCCAATGTCCAATGTCCAATGTCCAATGTCTAATGTCCGGGGAGGGGAGGGGTGTGGGTTGGTGTGGGGTAGGGGGAGGGGGGAGCAGGCGAGTTAACAATCTCAGTGAATTGATTCGGGTCAGTCTTTAGGTACAAGAGTTCAATCTAAACCGTACTAATTACATTACGCGTGTTCTGATTGGATGATAGTCATGCTTTAAAAGAGTACAGGGTCCAACAACAACAACAACAAGTTTATTAGAGTTACAAAAAAGATACAAAAAGATAAGATAATATATAACAAAGAATTTAGTACGGGCCACCCAAAATAACTAAAAATCTAATCTAGTTAGGTGGCACTAATGTTAAAACTTTACATGGGAGCGTCAGATAAATGAATAATTTACTATTGATAGACACGCACAAATGCTCACGCGCTTGAAATTAATAAAAGTTTGGGCGATTGCCGGGAGTTGGAAAATCGTCGCCATGTTGGCTGTTGACGCATGCGCATGTATCATGCAGTTTTTCAAAAGCGGTGGACAACACCATCCCCCAGGGCCCGGTTGTTCGAAGCAAAGGTAACTTTATCCCTAGGATAGTTACTGGTTATTTCATGGTTTTCTATGGAATACCGGCGAATATTTCACGAGAAATTTGTATTATTTGGTATAGAACGAGCCTTTAGGCGAGTTGTATACCAAAATAATATGAATTTCGAGTGAAATTTTCGCCGGTATTCCATAGAAAACCATGAAATAACCATATTATCCTATAAATAACAAATTTACAAGAAGATTCATCACGAAAACAAAGTAACTTACCGGACGATAGACTGCGAATTTTCTCGCCCGAAAACACAAATTTCGAATGGCGGCCGCGCGCGTCTCCTTATTGGCTGATAGAGAAAGGGCGCGAAATTACCTGCATTTTGATTGGCCTTTATCTAGCCATGAAATACCGCTCTGTATTTCATAGACTGAAAAAACATGAAATACCGCCCTGTATTTCATAGTAAAGCTGAGCTCTGATTGGCTGAAATATAATATTTATAGGATAATACTAAATATGTAATTGTAATCTGTATAGTTTACCCTCGGGTTAGCGATTTAATTCCGGGATAGTGCTCACCCTTGCTTCGAACAACCGGGCCCTGATAAATCCCGTAGATAAGTATTAACCAAACTAGAGCAGATTTCGTATAGTGGGAGCATCTATGGCATGTCAGTAACCGTGTTGTAACCGTGCTGTAACTTCTGTAATTTGATTGGATCAGCAGTACAAAAACAATGGCAAACCATTTCAATGTCACGGCATGCCGTACAGTAACCGTGCTGTAGTCAGTGCTGTAGTTTGTCCCACTCATACGAAATTAGATCTAGCTTATTTTATCCACTGGTTAAGGATTTATCCAGTGGATAAGTATTAACCAAAATAGCTTATTTAACCACGGGATAGTGATTTATCCGGTAGATAGCATTATCCACCCTTTGAACTACCGGACTCTGATGCACTAGTTATGTCGATTTTGTCATAATAAATTTTTAACATATTCCGAAGTCTCGTCGTGCCGCAATGTTTTGTATATCATAATGGCTTTAGTTACTGCTCGTTGGTCATTTAGCTTTACCATCTTAATGTCCGGAAATGTTCATATGCGTTATACTATCATAATTAGATAATATTGATACGAGCAGCGAGGTTCTGAAGTTTCTGAGAAAGGTCTTTGTTACAGTTTCTCCATGCGACACTACCAAAATCACAATGTGGTTGTTATCTCACGTTTTTACATCATCTGGGTATCTATAAGCGGACCTTACAGATGCGCGGCAAAAATTACATTTGTTAAAGTAATCCAGACAACATGTGCACTGTACTAACTATCTGGGTACCTTTGATTTCAGTTTGTAAAAGGTCCATATCTGCAGAGGCAACAATACTACCCCACCCCACCCTCCTCCGTCAAGCCAAACAGCTTGGACCGACCTCCTGAATTGACAGTGGCTCCGCGTACAGCTAACGCATTGTACAATCTGCAGAGATCTTACTGGCAGACGGTGTATAACCAGCAGTATACGGGTAACGGCCCTCAGAACATACTGAAACTTGATAACTACGAGGCCACCTTGCGAGGAGAAGGAGAGGTTTTGGTAAGTAACTTCAGTAATCATTCCGTATTATTTTTGATCATAGGTTTTAAGATTTTTCCTGAAACAAAAAAACACCTATGGATGACGTATGCATCCTGTTTATTGTTGTTGTCGTTCGTTACTTGATAATCATTTTAGGCTTTTTTATGACCGCCAAGGCCGAGTTGTTTGAAGCAAGGGTACCTTTATATCTTGGGATAGCGCTAAATCTGTAAATGTAATCTGTACCGTTTAACCTCGGGTTAGCGATTTAGCCCCAGCGCTTAACCAGGCCCAGGAGCTATTAATATTTCTAATGGTAGCCTATGAAGCTTGAGTTGTGTTTAAAGAAGTAGTAAATATATAAAGGAATGAAATGATGTTTTACCGGAAGCTTTAAATCTTTTTTAAATAATGTTATGTACCGACTCTCCAATCATTCCCTCTATCGTCAGTATCATGCGTACGAATCCCTCGTCTTTTTCCTAAGATCATCATGATGTAATCACCATGTTTGATGTCTATTTTCATTAGAAGGAGCACTTCAAGAACGAGTTCAGCCCTCCTCGGCCCCTTGAGGGTCGCCACAGCCAAGTTAGAATCCCAGTGAAAAAGAAGAAGATGAAGCGAATCGTCGTTGGCCATGGAACAGAGCTGTGGGTAACGGACGACGAGGACGAGGAAAACAAGGCACCGGAATACAAGAACCAAGCGCAAATACAAGACAAGACATGCGCAGAGGACACAAAGGCAATCGAGCGGGAACCAGGCACGTATTCCAGCAATGTTCATCATCTAATTCGTAATGAAATGTCTGAGTATGAGCAAAATCTTTCCAAAATTCCGAACGCCTTTTACCAAAGTGCTCATCCTTATCAAGCAGCTTCCTTGCTGCAGTTTAATGAGCCTAACTCAAGTTACCAGACTGCTGTTCGTCCTGTTACGGCTCCCGAACCATACCGACCAAGCTCGCCGACCATTCACAATATGCCGAGTCAAGTTCATGAACAGACGAAGACAGGGTCCACGAATAACGACTTATATCCGAAGTGGTTCCGGAAAAGCTCCATATACGGACCAAAAAGGCCAAGTACGGCGTTTCTCGAGTTACAAAATAGTTGGAACAGAACCGACGCTCATCGGAAATTTCATGAACAGTTCTCAGAAAACGCGCCGGACATCCGACAAAAGCCCGATCTCCGAATCACGACAAACGAAAGAAGACATATTGTTCCCGAAACCGGTATTCATGTGTTTTACTACCATCGGTAAACGTAACATTGGCGTATAAATTGTTACATTCCAGAACTGGGACATAACCACTTCTATAAATTCATAAGAAAAGCACGAAAAAATAACCTCTGTAGTAACTCGGCTGGACCAGGTAGTTCGAAGCAAGGGTAATTGTATAACATGCACAGTTTAACCTCGGGTTAGGATTTTATTTAATGGTTACATATAAAGTTTACCACTCGAAGGTGGATGGAGTTAGAGCCTCAACAGGCTTAGAGCCCAGGTATGGATAACGTGCAATCATGATCTCCTTTCCTATGAATTCACAGCGCGCACGGAGAAGGGAGAGAAGGGAAAGGAGGGCCTGATACAAATACTTGCTGAAGCGCATGTAAACAGACCAAATTCTGGTCTTTTTTCTGATTGGTCGAAAAACAATTGCAGTATTCTGATTGGTTCGTACATTTAAGTGCGACTTTTGGCGCGCGCATTTGAATTACAGTTTGATTGGCTTGGATGGCTCGCGCAAAAAAATCGTGACATGGGGCGGAAAACGACTCGACAAGCAAATATATCAGGTTCTCCTTTTCCTCTCTCCCCCTTCTTTTATTTATTTATTTATTTAGTAGAAAACAGCGAGCCTGATCGCAGGTTAAGCTATGGAGGTCTCCTACGATTTATTGTCCTTATCCGAGAAGACGTACGTGAAGGACTAACCATTTGCAGTTCAACAGCACCTTCTATACTCAGTTATTTTTAGCCCCTGAATGTTGGTCCAGCCGGGGTTTGAACTGTAGACCTCCCGCTTGTCAGACCACAGGTAACCCAAGCTCTGTAAGTGGCTTTATTTACTAACATTTGTATGGATTTTTTTTTAGTCACTAATATTGAATAAAAAGCGATACTTACAGCATGTGTTTATTTGTCCATGGGCTGTCTCTAGCTGCAATTTCAGCGTTTTTCGGCCAGTTTTGACCCCAGCAGTTCTGCTAACTGTATACCTTTCGTTTTACCACTAGCTGAGCTAACCGGGATGCGGTAGCGCCACTTACCTTGCTATGAACAACTATTCTGTAGGTCGTATCCTATTGGACTTCACTGATAAAGAATCCCATTGTTTTAGGGTTTGTATTGTTTTAGGGATAGGCTATTGTTTGGGTAACCAATAACATTTCAGGTTGCAAACGGTGAAGTCTGCCCCGGAAAATACGTTGATCATTCTTTGAGTATCTAGAGAGGTTAGTTTGTATCAAGTCGGCGTAAACCCATGCATTTACGGGCCATGATTATCGGAGGCGGGCTAGCCCGGTATGCCGAGATCCCAGCTTGGCTATGAAGCACACCAAAAGTTAACTTTGCAATTACATGAGATGCTCAAGCATGTTAAGGCCTGACAGAAATAACAGTTTTTAATAATCTAATTACACCATAATACTAATATCCACTTCCTTAAATTTGTTAAGTGGATGGTTGTCGTATCACGTGATCGATGACGTCATGATTATATATGGTCGTTTAAGTGAAATGCGGCTGCGACGATAATATATGAATATAAAGTAACCCTGCTAAAACATTACTCCTCCCGCAGTGTTTCAGACCACATTTTCGCCTTAATTACTCGTTAACGAAACATTGTAGTCATGCATCTTTTCTAAGCTGATATAGGTAAAGGGCTTCAGCCTTAACTAAACACATCCACTCATCATCCTAGCTGTTTTACACTCGGAGCCGCGTTTTTGATTTACTGATTTCGTGTCCTAAGTCACGTGACAGACCACGTGACACGTTTTACTACCCACAAACCACTTAAGGTAGTCAAGAATAGCGATATATATTATCGTAAGAAACTTGGTGTACTTACCAAGGGCACCCAACGAGTATACTTTTTGAAATTCGTTTGAAACCAGTTGTCTGCAGCTTATCTAGCCACTTTAAGGCGCCTACTATGTCTTTTGACGTATTCTAGAAAGCTATTAGCTGTTCGGATTTTCTAGGTGGAAATCGCGTCAACCGAAAATACTATGGCAAAATATTTCCGGCCTACGAATTTGTTAGTAGTCTAGAACAGAAACAAGAACTTTCTAGCCCAAGTAACTTCATGTTGCAAAGTTTTGTAGAGGTACGATTTTTTTAGGGATTCTTTTTTTCCTTTAGGCAATTCTTAAGGAATGAATATGTGTTGTTCTGACTCTATATATTGATCAGACGAATTGGGACGTACGAATATTTTAGGGGAAACCTTTTAGTCTCCCTTTTCTTCTATAATTTTTTAGGGATTTAAAACAAATTTTCTAGCCAGTCATTTCAGAAAACAATTTTCTAGGGACAATTTGTTCAAATCCGAAAGTTTTAGGCTAACTTACTCTCCCGAAAAGCTTTTTAACCGAAAACTTCGTTGGGTACCCTTGACTTACCACACTCGGCTGTGCTGAAATAAGGAAAACAGTTTTTACCCGAAATTTGACCCCTGAACCAGGCCTTAACATGCTTGAGTGGGCGGGCTGGCTCGACTTAGAGAGGCCGTTGGATATCGCGTTCGTAATTTCTCATAATTTCTCGAAAAATGATTAAGCAACTGATCGATATGTACAGTGTGTAATAGGCAGAATACCGTGCATGAATGTACCTGCATGAATACAAATGTTGTAAGTCATTTTTGGCTAGAATTTTGGCCGAGTGAAGGAACCCAAGCAATATTAATGAATTCTAAGAAGCGCCGTTTTGTAAATCGCAGATACCAAACTTGTATACTTCTACTTCAACCCGGTGCAAACTCTGACACTAACGAACTCTAGCCCCGCTTATGGCGCATGCGCAGATCAAACTACAAATAAACAAAAACATTTTATGTTCAAAGTGGTTGCTTTCTTTTTGAGAAAACGTCGTAAAATATGTGTAAAAAATTGAACAATATTTTCGAACATTTTCCTAGAAATTATTTCCATCCCGGGCAAGAGGTGTATTAAATTACTCATACCGATTGATTATAATACCCACAACTCCAAGCACCAGATCGAGAAATAAGCAATGGAACGCGGCCCATCAGTTGACGGTATAATCTATTTTTAGAACGGCGCTCAAACAACTGTCATGGGGTTAAAACAACAGCAACCATGTTTCTTTTAAAAACACAAAATTAGTTCCCTCATTAGAACAGGTACAGGTATATTGCTAGTCATGAAGTTGCAAGTTGTATTTCTTAATGTAGGGTTAGGATTTGGATTAGCGGTGATGTATATTTCTAAAACTAGCTCTAACACCCTAAATTAGTTAGCCACCCGTTGTTGACGGTTAGGGTATTTTTAAATGTAGGGTTAGGATTTGCATTAGTTCATATATATAGGGAGAACGGAGCTCGAGAAGCGTGTGTTGTTTAGCGATCTAGCCCTAAAACCTCATATTAGTGACTAGCTCTAAACACCATAAATTCAGTGAGCTAAACGAGTGAGCACCCGTTGTTGACGGTTAGGGTATTTTTAAATGTAGGGTTAGGATTTTGGATTCGCAACTAGCAAAATAGCAACTCGCAACTGCAACTATAGCAACTTCATGACTAGCATATTTCCCAATTTGTGTGCCTCTGTGTAACTTTATCTGCTGTTCTTGCTATATATACATGATGAGCCATTAGGAGTCCATATTGGTATTTGTTGGATTAAAGGTTATATATTAACGGAAATGCCTGTTGGATCTCTAAATAAAAGCTTTACCCTCATTCCCAAAACTTCAGTCTGCTCATTATATTACAGAACTATAAAGGGAATTGTTGGAAGCCTTTAATTTCTCGAACCAAAACCTCGGCCGTGAGAGGTTTCTTGTTTAAGTTTACCTTGAGAGTTGAATATTGCTTGGGTCATCATAAATTATTCTGTGCTGAGTGTGTATTTCTGGCTTCGTGCTGGCGAGCAACAGTGTCTTTAATTTAAGCTTAACTTTACCTTGAGAGTTGAATATTGCTTGGCTCATCATAATTCTGTGCGGAGTGTGTATATTTCTGGCTTCGTGTTGGCCAGAAATAGTTGTAAGTTTGAATTTCTATGATTTGGCGGTTTGGCACACTTCCAATGGATGGAAATATGTTGGAAATACCCCCTTGGAAGTTTTGTTGGAAACTCTCATTTCCAAGAAATGTCCATCCCATGGGAGAGTCCCAGTTTTTTTTTTCCGGTGATGTAAAGATTGCTAGCCTGACAAGTCCTGGAAGGTCACAATCAACCGTGAGTCGAGTGTAGTGTAGTGCGTCCAAAACAGTTAATGTCATTATTGGGGAGTGTGTCAGGAGTAAAAGCAGGCTCCCACCAGCTGTAAGCTGTAACACTTAGTCTGCTATAACAAATAAAACATTCATTTATTAAAAAGTAAACTGCCCAAAATAGCCCGCTTGGCTTCGGGTTTTGTCGAAGTTAATTCCGCAAAATTATCTAATACTGCGCCATGGCTAGCTGAAGAAGCCCAAGAAAAATCAACAACACTCGCTTTCCATTTTATTCAGTTAGCAAGTAAAATTCGAGCGCCGTTGTTTCAAGAAGCATGCAGTATAAATGGAAGCGACATATTGGACAAACTGAAATGCATGGCCTCGCTCTAGTTCCATTGTTATCAGACTTTTCTCGCGCGACCATGAGATACGAATAAGATAAAAAGGCAGAAATAATAGCAATGTAATGCATAAAAAGCAGCACAAAGACAAGTAACTAACAGAAGAACACTCGGACTCTGTACCGGCATACCATATTTAAATGATATTTAAGGTAAACCATTCTTGTTATGTGATCAAGGTTGGCTTATTCAGTTTAGTAAGCGAAATCCTATCCACACAATTAGGTATCAAACTCTTCCAGTTATCCATGCTGTCTCTCCTGGCCGGACAGATGAATCTACACAGTATTATTCTTAATTGATGTTGCTTTTATTATAAATGTTTTGAGAGAAGTCAGTAATTCCATTCAAAATGTTCGCTCCCAGAAAGCGAAGATTTAAAACATATTCCATAATTTATTCTAGATAACATGTACACTAGGTGTCAAAAAAAGATTTTGTAGCAGTCTAGTTTCATACCGGTGCATGTGCTAGCATAGGACTGTTTGTGACGCCGTATTATGTATGTGCCGCGGGGGTGGGTCAGGGTTTTGAGCTCAGTTTGGGCAGGTAGGGTCAGGGTTTTGACCTGATTTGGGCAGATCAGGGTCAGGATTTGAGTTTAATTTGGGTGTGCTTTTTGATGTTCCAGCCATTGTATACTAAGCATTAAAAGTATTTTAATACCATTTTATAATTTGTTTTTAATTCCTTTTCTGGCGAACACTGAATTTATTTCACGGAGCCTATTTGTTTTTATTTAAAGAAGGGGCAATCAGGAGTTTTTTCCCACAAAAAGGGAACAATCAGGGTTTTGGAGCTCGGATTTTGGGTCAAATAAGGTCAGGGTTTGAACCTCTTGGCCTCACATACATATCCATTTTTCATGTAAGTATCCCCCCCCCACGTATGTCAAGTATATCAAGGAAGGGGATAACCCTTTTATTCCCGAACTTCGTGTTGTGGAAGTTGTAGAAAAAAAAGAAGAAGTAAAAACCAACAAAGCATTTAGTCCAGCATGGCGGGTGATGGTTTCTCAGTGTTAAGTATATCACGAAACTGATGTGAACATGAAAATATTACTGATTTTATAGAGATCTTGTATTCATTGATTAGTGGAGAAGATATTGGGTGATCACGGCATGCGCAGGATCAGTGATGTCACAGAAATAAGAGAAAGTGCCATGGCTGGAAAGCCGATGGACCATGGAAATTCAAAGCTTAAATTATAATCTCACGAATTTTTAAAATGATTTTTCGCCTATTTTTGATATAAATTCAAAATGCACGACATTAGCAGCATTTCAGTAAGGTAGTTTGACATATACTTATCAAATCGGGGAGGCTTCCTGTGTTGTGGGCGCAGCACGAACATGATCCTGTACTAATCTAGGCTAGTACAACACATACGATTCCAGGTTCTTCACTAATCTATACACTGAAGATTCACGTTATTCTCTGTATCCTCGACAAAATGTTTCTAGTGTAAAGTCACGCTAGAACATGTACACTAAAATACACTTGTAAACATAGTTCGCCATTGCATCTACTGGGACTGAATTATTTTGCTCTCGTATTTCATTTTAACACAGGCAGCCCAGACTCGACATATATTTCCCCCCTTATTAGTCTGTTGGGTTACCTGTGGTATGTCTTGGAAGAGTTTATATATTAATTGCAAAGGATGTGATGTAAAGTCACGTGTTAAGCTGTAGTGCTAAGTGTGCACGCCCTACGAGGGAAAGAGAAAAAATCTCTGACCCAAGTGGGACTCGAACCCAACGACCTCCAGGTTATGCGGGTATCAGCGGCCATCCCGAGGGGGCGGCCCCCGGGCACCCAGGGGCATTTGTCACAGCAGCCATGACAAATACATGCTAAAACCCCTCGGGTGGGGCAGAAAATTGTGACAAAAACCTCCACCCCTGGGGCAACCTGGACAACATATAAGTATTAGAAGCTAAACGGTTTAGAAGTGTCAAAAATCTTAATAGTTTTATACAAATATTATCCTTTATTTCTTTGTTCTGTCTTCCGACAGTGGATGGCTTAATTTAATCTCTTAATTTGAATGATAATGATATTACTTACCTCAAGGACAAAGAAATCGAAGAACGTCGATCGATCGAGCGAGTCCTGTGGCGAAAACCGCTGAACGTTGAGACAGCAGATTACGTGCAAACCCCGTGGGTATGTCCCCGGGGTATTTTGACGAAAACGCAAAAGCGCTCTAATGCCCCGCGTGTGAGGCATGTTTTTGCTACAAATCCCCTGCTAAGCCCCTGGGTTGCCTGTGGGTTGCCCGGGGGCCGCCCCCTCGGGATGGCCGCTGATACCCGCATTACACGTCTGGCGCTCTACCAACTGAGCTAGCTATCAAGTCAGATGAGAGCAATCGTGGGTATTGGTGCGTTATATGGGGTCACGGCGATTATATATGTATATGTAGTTATGATAGGAAATCATGTTTGCCGCGTAGCACTAGCAAGTATAAAGGATGTGATGTAAAGTCACGTGGTAAGCTGTATTGCTATAAAGCTGTAGTGCTAAGTGTGTGTTTATATAATTGCTCCTTGTGAATTCTCTTTTCCGATTCCTACGAAATAAATCTTCAATAATAAAAGATTGATACTTAATGAAGTTGTGTGAGTGGTTTTGGGGCGATGTTGGAACTTCTAAATCAGTTTATGTTGACGGTTGGCCACGTGTCTACCTCATTTTTGTACGGAGTCCGTACGTCATGACCAATACTTTCCCGTTCTCCCCTCCCCCTCTCCGTCCCCCTCTTTACCTTTTCTTACTATAATGATTATGACTATATGGAACGAAACACTACCATGAAGTATATACCAAAAAACTACGCATAAGAGCCGCTAGCAGGCTATACAAAGAGAAAAAAAACCAGTGAGTTCACGGCAACCCAGCAGGCTTAGGGGCTCATATGGGGAGAGTGGGTATGAGCCCCTAAAAACGACTGCGGGGGAGGCGGGGGAGCCGGGAAGCTACTACTGTTACGTCCACGCACGGGCGCGGTTCCTGGGATTCTCTTACAACTTCCTTTCCTGTTGTCCTGATCATAGAACCAAAGTCAAAGATGGCGGAATAGCGAAATTGGCTAAAATGATGTCATGTTTCTCTGAACCTCAGGTCGTCAGTACTTCATTGTAGGTAGTTGTTCGAGGCGGATTATTGGAAGCTCCTCTTGGAATCCAGAACCAAAGCAACACTAGTGTACTGAAAGCTACAGAAGTCGCAAGCGAGAGACAAATACTGAAATAGAGACAAATATGGCAGAGCCAAGTGCACCAGATCTTGTGGAAGAGAATGAAAAGAAAATGGTCATGCACATGGGGCAATCAGCCCGCGAAGTTCTTTCGAAACTTCTTGGCCCTGTGTGCCGAAATAATTGGAAGATGTTGGCCGATTTACTTGAGTTTTCTCACGAGGATATTTTGTATTTTGAAACAAGGAGAGACCCAGTAGAGACTTTTATACAGAAATGGGAGTACACAGATCCTCAAGCAACTATAGAGAAGTTGAAATCATGCCTAAATGAAATGGGACGACTCGATGTTCTGGAAGATTTAAAAGAATTCGAAGGTAGGCGCTTCTGTTTTATGAATAATTTATATATAATTTATATGAAAATGACGTGTTCGACCAGTTTGATTTGTGTGCGAATTTAGTGACAATCATCCACCTATCCTCTGAAACCTAAGTTTGCATGTAATAAAATTGCGAGGACCTCACTGTCTACTTATGTTGTGTAATATACAGAATACATCTTTTTTAGAGGTTGGTTAGAGGTTCAATAGCCTAATTTAGGCCGCAACACGTGATATAAAGTTCTGGAGTGTAGGAAATGACTGTCTGGTTGAAACATTTGCTATGAATTCCAACTGCACATTGTTCTACGTTTACATGGAAGGAAGGGTGTTTAGAACTAGCACGTTTCCCCTCTTTTTAATCGATGTGTTGAAAAGCTGGATTTGACCCAGCCGGAGCTACTCTTCCGGGTACTCTACTGTCTACATGTACATCACTACATGTATGTTAGTTTTCAGACCACTTGAAACACTTATAAGAAATAGCCTTCACGAGAGAAATTATTTCATGTCAGAAAGTGAAACTAATTCTAGTCGACGCCCTACTGGAAATGAAGGACAATGAACAACTCTATTGTCCTAGAAAGAGCCGAAGGTTGAACCTTCACATGAATAAAATGAAGGTACAATAAAATTTAATAATAATAATTGGTTTATTTACAACTGACATGGCAGTAAAACTGAATTGCGAGATGTTAACATTATGAATAATTATAATAAAAACTTACTAAATATAATGCTATAATGTATTATATAACAATCACTCCAATATCGGTGTTGATGATTTAGTTAAACTAAATAATATCAACTAAATGTAGTACTAATTTAGTTGACATCACCTCAGTTTGAAATTTCATGCACCAATGGTATTCAGAGCAGAGAAGAATGGGTAGTGAAATCTCCCTCCTCTCAATTTTTTTAAAACAAATCTTCCTCCTCCCTTGTGAGTTTTAAACATTTCTCCCTTGAGCATGAATGTAGATCCCATTTTCTCCCTTTCTCCCTGTATGCTATATTCTCCTGCCTCCCTAGTTTTTATGGACATTTCTCCTGCCTCCCTACATGTAGCTGCAATAATTATTGTATTTTACTGCTAGTCATTTCTCCTTCCTCCCTAGACCATTTATTTGCTCGCTATTCAGATCTGGGACTTCATTAAGTCTGACCTCCTCCCAGCTGTATAGTCAGCCCAACCATGATTCTCAGTGGCCTTTTGTTTATTTCTGCTTCATGGAACTATAAAACTAAAATGGAAAACTATGAAAGAAACTTCCAAAAACAGATTAAAATTTAAACTATATATAACACAAAACAACAGGGCCGGGTTGTTCAAAGCCCGATTAGTGTTAATCCTGGATTAACTCTGCACAAAACCTATTGGTTGTCATGGAAATTAACCCTGGATTAGCACTAATCGGGCTTTGAACAACCCGGCCCAGGATTGTAACAATTTTCAAAAGATTGGAGGAAAACTCATACAAAACTGACTTTTTAACTGTGAGAAAATGGCAGCCATAGTGCGCAAACCATGACGGTTGGGTTTATATTCTTTAAGGCAATTCTCATTATTGTTATTATGTTGCAGCAAATCAACTGCATAACATAACACGTCTGGCTATAGACCATGTCAGATACTGACTAACTGTTGGTTCAGACTACTGTTTTGTTTAACCAGGTCTAAATTTCCCCCGCATTTTTGAGGGTCATTTCTGTTCACTCAGCATGTAACTGCATGAAACCGCATTAATCCAATATAATCAATCCATGTACTCATAAAATGTGATTTTTGTTCTTATGTCCTTGTTTTTCTTTGTTTCTTTATTAGCTAAAACCTTGACCCCCAGTGAATATAAAAGACATCAAGAAGGTAAGTACAAATTAATGTTATAGCTCAGGTCCGAAGCTGGGTTCTTTTCATTTTTAGGATATTAGGATGGGGACATTGGGGTTTGCGGTGTTGGTCAGTATTTCGGTGAATTAAATCCTATATTGCGGTGATCTCAAATCCTGTGGTGTGTGTGTTTGTGTTTTTTCAAACCTGCGGTGTTCAGTGAAACAATATGTTTGCAGTGTTGTGGTCATTTTCAAAGTCAAATCCATGTAAATCACGGGACTTATAAAAAAAACTATTGCGTCAATGCGGTGTTGGTATTTTGTCAATGTTACATGCAGTGATGCTGTGTTTTCGAATTTTGTTTTGCAGTGTTGTGGTATCGATAGCCCCCCAATGTCCCCCTCTATTAGTGGTGAACAAGGAGTGCCAGAAGGCACAAGTTTTTCTAGGGGGGTCTGGCATCTATGGTCCCAGAACGGGTAAAATTGGCATGGGTAAAAGTAGGGTACAGATTGTTTACAGAAATGAAACTTTTTATCTGAGCCATGCCATTTTTTCTGTTTTGTAAAGAGGCCTTTTGTCATGGTGGTGTTTTGATCTTTCTAACATGTCTTGTGGTTTATGTTTATTAACACAGCAAGGGCAAAACAAATTGGCAAGGATGAGAAAGATAATGTTACAGGTAACCTTGAATACATTGATGTGAGATACATGTAGGTTAACAACCTTAGCTTGAATATGTGTACATGTACCACTTCATATACTCTCCTGCAATCAGACTGTATAAACTAATTGAGATTTTGAGACGCCGATACCGAATTATATTGCCGGCCAGTTGGGAGAAAATATATTCTGTATTGGGTGGGAGTCGCAGAATACGAAGAATATATTTTCTTCCAACGCCGGCAATATAATTCGGTATCGGCGTCTCAAAATCGCAATTAGTTTTGTATCACGATTCAACAATTAAGTCGTGAATTGTTAAAAGAAAGAAGAGAAGGAAGCACCAAACTTATGCTGATCGTAATTTCAATTCTCAAAAGCATCTTAGTATATCTATGGCAACTGTTTCACGGCTTGAGTGGCGAAAACTTTCGCGATGTGTTTTGAAATCTCTTCAAAAATTGTGAAAATTGTACTTTTAGCGGATAAGAGTGTTAGATTTCTGACGGAAACTACAATGCCAACCTTACCTTTAGGATTGAATAATTTGTATCTTGTAATTTACAGTGTTTTGAAGGTGAAATTGTAGAAATCTTGCTGTTGAACAAACGACTTTTGAACTTGACCTGGAACCCATGTAACTGCAAGGGCTCGCGCAAGAGCCAATCAGAGGCTGGTATTCTAAGACGCCAATACCATGTTATATTGGCGTCTCAAAAGTAAACAAAATGATCAGTGAATCATGATACTACTGTATATGTACACTTACTAGGAGCTGGAATGGAAGGTAAAGTTTATTGATTTAGAGCACAGGGTCTCAGAGCTTTCAATAGGAGTTAATTGGCAGCAGCTGACAGTTAGCCCTTTACTTTTTCTTTTTAAAGTAAAGTAAAGTTCTATATGTAATGTTGGTAGCCCCTTCAGTATAACTGATTGCTCTTCCAGGAGGCAGACAGTGCACAACTTTACCCCCTTCTCAGACAGAACTCCTGATTAAGAGAATTCAAAGGTAACTCGGATCAGAGAATAGTTAGTATGGATGTGCCAGCAGGAATTAAAATTTGGGCAAGCTTGAAAGATCCATGGGCTAGTGGAATAAAGTTGCAAGCTTTCATTTCTTTTTTCTTCAAACCCTGATCATTATACTGCCATAAATTTGTATATTATTTTGTAAACCCCATTATCTGCCATAATGTTTCAATTCTTTTAGATAGATGGAATTTTGTTCCTGTGAATAAAATTGTGTTCATGGAAAAAACTAGCCTGCTTGCAGGCGGTGGAGGGTGTTTTTTCGCACAGCAAACGGATCATCGCCGCCATATTGGCCGAGCGTGATTGAGAGCTGGGATCGAATGACAAATGGAGGGGGGAGGGGGTTGGGGGAGAAGAAGCAGATCTGAAAGACCGCCTGCACGAAAGCCCCTGGTTTCTGAGTATCCGCCCACCACGCACACGATTTCCGTTAACTTGTAACTCATTCTTAATTGACCAATAGGAGTCGACGTGTGACAGCCTGCCAATTTTTGATTTGGTTTGATTGAAATGTGTGCAATATTCAAAACAAACTTCGCTCGCTGTCAAATGCAATGCAAAATGTTGGTAAAATTGGTTCTCAGATACGGAAATTTCAATAAAACCAGCTATTTTTGTTCAAAGTTCTCCATGGAAAGGACTGCGACAGTACCACTTTAGATATATATGTAGACAGTTCGGTTTTAGCTTGTTGCGTTCGCCCCATCAGTCTCTCAAAGAGTTTCATGTTGCAAATCCTCCGAAATACATACATTTAATACAAGCTGCTTCAAAAAGCCGTCCAGCACCGCAGTCTGGCGAACCAGAAGACACTCCCAGAAGAGGTGCCATACAAGCGGCTGCTTCCTTTCTTAAAATAATTAAGCTCGCATAAAGATAAATACAGGATCGAAAAAATCTCTAAACTTCAAAGAAAACTCAGATGCAGACAATGTTTTGTCTGGAACTCGATATTGAAGAACTCGTGGCAAATGTTGTGATCGTCTTTCTCTGACAACTCGAAGTCCATCTTAGTGAATGTTTGCCGAAAGAAATGAATGACCGTTGCATAAATGTATTGAGGCGGATTTCTGATTATTTCCTAGTTCAACGGCCGTAAAGTCAATAGCCGGATTGCATCTCTGCAATTTGGTCGACAACAATAGTTTTCAGTGGCGAATTAAATCACGGTTCGTTGTCGAGTTCTCTTTACCGTAAATATCATACTCTTTCCAAAGCCTGTCGAAAGCACAGCCAGAACGGCAAGTTTAAAGTACAGGTCACAATTCACAGGTCAGGTTGTTAAATTCTAAGACAAAATAAAGGCTCTGTATAGCTTCCTCCTGCTCTGTTTTCAAAGTACCTTTACCCAGCCGCGGAGAAAGAAGCGAGCAGCTGTGTTCTCTCTAGAAAACCTCTGGAACTAGGGTTAAGGCGAAGGAGATAACTTTGAAAACGGAGCAGGAGGAAGCTATATACAGAGCCTGATATTTACGGTTTACAAACTTGCGAAAAGAGAACTCGACAACAAACCTCTCGCAGTTCGCCGATTGCCGCCTTCGCGGCTCTTTCTCCATGGCTGTTATCTCTAGAAAATCTCTGCAACCAGGGTACTTAACCTTAGTCTTCAAAAAAGACAAAGCCTTTTGTATTACTCGCCATATTTTATCAACTGCAAGCTCAGTACACAACACTTATTCTAGTTACGCCGCTTCGCAAGGCTACACATATTCCTTTCAGTTTTTCAACACTTGCCGCGATAAGCTTGATTGACACCGTTTCAGCCAATCATATGGACGGGATCTAACTTTTGTACTCAGAAACCAGGGGCTTTCGTGCAGGCGGTCTTTCAGATCTGCTTCTCCCTCTCCCCCCTCCATTTGTCATTCGATCCCAGGTCTCAATCACGCTCGGCCAATATGGCGGCAATGATCCGTTTGCTGCGCCAAAAAAACACCCTCCACCGCCTGCAAGCAGGCTAGGAAAAAACCTGCTATAGGGCTTGGTGACTGTTTCCTAGAATGCACACAGTATTGTCGTGTTCATAGTTTAGAACTAGATAAGATAGTAAATATAAATTAAAATAATCAGGGGAGGGTAGAAATGTTCCCCAAAATATTAGGTTTGGGAAACGTTGTCCCCTTTGACATGACAAATGCCCCACAGATTTAAACTTTGTTTGATTTCTAGAATGAACTGCATTAACAACACAAATATACTATATAGCTGTAATTTATATAACTTTCATACTGATTAGGAATTCTTGTCTAGTTTCCACTGTTTACTTCACTTTACTTGTTTGCGCATCCAAATTGAAATGATAGAAACATTTCTTAATCCTAAATACATACATTAAATTTGTAGATTCCCAATTCAGGGTGCAAAGAAAGTTAAATGCAATAATAAACCTTATGGAGCTAGTGGGCTTCCCATCATGCTAAGTCAATTTCACCCTAGGCTTGCCCAACAGGCAAGTAACACTTTTTGGCATTCTAGTTTGAGGAAGAACTACAATGTAACTAAGACGATTTAAAATGTAATATTATTTACTTCCTTGGCAAAATCATCTCTAGTATGTGAAGCTAGTACATCACAGTTCCAACTTCTCTGAAGGGGAACTGCAAAATCGAATGGATGTTCTTCACATCCTACAAATGGTGGGGGTATTTTGCAAAATGCAGAATGCAAATTAGAAAATACAGTCAACGGAAATACCATGAGCTGCAAACCACATGCTCTAAGTTGTGCTCTCATGTCAAGATGGCTTTGCCATTTTCGTGAGAACTTGTTTACCTGTGAACCCTAGCCACAAGTTAACCCTAAAATATTGTTTACCTGGGAACTTATGCTCACTGACCAGTTAGGGTATGTTTTATGGTTCAGGTTAGGGTTTTAGTTAGTTTATATGGTCAGAGGTCGGAGTCATTCCTGTATTTAGCCACAAGTGATGTACACTGGCAAAGCCATCTTGACACGACTTAGAGCACATGGTTCGTGGCTCATGGTATTTCTGCTGACCGGATTTTCAAGTTTGCATTCAGCATTATGCGAAATACCCCTGCCGCCCTGCAAATGTGATGTCTTTTGTTGCGACTCACTGACAAAAGAATGGATGTCATTGATGCTGAGTTGTACACTGTAAAATACATCAATCCTTGCCTTAGGTTAATGGTACATTTACCAACTTATTTATCACAGTCCTTCAGTCCTATGATGCTTTTATTTGCTATGCCTGCCCAGACATCGAATTTGCAAAAGAGATATTAAGAAGGCTAGAGGACACATATGGAATGAAGCTCTGCATTGACTATCGTGACATACTACCAGGGGGGTGTGAGCTTACTTCATTGGCACTTGCTATTGAAAAGAGGTGTAGGAAGATTATTGTGATATTATCAGGGAACTTCAATGAAGACGAGAGGGCTGATTTCCAGGCAAAAATAGGCCTCTCTTTGTCACCAGGTAAGAAAAGGTAATTTATTGATATTTTTATTTATGCTGTTTTACCACTCGAAGGTGGATGGAGAACCTTAACAGGCTTAAAGCCCTTCTATGGAGGTTTCCTAGGGCCTACGATTTATTGTCCTTATCTTAGAAGATGTGAAGGTCTAACCATTTACTGTATAACATGTACATGTATGGAAAGGCAGCACCTTCTACTCAGTTATTTTAAGACCCTGAGTGTTGGTAATTTTTTTATCAATTAGCTCTTTCGAATCCCAAATAAATTGACTCAAATATGTGTCAGGCATTTTTGATATATTGTGTATTACATATTTTATCCCTTTTCAAAGTTGAAAAAGTAGTTTTTCATCCCATTTTGATACAAACCAGGTCATAAAACCTGAACGAAAAATTATTTCAAAATTCCCCGACACAGTATTTGAGAAACGGCTGTTTTCTACGACTCGTGAAAAATTTAGGAAAATTGGACAAAACTCTAGCACAAATAAAGAGCCAAGAAACAGCCCGATAAAAGATTTTCGATTCATTTCACGGTTGACTAAGAAGTCCCGCCTCCAAGGGTAATCTCATTAACATTAGCCAATCAGAGCGATTCATGTTGTGTTCAGTCTCTGCCGATTACAAAGTTCAGACGAGCCGCAGAACAGAGAAGCTATAGAGTATTTTCACTCAATCCCCAGAGATTCAAATAACAAAGGGCATGGCAGCCATGTTGGTGTACTTTTTTGTTGAGGGGTCAATAAAGTTTTGAGCAATTGTATAGGGGGTCATCTAAGTTTTAATTCATTCATAGGGGGGTCAAAAAAGTTTTAACAAGAGAAGCAGATGAAATGCCCCCCCCCCCCCCCCAAGCCATAAATAATGAACACTCCCTTACTATAAATTAATATAATGCATAAATATATGTATGTATGCATGCATGCAATTCCTTGATGAGTAATGCAAAGCTTTTTCAATAATCAGATTGCTTGAGTATGGATTTATGTTCATTGTTCTTGCAGGCTGCAGACACAAGCGTTTGATTCCTATCAAGTACGAAGAATGCTTAATCCCTACTATCTATAGGTTTATCACTCATCTGGACTACACCAATGAAGATTCAAGAGAGTATTTTTGGGACAAATTGGCCAGGTCCTTGGGTTACAAACCAGTATAACAGTACCACTCTAAAAGTCTATAAATTTTGTATAATTAGCATAAAATAATGTACATAATCCTTGTGTAATTAGTTTACTGTGTGTGTGTTATCACATATTATATATAATCAGATAATATGATGGTGAATTTGTTTCCATTGACCTTTCTTTCTTTATAATATTTTTTTAAGCAGTTATGTTGCTGGAATTTTCTGATCTTGAATCAAAACGGTTATACTTGCTAGCTAATCTCCTGAAGGCTATGAGAAATAGATACTACAAGTGCTAAAGAGATACATACCTGGTTATAGTTTAATTCTACCGCATTTAACTTTTGGCGTAACATTATCAAGTTCATCATAATATCATAATCCAATTTTTATTCTTCTCGCAAGTGCAGTACAGTTAAGATGCTTTGAATTGGTATCGTTACATATAAAGTATTTTTTAGCAAAACTGAATCATCATGGTCAAGCCTGCAAATACCCATAATTGTTTTATATTAATTAGCAGGTCATTTGTCAGGCCAGGAAGAAGGTTTGAGTGGACAAATTTTCTGAGTTTCACAGAGTGAAAATATTTCTGTTTCAAATTGCGGTAGTATCGTCGTGTACCGTTTAACCAACTGCGTCATAAAATTCCCTTTGTTCCCCACGTTCGCTATGAATAATTTGAGACTCAGAAATTTTATACGAATATCGGAATCGACACTTAGAAATTTTAGAACGATTATATGTTATCCTCACTATAAAAAAAATTACCGCCTGAACCGGGATTCCAACCCGGGCCGGTTAAGAATCAATGCAATGGCTTTCCCACCACCAACCCAAACCCTAACCATTAGACCACGAGAGAATTCGCTGATTGGAGTCGTTTCTTTTACCCGATTTATATCAACTTCATTAGCATGTTCATAAAATATTCTATTATAGTATAATATATACTATAATAGCGGTACGACAACCCACCGAGCGCGCGAGGTGTGATTCCCCACGGATCTCAACGGTACACGACGATACTACCCAAATTGCAGTTGCAGATGTACCCTCGGTCAGTGTTCCTGGCCAGACTAAGCTGTAACCAGACAGTACCCCACATTTACCAGCAATTGACCAATGACTAGACTTGTCGAACTCCAAGTCGAACTTGCTTAGTCACTGGGTAAGCAATTACTGGATCAAAAAGCGAGCGCGAGAATCGAAGCGAGAGGCGGGGGCTAAGAAGGACTTTGAGAAAGTCTAACCAATACCCAGCTGTTATTTGTAGGCTTGAATCTTGTAAGGTATGGTTTACACGGTCCTTGAAAAGTTCTTGCATTTTTACAGGTTAAATTCCTTTTTCTTCTTGAAAAGACCTTGATTTCTTACCATAACTCCTTGAACTTTGTTGAAACCTCCTTGGATGCGTGAGATTACAGTAAAACAGCATCGAACTATCGATTAATCGCGGTAGAAAGTCACAATAGTGATGCATCGATAGTAAATCAAACTATCGATAACAGTCGCCGATAGTTTGGTTAACTATCAATAGTTTCAATAGTTTATAAACTTTTACTGCTTTTGCCGTCGTAAAAATGTTTAAATCACCTGTTTAAATTCCAAAGAAAAGGTAAGGCTGCAAAGCCGGAGTAATATGTTTCAAATTTTATCTACAGATCATAGAGATACCAAAACTACAGGTCGTGAGTTGTGACACACATCAGTGACACATGCATGTGTACCTACATCTTGGTTATACAAATTTAGCCTCCTAGCTACATTTATAACAGACTACAGTTAAAATTCCCTCAATATAGTCATCTCTACTCACTTTTGCCTCCAAAATATCGTTAGAGCGGCACTGAATGATTCATCGTGCAAACAAGTCTAAGTAAGGGTCTAACATTGGACCTAATATGGGACCTAATATGGGACCTAATATGGGACCTAATATGGGACCTAATATGGGACCTAATATGGGACCTAATATGGGACCTAATATGGGACCTAATATGGGACCTAATATGGGACCTAATATGGGACCTAATATGGGACCTAATATGGGACCTAATATGGGACCTAATATGGGACCTAATATGGGACCTAATATGGGACCTAATATGGGACCTAATATGGGACCTAATATGGGACCTAATATGGGTAGAATTTTGAGGTCATTAATGTGTGCCCTGGTTTTAATAACAGCAAAATTAAGGTTGCTTTTGTTCTAGGTAATGAGTAAAATATATTTAAACACGACGAATTGCTGAAGACCATTGGTGTTTTTCAGATTAGGGTAAGAACTAATAAAGTAATCAAATGCAGCAGACGATCGAGTAAAGTGTTGAGCAGTCTAGTAAATATATTGTGTAGTACAGTAGTATGACAAGATCAACAGTTGCTGTATCTGTCAGTGGGTGTCTGGTACCATCTGTTATGTGGAATATAGTACCATCTATCTGGGTACCATCTGTTAGTGGGCACACGTATGGTACCATCTCACAGTGGGTATCTGGTACCATCTGTTATATGGAGTATAATTGGAGTATGGGACCATCTCTCAGTGGGTGGGGGTAAGGGACCATAATTATCTCGTTGGGGGTAGTAGGGTATCATCTGTTGGTGGGGAATGGGACCATCTGTCAATGGGGGCCCATCTGTCAGTATGGTATACCACAGGAAGCCCGGGCAGATGATTCAATTTTTACATTTTCCTATTGGAGGCATCGCCACTTCGAACATGGTTACATTTTCTTTTGTCGCTATGTTTAACTAATGATGTCGCCTCGTTACCGACTTTAAATGACTACCGTTCGTCATTTGGAGGTTCCCATACACCGAAGTACCAAAGTATTTTTCAAGTGCTATCCTGATGTTGCACGTGTCCTGTTTCATTTGTCGTGTTACATGTGTCTTGTTGCACGTGTCCTGTTGCACGTGTCGTATTGCATGTGTCATGTTGCACGTGTCTTGTTACACGTGTCATGTTGCACGTGTCTTGTTACACGTGTCATGTTGCACGTGTCTTGTTGCATGTGTCCTGTTGCACGTGTCGTATTGCATGTTGCATGTGTCTTGTTACACGTGTCATGTTGCACGTGTCTTGTTACACGTGTCTTGTTGCACGTGTCTTGTTGCATGTGTCCTGTTGTACGTCTCTTATTGCATGTGTCTTGTTACACGTGTCTTGTTGCACGTGTCTTGTTGCTTGTGTCCTGTTGTACGTCTCTTATTGCATGTGTCTTGTTACATGTGTCTTGTTACACGTGTCTTGTTGCATGTGTCGTGTTGCATGTGTCATGGTGCATAGGGATTTTATGAAAACACGGCGACTCAAGGACGGCGAACAAAACAATAGAGTTAATTACAAAGGACCGATACTGCACGTGAAAAATCATGCAACCGCACATTTCAGTAGAGAACGTGAATGTAAAATTATTGCCTTTTTAGTTCGGCCTAAATGTTTTTTTGCGTCCTATTTTTCGAAAAACCTGAATATCAACAGCAATAAGAGGAAAATAAAAATAAATAAACACAATATTTGTCGAGAAACATTTTATCACGTCCCGTCGTATCAACCATCGCCGTTCTCGTTGCGTAAAGTCTGCATTATTGCCCATTCGTGAAATTAATTTCAAGACTGTATGTGGCTATAAAAGGCATTTGGTTCATAACAAATACTAAGAATTTACTATTTTCTTAAAGTGCTCTAACCCTTTTGCAATTTTTATACACATGAAACTTTGAAAGGTTTTGAGTAGAAATGTTTGGATTACAGAGAATACTCTACGTTCTATTGAATGCTTGTTTGAAATGGTGAAAATTTGACCTCTCCTGACCCCATGACCGCGTAAGAAAAAGCCTAGGTCGATTCCCGATCTTACGTCACCTCATTAATGCATTATTCTCCATGGCGCCTTTATATCACAACAACATCGATATATAGAGAATATACACAGTCTGTGAGTTTTTAGTAAAGAAAACAGTTATTTTAGACAAAATGCTGAATATTTATTCAAGTTATTGCAAAGTCGAATGAATTGGATGACGTAAGATCGGGAATCGACCCAGTCTTTTTCTTACATGGTCATGGGTCAGGAAAGGTCAAATTGTCACCATTTCAAACAAGCATAGAACATAGAGTACTCTCTGTAAGCCAAAAAGTTATTCGCAGAAGTACTCAAAACCTTTCAAAGTTTCATATGTATGAAAATTGCAAAAGGGGTTAGTGGCACTTTAACACTTTTCGCATTTGCTTGACCAGATCTTTGATAGCCTGCGAATACAGCCGTCTCGCATCGGGAACTACAACGTGGCCACCGAGAGAGACGTCTGCCCTTGAGACGGAAAGTTCTATACTGATGACGGTATGCGACAAGGATCTGGACGCGTCATTTGATTGGCTTTTATATAATAATTAGGCAAATGCGCGACGAGATCCTGTCCGCGAAACGTCATCAGTATGGAATTTACCGTCTCAAGACGCAGAGGTCACCCTTGGGAGACACGTTTCGATTGTGGTTTCGGATACGAGACGGCTTTATTCGCAGGCTAGATCTTTGATTGTACGCTGCAGCATGACACAACACATGCAACTTGACACATGCAACATGCAACATGACACGTGCACCTTGACATCTGCAACATGACATGCAACATGACAGATGCAACACGACATGCAACATGACACATGCACCTTGACACATGCAACATGACATGCAACATGACATGCAACATGACACGTGCAACATGACATGACACATGCAACACGACATGCAACATGACAGATGCAACATGACAGATGCAACATGCACGAGACAAGTTTTTTTTTAAATAGCTGCATATGATATGATATGTATTTTTCGTCGATAACACAAGTGGGAAATTGCATAGTAGGTCCACACTGTGTTATCGATGTGGGATAAATGAGTTTCTCAGATTACCCGGTTACCGCGCTGACGCGTCAGACTTTGATATGCGATATTCTATTTACCCTTTAACTTCTTCCCAACTTATGATTCTTGCCAAAGGAACTTTTATTGACCCAAATACCTGAATCTTTTCATAATTGGCTGCAATTCTTGCTTTTTAAAAAGCACGTTATACATTCAAACAGCTAGCTAATTAATTAGTTAGCTAATTAATTAATAGTATATTCATGTATATACATTAGTCATATTAGTTTATATTAGTTATCTTTAGTAGTCATTGTAAATGTTGTATATCTCCTTTTGTATATATACATATCAATGTTGACATGTTTTTATCTTTTTTTCTTTATATATATTTATTAACTGTAATCTTGCACGTACGCTGTGAAACGTGGGTAAATAAATTATTTGATAAGTTCTCAGTTACTTTTCGTTTCGATATATCGTTTTAAGGACTGTTTACCTCGTCCCCGGAGGTCTGTGCCACTGCATTAGTCGGGGAATACGTTTCCACACATTTTTTGGCCACATCTAAAGAGTGATTTTTTAGTGGTTTTTCGTATCTGGCGTGGCACATTTCATGTATTGTGTACATGATGTACATACTAAGTAGGGCGTGTATGACGCACTGTAATTATGCCGTGATTATTATGGCCGCAAATCTGACTACCTGTCACCCCTTAATAAACTATTCGGTATGCACGTCTCGGCCGTGTAGCCGGCGTCGGAATCTACAACAACTAGAACAACAAGAACAAGGTCTGAGCCCCGGCATATCTGAAAACTTAGACAAAATTATACAATAGCGGATTATCAGGAGGACTGTTTTGGAGGCCGGGCGTACAGGGGGTTTCTCGTGACGCGTGATCGGACATTTTTATTTTCCGTGACGCGTGTTATTATAGATTAGTTTAAAAAAATATTCTTTGTGATGCGTGAAACACATCCGATATTCGTGATTTGACTTCCTATTTCAATATTTCCCCCCGAGACCTCCAAATACTCCGAAACTGACGGAAGCACTCCTCGTAAGACAATACGGGGACCTTTAGCAACCAGGACAGCGACGGCAGTGACGAAAAGTGTTTTCTCCCGAAATATGGTGTTTACTATTTCCCTTGTTCGCCTTGAATTGTTTTTCACAACCAGATTTTCGAAAAATATAATGACTATAGAGTTCCTTTCACGCCGAACGAAAAATGATTTGATTTACTTTCTTACGTTCGCGTTGTCTTTAAAACGTACAATTTGGGGTTTTCACGTTGTGTTTTTGCAGAGAACGGTGAAAATGTAGGCGACTGCGTGCATTTTCACGTGCAGTTATTGTATTTTGTAATTAAGGCTTTTGTTTTATGCCGTCGTCCTAGACGTTGCCGTCGTGGTTGCTAAAGGTCCCTAATAACTCGGCCGACGCTGATGTCAAATGTCAAAACTGGCCGAACTGTTGTAAACCCGGTCGGAGTGAAAGCTTGCATGCAGCTTCTATATAGAGAGCGGGATCTCAAAAATCAAAACCTCTCTGAAACCGATCCCATAGCAGAGAATAGAGTTCTCTCTCTGTCCTGGTAAAATACTTACTGCACGTCATTCATCAGCATTAATGCAGAGCTGACATTAGCATAACAATTGTAATGTTTATCAACACGAAGTATCGCTACAGTCAAGGACACAAGAAAGGACCCTCAAGGTACATTTATTCCAAAAAAATATGTTATTACCATTATTTCTTCGCCGAAAAGAAATTAATACAACTACGTCTGAGCTACAATATAAGCTTGGGTGTTTGCGCGGGAAAATATTTGATAAGGTCTATTGGACTCCCTGTGTTGTCATTGGAAGAGAAGAGCCTGGGACATCATGATCGCTGACCTTCATGCAAACTTGTTTGTTGAGAAGTTGTAAAAATACTCGATGTATCCGCTACGCACCTTAACCAGGTAGGACAACTATTGTAGTTAACCTGATGACCTTTTGTATTAGTAAGAGAGTAATTTAAAGGCACGTAGTTATGATAAGAGAGGGACTTGATAATGTGAAGTACTGCACGTGGATGTGTGTGTCCACTGATGTTCTACTATAAAACACTAAACAGTGTCAGTGTCATGGGGCCAATTCAATAAAACTTTTACACACATGTGTATTTTACAGGTCTGGCCGGAAAACAATGACCGGACTTGTAAAGTACATGTGTAAAAGTTTTATTGAATTCAGGCCCCAGCAATTATCATTACTTCAGTGTTTACACATATTTTTTTGACTCCCTTGTAGTATGCCATTTTTGCCAGCAGTTTCGTGCTTTGTTACACATAGAGGGGTGTTGTCACATGTCTTGCAAACAATTATGGACTTATAGCGATAGTTCTTGCCTAGTCCTTGCACATTTGCTACCTTGGCACAAACAACACAGTCCTTCCTATCATCACACACTGCAATTTCATGTTTCTTGTCATTTAATCTTCTCTCATCCCTTTCTGAGGCTGCATATATTTGTGGACGTCTGGCACGAAGACGGAATGACTGATTGCCAATAAGCTTCCTTGCGATATCTAGCCTGTACTCAACAAAGTCCTTGGGAGAGCGAGTGGTTTGCTTCATAATAATGAATGAATCCAGAAGGGAAACCTCAAGGCCATATCCAAATAGTTTTTTCCATGCTTTCTTAGATTTTCTTATCACAGAAAAGTTTTTGATGAGCTGGTCAGACAAATCTACTCCATCCATGTATTTCTGATAACCAGCATGGGCAGGTGGACATGGTACATCTATCTGTTCACCATTTCTGGTTCGGCGCTGTGTAGTAGGGAGGCTGCCATCCTCATTCTTAGGAGGGTGGATATTTGACAGAAGGTATACTGATCTTTTGTCAAACCAACTCATAGCCAGGAGTTGCTCATTCATTCGCCATTTGTAGTGCCCCTGCTCCAAATGCCTTTCTTGTTGTTTGGATATCACTATATCTTTTGGAAATCCCTTTCTGTTTGCCTTGACTGTTCCACAACAATGTATATTGGAGGCCATCAGTTGATTGAACAAGTGGGGATCACAGTAAAAATTGTCCATATACAAATGGTGGTTCAATCCCCCCAGATCAACAGTCAAATCCTTGACAACACGTCGAGCCAAATGCTTTTCTGCATTTTCACCTTCTTTTCCAAGATAAACTTGGAACTTATAGATATATCCAGTTACCGATTCGGATAGGACCCAGAGTTTGATACCCCATTTGGTTGGTTTGTTCTTTATGTATTGTTTGTATGATAGCCTTCCTTTGTGAGGAACCATTGTTTCATCAATAGCAATTTCCCGTGATAGGTTGTACTCTCGTGCGATGTTGTTAGATATAATGTTAAGGAATTCTCTTACTCTGTAAATTTTGTCATACCCTTCATTACCTCGAGGAACAGCAGTTGCATTGTCTGCGAGGTGAAAGTACCTCATCAGTTGTAAAAAACGTGTACGTGGCATTACAGAACTAATTTTTTTAATAATACTCTTTTGATGGAGTAAAACATCTTCACTCCAGTACATTTTTAACCTCGGTAATTTGACAATACCCATCAAAATAAGTATACCAATGAATGCCTCCATTTCCTCTCTTGTCACTGGTTGCCATGGTCCTTTGTGTTTATTTGGTTCTGATGCAATCATGTGATCATGATACTTGTTGGTTTCTCTAACCATTAGGTCCCATAGGTTTTCAGTAAACATCAAATCAAAATAAACTTTATCAGTTTCTTGCTGCTGATGAACAAACCTTCTAGTAGGTCCTGCAGTATCATGATCAAAATCTGGAACTCTAGTATGCATACTATCGTCCTGTGACCACCGAAGTTCTGGGTCTGCATTGACTTGTTGTTGTCTCCCTCCACGGGCTGCTCTTCCTCCACGGGCTGCTCTTCCTCCACAGCCTGCTCTTCCTCCACGGCCTCCACACCTTCCTGCACGAGCTCGCCTTACTCCACGTGCCCCTTTTGCTCGCCTAGCTCCTCTCGCTCCACCTCGTGCTTGTTGAGCAGCTTCAGCTTCATTGTCATTATCTAAAGATCATCGAACACACAATAGTTGCAGTGAATAAAAAAAATTGGCTTCAAAAATACGATTTGAATACTATAAAGTAAAGGGGAATGCAAAGAAACGTGTATTCTTACCAGATTCATCGGATTGGGAAGGCAAATCTGCCTCAGTGAAGCTCAAGTCGTCATTTAGATCACTATCTGAGTCACCCCCACTTTCGTTTGACAAATCTTGCTCGCTTTCATCATCTAAATCACTCTTCGTCATCGTAAAGTACTCTTTGAAGAACCTCTGCAACAGAGAAGTATCTCATGGCCATTTTTAAAGGGACATCGTAAAAGAAACTTCAGAATTTTGAAAGATAACCGATAATTTCAGCAGTAAACACGAAGTGAAGCCTTGAAATCGCAAAATCCAAGATGGTTGCTGCTCCTGTATGTTTTTACTAGAGGGGGGGTCATTATAATGCTACAAAATATTCATATTTCAGAACCACGTGTCATATCGTACATATATGTACGACTGGTCCCTAAAGGGTTAAACATTTACATGAGACCAGTTCGTAACTCAAATCAAGGCCTGTTATAGCATGGCGGAAAATAAAAAATAAAAAATTGATAGGTCTTTGTTCATTTCCCCACCAATTACCCATCTTTTATTTTTGTCCATCATCTTGGAACACATTGCCCAGCATAGTCAATCGAACATTCAATCAAACATACATGTAATTTCAATCAAACTTAAGCCACTGGATTGAGTTTGATTACCAAGCGTTCAGTTGACTATGCCAGCTGGACATCGACAACAATTCTGTGCATGCTCATGACAAAAATCCCAGACTGGTATCAAATCAGTTTGAGTCTACATGGAAAAAAATATTCCTCTAGTATGACTCCAGACTGGTCTGATGAAGCTCATGCTAGCTGGTCCAGCAACCGGAATGAGCCAGACGATCTGAGATAATTGAACATTCCATCCAGTCTCATGTAAACCAAGACTCTTTCTTACAAGGATTTATATGGATCCCAAACTGAACTTGTACTGGTCTGAGTTCATACCAGTCTTGTGTATAATCATCCCCAGTAATCTACATTGTATAGTGATTTCCATAATAACATTGTGTAAATTTGTGGGAAAATGTCATGTATAGCTTGTTATTTTCTTATAGGATAAATGTCTGCTGTCGAGTGGCAACATTATCAAGACACTTGGTAAAACATCATTAGAGTAATTATAATAATATTCAAGAAAAAAATTATTAACAATTATTCACCAAAGTGGAGGTGAATAGTGGTGGATATTTACCAAGCCGCTTCGGCGAGGTAAATATCTACCACTATTCACCGACACTGAGGTGAATAATTGTTTTAGTATATACCACACCAAATAGTTATTTTCTTTTCTGTAAAATGGACAAAAACTTGCGCGAAGTGATCGCTGCTTTGCTCAGAGGTGAATATGAAATCATATTCACTGTTTGAGTATCTAATCAGAGCGTGCGAAAAGTGATATTCACTGGTGTGGTATATACTAATCTAAATTATCCTATAAATATTATATTTCAGCCAATCATATCTCAGCTTTGCTATGCAATACAGGATGTTCTTTCTATGAAATACAGATCGGTATATCATGGCTAGATTAGGACAATCAAAATGCAGGAAATTTCACACTCTTCATCAGCCAATAAGAATTCAAGATTTTGAATACATAATAATATTAGTCTGCAGACACGTCCACTAGTGACTCAAAACTTTCGTTTTCCAGTGAGAAAATTTGCAGTCTATCATCTGGTAACTTACTTTGTTTTCATGATAAATCTTCCCATCAGGTCAAATTGACCCCAAGTCAATTTAACCTAGGTCAAATTGACCTTGAGTCAATTCAACCTAGGTCAAATTGACCCTTTAGGTCAAATTGACCCCAAGTCAATTTAACCTAGGTCAAATTGATTCAACCTGGTGTTTGTGTTTAAGGTAATGTTTTCTTTCTTCATTTATAAAAAGGGAATTTACAACTGTCGGTCACTGGTCGGTCGAAGTGTGGCTGACATGTCGGTCGACAGTCGGTCATATCTCGGTCAACAGTCGGTCCTGTGTCGGTGGACAGTCAGCCAACACATCAGTCGATTTTCCCCCTCCTGCTGTTTATGTGTTGGCCGATAGTGGGTCGTGATATATCGGTAAGGTGTTGGTCATATGTTGGTGAGGTATCGGTGAGATGTTAAGTTATGATTAAACTATTCTGCATACTGTTTTCACTCAAATAAACAGTGACTCATTTGGAATTTTTTATCTGGAACGTTTCTGTATTGGAATGTAACTCAGTTTAAGTAGGAATATTCCTTTCTGTTGCAGTATCAAATGTCCCTTTATACAATTAAATCTCTCTTGGTGACTCATGAAATGCCGTCAAATGCAACGTTTAATATCTTTGTGTTTTTTATTGTCTTTTGTACATCTGCCCCAGCAAGATCGATTACATATATAAATCGCTATATACATGTATCCCACTGTTTTGGTCTGGAACAGGGTACCAATTTTTTTTTAATCTGAAGGGGAGATTTCGCCTTGAATCTGGAATAACAATAACTAAAGGCAACAATAAGGCCATTTATACAAGAGGAAGTTAGTTGTGCCACTTAGCTAAGCTGCGAATGATTAGTATAAATGGGTCAAAAACTGAAGTTTGTGACTAATACACATGTACATGTACAAATGTATAGGCCGAGCTATCCCAATAAATTCGTTGATTCTTAAACCCCGTACCAGCTCCCAGTATTCGACATAAAATAACATTTGAAAATATTGGAGTTGCTTGCTACTTTTACGATTTTTTTATTTTAATAAGCATCAAAGTTTTACTGTAGGGCTCGGTTCTAATTTTAATTCTAATATAATTTATACTCTGCATACTTGATCCAATCAGAGTATTATGCAGAGGTACATGGCTGGGAATAAGGAACTGCTAGTTTATGCTATCTTAAGTTTACAAAGGTTAGTTTTGTACGAAAGCATTGATAGTTGTGACCTATATAACCTTTGAAGTACATATACATTGGCTGAAAATGTCACAGTCACCGATACCTTGGCCGACTCTTGGTAAACTATATTGATAGTGTCGGTGGTCAATTGGCCAACTCTCGGTGTATCATCAACCATGTCGGCCGACATACAGAATAGTCAAGTGTCAGCAGAGTAGCGGTCAACTCTTGGCCAACCCTCGACCGACCATCGACCGATATGTCGGCCGATCGTCGGTGACCAACATGTCGACCGCTATATCGGCCGACATTGTGTACAGTACACATGATCCAAAAACCCAATGGAATTAGGGTCTAAGTGTCTACATTGTATTAGTCTAATAATATCTGTTTCACAGGTTATATTAGTAAAATCACTATGTATAAGTTACTATTATTTGATTATAACTATTCAATGGAGATCCTCTTTTATAATGGGTTGGTACTGAAAAATGTCTGCGTGGAAATGTCAAGCACTAGCTGGCACACATACAACACTTCTGTTGTCACCCTTAAAGAAAACTCTGGTTGTTGGAACAAGTTGCCATTAAATTGTTGACAACATGCATGGTCTAAGTTGAAAATATGAGCTAATTTGGGTGTATCATGGCTGGGTGACATTTTTTTTGTGGTCCCTATTGTTATATGACAAAAGTTATTGTTTTCTTACAATAGGGATTGCCAAAAAACATCATCAGATCCAAAATGGTGCTGCCCGTATGCATAGTTCATATTCATGTCAAAAAAAAATTAAAAACTAAACAATCATTTTACAATTTTTTCAACATAATTATTTTCAACTTTTAATAGACCAATATTGGCAACAATTTAATGGCAACTTGTTCCAACAGCCAGGGTTTCCTTTAAAGTGTATATTTATATAAACCCTAAGAGACCTGTACATGTTGTTATTGATTTGAAAGATTCTGCATTGAGTAATGTAATTGAATCAGATTAATATTCACCCAATAATCACACCTTAAAGTTCACAAGTCCACAACACCCTTTCAAGTTGGCTGTGTACTAAGCTTCATGAAGTAAAACCAGCAACAATTCAATCAAATTGAGCAACAATACCTGAAGATTTTAGCTCAAAACACAAGCAAACCCCTGTCAAATTACTGTTTCAATTCAGGAGTTCCATTTTTACAATGTATATGTACATGTAGGCTTGCCTGTTCATGTATATACAATGTATAATAATTTATTATAACTTTTATTCACATTGTATAGTATAATAATATAATGATTAATACCCTATCTTCTTGTGTCATTATAAGTTGGCTTTGAATTAGGAATAATATAAAATTTATCATTTTCATTGTTCTTTAGAGAACATCATCTACAAGCCTGGGATCTACTGAGAATATGGTAAAAAAACTTAATTTACAGAAAAAGAATTTAAGGCAAGAATTATTCAATACACTGTAAAATAGTAATTATTGAAGGACTGGCAGCTCTAGTATGCAAATAACCTAAGTGATGATTTGAAAAACTTAAAAATCAAGTTTGCTAATTGTAGCTAGATTAATTATTAAGTCAAAATGCATATACATGTAAGATATCCCTTGAAATGGAAAAGGAATTTATATGGCTTCAGTTGAAAGTAAAACAAACAAGTAATCAAACTTGGTCTACAGCAAACCAATTTACTATTGTTTTGTTATTCTGAAGGAGGGAGATCGAGGGCTGGGGTGAGGAATCAGGAGACAATGTTGTAGTGGACTGTATTCATACTAAATTTGCAAGTTTTAATTAGCAGGGAAAATGCTGTCAGTCGATAAAATTGTCATGTAGGCTCTAACCCTTTTCTTTCTGATTGAACTCTGAAACCTTATTTGAAGAAAGGCATAATTGTATATAAGTACTATATGTTTATTATTGTGACTGTTTTAAATGTTACTAGAGGGTTTCAAAATTCTAGATATACAGTAGTGCCAAAAGATTAAAACTGGGTTAAAAGCAGTCAATCTTTTAATCTTCTCTACTGTAGATTGGAGAAGTGCATGAGTAAAACTGATCAATATAATTTGGAAAGACCAGAATCAATTTCAGTCTTGGAATGATACCATTCAGAAGTGTTGTAAGGTTGGAAGAGTGATATCCAACCAGAGAGTTGTAGCTTTTATGTATTCACAGGAATGTGAGATTGTTGTTCTACTTCTGATAATTGTGATTTTTCTGATCCCCTCCGTGATTTATTGTCCTACCATAAAATTCTGAAAGTAACATGCCCCATAAGTATGTAATATAGTTACTCTACCCAAAAGTTACGACTGTTCATTTTGTAACCTGGGGCTCGGCTCAAGTAATTTCAGAAAATAATTACCCTTCCCAATTCTGATATTAAGTTATTTTACCGGTATTTTTCCTTAAGTTTACACCTTAACTGACAGCATGAAAACTCCTTCACTTAAGCCCCTTACCCATAAGCAACTCCACCATGTCCAAGACAACTGAGTCCAAATACACAGACAGTACATAATTATGACAAAACCAAGGCTTGTACTTATCAGTTGTAGACAAAATTTGACTACCTGAAAGTATAATGATCACCTGGATATGAAACCCAAAGTAATAACCTCGCTATACTTTTGGAATTTTAGTTGTGCTATTGCTGCTAGACAATCTTAATTGATATTTGTGTCTGAAGGCAGAATGTGACGAGGTTTCCATGGAGATGAGGAACAAGGCTGGTGTAATCACCATTAACAGGCCAAGAGCACTTAATGCACTCAATCTACCCATGATAAGAAAGATGTATCCTGCACTTAAGGTAGGAATTTAGCTAACTCAACATTATACAGTCGAACCTCTACATAACGGCCACCGTGGGGCCAAAATTTTGTGGCCGTTGTGGAGAGGTAGGGGTGTAATTTGACACCACGTGTTAATGTACTGTATTTCAATCATAAATAACATTGAAACAATAAAGAAATTGACAGATAATTAAGAAAAAGTTTTACTAGTCGAACAGTAACTATTGACTGACTATTTTGAATGCAAACAGTTCCGAACAGTTCTTGAACCATGAATCTGGTTCAGTGCATGTAACTGGCTAAAAATTAAACTCCCTCAATGAAAGTACAGTTATGTATGGAATTTCAACTACTGTACAGTATTCATTTGTTGAGTGCCCATTGTGTAGAGGTTATTTTAAGTGCATTTTTAGGTTTGGGAGAAAGTAGTGCTGGCTGTTGCCATTGTGTAGAGGTGGCCATTGTGTAGAGGTGGCCATTGTGTAGAGGTTGCCATTGTGTAGAGGTGGCCATTGCAGGGAGGTTACAATAACAGTAAATGTATGGAATGATGGCCAGGACAATTTTGTGGCCATTGCGTAGAGGTGGCTGTTGTCGGGAGGTGGCCGTTAGTAGAGGTTCAACTGTAGTAAAGTATAATTATAATGTATGGCCATGGTAATAATATTATGCATGTTTAAAGGTGATGTGTCGTGGTGAGAGCTGTAGGCCTTAATTTATGTTCACTGTCTAGGCCAGCAACAAGGGCATAAGTGACTCCTGATCTCATTCTAAATTCTCCTTCAAATTCTTTGCTTCTAAGGGAGAATTTAGAATGTGATCAGAAGTTACTTATGCCTTATTGCACACAGCCCTGCAATTATTACATATAATTATGTTTATTTATCTTGATTGTAAGTGAGTAACTTTGCATACTAGTTTGAATTTGAGGGTACAATAATATTGTACTTTCAAGAATGAATGAAAAAAAGTGATATTATTGACTTAAATTTTGAAATAAAATTATCTATATGTTTGAAATTTTAGAGGCCATTGTTTTATTTCAAGAACCCTTAGACTATAGAAGTTTAGTGTTTTGTTTAGGTTTTTTTATTTATTTACTTAATATAGTCAATATAGGGTTATTGTATTATTATTTTATTATAGCAATGGGATGCAGACCCCAACATTGGCCTTGTCCTGATTAAAGGGACAGGAGAGAAAGCTTTTTGTGCTGGAGGTGATGTAAGAGGTACTAACAGTGGATCATTCTATAATTACGTAAAATTCCTGTACACTTTTTACATCAATATATTATGTTCTACAGCTTCAGTTTGTGTTTTTATCAACTATGGAACACAGCTAGCAAATGGTGTTTTATTTTGATAAGTAAGATCTTGAACAAGAGCTTGTAGATCATCATGGATGACCTAAGTTTGTAACTGCAGTGCAATTATTGTGCAGGATTCTACAAGTTAGATCTCATTCAACATTCTCCATGATGTAGATTTTGCATAATTACCAATGTATAATATACATTTTTCACATTTCAATGGGTCTGTGCAAGAACTGCATACTAAATGACTACTGATCACATATTTCTAAATTCTTCCTTAGAGAACAAAGAATATCAAGGAGAATTTAAATTGATCAGAAGTCACTTCCACTGTTCTTGCATGGACCTCTTCAATTATGTACAATATACAGACAGTACGACTAGCTATTTATAAAGTTAAATACTCCATTTATTTAGTTTTTATCAGTTCAACTGCCAGATGGATATAAAATTTACTTACATCATAGACACTGCGTCAGCAGGCCCCCCTCCCCAAAAAAAATTCAAGTGCCCCCCCCCCCCCCCCCCCCCAAAGTAGGCAGGTTAAAATGAAATGTGTTTATAGTCATATGTCCAAACCAGTTGTCTACTCTGTACATACCATTTAACACCTGTAATTTTGCTGCCCAGAATGCACCAGATTGCATCTACCTGTACATACATTCAGTATAATTGTCCTTTGGGACCTCAGGTGGGGTACCTTCAGCACCCTCAAATCCCCTTCTACTAGTTTAGCCCCCTGAAGTTTAAAACTACTCTGTCATGGCCATGCACCTAAGCTTCACATTGAATTTTTGCATTTGACGAAGGAGAACACATCCTAATCTTGCAGTGGACTCCCTGTGGTCATGTGTGGGCTACCTGTGCTTTCACAGGCGAAAGAAATCGAGATTTTTGTTTGTCTTGTTAACCTTTTCACATAAATTATCTCGGCCAGGGAACTGGTAACTACATGCTGCTCGGAGCAAAGATCAATATACAGTATCAAAGCCCGAGGAAAGTGTTAGCATTCAACAAAGTCTGATGTCCAAACTATATCAAGTCAAACATGGTTTGTTTTGAAGACAACACTAGCGAAGTTGAACATCAAGTCGGCCATAATTTGTGTTGAACTATCCAGTAACAACCGAGTGAATCTGCAATCGATAATGGTGTTGGCTTTCTCGCTGTATTGGATTCTGCTTTTCGCTGTACATACAGATACCAAAACTGCAGGTCATTAGTTGTGACACACATCATTCCGAGTGTACATCTTGGTAATACAAATTAACACTACATTTAGGCAGAGTTAATCTATAACAGCACTTTGATAATATGCCAAGGAACTTGAATATCGATCATCTGACAGTACAAGGTGAGGGAAATTTAAAGTACTGAGTTCATTGCTGTGTTCCCTTTAGTAATCAATATTATTAAATCTACACTGAATTTCTATTGGGCCGGGACCTGAAACAAGGCTGATCAAAGCCAGGACCTGGCGACCAACATTGATCATAAATTATTCTGCAACTAACAATGGCACTCAATATTCTGCAGCCAACCTTGTTCTGAAGCTCTAAAGGAACTGCATGGGGTGTAGTTAATTGTTTATACACATGCATACATATAGTTTATGTTCTACACTGGAGTGTACTTACATGTAGTATTGTGAATACTAAGAACTGGAATGCAGTTTATACACATCTGAATAGCCGTAGCTATAGCTATAGGGTTGATTGTGTACTACACTAACTCCAACTATTGCTTTACACTGTATACGTGTACCATACAGCAAAATGTGCTACGAATGCTCAAATGAATAATAACCATATGAAACACACATGTACATATACAATGTAGCCACATACATGTAAGCATTGCATCCAATGATTTAATGTTACACAAAGATAATTACAGTTTTATACCCAGATGCATCCCCTTGTATATTAACATATAAGTCAAGACATTCAAAATTAGTTAAAAACAAGCATTTTTCATCGGGATTGTTTACACCGTCCACATCATTGCAGCAATCTTTCAGCCTTTTGTGTTACCACAGGAAGCCCAGTCCTTTCTCTTTCAAAAAATATGTCAAACCCACTTTCAATTGATAATCTATGATTACTTCTAGTTTTAAATGAAATCAATGATGTTTTATGATATGACATGTACCAGCTGTTTTTTTTATTCAGCAATTGCAGATGCTGGATTGAAAGGAGAGCAGTTAACCAAGGATTTCTTCAGGGAAGAATACATGTTAAATCATGCTATAGGTGAGTTTCATTAAGTTTACCATAATTATGGTAACTCACGACTCCACTGACAGCTCATTTTGGGAAGCTACAATGTACATACTGTACATGTATTTCTGTCTTATTACCATTTTTGTTGTCAAAGTGTTACATCACTGTGAAAGTTTGAAGTCACATTTTGGAGAATTGCATTCAGCTGTCCATCAATCAATCACTGAGTCTAGTCTAATACAAAGCTTTCAAACATGTACCACCTACCATGTAGACTTACAGTGTGACTATACTGCAACCAGAGCCACTTAGACAACAAGAACCATGAATCACATTGCAGAATGAAAACAAAGCATTCCAACTTATGTTTATTTGAGCCAATCAGTGTCGAAGTCAAAGTCTTTTGAATGAAGAAAATTGCATGGATACATTGTATGCTAGGATTTGTTTTAGTTGGAATGCTTTAATTATTTTCGTTTTGCAATATTTTGTTTAGTGGTTACTGTAATCACACTTTAATTAAATCTAGGCAGTACATGTACTAGAAATTTATTGTACTTTTATTACCATTTTTGTTGAAATGCAATGTGGAACTTTCAAGTTGCCTTTGGAAAATTGCATTCAGCTAACGCAACACCCACACCGCGGCAAAACGTTACGCGCATGCGTATTTGCTATTTCTTGTCGGCGCGCGGCCGCCCCCAGTTTCCAGCGAAAACTGAAATGAAACAACAGGCACATACCCGTAATTTTAAAATTTCTGCTTAAAAGTATCTATATGTGAACTGTTTTGTCAAAAAATAAGAAAACTACTTAAAAGCTAAGCCTAAGACTTTAACAGGTTGAAGTTTTCTTAATTTGTAATTCACTGTGAGTTTACTAAGTTATAAAATTATTTACTAAAAAAGTTGAAACCCTCGGTAATTTGTATTTGTATTTGATAGCAGCGCCTTCGTTCTTTTGGCCAGCGGAGCATACCGTTTTGCCGCGGTGTGCACAACACCTGACCTTTAGTATTCAGCAAATCTCCTTTATTGGCAACCAAGTAAAATTTAAAAAAATAGGTTGCCTGTCATAAAAAAGTCGGCCTCCATGCTTATTGATTTGTAAATAAGTTCATTGTTTCTATTACAGGAACACTCAAGACTCCATTTGTTGCTCTTATTCATGGGATTACAATGGGAGGGGTAAGTTTGGAGCTTAGGATTTATGCTAGGTTGACCTACGCTGGCCACCTCCTGATCTAAAATGGTCACCAACAATTTTACCACAGCTCCAGGCCACGTGCTACCCTGGGTGCCAGAGGTTCTACTGCCCTCTCTACGCGAATGAGCGAATCGACGAGAAGGCTGGGAGAACCTCTGGGCACGCGAAGTATGTCTGACTCTGTCTGAGTCAGAATTTGAGCCTGGCCCTCTGATTGGCCAACGCAAATTCATTTGTAATGATTGCTGCAATTGGATCACGCCATAGCAGTTTCCAAGGGTGCCATTGTTTTATACCCATTCCATGTCATTGAACCTGCACAAGTTCCCTCAAGCTCCATAACACCTGAAAACCAAATAAAAGGCCATTTAAACCAGCTGACCTGTTCTGTGTAGTGCTTTGGCTCTTTGGAGAGGAAAGTATAATTTATTTCAGCTGTCCGAAAGTGCTGGCTTTTCATAAACCATTGGGGTATTAAGCCCACATGGACAAAACTGGTTTAATCAATTTGCTAGAAAAAGGTTTCCCAGGTGTCAATAAAAAGGGATTAATCTGGCATGGAAGTGAGATTCATACTTTGCGTGCCCAGAGGTTCTCCCTGCCATCTTGTCGCTTCGCTCCTTGCTAGCGGCACTTTCACTTGGCTTAGAGAGGGGAATATAACCTCTGGCATCCAGGGTAGGCTACATGCATGCTGTTGGTGTGCATTTCAATGCACGGTAGGACTGTTGTTATATTTTTGAAAAATTATCGCTTTCCTTTACTCTTGTTACCATTGACTTGTTAGCCCACAGGTAACCCAAGCTCTGTAAGTGGCAACATTTACTAACATTTGTATGGGATTATTTTAGTCTTGGATTTTCAAAACTAATATTGAATAAAAAGTATTTACAGGATGTGTTTATTTGTCCATGGGTTGTGTGTGGTTGCAATTTCAGCATTTTTTGGTGAGTTTTGACCCCAGCAGTTCGGTATACTGTATACCAATGAAAGGTAGGAGACAAAGGATTTTTTAAGTGTTTAAATAATTTAGTTCCTGGTTATCTTTGTCAATATTTTACAAGGGTCAAACAGTAATTATATTCATATTTATAACACCAGACGGAAAAATGACTTACATGTACATCTGCCTAAAGTGAAACTCAGTCTGGGGAAGGGAACTTTTAAATACTCTGCATCAGTACTCTATAATGCTCTTCCAGCTAAAGTTAAAGAGGCTACTTCATTATCTACTTTCAAGAGTCTTATCAAAAGGCACTCTATTTTAGTCTAGTTGGCTTATATGTGTATCATGTGTTGTTTTTTGTGTTTTAAAAATCTTAATTATTGGTAATTAATTGATCAATGAATTAATTAAGCTTACTTAACTAGTTAGCTACTGTTAACACCTTAAGCTACTTGTAATTTCCAATATGCATACCATTATTAGTGATTATATACTGTAATTTTATATTAGTACATTTATTAATATAATTAGGATTTTTGTAAGTTGCATGCAGCTTGTATATGTTGTGGGGCAATTTTGAACACCAGGGCAAATATTTTTGAACTGGGGCAGATACTTTTGAACTGGGGCAAATATGTTTGAACTGGGGCAATTATCAAGATTCTAAAAAGGGATTTGATTTTTTTGGGATTCATAAAAAAGAAGGTTTTTTTTGGGGGGGGGGGGGGAATTGAAAAGAGAAAAAAAATAACCCTCCGCTCCCCAGGATTTTTTTTTACCATCTTCTCCCTTTGTTTCCTTCCTCCCCCTTCTCTCTCCTCTCTCCCCTTATAATTATACTTACCTTTCATTCAGATGTAATACCAACGTACCTAACTCAGCGGGATTCGAACTCAGCAGCTCTGCCTTGACATGCCCAGTTTTCCACTGACTAATGCACTGCACCACACAAGCGCTTGTTGATTTTAACACCACCGTTTATTCTACAAGTGACTAATCATCGAACCCAGTCTCTCTCATTATGCACACATGCGTACTTGCTAACAAAATTGGACTTTGAAACATCTTTAGAAAATATGACATGAGCGATATTAACCCAGACGAAACTGTAACACAGATGAAGTTTGTGTTGACTGCATTCTTTTATGAAAACTGCAGCAACTCAAGGGAAGTAAGAAAGCTAAATCCAGAAAAATACATTGTTTATAGAGATGATCAGGTGTACTTTATTACGGCTCCACTTGTACTTCGAAACAAACTGTGTCAACCAAACCGACTTTTACAGAGTAATCACTCAGATCACTACAGAGCTACATGATTGTAAAATAAAGGCAAAAGAAAAGCGAATCACATCTAACATTTTATCTAGAAGCTATTTAAGACTTCTACGAAAGAGCTAAACAGTATCTCGGTAAAGTCACAAGTGCAGAGGATCTTGAAGTAACCCCTCGTAAGCTTGTTCATGAGACTCAGCTTTTCAAATGGAATATAAAAACACTGACTCAGACTAAGAAATGCTGTATTATATTATCTTGTTCTATCATCAAAGAATCGCCCACAGAGGATGTGAAAAGACGCATAAATGGATTAATGATATAGAACTAACAACAATTATGTTTCACTTTGCCGGTTCCATTCGGAACATTAGGGCCATTAACAAGCAGATTTATTAAAGCCAGTTAAAGGGGCTATGTCATGACACTGCGCATGTATCGAGTAATCGCTCGTTTAGTGGCTGTTAATTGGATACAAACAGTTACACTTTCCTTCCTCAATGCTTGATTGAAAGGATTTTCAATATTTTCCCTGGAGACTGTTTATATACACTTTTTGTTAGTCATTTTTGCATATTTGCTTTCATTTTAAGCAATCCCACATGGCTGAGAGGTTCGTTAGTTCATATCAAAATCGGTGGAAATAGCTCTTTCCGGCCCGGAATAATGAATGTAAAGTCTTACCGTGACACAGCCCCTTTAACACCCCAGTCCAGGCAAACTCATTCCTATTTTACACTATTATAAATCGATTTAATGGTCCTATGAACTAATCCAAAACCTTACCCTATATTTAAAAAAAAAAAAAACGTCAACAACAGGTGCTCACTAATTTAGGGTTCTTTAGGGCTATATAATCACTGAACAACACTGAAATATAATGCTGTGAATTAATCCAAACCCTTACCCTACATAAAAATAAATCCTAATCAGTCAGTGAACATAATCTCACAGGTAAACAACAGGTTTTTAGAGCTAATTGGTGACTATAGATCATAGAGTTCATAGGTAAACATGTGAGTTTGTCTGTATTTATCAAAATACAATAGCTTACCCCAATATAAAAAAAAACCTAACCAGTCAGTGAACATAATCTCACAGATAAACAATGGGGTTTTTAGAGCTAATTGGTGACTAGAGTTCACAGGTAAACATGTGAGTTTGTCTGTATTTATCAAAATACAACAGCTTACCCCAACAAAAAGAGACTCTGACCGGTCAGTGAACATAAGCTCACAGGTAAACATCTTTGCGGCTAAAGTGAACAAGTTGCACCGTAAATACGTTGTCGGTAAGTGGTTGGTAAGTGGTCGGTTCGGTAAGTGGTTGGTACATGTAAGTGGTCGGTAAGTGGTCGGTAAGTGGTTGGTAAGTGGTCGGTAAGTGGTCGGTAAGTGGTTGGTAAGTGGTCGGTAAGCTGTCGGTAAGTGGTTGGTAAGTGGTCGGTAAAATTGTGTCGGTAAGTGGTTGGTAAGCTGTCGGTAAGCTGTCGGTAAGCTGTCGGTAAGCTGTCGGTAAGCTGTCGGTAAGCTGTCGGTAAGCTGTCGGTAAGCTGTCGGCCGACCACTTACCGACAACAAATTTACGGTGCAACTTGTTCACTTTAGCCCATCTTTGCCCCAGTTAAAAAATATTTGAACCAGTCATCAAAATTGCCCCACAACATATATTTATTGTATTATACATTGTAATTACTTTTAGCTATGCAGGGGCCCCTCTGGATACCAGCCTCGTTGCTGAATGGGCTACCCTGCTTAAATAAAATGATCTATCTAACGAGTTGAACTGACCGCACACCAACGGTTTCGGTTTGTCCCATTTTTAATTGTCACAAATCAAAATGGCTACAAATTAGTGATTTGGTGGAGGTCTTCAGCAGCTAGCCGCTTGAGAATGAAGGTTATCTCGGATCTACTGACTGAAAATGCTTTAATATTTACTGGGCGATACAGTGGCGAAGGCAAGATGCGATTGTTTGGGATTTTCTGGGTATAAAAGTGCCGATAGTTCGACTCGTTGAAATCGTTTGTCTCCTACTCCTACCTACATTTGTAATGCCATACAAAATATGTTAGTAAATATTGCCACTTACAGAGCTTGGGTTACTAGTCCTGTGGTTAGCCTGAATTTCCGCCATCTCCTCTGGTTCGTTCCTCAAAATACACAAAATAAATATTTGTAAAAAAAAAAGTATTCATTTAAATAAATATTTATATAGCATAAATTCAAAATGAATATATTCAAATGCGCTTCACAAGGTTATTTTTGTGATATGGACTGCTATTGTGGTGCAATGTGCTGCCATGCAGTTTACAATCATGAGTAATTATCATTGTTAGTAGTACATGTACCTCAGAACACCTGGCTGTTATGTCAGGAGACAATCCCCTACTCTTTCTCAAAATAACACAACAGGTTCTTTCACGTCCCCTTTGTATAGATTAGAAGAGGAAGGAGACAAGGCCAGTGACTTATAATAATTATTATACGTCTCTGCCCAAGGATGCAACTGGGATTCAAACTTCCAACCTCCCACACTCTAGACCATGCTAACCAGTGAGGCGGTAAATTACGACTTGAGCAAATAATCTTTTGCTAGAATCAAAAGATTGCAATGATTTTTGCAGATAAAATGTTTCACTGTTTCACTTTCCTCCCCCATCTTTGAAAATGTAGGGCATACTTTCAAAAGAAGAGCTCAGACTTGCGCATGCACTGTGTATGACAGTGGGCCTTTAAGAACATCCAATGTCCAGGGAAACTACTATACAAATAGTGTGTCCGTCGAGGAACTATTGGCTGATAGTTGCCCGTGAAAATTTGATATTAAAACAAATATAAGCCAGAGAATGCAGTTTGAGTGCTTATATGCTACATGTAGTTTTAAGAACATCAAATTTCCAAGGGAAATGATTAGCCGATAGTTCCAAGACAGACACACTATTGTCGTTATTGTTCATCAGAAAATATAATTATTTGTCTTCTGCTCTCAGCAGGCACTATCACCTGGTAGTTTGCATCTGCGGACAACAACTATAACCACGTCACATGATCTCTTTTGGAGGTTGTCCAATACTCTGACAAATTTATGCTTAAAGCATTTTATTGTCAGTATTGTATCAACATAACAATAGTTTAACAATACAATACAATAGTACAACGATGCAATACAATAAAATACAAAACAATGCTATGCATAAATTATGCCCTTTTTGCCACTGAGCACTCGCCAAAATTTTGTGGTGAACTATAACAGCCAATAGTCCCGAGACAGACACACTTTATTGTCTTTATTATTTAACACAAAATTAGTGCCCATGAGTGACAATTATCGCCTAGCTGATAGTGCCAAGAGGTGGACCAATGGGAGCGTACAAATAATTTGTGGTGAACTAGGACACCAGTCCTGATACTTTGCATCCATGGATGACAACTATCACATGATCAATATCATCAAATCAGAATTGGAGAGAATAAATAGTATCAGTGGGGGTCGCCTCGCAGCGCTCGTAAGATTTGCTCCAATTTGCTGCGACCTTCACCGACAAACAATAGAACAAAGATTAATAGAACAAAGCATACAATAACATCTATTGTTTTGGTTATCCAATCAAGAAATATGTTCCGAGCAGCTGCGACCTTACCCATCAGTGGAGGACTATCTGGCCAATGGGCCTGAGCAAAATAACGTGTTTAACAATAGTTTGCATCTGTGGATGACCACTGTTGCTTTGTGTGATTAATTTGATCCAATCAGAATTGAAGAATTAATTTAGTGGTGAACTGTATTTTTATAGTAACAAATTAAAAAAACAATAATTATAACATGGTGCCATACATAAATACCATGTATTTTTTTATAGACTCTAATACAATACCGTGTGTACATTATTGTTTGAAGTATTGTTTTATTGTTGCATTTTTCTTTGTCACTCTTTAGGGTGTTGGTCTATCAGTCCATGGTCATTATAGAGTTGCTACTGAAAAGACAACATTTGCTATGCCAGAGACTGCTATAGGTACAGAGATATAGTACAGTAATGCAGGACATATTTTGGCCACAGGGAGGGGAAAGGGAAGGGGCACTTGCATACATGTAATTGCATAACCAATGCCAGGTTAGGTATGTGGTTTGGGGGGAGGGGGTTGGGGGAGGCAGGCAGCATCTGCAGGACAGGTTCATGCAGCGACATGGAACAAATGAACAATACAGCCCTTGGAAACTGGTATGGCATGATCCAATCCTGACAGCAGCACTCGTTAGAAATTAATTTGCTCCTGACCAATAAGAGGACCAGGGTCAAATTCTGACTCAGATAGACTCAGACATACTTGGGGCACCCAGAGGTTCTCCCTGCCTTCTTGTCAGTATTGCTCCTTTGGCTTGGAGAGGGCAGTAGAACCTCTGACATCCAGGGTAGCTGGATGGCAACATTCTTGTAAATTAATTTCCTTTAAAAGCAGACCCAGTTTGTGGAAATATTGTAATGAAATGTCACAAGAGATACATGTACATTCGTATATGTATGGTTTGTACATGTAGGTTATTAACCAAGCGTGAGGTCCGGATGGGGGGATTTTGGTTCAGTTATTTTTTATGTGTGTGGACCAAGCCCAACGGGAAAACAAGCAAAACATGCAAGCTTGCATTCAACATGTACCAGTCTAATAATACAACAAGAATATATATCAGTTCAAAGTGAGGAGTTCTAGAGCAGCATTTAAATCAATAGGACTGTCATCGTTGATTTTTTTCTTGAATAAAGACTTCAGTTACTAGATAAATATTTCTTGTTTTTATCAATAAAGTTCCAGATTTGAGTTTAGGTTGTCCTTTCCCATCTTTTCTTTGGTGTGTTGTGGCTGGTGTTCAGAAATGAATTCATGAAATTCTGAAAATACAACTTACTTATCTTGGTCACACCTTTTTTCTGTGTTTCTTACATTAGTTTTGGCAAAAGGTTTGTTATCGTACATTGTGTATTTATCCTGTTTATCTAATGCATTGAAACTGCATTTTCCATTGATTTTTTTGTGAATGTTTCCTGTGGAAACAATAGTGATTTACCATATAATAAACAAAATGTTGTGGCACTTCTACATGACTTGTATTTGTTTGGGAACATTACATGAGGCAGCATGTGATCATAACTCACTCTAACATCTGTAAGTCCTTTCTAAGTAGAGTGTAAGTATGTCTACAGTTTGACATTCTACAGTATGTTAAATAGCAAATTACTGGGGAAAGAATATTGAAACGTTCTGTTTATTTTTCCTGTAGGATTCTTCCCAGATGTTGGTGGGTCTCATGCCCTGCCCAAGATGGCTGGCAAATTAGGGATATTTCTTGCTGTAACAGGTAAGGCTACATGTATGATAGGCAATTTATCTGTTTAGATATATGCCTTAGAACCTCCACTAAACAAAACAATAGTTTGCTCTCAAACTTTCCTTATGGATGCCTAAATATACTGTGTTTGTCTGCTGTAAATTGTATACTAGATGTCATTTATAAACCTGACCAATTTTCCTGTCCATACAACTCATTCGAATTTCCAGGATGATGCCATCTTGATCTTATGACATCACACGGTTGCTCCTATTGTTACATACACAACAATAAAAGCTATTGTTTTCTGCCTTCCTAAAGTGCAAGTAGCGCCATAAAACAACATTAACTCTTTTTGCTCCAAATTCTATTTCTGATATACTTCAGTTGTCTAAATTAGTTTTCTTCGAGACTGGAGTAGCAATTCAACTAGAATAAAAGTTACCTGAATTACGGAGTTGATTCATCTTGCAGGGGCGTAGCGTGCACTACGCACATACGCATGAGCGTACACTTTGAGACGAAAATTCCCTGTTTGGCCTTGTAATTTTTTTACGAGAGGGGGCCCTTAAAACCGGTAGCTACTGCACTTGTGTGTACAACTTGAAAATGCCTAGCTACGCCCCTGTCTTGTGATATGTCACAATTGAAAGCTATGGGATTTTATTGTAGTAGTTCTTTCTTGGAAGGGAGTTGATTCATCTTATGACGTCACAGGATGCACGACTAGTAACCAAAATTAGGGGGAAATGTCAGAAATGTTGTTCTTTATCAGTGGCGGCCATGTGGAAGATTACCGATCATGATCATGAGCTCCATATAGATAGCAGTAATAGTGTCACCCCTGTATAAATAATTTTCTTTGATCCTAATGGATCTGAGTACATGTTTCCTCAGCGGTAATCATGCACTCAACACTATATACATGTACCACAATTCCCTCTTTTGCTCTGACGAAGGGCTGCACTCGAAACGTCAGCTGCTTGCTCTCCACAGCGGTTAGCGTACCTTATCGACTTTTAGTTGATCATACCAGTGTTTATCTTCCACGGTGATGCAGATCAACACTAGTTGTCACAGGAACTAGTCATCCATAGTATAATTAAAGTGACTTGGCTTAAACGCAATGTTTCTGAATGTCTTTAATTTGTTTCTGTATTGTAGGACACAGATTGAAAGGCTACGATGTCAAACACGCTGGTGTTGCTACTCATTTTGTAACAGCTGACAAGGTTTGTATTTCTTACACATGATCTTACAGATATCACAAGGCATTGTACAATGAAAGCTGGCCAGCGAAGGTTATAAGTACTAACTAAGTGTAAATGCAAACGTTTGCACTTAATTTGTTATAGTTAGTACTTACATGGATAACCTTCGCTCATCATCAGCCCCTAGATTATGTGTTCCTAGGTAATCAGGCACTTTCCAAGATCTGCCACTGCACAGGCATTCATGGTCTTCCTGGCTGCATCATGAATTTTATTAGTAATAGTCAGTTCATTAAAGCAGCCAGGAAAGTGTTGTTACCAATAGCATGCAAGCACTCATCTTATAACGGATTTGCTTTTTTCTTAATTTCATCTTATGTATTTTTTTTCATATTTATTATAAAATTATGGTTAGTCTATAAGCTAGTTTGTCAACATTTAGCTTCTTTTTTTGTTCATTAGTCGAGATATCTCCTGTCTATCAGTTCAGCTATTTTTATTTTCTGGAATATCTTAATATAGTAGTTATGCTTTTAAGATTGTAAATATTTATAATTATTTATATTTATTATTATATACATGAAGTTATTTAACTTTTATCTATGTAGCTCTATAAGCAAATGAATAGCTGCCTAGTGGATGTGTTGCTAATAAACCTATTACATTGTACTATTAATCCATCTATAAAACTGGCTGGCCAAACTTTTTAGCCAACTAATTCTATTTTTATATATTTAAACTGGAATATATATCACTTCAATAACCAATGAATTGAGCTTGTGATCCCATGAGAAAGCCTTTACTGGAAACAGTCACATGCTGATATATCACTTCAATAAGCAATGAATTGAGCCGTTGTTACCGGCTCAATCCTCTACCGAAAAGGAAGATAACATCGGCTTCACCGAAAAGGAAGATCGCATCGGCTTCACGACTTCTCCCATCACTCTCTCTTCGTCGTGCTCATGGTTGATCTTTTTATTACCGGTATAAGCAGTCGGTAATACTTGTGACGCTTCGTCAAACAACTGCTGTAACATGGCTGTCAAATCATCCCAGGCTGCGAGGGGACTCAGATTGTAAACGCGCTTGAACAAAAAACGTTTATTCGCGCACAGAAAACGCTTTGCTGCGCTTTACCTGACGTTCCAAAATGCGAAGAGGCACGTTTTCTGCGTCAGAGCCTTCCTCGTCGTCATCGCTCTCCTCCCCCACTCCTTCCAACTCCTCCCCCACTCCTTCCAAACCAACCCCCTCCCGCTTGATTCAGACCTCCAAAGAAGCCAAGGAATCCTCTACCGAAAAGGAAGATAACATCGGCTTCACCGAAAAGGAAGATCGCATCGGCTTCACGACTTCTCCCATCACTCTCTCTTCGTCGTGCTCACCCTCGGCTTTACTGGAAACAGTCACGTGCTAATAATTATATCACTTCAATAACCAAAGTAGTATGAGTACACTGATTTGTTCGACACTGTGTCTGACGGTGGGTGGGGCTTAAGGATTTCATGGGTGCACAAAAGATTTTTGATAGGTGTGAGTGAAGAGGGTGAGTGTCTGTTGGGGTTTTTGGCGGGAAGACAAAGGGTGGTCTGACGGTGGTGGGGGGAAACAAAGGGAAAGGTCATGGGTTACGTGGTTGTCGATGTGGTGGTTTGTGGTGTGGTTTAGAGAGGTTATTTTTGGCATTTAGTGCGCTGGTCATGGCGGTGGCCACGTGGTGGCCACGTGGTGGTGGGTCGGTGTGGTGACCGCAGGCCACGTGGCGGCGGGTTAGATGTGTGTTGGGAAAGCCTTGGGGCGTCGTGGTGGCGTGGGTTAATCTACATGGGTTCATCTGGAAGTGAGACAAGGATTAGATGGCAGACGTAGAAACTACGTGGGTTCAAGGTTGTTCGTTAAGATGAGCTGAAAGAGCTGGTGGGAAGATTGTTCGGCGAAGAAACAACAGTCAACATCAGTATGACGAGAATCCTTCTTATATATGTTTGTGCGACTATATTGAATCCGAAGGGGATGAAAAAAACATTGGGGTGTTGCACGTTTCGGCGAATTGTAAAGCGAATGAAGGCAACGTGACAGGCGGACGAGATGTGGCGACTTGAGGGGCTATGTTGGCTTTTAGTGCCGATGAGTGAAGTGGAAGATCCTGTGGAACTGGCCAAGCTGATGATTGAGTGGGAAGTGTTGAAAGATGAGGAGGAGAAAGAGGAAGAAGCATTGCAGCCGGTTAATGTGGAAGATGTCGAATGGCTTCGAAGGCATGCAAAAATCAAGTATGGAATTGCATTGGCTCCGGATGAGCTAGATTGCGAGGGCTTTGAGGAAGAACGGGCATCATAAAATCAATAGCTATATGGAACTGGTGATGTGATCGGGACTCAGATTGTTCTTGCACAAAGTAAAACGTGCTTTGGCGCCGGCATTATTGTTGCTGGTAGGATCAGTGTCGTCCAATTGACCTGGTGTGTCGTAATGATACGCTTCAATGATCACCGGTTTCACAAGATCTGAACTCAGGTTGAGAACTTTGGTCAGGTAATTCCGGTAAGGGTACGTGTCGGTGTGAGGTAATGAGTTTGCAGATGATTTGCTTGAACAGCGTGTGGGCAATGTTGTTCTCATAGTTGATCTTTTTATTACCTGTATAAGCAGTCGGTAATACTTGTGACGCTTCGTCAAACAACTACTGTAACATGGCTGTCAAATCATCCCCGGCTGCGAGGCGACTCCGATTGTAAACGCGCTTGAACAAAAAAACGTTTATTCGCGCACAGAAAACGCTTTGCTGCGCTTTACCTGACGTTCCAAAATGCGAAGAGGCACGTTTTCTGTGTCAGAGCCTTCCTCGTCGTCATCGCCCTCCTCAGAATCGGAATCGGCGCGACGATACCAACCCCCTCCCGCTTGATTCAGACCTCCAAAGAAGTCGAGGTTTCCTCTACCGAAAAGGAAGATAACATCGGCTTCACCGAAAAGGAAGATCCCACCACTCTCTCCTCGTCGTGCCCACCCTCGTCGTCCCGCTCGACCTACTCGCCTTTGCCCACCTGTACATCCTCGCCCTGCTCGCCTACGTCTCCCTCTTCGGAAAATAAGATGCCCAACTCGGAAAATAATATGTCATTGTTTGAACCCCTCGCTGAATCCTCCTCTGGACGAGGTTCCACAGATTCGTACTCCTCATATCTCCATAAGACGTCCACACCCTCGACCATAAGTTCGGCCCACCACCGAGAACGCGACCGTGCCAATTCCTCGTGAACCTTTTGACGTTCATGAACGCACGGTCCACCGTCGATATCACATCGAGCCAAGACTGCACGCACGCGCGAACTGATCGTTACCACATCGTCCTCGGCTAATCCACACGTGTGTTCGAAAGGGTCTATAGTCAAAGCCCAACACCCCGTACACGAAAGCCGTAACGTAGGATGTTCGTAATCTTCTATTAAGCCGCACCAAACTTCCCTATTGATACTACCTAAATAAAAAAATAATTCTACTAAAACTGATTCCATAACATGATTCCAAAAACGTCTTCACGTACATAAGAAGAAAGTTATATTTATCTTTGCGAGGTTGGCTACTTTTTTATGTACACTATTTTGCGCCACGAGGTTGTCGTGTTAAGTGTATGACATCACTTCCGCTGAATACTGAGAACGGCTTCCAGTAATGGCGGACATGATTTTACCGGTAAACTCTCCTAAAATGTTGTGGCCCATTTAGGAATATTTTTTTACTATTTCGGATATTTCTAACACTGATTGACCTATTGTTACTGAAACAGTGGTAAATCGAAATGGTAAATTTTCGTCGTAGTGGCACTTTAAATAAATGAAGTCAAATATTTGTTTGCCATCCAGTACAATCACGTGATTACATCCAGTACAATCACGTGATTACATCCTGCAACAAGGCCCATTGTAGATTAAACAAAGGGTACAATAAAACGTTTGTTGTTGCTGTTATCTTCTTGGCATAGTCACAAGATGTTGAAGATTGAGATGATAAATATAAGATGGTCCAATGTGACTAGTTACTGCCTTAATCTTTTATTTGATTGTGAATAATGTCCTTCACTATTTGTGTTCAGTAAATTAAACACTACATATTTTATTGATGTGTAGTTACCAGAGCTGGAGTCATCGCTGCTGAGTTTACCTGATCCGAAGCACGAGACAGTGCGGCGATTGCTTGACGACTTTGATAGACAGGTGATTAAAACTGATAGTAATAAGATAATTTATTATCATTATGCATGTGGCTGTGTAAACTGTTATTGGTTAGTTTGTACCATTAAACTTTCCTGTACATAATACAAAATTGATCCAGAGCTTGTACTGAAATTAAATGAGCCATATAAGAGAATAATATTAGCTTTATTTATTAACTTGTTCGCTCAGTCTGTACTGTAAGATCCTTGTGTTTTCTAAATGTAGTTCATGGTGAAATATGAAAGTACAGGGACTTTGAAATGTTTAAATCGTGTCCATATTAACTGGGAAACTAACATGTCAGTTGTAAAGAAGTGAAGTAACATCTAAAGAAAAAAACTGTCTCCAGTGGGACTCGAACCAACTTCCTCTGAACGCAGACTCCAAGTCCTCTTCCCCTTTATACCAAATACACTACCGAGTCACTTGTTGAATTCTCCAGTCCCAAAAAGAAGAAGAATCCATGAGCGGGATAACATTCACAATAGTTCAACAATACTCTTAATTATAAACTATAGAAACAATGCTTACATAAAACATACCTGCATGTAATAATTAATGAATAGTATACGAGTCACTGATTTCACATGGATTTTGAAAACCCCATTGAATTCTGTGACTCTTACATTAATCACTACTTCTGTAATCATTGACTGCTAGCCCATTACCTCCATGTGTTCTCTATAGTTATAATACTATTAGCTAACTCAAAACGTATTTACACCTTGAACTATTTTTGCAGCCATGTTTCCTGCAAAAAAAGTTATCTGTTACCTTGGAATTGCATTTGGGGGAAAATGGAGGACAAAATAGCCCTTGTATTCGATTATGTTGTCTGTCTTTCCTATAGATACATGTATCATTTCGTAACTTGACAGACACTTTAACTCATAATACTATGCAAAATGGTGTGGCATGTTATAAATTGTAAACCAAACTCAAGCAGTGAAACAGTTAATAAAGTAGCATTAACTTCAGCATGTGATTCTAAATCAATGTATCATGAAACGTTCTGCTGTCCTTCATCATTGAATAGTTTCAGAACAGAATAAAGTTGCAAAACAGGCAACAATTTGAGAGCTCTTTCCTGCCTTCTTGTGGGAAACCTGTCACTATAAATAGACCAATGTGTACATACGCTGAACCATAGACATATGGTATGGGAGATGGCTGCTTCTGGGCTCCTGCTGTAGCCATCCATCCTTTTCCTTTCTCTTCTCATGACCTCCCTCTCCCTTTCTTCTCCCTTCATCCCCCACTCAGACAATATCCCCACAGATTCAGGAGGGAAAAGGAAGGATGGCTAGCAGTCAAGGTATTTATGTCAATGATGTATTTCAAGTATTGAATGATAATAAAATTATTTTCAGATAATTCACTGGTAAATTATACAGTCGTGCCTAATAGATTGAAGTGGTTCAGTTCAATTTACTTGGGAAAGTAATTTAAATAATGACTAAGAAATTTAGAACAGTCCCGTTATCTCAAACCCCGGATATCTCGAACTTCCCGTTATCTTGAACTTGAGGCCAGGTCCCAAGCATTGGCTTCAGTGTAACACTGTTATCTTACCCCGGATATGTCGAACCTCCGATATCTCGAAAACCCTGTTATCTCGAACCAAATCAACGTCCCTCGAGAATATTTTCCTTCAATTTTACCCCCGATATCTCGAACACACCTTAATTTTAGTCAAAGTCTCTAAATCTTTAACAAACATCAATTGTTCTGTATCACGCATACAGCATTACTGTTTCGAAAAATAACACTTAAGATTTTCAGTATTTTAGAACACGAGTGGCAGTCCGTGATCAGTACTATATTTCAATAGTTCTTTAAGAATCTTGATAAACGTTTACTCGTTATGTTCGTTATCTCGAACGTTTTTCCTGGTCCCCAGGAGGTTCGAGATAACGGGACTCCACTGTAGCTTCACACAACAAAGTTTGAAGCTTGACAGAAGCTTTCAGCTATCATCCACTATCTTTCATCAGCTCATGAAGGCTGGTCACGTGACAGCTGCGCATGTGTACTTGATGTACTTGATGTGTTAAATTGATTTAATTAATTTCATTTCAATAAATCAAGGCTGCATGAACAGTAATGCTTCCCTTCATTGTTGTCGTGTTTAACACAGTGCTCATCAAGCCTGAACCAAGAGTTTGTTCTCCAGGAACACATGGACAAAATAAACAGGTAATACATTGGTGTGACTTCATAAGGTTGTTGTGTTTTTAGTACTAACACAACTAGAATCATTAATAAAGTACTAGTTACAATATGAGTGACCGAATTGTATCGGATATACAATGGCGAGCCGCTGCCGAGTCGTTGTATATACGATACAATTCGGACGCTAATGTTGTAAACTACTTGTGAAATGAATAGATAACTAAAATCTATTTGAGGCTTTGCATCGTACAAAAGCAAAGCAATGTGATATCATTTTACAATACACTGTAATTAGTTACAACCACTAGTGACTGTATACTCTTCTGATACAACCACTACTAGTTTGTAATGGGTTTACAGGGTATGCATGTGACCTGAACTGCGCATTTGGATAGGCTAGCACTCTTATGAATTATTAATGACTTTTACAAGTACTACAACATGCACACCACCCCTCCCCCCTACTTTTATGACGTCACATAGGCATGACGTCACTGTATGTATGGTCATATTAAGAATTTCATTTGGTGTCCATTTAGAAACAAACGCGGCTCAAAAAAGCTGGCACAATCTACCGAAGCTAATTAAATGCCCTGGACGTGGGTGCCGTTCGCTCTGACAACCCTTGTCATTTAAGTCGGACCGCTTCAGCAATTTCCGGCTATTTTTAACACAACCCCCCTCCGCCATTTCAATGTTGGTTTTCGAGCAGACTGAAATGTTGCCTTTCTATCCCAACATTGTGAAGGGGGAGGGTGGACAAGCGAAGTCATAAAAGATGCCCGCGATGTGTCGGAGGAGTTCGTTCAGTGTTCTGAATAGCCTTATTTTGTCGGGCGGTCCGTACTTAAATGGCGAAGGTTGTAGTTACAATATCAGTGACCGAATTGTATCGGATATACAATTCGGACGCGAATATTGTAATGTACTTATGATATGAACTTATGATATGAACTATATAAAGTTGATGAAAAGCTTAAAATAAGAGTTTGGCGCTATTGGTTACGTCACGGACATGCGCAGCATGCACAAAAACAGGTCCCACATGGGAGAGACTGTGTGTATGCATTAAGACAGCAGTACTACATGTACCTGCTCATTTTACCCAGCCCAGGATAGGGGAGGTCGGTGTGAGACCTTTCTCATACTAACCCTAGCGTAGTTAAATTACCTGTTAATCACTTGATACAGGATTCTAGTTAGCTTAGTATTCCGCTCTATTATACAAATAGAATGTGTCCGTCGAGGAACTATCGGCTGTTATAGTTCACCACAAAATTTTGGTGTGCGATCATTGGTCGAAAGCGATCACGTGACGTGATAGTTGTCATCCGCGGATGCAAACTATCAGGCGTAGTAGTTCACCACAAACTAATGGCGCGCGTTTATTGGCTAAAAGTGATCACGTGACGTGATAGTTGTCATCCGCGGATGCAAACTATCAGGCGTAGTAGTTCACCACAAACTAATGGCGCGCGTTTATTGGCTAAAAGCGATCACGTGACGTGAGTTGTCGTCTGCGGATGCAAACTATCAGGCGTAGTAGTTCACCACAAACTAATGGCGCGCGTTTATTGGCTAAAAGCGTCGTCTGCGGATGCAAACTATCAGGCGTAGTAGTTCACCACAAACTAATGGCGCGCGTTTATTGGCTAAAAGCGATCACGTGACGTGATAGTTGTCATCCGCGGATGCAAACTATCAGGCGTAGTAGTTCACCACAAACTAATGGCGCGCGTTTATTGGCTAAAAGTGATCACGTGACGTGATAGTTGTCGTCCGCGGATGCAAACTATCAGGCGTTATTAATATAGTTCACCACAAAATTTTGGCGCGCGCTCATTGGTCAAAAGCGATCACGTGACGTGATAGTTGTCGTCCGCGGAGGCAAACTGTCAGGCGATAGTGCCCGCTGAGCACGAAAGACAATTTTGTGTTGAACAATAACGACAAATAGACTGTGTCTGTCTCGGACCTATCGGCTGATAGTTTCCCTTGGAAATTTGATGTTCTTAAAACTAGCATATAAGCCCTCGAACTTCGTTCTCGGGCTTATATTTGTTTTAAAGACCCTGTGTCCGAGCCCATGGTGCTTTGCGCCAATGTTATGATTAGTTTGTTTATCAACGGCCGCATAAATTAAAGGCCAGCTTTTAGGCGAACTAAAATGCTCTCGATTGTTTATAAGTTTCATAAAAGAAGTACCCATATACTTTGGATAACGAATTTCATAATTTCTACCGGATTAGAAACCCAATCGAGCCCACGAATTTTCTCCGGATGCTTCGAATATGATTTTAACAGTACTCGGCAGGAAGCCAGTTGTTCTGTCACGAGTGTGACTTTTCACAACTCTACAAGCAAACACACACTCTTGCTACCTTGTTTTCATGTTTCTACTTTCCTTGCGAATGATATATTTTGAGTGTAAAATGAAATGTCGACTCGTACTCGAGTCAACTCACAGCGAAGTAACAGCTGAACTCGGCAGATTGGACTTTGACCCGCGATCGTAGTTTTTCTGGACCTACTGGAGGATGAAAAAAAAGGTTAAGGACATTGCTTTCTCTGCTAATAAAAATGCAAAACATATACAGATACGTCGTAACACCTCAGTGGAGCTTAGCCATGCGAAATTATAATTACGAATGATCTTGATGCCAGAAGTGGTTGCATGCTTTGTGCTTTGTATTTCCAACGAAGCCCGCCCGTCCATTAGTGCAGCAAATCCCCGGGAAACTCACGTAGTAGTCCTTTTGAACCACAAGTGTTCTCTTGTAGATCTAGAGAAAGTAAAATGTGGACTGCTGAAGGATTATTTGTCGAGTCGCTTCGCCTCGCTGTCTCGGTCCTTTCTCCGGAATTCCTCTACTCGCCACTCTAGTCCGGGATTCGAAGAAATATTCGAACTAAAGTTTCATTTTAAAAAGAATATATTCAAAAGTTAAGATAAAAGAAAGTCAGTTAAGCATATATACCTATGAATAATTACACGATGGCCCAAACTAGGGATGGATTTCGAAAGATTCGAGAGTCACATAACAAGAACAACGATCTTTCTGATTTCCGTAGCCTACGGAAATGATTTGCGCGCGCAAAGCACCATGGGCTCGGACACAGGGTCTTTAAGAACATCAAATTTCCGCGGGCAACTATCAGCCGATAGTTCCTCGACGGACACAGTCTATTTGTATAATAGTGCCTGTTGAGAGCGGAAGACAATTTTGTGACGAACAATAACGGATCAATCACGGTTTCTGTGAAACCCCCACCCCTCCCCCACCCCTCCCCCACACTTCACCCTAACCTTTAATGGTCAATCATTAATAGAACGATGCATATCCAAAGGAGGGGTGGGTGGGTAGTTTCCCAGAAACCGGGATTGAGCCGAAGTAACTTGGCAACAAAAAAAATTTGGAGGCTGCGCCGTCCCTGATCATTACTTAGTAGCGACTGGGTACGAGTCTGATCAAGTGGTGCGACTGTTCTCATGTTTTAACATATCATCTGTGCATCAATAAGAGGACTGGCCCACGGCAGAATGACACCTATTTGTTTTATACAATAATCAGATAGTTAAAGGAGGCTACAAAATGATTTCATGTAAAATATGACGTCGTCATCTGTGCATCTGTACTTTAATAATACATGGCTATCTACCAATCAGAGCGGACAGTGTGACGTCATCTGTGCATCTGTACTTTAATAACACATGGCTGTCTACCAATCAGAGCGGTCAGTGTGACGTCATCTGTGCATCTGTACTTTAATAATACATGGCTATCAACCATTTAGAACATGCATTTCACACTGTTTATAACTGTATAAACTGTAATGAAGAAACAATCCTGTTTATTGTAAAGGACACAGGACAGTTCATGTAGAACTTGCCAATGCATTTCTTATATGGATCATCAAAAAAAAAAATTTTTTAACACTCAGATGTTTTGACAAACCAACCATGGAAGGTATCATGGCTGCATTACAGGAAGATGGATCAGATTGGGCTAAGAAACAGGCCGAGGTAAATAAATCCTCAGTGAATAGTAGCCTCGTCCCCAGCGTGGCTGGATATTGTGACGTCACTGCTATTGTTTAACCCCACGCCAAGTAGCCTGGTCAAACCCTCTTGAAAGAGAAATCGAGAGGGGTCTATGAAATGTACGGGTGAAACCTAAGTCGAAATTTTTGCGTAGGTACTTTACGTTGGTCTAAAACATAAATTGACAGGCTTCTTACTCGGAGTTAACCAATTAGTCACTCCTCGATTCAATTCGAACGTTATGAAATACTCAATAGCCTACAGAGGACTTGTGGTATGGAACGCCCTCCCTTTTAAATACTACCAAGCGACCACTATTTCAGCCTTCACCGAAACCGCTTCCAAATATGATCTGATAAGAAATCTGGACTTTAATGAAATATCTGTGCAAACTCAGTAATAGAAACGTAAGACATATTTAAGATTAAGCCATTTTGGCTTAGATTTAGCATCATCGCTCTATTTATTGGTATTATTATAATTCCAGTTATTGTTATATACTAGCTCCAAGCTTTAAACTTTATCGTGGATAAATAAAGGTCATTGATTGATTGAGTCAAAACGGCCGCCATTTTGGAAAAAAGGCTTTGCATGATGGGACGACTGAGTAGAAGCCTCGAGACGGGACTAAGATTCAAATCTATTTTAATTTGCAAGTTCTCGCAGTCCTCCTTAAATTTATCAAATTTGACGATACATATATTTCATGTAATTTATATTTCATCTAAAGACCAATCAATGTATACCCTAAATTCTGAGTTGTATCTTGATTGCTTTGTATTAATTACGGCGTGACACAAATTTATGACCACTTTTACTGTATTTGCATACTTTCGTGCACGTGCTAGATTATCCAATTACATACAAGCGGCTTGTTATTTGTGGTTTCGTTTGTATGTGATTGGATAATCTTATATGTGGCCTGTGCACGAAAGTATGTGAATATATTAAAAGTGGTGATACATTTGCGCATGCGCTGTAACGCTTTACAGTTTGTTTCCTTTTATCTCAACAGACATTGAATAAAATGGTAAGTTGGTCAATTTGTTTCAAATATTCTAATTCAATTACATATTTTTATAGTACTTGTGATTGCTAATTGAGTCAGTTTAATTTATAACTTATATATTCTTAACACACTGGAATTATAATTCCTCATATTTATACATGCTCTTCCCAATACTACCATCGACTGATGTAGTCACCCACCTCAATGAAAGTAACTCTGCGACTGCTGGAAGAGGGAGCTAAACTACTGGACCTTGGTGAATGTCTCAAAATGGAATATAGGACGTCCCAGACATTTATGGTAATAAATTGAAATACTATTGATTGTTGTAGCTTTAAAGTACCTATTAGGTTAATTTTTATACCACTAATATCAATAATGGTTGTTTCAGGTCCATTAAAATTCAGTTTTTTTATGAGTTAAAAAGGTTTATATTTTGAATATGCTAATGAAGGAGGCATTAACTGTCATTTATTTCTCCTTGTGAACGAACCCATTTCCTGATAAGATAACATGTTTGGTAAAATCATTGATATAAGCCCCAAATATAACATGGATGTAATTGATCTCCGTCAGCATGTTTTTGTATAATAAATGATTCCTCCTTCGACGTCACACATGAGAATATTGGAAATATGTACTCCAAGACGCAACACTCACATCAATAAATGTTATACTATTCACCTATTTACTTGATATAGAATCGATATTACTGGTATACAATTTGACCTGAGAACATGTGATTTTATTAACCCACCCTTCACATCATGACCAATTTATTGAACTATCTTTTTGTTGTATCAGGACAACAAAGACTTTTATGAAGGAATCAGAGCAGGTGAGTGTGATGTTTTTACTTAATTTGTCAATGCAAGTCTACACACCCAAACAACCACAAACGGGTCTTCAAACCCACCTGTAGGCATACAAGTACATCATATCCTCTGCTGAATATTAAGGCTGCATTCGATTGACCATTTTCCGGCATAGGAATACACAGAATGATCACTACAAATAGTTTATATCGGGATTCTCAGCCACTGGAATACTAAATGTATTCTGAATATCATGTCAGCAAATGTGTGTAGCTTACAGTGCAAAATGTGCCAGACTATATTCATTTATTCTTATTCTGGAATACAATACGGTAAATCAAACACGCCCTTGCTACCAAACATGTCGCTTTTTATGACAGTCTTGGGAAATATCAGACTTTTTAAGAAATTCACTTAATTTTCCAATAATCTTGCTTACAGTTGCGTCTACGAATAGCAGTTTCAGCGGTATTGACCCCAACGCCTCACTTCAATGTAATGAAGCGCTATTCAAACTGTGTATCTAAATTAGTTGTGCTGGTTTAGGAGGGTGTTGGTGTTATACACGGGTAAGACTTCATGTTATGGACCTTGTTCACACGGCGGCCATGTTTAATCCCAGGAGTATAAAAACCTTTGTTTTGCACGCGTGAACTCGTTCTGATACTGCTCAGTACGAGGCTACACGTGGGAAATCTATTGTTTCAAGCCAACATGGCCGCCGTGTGACAAAAGCCCATGGCACACCACGATTTGTAGAGTAGTTCTAAAATGATTTGGGATTGAAAATGGTGGTTTGGGTTGCAATGAATCGTGGTGTGGACCTAACATGAAGTCTCTGCCGATGTGACTGCATTTGGGTCAATACCGCTGAAATTGCTGTTCGTAGACGCAACTGTAATATTTCCTATTACCCACCCTAAAAAATCAAGCAATCTTTAAAATGTTACCAATACTATTTATTATATTTCATTTCATTTAATAGTGCTTGTTGACAAAGACAACAGCCCCAAGTGGAACCCTAGTACCCTGGAAGGTGTTTCCAAGGAAATGGTGGACTCTTATTTCAAATCCCTTGGAGATAGGGAACTAGTATTATTATAGAGAAACGACATTTGTAAAAATATATTTCACCGGCACGCTTTGCGCGCATAGATCAACCAGGGCCCGGTTCCTGAAAGCCAGATTAGCGCTAATCCAGAGTTAATTACCATGACAACTTATGTTTTGCCGAGAGTTAATCTAGGATTAGCGCTAATCGGGCTTTCAGGAACCTGGCCCAGATTATCAAAAGCGCTTGTCACGTGACCTTATTTTCTCAGTGTTGTGTGGTTGAGGCACACGTTTCACAAAGATCTCGAAAACAAACTTTTGAAACGTCAGACTAAACAGGCCTAGGTGTTCAGTTCCACACCTGACAATATTGAGTCCACGAATAGCAGTTTTAGCGGCATTGACCCGAACGCCTCATTTCGACGTAATGAAGTACTATTCAAGAATGATGGTTTCGATGGCGCTTCATTACATCGAAGAGCAGCTGTCGGAACTATAAATGGTGTTTTACTATTCAAATAAATGTAATACAAACGAAATAAATCATTTATTTAACGTTGGCTTTTAAGATTGGTCAATAACGTCAATTCCATACCCCACTGCCGTGCGGCAGGCAGCCTTTCCTGTCAAATCCCCACCCCTCCCCCGTACCAAATACACTGTTCAAGAGTGGCACTAAGTTTCGCTTTTATTGTTCTTCTGACTCTCGTGTGTGCCTACTAACCCAGAAAAACTAAGACATTGTGGCCACCAACAACAAGAGATAGTTATTCATAACATCTGGCTACAAATCACTAGTGATGATTTTCAGTACAAAATAGATTTAACAATGTTCTCGTATTAAAATAATGTGGAGAAATTCTCAACACTATTTTCAAAAGTATATCAGACTCAACCGACCCGAACCCTTAATAACAATCACAGGTTGCTGGTTTGCAAGTGTCATTCTGCAGATGATTGAAGACCTTACACGAAATTTCCGAGGTTTGAATTGTGTCCCAACAAACATTCACAGGTTTGAAATAAAAGGCTTTTGGTTCAATTTAATGGAACTCGTACTGAAACCGAATTAAATGTTGAAGTTTCGGTGGCCATCTTGGTAGACAACCTTGGTTTACTAAGATGGCCACCCCCATATATTTTACGACTTCTCATAATTAATCGCCAATAACTCTGAAACGAAATGCTCTTCTGCTTAAACATTTGGCCCGAGATGTAGTTTTGATCTCTCTATAAAAGCTCTCAAAAACCTTTTATTTCGTTTGGGAAATCGAAAATGTTTCGTGACTACTGAACCTCCGAGTGCTTGTTATTCACTTGTTAGTTTCCTGCAGCATGGAGGCGTTCAGCGACATTCGTCCAGTTAATGACATCATAGATGGCCTTCACGTAGTCTGGTCTAACATTCTTGTACTGGAGATAATAGGCATGCTCCCACACATCTATGCCAAGGAGGGGAACCAATCCTATGCAATAGATTGCCAATTGTTTAACAATGGAGCGGCAAGCTAAATATCCTACTTGTCACAGACACTTGAGGGGAAGTAATTAAAGGGCGATTTGACTGAGTGACACTCTGCGCTCTTATTTACATTCGCTTTTCGAGTTAAATTTTACGTAGAGCGTGCGCCGGTACGGTACTGATATTAGAATAAAACTCAGATTTGATTTGATTTCTCTCCGGGGTTATCACGCCCAAGCCGTTGACCTCAAGTTCGATTCCCGGCTGTTGCATCACAATTTTGTTTTCGTTTCCCCGCTTGAAATATCCTTAAGGACGGTGCCTACTAATTGCAAACCAATGTTTTCTAAAAATCTATATGGATTGTTTGAAACCCCTAAGGAGCTTTTGAAATCAGAAAAAAATTTATGGGGTACCCATACGTTTAAGAGATAATTAAGGATGAAAATCGAAAAAAGTGCTGACTCAGCACTTTTCTTTGACCGAGAATCTATTTTTTTATTCGATTAATATTTTGGATTATCTGGCAAAATATTAGGAGAAAAAACGTTAGACATAGCGTTCTTCACAAAGGATTCCAATCAAACCATTTATCTTACAATGATTATCATTTTTTGTACAAATTTTGCTTTGTAAGCCTCATTAGTAACCATGAACAGACACATATTTTTTGCCGAAATGGACATCAAGTTTCAATTTTATAAAGACAAAAAATATATGTAAACGTTGTTTAGCTTCTATATTATAGATTACAAAAAGAAAACAATGGGGGTATCCACGCGTTTTAAAAAGTTATGTGGACGGTAGGCCTCTATCGCTAATTTTATTTTCAAAAATTGACATTTTTTACCAAGGCCTCCCTAGTAAGTCTGAAAATTGGTTTCTTTTATTGCATTCTGGGAGATTTTCAAGATGGCGGTGGGGAAAAGAGTTAGTCCCGTCTTTCGACTTTCTTCATTGAAAATCAAACCTGTTGCTGCTTCCTTAATGTTCTCAAACCCCACACAGTCCTTCCTTCTTCATTCTTCTTTGGGTTTCCAAGAGGTTTACCCGTTTTCACAAAGCTTATTTGACCGTATTCACACATTGTTTATACTCGGCCGAGTCCATCTTTGGAGAAACTGACGAAACTCGAAAGCATCGACAGGCCTAAAGCACAAGGCGCTGGGCGAAAAGACAGCAGTGATTCATGGCAGTCCAAACAACCTTCATTCAATTGGTCGGGTAAATCTCCTAAATCTACGATTCTTCGACCATCTCCCCACGATAAATCATTGAAATGGTCGGCTGTTTTAATACCATTTCAGCTGAAAATTGTCTTTCGTGGCCGTGTAGTGGAATTTAAAGACTGATTTACCAAATCGTTCATTTCTCAAGCATATTTTCGACCGTATTTTAAAATCCTTCATCTTTCTGTCTGTAAAATTACACAATTAACACAGCTTTTTCAAAATTGTTCTGCAAATGGCCTGTCTCGCGGGATGACCCGCGGGACGCAAGATGCGCAGAACGGCGTGCGCGCTGACAATAGTAGGCACCGTCCTTAATATCATTCACTTTCTATTTTATGCCAATATTCGTTGAAAACAACGACAAAAATAATCATAAGTAACCTTCAAAAACTCATGAATAATTCATGACATTTTGTCCAATCAAATGAAGCGAATCACTCGCGTGCATGCTCCTTTATACCCGATAAAACGCAAGGGTCCTTATACAACTTTTCACTGTACGAGTGTGGCCCTATATAAAACTTCATGGTTGAGGCCTTTTCCTTTGATCCTCATGAAACCAAGGGTTTAACCGTGAATCTTTCTAAAGACCCTTACCGGAAATCTCAGTTCATGAGATGAGACTCGGGGGAGGGATATGAATTCTGTCCCAGGGGGAAACGGGGTTAATGATTGAGACTGGAATTTCTATTGATGCTTCAGCTTTCTCATTGAATTGCTAATTAGGATGAACGTTTTATGTAAAGAATACTAATGAACATGAAATTCTATATAAAGTTTCATCCTAATTAAGAATTCACTGATAAAGACCCAAACTGAGATAGCAAAAAGTACACGGAACATAAGGTACCTAGATAATAAATATCAGCAGACTACCGAGATACGCAGATAATATTTCTAAAATGAAGTTATCCAACTACTTTCGGTCTCTCTGACCATCCTAAATTGCGATCCAAACGCCTAAACTCTAGAAAGACAGTGTCTATTAGAGACATGAGGTTAAGTACAAAGCAAGCACTTAGAAGATATTTAGCTTCTCTGGACAGGTCACACATCGATGCTTTAGACAGCACTGAAGATAAGCCGACATATTTTAACAATATCATTCATATTGGATTGGATACTATTATGCCTTCTAAAACTGTGAGATTGCACAAAAATGATGCTCCCTGGATGACAGGGTACTTGAAATCATTAATCCATAAGCGCCAAATGGCCTTCACTCAAAATCGTCCTGCCTTGTTCAGATTTTATCGTAATCGTGTCAATAGGGATCGCAAGCGCTCCAAGTCTAAATATTATCAAAGCAAGGTCAAGGACCTTAAAAATAGCGATTCAAAGAAATGGTGGTTTGAATGTAAAAAGATGTGCGGTATGTCCGGACCATCTACTGATATTGTATCCAAGTTACTTCCAGGGGAGTCCCCTTCACAAGAAACTATAATTGGTTTAGCAAATCGCATCAATACTGCGTTTGTTGAACCTCAGCAAGGATACCAACCTCTGCCTTCAGCAAATAGATTTGATACTACTGGCTCTACTCTTCCGACGATTTCCCTCGATGCTGTTGAGAAGTTGCTTAATTCAGTCAGCGCATCTAAAGCCTGCGGTCCTGATAATATACCCAACTGGATTCTCAACGAATTTTCTCATATTTTGGCCTTACTGTGTGCGCGATCATTAATTCTTCACTTAAAGAGGAACAATTACCTTATATCTGGAAGTGCGCCAATATAACACCCCTACCAAAAAACTCCTCGATTGATGATATTAATAAAGATCTCAGACCTATTTCCTTAACGCCTACTGTCTCTAAGATTGCTGAAGAGTTCGGGTTAGTAAACATGTCAAGCCAGCAGTTCTCAACCACATCCGTCCTAATCAGTATGGCTGTATCCCCAAATCTTCGACCACTCACGCTCTTGTCGGCCTTATACACAACTGGTCAAAGGCAACCGACGGAACAGGTGCAGACGTGAGGGTGCTATGTTTAGTTTACAAGAAAGCCTTTGATCTAATCGATCACACCACCCTCGTAACCAAACTATCAAACTACGGCATCAATCCCTTCATCGTCAATTGGATTTGCGATTTCATAAGTAACAGGTCACAAAGGGTTAAACTTGCTAACGATTGTTACTCAGAGTGGATATCAGTACCGGCTGGTGTTCCACATGGGACTAAACTGGGACCATGGTTATTTCTAGCTATGATAGATGATCTTGATGATCTTGATGATCTTGATGTTTAGTTCCAATTATTAAACCAAACTCAAAGCCGTAAAAAAATAAAAACGTGCATTAAACTTACACTGAACATCCTCTTCATATTTTGTGCCGGAGTCAAAAAATTAGAGTGTGCCGTCATGTCAGTCATATCGCTTTCCAAGTCTTGAACTTTCTCGATGTCAACCACGACACCAAATCCTTCAAGTGCAGCTTCTTGCCCAAGCTTGTTCTTTGCCACATAATGCTTTCAGCATTGCGAAACGCCGCTTCAAACAACATAGTATGGTAATTTATTCATGTCATTCCCTTGAGATGTTCGTAAATCGCAGGCGGTGATTACTCGAATATTTTGCATGGCGTTGTGAATACAATGGTTCATTAAGTAACCATTATAGGTTTTGAAGCCGTTTAATAAACTCGCTGCACGTGTTTTATCAGGTCTAAAACTCTCGGGCTGCGCCGTCCAGTTTTAAACCTGATAAAACTGCTGCTTGTTTATTAAACAGTACTTAATAGCGAAATATCTACACGTTACCCAGTTCCCTATTGCGTGAGATGCCTCCCCCACTCTGTTTTAGACCTACGACTGAGCTTGTTTACCGGAGAGCCGAGTCAAACGATGTTCGTGGTCATTCTGTTTTGGATTCTTTTGGGATTTCAGGCCTTCCATTAAGGCCCGCTTGTGAAATTTTCGTTTATCGTTGCCTATGAGGGAGAGTGGAAACGAATCGCGCTTTGTCAGATCATTAAGCTTGCGATAGTCTACACAAAACCGACCACGTCCGTCTTGTTTCTTATCCAATACAACTGGGCTTGTCGAAGGCTGAATCACTCCTTCTAGCATGTCCCTCCACCAATCCATCCATCGTATCTCTTCGTTCTCTTGCAACTCTATAGGGGCGTAACCTAATGGGGCGAGAATCCCCAGTGACGATATCGTGCTTTACTATGGAAGTACGGCCTAATAGCCTGAATTTCAGCCGTCTCCTCTGGTTCGTTCCTCCCGAGAGAGACGTCTGAATCCAATAGCCGACAATGCCGTCCAGTGACGTCAAGGCGGATTAACAATTTAATTTATGCAAATAAAACTGTCACGAGCCATCGCTTGCCTTGAGAAATTATGTAAGATCATGCCGGCCAAAATAAAAGCCTTACCTATATATATATATATATATATATCCATCCATTTGCTTCTCAAGTGCCTCTTATGTTGTGAAAACCTTATCGAAGCAACAAATCGTTATATTATATTTGGAGGCAAAGTACAGTTGATCTTTGTCTTTCCGCTGATCTTTGTACATGTCTCGCGATCTGCCGTTCGAATCTACACAGCTACGAGATATTACCTATGTAAATGATGCAACAGATAAGTAGAAAAACATGAAAGTATAATGGAGAATTTTCGAAGAAATACGAAGACTCTTGCGGGAAAGAACAGTTCCTTGAAGAGAGTAGCGACATTCTTTACCACTGCGAGTGTGAACAAATAATCGATTATCAACAACCCGGCCCGCGGACGCGACGCGATAAAATGTACATGTTTACAGGACAGTCGGCCGGTTATTGTGCAGGACACTCTCAATCCATTTCCAGATGTTTTCCTTACGAATTCAAGGTCTTTGCCAAAGACAATCACTCCACTGAAACTCAACGATCAACAATCGCGAGTCCAAAGTGAATCATACCGTCTTCTCGGCTGAAAATTATGATAATTGTGCGAAATTATAGAATATGAACCAATCAAAGATCACTACCAGGTTTTCTGGTAGTGACGTCACTGGACGGCATTATCGGCTATTGGATTCAGACGTCTCTCTCAGGAGGAACGAACCAGAGGAGACGGCTGAAATTCAGGCTAACGGCCTAACTCTTTAGAGCTTAAGGCAAAGACGTCCCGGAATTCATGTAAGAGTTCCTTAAGTTGCTCCTGTTGGTCAGGGATCAGAGTCGAATTACTTAAATCGACAGGTACTTCCTGTCCCGTGTCCATAGTAGGAATTCGGGCTTTCGATGCATTTGAATTAAGAGCAGAAACCTGAAACCCCTCTTCCATTTCTTGGAAACATCCTATGGATGTAGACTGATAGCGTGTACATAGCTTAGCGGTTGGATTTAAAATTCAAATAGGAACTGTTTCTTTTTCTGAAACTCGCACTACGGCAGATGCTCCTCCAAGCACAGGCAGCCCAAGCTCTGTATTTGCACTGTGTGACTATTATTTCACAAAATTCTCAGATAAAGAAAATAAACTAACCTTAAGAGTTTGTTGTTGTCCTGTTGTTTCTCTGGGGTCTAGAAATGACGGTTATGGGGCATTTCTCTCACTTTGGGTTTTTCTCTCTTCTCTGTCTAAAAGAAAGGAAAGGCTGCACACTCAAATTCAGACCACAAGGCACTTGAGGCCGATTTTTCGCACGAAAACCCGTCCGATAGGCGTAATTTCCTCCGTCAGGTGAAAGGTAGGTAGTTTTTCTTACCCCAGAAGTTTTCAGACTTGAGAAATCATTATCCTAACTCTTCCAAATGAACTCATTTCTTTGAAAAAGCCCTCTCATTCTTCGTCAGAAACTACGTGTTTGCTGCTATTCGGTCATGACCGTGGCAAACTCGGCTTTGTAGCCTGGTCTGCTGACAAAATTCCTCTTTCCGGCAGAGGGACAGTCAATAAATTGCCAGATACGTTACTCTCTCCCCACGGGGTCTAACGTGCCGCCTATTGTACTGAGTAGCCAATCGCGTGGCTACAATTTCAAACAAGTTGACAACGTTTGACGACGGCTAGTTCCCAAAGATTACGGGCTCAGAACTTATACATTATATACCTTATTTTGAAACTTGTCTACAAGTAAATCGGCTCTATGGTAAAGTGGTTTAGAGCGCGCGCCTCGAATCCAACGATTCGGAGTTCGATTCCATACTGATTATCTGAGAATTTTGTGAAATAATAGTCACACAGTGCAAATACAGAGCTTGGGATGCCTGTGCTCCAAGACCATACTTTTCCATCAGCTGAGGGTTTGGTTCTACCAGTCCAATCTTATTTGGTTCTACGCCTTATAATTTGGCGGGAATTACTGTTTCCGCCCGCGGGGGAATTACACAAGTAGTAGCTATGATAACTCGATAAGTTGGATAAGGGTTTTCGACCCACTTCACGAAACTCCGGATTAACTACGGAAACGGCTGCTCCAGTGTCAATTAGAAACTTGGAATCAAGGCTAGGGGCTACCCCTTCAACTCTAAGATCTTTTGGAACTTCAATAGAATTTTGTTCTATAGAAGCCAGAAGATGTTTATTCGCATCACTAGGCCTTTCTGCTAATATTTCTCCGGGACACTGTTCAGTGGTCACTGGCTCTTGTATGCCTTTGGCTTCAGTATGATTTTGATTTACATTATTTTCAGGAAGCGACAATTCTGCTTCCTGTGGGCCCAAATCAGGTCTTATATCCGCATTATTATCAATGTCCGCTATACTGTTGCCCCTCGGGCCCGCTCTGTTAGGAGTATTTATTCGGCCTCTAGGCTCATTAGAACATGCTCGGCAATTGTTTGCCAAATGTCCAACTCGCTGACAACTGAAACAAACAGGTCGTCTGTCACTTCTACATTCTGTTCGGAAAGTATTATTTCTAGAGAACGAGTTGCTACCTTGGGCTTATGTCCTCCCTCCCTCCCTGGGGTACTTGCTGGTTATTCCTAGACTCCGCACGAATGTCTCTTCGGAACTGGCGGATTTCTTTGCGCATCTCAGCCTTTAACTTACCTAATTCTGAAGCAATTAAAGGTGTCTACCGCTGCTACCTTCTTAGATTGATCCTCCTTATCGGGGATTAATTTGGCCAAAAGCTAAAGGAAGCACGTCTTATCTTCTCTTGAAGATAAGCTTTCCGAATCAACAGTTTGATCTACGGAAACCTAAAGTCTAGCTAGATTTTCGGCCTCTTTCCAAGACTTCTCGTTTAATGTCTTCACGTAAGCCCTGCACAAAATAATGCATCTTGTCTTCACCATTTACTTTTAAACGGCAGCATGCTTCACTGATAAAATCAATAAAACTCTAAAGATTGATTAGCGCCTTGTTTGCGATTAGAAGGCTGTTGCCTCAGCTGATAGTTCATGTCGCTAGATGAAAACGTTTTCACAAGGGCAGCTTTTAACGACGAGAAATCCTCTCTGGTCGCGGAGCCTAGAATAAAATACCACGTCTCAGCCGGACCCAACAAATTACATGCCAATTCAGCCGCAGCTGTCTTACTATCTGGTGGCTTCCCTTTCAGAGCTAACTGGTTACCAAACCTGGGTAACCACCGATTAATTTATTCATTTTCGTGGCCACGAAATGGTTCTAATTTCTAACGTTTCTGATTGTTTGGTGGGTATTTATCGAGAGCCGCTTGCATATCCAACATCAAGTTGTTTTCTAGCTCCTTTTCTTGAGATTTCATTAAATCTTGTAGAGACTTTTCCCTATCCAAATATAATCCTTGGAGCGTTTTCTCTTGACCTGCCAACACTGTCTCTAAAACTTGTTTAATGCCGCAGAACCATTATCTCATTGGTCTGGATTTTCCTTTTCTTAACCACAACCTTGGATTTGACCGATTTAGTGCTTTTTGTAACAACGGCCGTATATTCAACTCCCAAGTACTGACAAAAACTAGACTGTTGGTTATTTAGCAATTCAGCCCGTTTAGCTTTGCTCATACATATACACTCTAGTTCACTCGTAATATAGCCTCTTTAAGCTAAAGCGGAAAAACGTGTGTCTAAAATACCACGTGCCAAACCTTATCAATTCCTGAACCTCTATGGTTCCTTTTCACAACAAGAAACGGATCTTGACGAACGCTGCCTTAAATATACATAAATCATATCAACAACAATTTCCCTGTACTACCTATCACTTCTAAACAAGCACAATCAGTTCAATGTCAAATGTTCTTCAATAATTTGCACCTTTAGTCTCATTTGTTTGCTTCTCTGTTTAGGTCACTTGCGCTTAGGCATCTTCTTCTACTTCCTCTTCTTCCTCTTCTTTTAGTTCTTCGCCTCGGCGTTGAATTACTCCTCTTTCAGGGGAGCCGGCAGTTTCAGTTGGTTTGGCTGTTGCGGCTATATAGCAGCCGAATTCCTGGAAGAAAATCTCTATCGCCCCTTGTTGGGTTCGAGTCTTTCTAATTCTATTTCTCTTACAAGCTCGTCTTCATAACCACCGGAGATTGCATTTTCGTTATTCATTCAATCATCTGCTGAGTTTCTCCACCAATTGTTTCGGAGCAAAGTTCTTCTTTGGCTTCCCCAGGATCATACTCCGAGCGAGTAGACGAGACTTGAGTTGGACGTTTCTTATTCACTTGTACCGTGCAGATCCTCCCGCACCAACCAACTAAATTTTACAATGCTACTGCTTAAATAATAATACTCTTACACGCATGTTCAAGCTTGCAAGTAATGCTGAGATAACAAGTTATAAACCTCAGTTCTACCAGATATAAAGCTTCACGACGTAACGTAAAATCGTACACCCAAAAGTACCTAAATTTAAAGTATTCTAGAATTATGAAACTAACCAAGTTTAATGATGTTCGTTTTAAGACAGTAAGACCTTACTGTCCACGAAGAAATATCTAGGTTAGAATCGAAAACACGTTGATTCAAAAGGGTAAAACCTCACTCTAGTCAATGAGTAAACATACAAAATGAAATGATCTAAAGGAGGAGCTTATCCGCTGTTCGCGTGGACTTGCACACGCAGAATGTCTACAAAATGAGCAGGTGTACCAAAAGACGATATCAGGAAATAAGAATAAATTGGTATCTACTGTAATGACATATCTAAACCACAGTAGAAGGCTCATTACTGTACCTCCAAGTTCAGTATTGTCAAAAACGCATTTAACTCTGTATGATATAAAAAGAACCCAGTTGAAATGCACAAGATAAAAGTGCATTACATTATAGAGGTATTTTCTTTGGTGATAGTAGTAAAACTAAGTTTGACTTAGGTTATTTTTGTGAGAATGCTCTATACAAATAATATATATTAAAACATATGGAGAACATCCATAGGAATTACAATCATAACCACAATTTAAATCGTATGTCACCATCAATATCTTAGTCCATCAATATCTTAGTCCATTAATTTTATTTACCAAGAAGACCATCAGGACGCACTGGCGCGATCAGTGACAGTTTTCTGCTTCCTGGTTATGTTGTGTGGTTCCTTTCTAATCTGATCCTGATAGTTTGTAATTATTTTCTTTTCATTGTGGTTTTGTTTTCTCATGAGGAACTATGTTCTTATATTACTAATGATCCCTCGGGACTGGAATTCCAAATCCACCAAATCCAAACCTTAAATTCTACCTTTCTATTAATTATATTTTGAATATATGTAACCTAGCTGTGAGCCGCTAGTTCGCTACGTTTGTCCGAACGTTAAATGGCTACAGTCACGGTAAAGTATCCACAAACCAACCTCAAACGTTAGTAGTGACATTTGTATCAGAAGAGGAAACTCCACAGTAATTGTCTTAGGGGCCAAGAATATTGATTACATATATTTTATTAAATTATTTTGAATACTGCAAAAGTGGTGTTTTTGATTTCTTTTTTATCGTGTAACAAACGGGTAGATATTTTTTATTTAAACATATATTGTATGTGTTTGCCCCAAAAGCAAATAAAAGCATATATTGGGGGCTCACACTAAAGTAGATATTTCGCTGTTATGGTTATTTATGATTATCTTTGTTGTTGTTTTCAAAGAATATTGGCGTGAAATAGACAAATTGAATGATATTAAGGATATTTCTAGTGGAGAAACGAAAACATTTTTTGCGACGCAACAACCGGGAATCGAACCCGGGGTATTACCCCTGAGAGAAATGTTTTTTTCTTTTTTTTATCTTGAATTTTTCTATTATCAGCATTTTCACATACAAGAATCGTCACGATCTCCATACAATTTAACATAATAAAACGAAAAGCGAACGCAAATACACGTAACAGCAGAGTGTCACTCAGTCATATATTCACTTGTGCCCATTTTGCACACGGCCCTTCCAATGTTGTTGCCAATACACTGTATTTTACTGTCAGTGTTAGATTCGCAAAGGATTGTGGTCAAACGTACAGCCACAGGGGGACCACACACTGAGTGTGTGACTGTTTTGTATTTACGATTTTCAGGTCCTGCAGAGCATTCGAATTATTCTTCAAGTGAGATGAAGGCTGGCTGCAGAATATCGACTAGGTGTCCATTGTTATTGCAGAATAATTTATGATCAATGTTGCTAGCTTGTCAACATATTTGCACACATAATCTTTGCCATTGATTAGGGTACACAGCAATAAAGAGTACTTTGAATTTCCCTCATCTTGTGTTGATATTTAAGTTCCTTGATATGTTTACAATGTAAGTGTAGTTATATATTAATTCCTCTTAGCCTGAATGCAAACAAAAACCACCAATGCTTCCAAGCAGTAAATAATTGCGTGTGCATCATTTAGTTACCAGTTTCCTGGCCGAGATAATTTATTCTAAAAGGTACAAACATCGTGGCATGACAACGCAACCTCCCGTTGAATTAACAACTATCCTTAAATGGAAAACACGCCTGAAATAATGATAATCGTTAATTCTAATGACATTCTTAAAACCAGTTAAGGATAAAGATAGACATTGTCACATTCCGAATGGCGGTAGACCTGCTTAGCGCAAAGGGTTATAGTTCAAGCCAGAGTAGGAGCGCTAAAAAAATAATCTCATTTACCTTCTCTTCTCGTTTATCTGTGAACCCTAGCTGATTGAGAACCTGTCGTTTAACACGTCCGATGGTTAGGGTTGTGGTTTGGGTTAGGATTTGTCTCATGATAGCTGTGAAGGAGACTAGGATTTGTCTTAGAATTAACAATAATAGTTATTTCAAGCGGTTTTCCATTTAAGGATAGTTGTTAATTCAACGGGGAGACTGCGTTGGGCATGAAGAAATCTAGATTTCTTTTGCCTGTGAAAGCACAGGTAGCCCACACATGAGCACAGGGAGTCCAACGCAAGATTAGTATGCGTTCTCCCTCGTTTTCCTTGTTTTTTAATCTATATGAAATTATACTGAGTAAGGTAAATATTCACCAATGTGCACTTCGACTCAGTGTGAATTAAATAATGCAACTGCAAACCTTGTTGTTTAAACATGAAATTTATACACGAAAACATGTACCTGTAGTGGCCTGTAAAGGGTCTTGATTGCAACAGGTGGCAATGGACAGTCGCTTGTTGACTTTATCATAACCCTTAAAATATGAAAGTTAAACATAACATTAGAAGTTCTGGGATCTGGTCCATTTTGAGCAGTTGATGCATAACTTATCTAACTGGGTTAACAAAACAGTAGAATAGACCTTTTGCATTATTGATCACGTGATGATTTCCCCATAGCAACGCCTGTGTGGAGGGCAAGCCATTCTAACATTCCTTGACAACAGAGAGAGCGCGAGAGACGTGAGCGTGAAACCTCAATACTAGAAGTTCTGTCGGTTCCTTTGTTATTCGTTTTCAGAAGTTATTCGTACTTCAGTTATCCCTGTAGCCTGTAACACGTTCCAGTTCATACAACACCAGCATCTCCTAGAGTCTTCTCGGCTATGGTAGAGTAATAGATACATCTCCTGTCATCACATAATTCTTCTTGAACATAAAAATGATTTAAAGCGTGGAAGAAAAGTACATTCCCAAAGTCAGCTTCTTACCGGCTGTTGAGGCCGCCATCATGTTGCGAGTAACTCAGAGTTTGGTTCGTTTTTGGCTTATGAAAGCTATTTCTGATCGTCTTACAGCTCTTAAATCTTAAAATCCTCTAACACTGCACTTTAAGATTTAAAGCTAAATAGTTCTGATAAATTTGGGCTGAAAACGAATAACAAAGGAACCGGTAGACCTTCAAGACAGTATTGAGGTTTCACGCTCGTGTCTCTCACGCTCCCTTTGTTGTCAAGGAATGTTTGGATGGCTTGCCCTCCACACAGGCATTGCGATGGGCAAATCGTCACGTGATCAATTGATGCAAAAGGCCTATCGAACATATATCCTTCCGAGATTAGCTTTAGCTACATATGGCAGTACATATTTAGATAGATAGATCACACAAACCATGAATTACACTGATGATTATAATAATATATAATAATAGTAATTATTACTAAAAAGAAATTAATGAGTCTATAAATGTCATCACAAAATTGGGGCTGGGATATAATACTATTTCATTAATAAACCTAAATGAATGGTGATTTGAGGGGCATATATCTCCAATGGTACATGTACACGTACAAAATGTACATGTGGACTCAGGCGCGGATCCAGAAAAAAATCTGACCAGTTTCCGACTTCCCAACTCAAACTCCAAAATTGAACATTTTACTGAACCCTCCCTCCCCCTCTATCAAAGAGAGTTTTAATCGAATGTTAAGGTTACTAAAAAATCTGGAAATTTTGACCGGATCCGCGCCTGGGACTGGTAAGTATGAACGTGTGAGGTGAAAGCATGTTCTAATTGGCTTTCAAAAACTAATTACAAAAGAAATGAATGTTTAAAGAGAGGTTTCTAAATGTGATATAGATACAGTCGTCCTCATTTACATAAACTTTAACTTCGATTTTTAACTGAATTACCTGCCTCTATACATCAACGTTTTTAAAGCTGTTCAATAAACTCGCAGCTGTGTTTTATCAGTTCTACAAAAACTCGGGATGCGCTCCCGTGTTTGTAAATCTGATAAACACTGCTGCTCGTTTATTGAACATGACTTCAAATGTAACATCATTTATCATCAGACTTTCAAAGTTTGAAGGTGAATGCTAGAAGAACTTTCTTGCCCAAAATACCAAGTTATGCTCTAGTTGTGAGGATATATGTATGACACACAATTGCAAATACAGAGGTAATTTCAAACCATTGGTGCCTTTAGTTCGGGACTTAAGGAATCTAGTGGTAGAGGTGGTTGGAGAATTATCGATACGAGAAGAGAATAACTTGGTATTTTGTGCATGAATGTTCGTCCAGCATGCATGCCTTCAAACAAAGTTTTATGATGAATGACGTTATATTTTATACCCAGTTAGAACATGTTTTTGCCTCACATGTTCACACGCTTAGATGCAAAAATTGTAATTTAATAATCTAAAAGGGTTGTGTGCCTCGTAATCTTACTCATATTCCAAGTCCCCTCAGCCAGATTTTTTCTTTCTTGCTTTTTGTTTTATTCTGTTTTACCACTGGAAGGTGGATGGATAACCTCAACAGGCTTATAATAAGCCCCACTAACCATTTGCAGTTCAATCATAAAGGCAGCACCCGTCTACTCAGTTATTTTAAGACTCTTGAATGTTGGTCCGGCTGGGGTTTGAACCTGCAACCTCCCACATGACAGACCAGAGCTAACCGGGAGGTGGTTTAGGTAGTTTTTCTTGCTAACTAAAGATGATTAAATAATGACTCTAGATACGAGTCATACATGTCAATTCAAAAGCTGCCAATTTCTATAGATGTACGTCCAATTTACTAACAATGTAAAAACTATTTTGTTGAGGCAATAGTACCTTCAGACATTGCATAAATAATCATTATTTTGTTGTTGGTGGCAGGCTAATAGCAGGGAAGAAATTTTGTTTGAATCTCTGAGTTCTGCACAAGATAATGAGATGCAAACAGCAACACAAATTCTCCAAAGTTGTTGTGCTACCCATGTCACATTACCGGTAGGTACATTTTCCCTTTATATAGTTATTGATTACCTACCAGCCACCCCCATCCTGACCCCTGAACAGCTATTGTGGCAGCATTGAATCTCTCTTTAAAAATTTCAAAGGATCCAAAGTCCTTCTTGATTGCCTCCATCAGATCACCTTAAAGTATAAATGGACAAATTGCTATAAATCAAACATGACAGCAGTTTGATTAACAAATAGAACAGGATTTGCTATGTTCTGTCTGAAAAAAACAAAAACATAAAAGACTGCAACTGTAGAACAGTATAATACAGAAATCACAAGCCCATAGCTCTGTGACTGTATGTTAAGTAGTCCTCTGTCAATGTATCTTGAAAAAAGTCCTCAAAGTCAAGTTTAAAATTTTGTCATTTCCTCAATTTTGATTTTGAATTCTAGAAAAAGAGATACAATATCATATCCATTATCTACAATCTGACAAATTCATAGGTTTTGATTAGTGAGAGTGCAATAGCACACTTTCAATGTATACTTCACTAATTGTCATGCATAAAGGTTACAATATGAGGCTCTGGGGTATAATTAACAATTATTCACTGAAGTGGAGGTGAATAGTGGTGGAATATCTGCCGAGCCGCTTCGGCGAGGTAAATATCCACCACCATTCACCAACACTGACAGAGGTGAATAATTGTTTTAGTATATATACCATACTCCAGGTGAACAGCCAGCACCAAATATTTATTTTATTTATGTCAAATGGATGAGATTTATCGCTGCTTATTTTGCTCGGAGGTGAATATGAAATCATATTCACTGTTTGAGTAGCGTTACAGAGTGTGCAAAAAGTGATATTCAATGGTGTAGTATATACTAATAAAATATATTCTAGGGCAGTCCACGTTACGGACGTTACATCTCAGACACAATTTTGAACCCCTTTATTTCTCTAGATTATGCCAAAAGACAGTTTGCCAAATTTTCAATATCATAACTCTAAATACCAGAATACAGTATTTTCTTATTTATTCTATTTATAAATAATACTTAAATGACATGAGTAAGAATTTGGAAGAATTTGGAAAAAGAACTGTTACGGATGTCCGTTACATGGAAAGCAACCAATATTTCAACAGAAACCTTCAAAGTTAACTTGCTGTGAGATGAGAAGGTACACCAGGCTAGTTTTATATGTAGGTAGTCAATAGTTATTTATTCAGTGCCATTTATCATCACCACCTTCTTTACTTTTGGCAGAGGGGATAAAACCAGTGTTACAGACGTTACATCATTTGTTATGGCCGTTACATGTGCAAATTAAATAGCCTAGCAAGAGTGGTTATAATTATATGAAAGTTTTAGAACATTCAGCAGTAAAACAGCTGTAACAAGCTTTAGTAAACCCTCTTTGATAATATTATAAGTGCAGAACATTTTAAAAGTTTTATTTAACATTGGTAATGGTATTTGTTGACAATTATAACCACCCAAAAACTTAATATTTATCCAATTTGGCGTAATTTTAGATGATTTTTTTTATATTACATGTATTTTGGGTTCCCCATTGAAAGCCAACGAAACAATGCAGCTAATAATAGTATATTTTATAACCCTGAGGTATCCAGACTTCATGAAACCTTTCAGTTTCTCTATAATTGTATGCTTCCATTTTCAAATTTTCCATAATCTCCTTGCCCTCTATTCATTTTTTACAAATCACTGAGCATCATATATAAAATCAAATAAAAACTATTTTTACAAGGGTAAAAACACTTTACAGTCATAGAATGATTAACTAGTGGCTATAGCATTATTCCCCAGAGCCTGATATTGATCTACATATACATGACACTCACACAGATGCTAAGATAATCTAGGGGTCATTCCACAGTATTTTGAAACCACACAACAGTTTTTTTAAAGTATTTAAATGTTCTGAAATTAGTTAATTAAATAGTCTAAAGTTTACTTTGTGCGAGTTATTATGAAAATGTCCTGCAGCATTTATGCATAAATTATAAATTATTCTGCAAATATGGTAAAAAGCTGTTGCGGAGAAGAAAAATGTTTTTGTAAACCCAAAAAAATCTTTAAGTTTGAATTCCAAAATTGTTCATTGGACTTAAAGTTCTTATGATGTACTATTTTAAGAGAAATATGCTAAGAATTAGTATTTGAAAATAAGTACCGTATTTACCCGTGTATAAGCCGCACCCGTAGATAAGCCGCACCCCAAGTTTTGAAGCTTGAATTTAGGAAAAAAACTTTTTTTGAAAAATCACTCCAGAATTCTTCCACATTTATTCCCCAATTAACTAACAACAATTCCAAGGAACCGCTTTCCTTTAATCGCTAGAGCAAGAAAGGTTTTCTGGCGAAACAATATTTGCACGAGTAGGTCAGGTCCGCCATCTTGGATTTTCGTTAACTAGTGCCAATCTCCCACGTGTAAAATTGTGAAGAATGCCTGGTTGTTTAGATGCCTGCTTTGACAAACGCTGCGAATCAGCCTGTTTTGGAAGGTAAATAAACGTAATCACGTTTAAATATTCACGAAATTCTAATTCCAAGGTCAAAGTGTCTTCTCCGCAATGTTTTGATTCCCTAAGTTTTCAAGGTAAAAAGCCCTATAATGTTCAAACTTTCCAAAGTTCTAATTTACAGCTTGTGTAATATTTTCCCATACAAAAGATATCAAGATGCCACCAGGTTTGTATGAAATTCACATTTTTGTTTTTGTTGTGGAGAAGACATCTATAATAGAAATACTTCAAAAAGCATTCTATCTAATGGATTCTGTTTGAGAGGAGTCTCTCGATCGTACATGAGATGACTCCGGCGATCTTTCCCGAGATGAATTAATTTAGATATAGCTTTTTCTACTTGTTTTTCAAATAAGTAAAGAATAGGCTTTCTAAAATAAAATTTAGAGAATTGTATGACACCTCTAGCATCTGGAGGCCTGGAACTAGTAGTCAGTAGACTGTTGCATTGTGGGTGTTTTATCTAGTCAGCCATCTTTGATGAGCTTGTCTACTGTGATCAGACTTAATTTATTGAGATAGCCATGTCAAGCAGCACCGAGGAGTAGAAAATATATCTTTTAGTCAGCTTCTTAAAGTGGCTTAACATCAAATACCTGAGTTTTGTTGTTATTTCACATTAGAAACGTTTTGTCTTCTCCGCAACGTCTTCCCCGCAACAGGACCAAAACAAATCATTACCAGATATCAGTAAATCCGAAGAAGGAAAATTAAAAGTGTTTTGCACTGAATGATAAAGTATTAAATGCCCTTTCACTTGAATCAAAAAGGCATTTGAGATGCCACATAAATTCAGAGGAATTTGAACTTGATTTTATAGGGGGAAATGCAGGTGTTTTCCGAGTCTTCTCCGCAACAGCCAAAGATTTGATGCTTGTGTCTGTCCATAAATGTCAAGAGTGAATACTTTCAGTGTTTTATGTAAACCTATTGGGTATCTACCTAACACAAGTGGAAAGGTTGTGCTATTCCTTTTATTATTTTTTCTGCACTCAATTATACAGTATGTCTCTGATTTGTCTTCTCTGCATGATGGATTACTGTGGAATACCCCCTAGACATACTGGTATTACAGGAATTAATACAGAGGTAATTATAAACTTGTAGACATTACACAGACAATAATAATTAACGGCCTGCCCCCTAGAAACTGTGGCATCTATGACCTTTGCATGTTTCTCCCATCATCAAATTTGTTTGATGTAATATAAGGCCCTGAAGATGTCAGAACAAACACATACCTAATACTGGCTGCCATCATTTTATCCCATTCTTAATTTTGTTCAGAACAACAACAGGTGTATTTACCTGTTGGTTCACCACCTCCATTTGGTGACAAATTTGTCCAGAAGATAGTATGGTTTAGATGTCCTCCACCATTGAATTTGAGAGCAGGCTGAAGAGAAACCATGGTTGCTATATCATCTGCAGGTAAAACATTATAGTCAGGATATTGATATTATTGTGCCGGGTGCCATACCATGACACCAAACAAAGTTTTGAATTACATTTTGACATTTATCTTTTTGATTAATTTTGTGTTGCTTAGCCATGCATGCAATCAGGAATTAAGCCAATATAATTTTAGTACAAATGTCATGTAGGGACCAGTATTCAAAGTATTGGATCAATCATGGTTTCTGGGAGGGGAAACTATCCACCCACCCCTCCCTTAGGTACTCATATACACATGTAATAATTATTAATGATTAACCGGCATTACAGTGCAACTACTGTAACTAAGACCACTTAGACAACAAGTCCATAGTTACCAAAATAAAGCATTCCAAAATACTAGCCCTAGCATAATTATAGGTTATACCATGGCATTTCGGGGTATTAGTGATTTAAATTGCCCCGAGAGCCGAGGGAAGATTTGTAAAAGCGGCCTCGGGACTTTTACAAATCTTCCCGCACCTCTCGGGCCAATTTAAATCACTAATACCCCGAAATGCCATGGTATAAGTTTGTTATACCATGATCGCCGAGGAACGGAACAAATCTCCGAGAAGTTTAGTTTTTTCTGCCGAAACTAAAGACGTCGCAGTCGAGTTGCTTTCGAAAACGTTTTGTTTAATTCTTGACTGAGCGCCATTGATTAAACGACCCTGGCTTCCCCTGGGGAAAAGAGTGTTGTTTTTGAGAAGAATAACACTAAAATACAATGTAATTATGCGGTTGACTAAATATTCAAAGAGCATGAATGGATTTTAATTACATCACGTTTATGGTTTTAAGTATCCCACATGGAAGCGGGTTTGATAAATTAAGAGAAGAATATGCAGATTGAAATACGTGATCCCACATGGATTACGTTGAAGGTTATGATGAAGACAGGTCAGTTTGGATTCAGTATTTTTCATCCGGGAGCGCAGGGCTAGTTGTGCCAGAGGGGAGCAGGAGTTGATGCTTTTGACCTTCTCACTTCCAGCCTGCATTCTCTTCTAATTTTCCCTCATTACGCATGCAGGGGAAATTTAGAAATATGCATTGTCTCGAAATTTCCCGGCGTGAAATTTCAAGACTCGCCGGAAATTTCGAAAAAATGCATATTTCTAAATATCCCTGCCATCAGGGAAAATTAGTGGTTTAAATGTGCCTCGGAGAACAAAAGAATCCGAGGCTACCATGGTATAATTATGTATAATTCATCCCACACAATTTTCTTCACCGAAAAGACTTTGACTTCAGAACTACATGTAGTCCACAAAATTTACCTTTTACCAGATCGGAGCTCGACCAAGTTCAAATGCTATTGTTTTGTACTTGGCACTGATTGGCTCAAATAATGCTTTGTTTTCATTCTGCACTGTGATTGGTTCTCACTGGCTAAGTGACCCTGGCTACAGTAGTCACACTGCAAATTGCAGGGTTTCTCAGAAACCTGATTGATCCAAAGTGTCCTAACTTATCTTGATACTTTGATAGTAGTTTACTACTTATGAGCTGCAGCATTTTGTCAAAAAAATATATGAAATTGTGAGAAAAAAGTTCCCAAAGTTAGGGGTGCAGCTTAAATCTTGTGGTCAGCAGTCTACATTCAAGATGGTGGCCAAAATGTGACAGAGATATAGGTCTTCCATGTGCTTAGCTTCAAGTTTTCAGTACTATTGTCAGGTTTATGAACTGTAAGTGTCTTACAACTGGAATGTAAGACATTGTCAAGCTATTATATATTATCGATAATCTGAGGGGATTTGAGATCCAGAAACTTACAAAAAGTGAGAAAAAGTTGCTCCAAACTTGACTTTAGAAATTATTTGACTTGATTAAATTGCTCTTGGAACATCCCAAGCTTTGTCAGTGGCATATTTATTAGTAAAAGAACTACTGTACTTTTATACAATAGCTAATTGACCATGAGCATGCAACAACATACACAACACATGCAGAAATCATAAAAATGGTGGCATACATGTACATGTACATCCAGGCCTTTGAAAAAGAGCTACTTCCCTGGGGTACTAGCATTCCCAGGGGTTTGCCATAAACGTTTCCAATACCAACCAATATCCCAACCCCAAGGGACAATAAAAACTGCCAAAAATGTACAATTCCCGGGGGTGTCCCAGGGATTGACCCCAGGGAAATTAAGCTAATGATATTAAAGTGCATTACTTTGACTGGTGCATTTATGCATTATCAATAATATTATTCTATTAAATACACAAAAAATCTCTCTCCCATTTTCCAGCTTATTGTTGGAAAATGAGAATAAAACATTGTTGATCTGATCAAAGGCTGTCCCAATTTAGCCACAGATCCATACCTTGGCCACACCTCATTTATACACCAGCTGTTTGTCAAGACTGTATTTGTATTATTTTTATTGTATTAGTTACACATGATAATGTTGATAACAACTTGTTACTAAAAACAATAATGAAGAAAGAAAAATGTAAAGGTTTTATTCATCAAAAAAAAGTAAAACGAGAAAAAAAGAAAAAAATCAGGTCACAGGGGAAAATAATATTTATTCACCTATTAAGCAAATGGACTCACTTTGCAATAAGATGAAATTGTAAATTGTATTACATAGCCAGCTCAGGATTTAATAGCAGAGCTCCTGCATGGGCCAAATGCAAGTGGAGCAATAACCATATACATAGCGAGCGAAAAAATTGATCCGCACATGTCCGTCCGACCGAATCACAAAGCCACGTACATGCCTCACCTCAAATAGTTATAGCAAATTTTCCCATCCAAAGTTAATTATGCTTTGTTAGTGCTAGCTCAAATGGGAAAACATGCGCTTAGAGTTCATGAGGTCTGGGGTTAGAGTCTTGAAGAGGACACCTTTTTTTCTTTTTCTTTTTTAACTGGACAACATTTCATTTTGCTCTCCTTTCCTCGTTCTGGTATTTTTCTTTCTCAGGGAAGGTTGTTTTTTTTTATCAGGGGAGGGGGGGCTGGGGCTTGAGAGGGGAGGGTCCCTGGGGTCACCCCCCAGGATGCTTGGCCGCTGATACGTGCATTAAGTATTAAAACAAGAGGCTGGGTACAGCCTAATATAACTCTGGCTGTATACACATAATGTTCATGTTTTATTTTAATTTTCTACATTCTTTACATTTCAGACATTCCATTCTAAGGCATGGTTGCAGGGGAGGGGTGGTACGCCATTCCTATTATTTATTAGGAGTGGGGTAGGGGAGTTATCAGTCGCGGTGACTTTCCGCTCTTTGCTCCCCTAGTGTATGTATGTAATTTAATATTTTTCATCATATGTACATTAGATATGTTTTTCTCGCATGTAAATTAAAGAAGTTGACCTTTTACTGTAAACACTACTTATTCATGTAACACACATTGAAGGGCTGTGTGCAAAAAGGGCGTAAGTGATTCTTGATCACATTCTAAATTCTCCCTTAGGAAACAAAGAAATTGAAGGAGAATTTAGAATGTGATCAAGAGGCACTTACGCCCTTTTTGCACACAACCCTTCAATTTACAGTCCGCAGTTCTGTTGTACTGCAGGTTCCGAGTACTAAAATATGATTGTCTCAATGTTTATATTTATCTCATATTATGTTGTATTCTGTCCATCCTGCCGATAGAGCTGCCACTATATTTCACTACTGTTCTTTCTACAGTCATGTTAATTGTATTTGTGGTCAATTTGTGTGCCTCTGTGTAACTTTATCTGCTGTGTTCATAACTGAAATGCATGTTGGTTATCTCTAATTAAAAGCTTTACCTTCATTCACAAAACTTCAGCTATAAAGGGAACTGTTCGAAGCAATTCTCGAACCAAAACCTCGCTCGTGAGAGGATTCTCGTTTAACAGCTCTAACGAAAGTTAAGCATGTGCCAATAATCTTGTCACTCATGGTCTAGCGGTTACTGTTTGGGTAGGATTGTGTCAGTCGTTCTATAAATCTTAGCTTCCTCGGTTTTGATTCCTATGCTGAGTGCAGTGATTTTTTTTTCAAGTAGAGGCTCCCCCAATTCCTTGTCAAATTTGTGCCACTTTGGGTGCTCGGGAAATAGTCCCAAATTATTCATAGTTAACAAAGGGAGTTTTGTGACGCAGTCTGTGAGGTTGTTACACCAAGGTATTAAGCCCCTATTTCAGAACTCTCCACTTACAACATCTAGGCACGTGAAGAAGGCTAGTTTGGCTAGCCGAAATATAGTACGTTTAAAACTATACACGTTGTTTCAGCTTTGCTATTGTCCTCATGATAGAGTAAAAACTATATCCGCAGTCTGTGGCTTCCAGTTAACCTTTTCAACATTATGCAGTGCCAGGGCGGCACAGTGTTCAAGTATGTGCACTTGAACGACTTGAACAGTGAGAGCCGATTGGTTGGGGGCAAAATACCTCGACTTGGAAAATAAAAATAATAAACAGTTGCGATTTAAGACTCAGGCCTGCCCACAGGCAGCCCGAGTAATAACCAACAACAATCATTTCAAAGCCATTCAAAACCTTGCTTCAACCCCTCTGTCCAAAATATATCTCAGCACAATTCCTAGAAATAAGCCACTCTATTTTACGGCCGACATATAACATTAGTGATTACTATAAACACGTGGATATCTGGAACTGCATGCATGTGCGTATGTCAAGACAAGAGTACGTATACTTTATATTCTAATAGTAACATAGTAAAATATACTAATAGCAAGCTTAATTTAATGTATATCTACGAATAAAGGCAGTGACAACAGAACACCAATCCATCGAAACAAAAGAAACAGGGATATTATTATAAACCTTTCTCTATTCAGTACAAATATGTACATGTACTGTACCTTTAGCTTGTGCTTCTTGGTACTTCTCCTCGGCAATGTTTAGGTTGTTCACATACGTAGCGTGGTGCTTACCGTGATGAAGGCGCATTATTTCCGCGTTAATTGTGGGTTCCAGAGCATCATAATCATAAGATAAGTCAGGAAGGGTGTGCTTAGCTCGTGTGGCAGCTGTTAAAGCCACTGGGGCGAGCTTTTGGAGGCAAGAAAAGCCAGCAACTCTCGACAACATGTTGGTCGGTTCTCCTCCAAGATTCAGGCCACTGGCGTGGTACGGCATTAGGTGCCCGTGCCCCTTGGAACTGATTCGTTTAGGAGCCACGTGGAAGTCTTTATTAACGTCCCAATGTGCATCCTTTTCGAATTCTTTTACTTTTTCAGATTTTTTAACACCTCTGACAAAATCAATGGTCCAAATTAGAAGAACAATAGGATCTTCTAATTATAAATCAGTTCCAGGGCCGCAGTTCAATGAAAACAGTAATAACAAAATAATACTCTTTAGGATCCAGTCATTAGTTCGTTAATTATGTGATGAGCTGTAAAAGCAATGACTTTATCAGAGCAGTTCAGCAATCAATTATATAAAATTGATAATAATATAGGAAATATTTATTTCTGTATTTTCTACTGGAGTATGAACGGCTCCTGCTATGAATGATGAAGATTGCTGCTAAATATTATTAGCGTATTAGTTACCGTCCCAGATTCTGTCGGATAGGCCGGATTTTAGTCATTTGTCCCACGTCCCGCATGGCCGATTGGCCGTGAATATGTCCCGAATTTTCGTTACCGCGTTTCACTTCCGCATTCTCTTTGGGCAGGCACGTGACGCACATTAGATATTTAATAGTTCCGGAAAAATAACCTCTGCAACCAGGGTAGAGCTCCTGCTGTTGTAGAATAAGAACTAATAACATTATTATTATTTTCTAGGAGTCGAATGTAGCCAACCCAGACACATCTTTACTTTTTGTTTTTCTATATATTTTAAATTCTTCCGATCTCTTTCTAGAGGATTTTGGGTTACCTGTGTTTGTGATCGACACCAGCCGAACCGGTTTTCCTGTGGCTTTTATATACAGAAACCAAAATGGGGGACGGTTCGGGGCTCAGCACAGAACAGCTAAAAAAGGTAGCGTTCTCAAATCTATGTAGCATTTGCATCACTAACTTCTTCTTTGATAATATATATTTCTTTTTGTGAACCTTTTTCTTAATATTTTTGTGTAATTATTGATTCAGTTCAAACAAGATGGTTATTTGGTAATCGAAGACTTCTGCTCTCTTGACGAAGTCCAAGATCTCAAACAAGAGATGGTTGATATTCTGGAGGAAATGGATCTTTCTAAAAACCCTATTAGTGTATTTACAACTGGTGACGCGCAGGTATGTGTATAAAATAACAGCTCGGACAGTGGTAGTGTCAAATAGTCATGTGCATGTGATATCAATTAAAGTGTTATGGGTTCGAGCCCGCGTACGACTACGAGCCCTCAAAATATTATTTTCTCTCGTTTATCTTCACTTCTTGTTTACCTGTGAATCCTAGCTCTAGGTGAGTGAGAACCCGTCGTTTACCTGTGAACTCGTCCGATGGTTAGAGTTTAATAGGCTTGTGGTTAGGGTTAGGATTTGTCTTAGAATTAACAATAATAGTTATTTCCAGTGCTCGACCTTAACTATTTTAATCACTGGTCCTGGGACTAGTAGAGCTGAAAATTTACTAGCCCAGAGAAAATCCCTGGTAGTCCCGACTCCGGCATGCCAATATTCGCTGATTTCTAAGCCTTTCATGCAGATGCCTTTCATGATACACGCACGAGTGAACAAGTCAAAGCAAAGATGGCGGCGATAGCGGCCTTTACGGGAGCTCCTGGAGCTGACTAGTGCCCAGTCCTCGCCTCAGCCTTGTTCAGTCTTCTCGGCCTTTTCGCGATTGTTTTCGGAACGTTTGCGAAGAAACGCGTTCAAACAACAATCACAGGACAACATATTTTTGTTTTTATCTTTTATTAAACATTACAAATTATAGAATAGTTACTAGTCCTGTGACTAGTGGCTCTATTTTTTTACTACTCCAGAGCATTTCTTTCTAGTCCAGGACTAGTGTTTTCTATTTTTTATGCTTGTTATCCATAACTATAATAATTTTAATGGTGACCAGGGCCTTGTGGTTCCGTTGTGATTTTGAGTTGTTTGTATATACAACGCAGTCTCCCTGTTCAATTAACAACTATATCCTTAAATGGCAAACATGCTTGAAATAACTATTATTGTTAATTCTAAGACAAATCCTAACCCTAACCACAAACGTAACCCTAACCATCAGACCAGTTCACAGGTAAACAACGGGTTCTCACTTACCTAGAGCTAGCTAGGGTTCACAGGTAAACAAGAAGTGAAGGTAAACAAGAGAAAATAAAATTTTGAGCACTCCTACTCGGGCACGAACTCGTAATCCTTTGCGTGTACTGTGACCTGAACTGTGACCTGTACTTTACACCTGCCATATCAATTGTGACCAAAACCAGGGGTGCTTTCCATTCAACCAGAAATCAAATGGAACAGTAAATTTCCGGTTCGAAGTTTCGGAAATTGTGGACCACCTCGACCGAAATTTTCTGTTCCATTAAATTCCCGGTTTAGATTGGCAGTGATTTGCCAGTTTTGAGATAGCCGGGGTCAAAATGATGCCACCTCCCGGGTTACGCCCGCCGCAGCACGCCGAGTCCCCCACCCCCTCAAAAAAGGGCCCATATATGGCGTCACACCAAAAGAACGGCCAATTGCCAATTATTTATGTACGGGACCGTCCTTTTGGTGTCACGCCATATGGTCCCTTTTTCGAGGGGGTGGGGGACTCGGCGGGCTGCGGCGGGCGTACCCCGGAAGGTTGTATCATTTTGACCCCGGCAATACTACTTACGGGAATTAGAGAAAATACCACCACGGGAAATTAGAGAAAATACCGCCACGGTAAATTAGAAAATCCGGTTATATCCGGGAGTGAAATGATACCACCTTCCCTGGGATACCCGCCGCAGCCCGCCGAGCCTCCCACCCCCCTCGAAAAAGGACCCATATTACGTGACACCAAAAGCGCATGTCCGAGCGTCCAATTAGAGAAAATACCACCGCGGTCAATTAGAGAAAATACCACCAGGGCTGGCGGAGGCAGAAGCATATGCGGGCGAACTTGTGGTCGCCGACCCAAACGGGCCCGGAAGCCCATCGCGCGGGTGTGGCGGCCGAAGTGGTGCTGGGACCTCCCGAGATAATCAGAAGGGTTTCCAGCGGTAGAGGATGCCTCGTTTTTTAGAGCTGGGCCGGCTGAAGACGACGCAGGCGCCGTTTTTATATTCCCGGATGAGGACGTCGAGGCCCTGCGCGAGAAGCGCTTTCACCCGCGCGTCGCTTGCTTTTCCTACCAGTCGTCGCATGTCTGTTGTACGGGCTCAAGCTACCCCCTTTAAAAGGGCGGTGCGGGCGTACCGAACCTAAACAACACGGGGGTTTATACAGAGCCATACGAGCCGCCGCCGAGTGTATATCCGCGAGGTAGCGCCTCGTATATGTCGTGCTGCGCACAACATAGGGCACGACGTACATGGAGAATTGGGTCCGCGGCGTACATGGAGAATTGGGACAATTGTATTTGTTGTGCTGCGCACAGGAGCAACCGGGCCGCGGCGATCGAACGGGTTGTTTCCAGTTCTTATACTTGTAGACCGGCGAGGTTTGGGTATGGGTGATGTCAATGGTTGCAACGTAACAGGTTAATTTTAGCACGACTTTGGCCGGGTTTTTAGCAGTCAACCAAAAGTCGAACCCAGGAGTCACCAAGGTCGGGGTTGATATCAACGGTGTTCCTAACGCCCTATTTCCCTCGGGGCTGCTGCCCCGTGACCTCTGGGAGGCCGCGAAGGGGTGGTTTTGCCGCGGCGATGGCGACGCCAGCGTCAGGACGACGGACATGACCCCCGCCAAGTGCTTCGAGAATCGCTTTGCCGTCCTGATTGATTGCCGCACGGCGAAGGAAAATTCAGTCCACGGCGATGGACTGGGCCAGGTGGGAAGCGGCAAGGATATCAGCCTCCGTCTGCACCGTTCGGGGGGCTCCGGGATGATTATTTGCCATGTCTACGTCCTGGCCGATGCCCAACTCACTGTGTTGAACGGGGGGCTCCAGTCCGTTACATATTAACCGCGCAGCGCTCCATTGACCAGACCGTAGCATGGACGCCCTGGTAGAGCACACACCCTCAAACGTGTTGATCGTCTGACCTACTGCGTGTGGTAAAACCAAATTTCTCGTTGACAACCTCCGGGGCCCCTTCCGTGGCAAGTTCGACTATATAGTCCTCATGTGCCCCACGTATGCCCACAACAAGACCTATCGAGGTTTCGCCCGTGGAGACCCCCACTTTTATGCCTCCGCAGGATGCTATCGACTCCGCGCTGCGCGTGTGTGCTTGCGTTTTCGGAGGAACCAACACGCTGGTTATTCTCGACGACTGTGCCGCCAGCAAGGACGTCAAACGGCGGACGGACAAGCTTGTCGACCTGGCCTTTTCGGCGCGTCATGCGGGGCTTTCCGTCTGGGTGCTCACACAACAGCTCACGAGCATCTGCAAGCCCTTTCGCGAGAACGTAGCCGCAGTCGTCGCCTTTCACACCGCCTCGCAGGGCGACGCCAAGATCCTCTTCGAGGACTACAGTGGAGGTCTGAGGCGGGATGAGAAAGAGACGCTGGCCTTGGAGCTCCGGGAGCACAAGTATTCTCGCATATGCTTCTGTCTCCGCCATCCCTTTCCAGTCATATTGGAGATACCTGCGCCCAGTGCATATATACATCCCACATGGAGGCCGAAATCGCAGCACTTTCAGGCGAGGATATGGTTGGGCCAACCCCCCAGGCCGAGGTCGCCGCAGCCAGGACCGCGAGTGACACCGTGGCTGACCACCGCGAGGCCCTCGCCATCCTGGCCGCGACGGGCGCTACGAAGACGTACCTGGGGCAGCAGCTTTCTCTAGGAGATGTCGCTAGGTTGGTGGAGAAGGATGTAGAGCGACTACATAGGAGATATCAGGCGGTCGTTACTCAGCAGGCAACGGGTTGCCTAGTGAATGGAGCATTGCGGCTAGCAACGCGCGCAGTCGGGTGGTTAGTTCCTCTAGGGGAGGAAAAAGCACTGCTGCGCGACCTGCAAGAGGACCCCTTAGTTCGCAACGAGATATCCGCCGAGGCCGGCCTGTTGTCACTGCGTGCTGGTCGCTTTGTAGCCCTGGCTAGCGCCTTGTTCCACATCGCCAACCACAGAGTGGTATTCGACACGGCTATTGAAGGTTCGCAGCCCGAGGTAGACATACGAGATGGCGGAAGCGGATCGAATCACTGCGGACCCCCCGACGACCAGCTCCAGGGTTAAGGACCCCAGGCGGGTAGCTGCAGGGAAGGCGCTAGCGGTATCGAACAAACGCGCCCGAGAGGCCCTTGCCCGCGAAGAGGCTCGCGAGAGGGAAGAAGCCTCTGCGCTTTCCGGCATCAGTTGTGCCTCTGGCACAGGCACAGCGACCGCCTTGGATCTTGGCCTTTGCGAGAGCAACTGTGCCTCCGGCACTAGCCTACTGAAAGGGGTGTCTGCCACAATGGTCCTGTCTGTGATCGGCGTAGGCTGGTGGGGCTGTGGTATCAGGTGCGCCAACAACGCCGTCTACAGAACTGTTGTAGCCCTAGCCTTCCGGCAGCCACAGCATCAGTTGCGCCTTTGGCACAGGCACAGTCGCTCTCGCAACGACAAGTTCCCGCAACGCCAAGGCCCCCGCCGCCACCTATGGAGTAGGTAGGCAGCTACCTATTGAAGCTTGACTGGTTTCTCGTCATACGTAGCTATGTCGGATAGCAAGCTCGTGAAAACCGTGCTTGACGCCTCCATTCTGACTGGACTCGCCGCAGGTATTGGCTGGGTTGCAAAGAAGGTGGTGAAGAAGCCTATGACTAGCGACCCCTCGACCAGCGTCTTGAACTACGTGAAGTGGACTGTCGTGTTGGCCGGAAGCATAGCGGCTAAGGAGTACCTTGAGGACAAAAAGCTCATCCCTATGAACCTGTAGGTGCTGTAGCAAAGCTACGATGGCCACCATTGCAATGATGATAGGAGGGGCCCTTCTGAACGCCACGGCCTTTGTGGGCGGTAGCTACCTCGCCCGTGCGGTCTCCGGAAAGGGCCCCGATGCGCTCGCAGCTGAGAGAAAGCGCCACGATTTGGCACTCGAGAAGTATCAAGCCGACTGGGCGGCCTTCCAAGAAAGTCGTGAGAAGCTGGCCGACTGGGCTGCCGAGCAATCTCGTCTGGAGCGCCACGCCGAAGAGGCCTTGGAAAATACGGACCGTGCTCTCGAGCTATACAACACGGTACACGTGGGGTTACACCGCATTCCGCTCTCCAAGGAGCCCCAATTCTCCGCCTACTATCGGCCCTCGAGCGCCCAAAACAATAGGCGAGCTGGTCGACGTCGGCGGCGGGATGCTCGCCATTGGCTACGCCATACTATGGGGTTGGCGGAAGAGCTGCTAGAGGTCGGCTATACCGCCAAGCGACACGAAATCCCTGGCCCCCTTGCGCACACCCTGGGAGACGCGGCCCGCATGTTGCTACAACTGTGGCGTCGAGACGAGACTGCGGCAGTGCGGTTTGCTGCCGGAGTTCTATTGGGACCAACCGACTTGCGGGCTGCCACCGGCCGGCTGCCGGAAGACTGCGACCGCGCGTGTTGGAGGCTCTGGGAGTTTGCTAGAATACATCGCCAATGGAAGCCGCCAAGATATCTCGCCGTCTCTCGGCAATCTACTATAGCGCCCAGGGCTACTGGAAGGGTTACGCCGCTGTGGGCAAGCAGCCGCTGGGAAGGTGTCGGAGGCGGCCGTGGAGGGTTGGTTGGAGAAGCAAGCCCTTTGGCAGATCTATTTACCGGCCCCGCGTGATGTCCCAAGACCCCACTGGACTGTCTCGAAACCCAACGAGGTTTGTTGATTTGTTGTTTCTACCGCACGATACGGCGCCTTACGGGCGCGGGCGCCGCACCTACAAGTATGCACTCGTGGTCGTGGATGTTACCTCCCGATACAAGGAGGCTGAGCCTTTGACCTCGAAGGACAGTGGGGAGGTCGCGACCGCATTCGATCGCATCTACAAGCACGGGCCTTTGTCTTGGCCGAAGCAGCTCCAAGTGGATCCCGGGCGGGAGTTCATGGGGCGCGTCTCTGCTCTCTTTGAGCGGCATGGCACCGAAGTCCGGCGCGGCGAGGCGGGCCACCACAGGGGGCAGGGCTTCGTCGAGCGGGCGAACCGCACGCTTGCTGAGAGGTGGTTTGGACACCAATACGCGCAGGAGATGGTTCTCGAGACGCAAGGGTCAGCAGCCCGGTCGAGGGAATGGATAGAGAGGCTTCCTGCTGTGTTGATGGCTATGAATAGCGAGGTGACCCGGCTGACGGGCAAGGAACCTTCGAAAGCTGTCGAAACCTCGAATGTGGCCGCAAAACCTCCTTCCTATTCGCGGCCTGTGAGGTTCGCGGAAGAGCGACTGCCTTTCGACGCCGGGGTCCGCTATCTCTACGCGCCTGGCGAGCTGGAGGGTGGTGAAAGGCGGCGCGCGACTGACCCTGTATGGAGCCTGTAGACGTATGGCGTATCGCGAAGTGTGGTCTCGAAGGAGCAGCCGGTGTTGTACTACTTGGGAGAGGGGGCGCCGAAGCGGGGTTCGTGCGCGAAGAACTACAGGTGGTGCCGACGGACACGGAGCTGCCGCCGAAGGAGATCTTGGTTGTGCCGCTAGAGGCCTAGACTGTATTCGATGGGCTCTGTGTGGATGCCGTCTGGCAGGACCCGCCGCTTATCGTAGTAGGCCGAGAGCCCTAGCTTTTGTTGGCAGTACGTTCGCATGGTGCCCTCAATCATGCGGAAGCCAAGATTTTCCGCTTTATCCAGACTGCCCTCGAGAGCCGCCTTGTAGCGGCCCCAAGTGAGCTCGTTGTGCTTTTGCGACATCCCCTTTGCTGAGTGTTTTGCTTTCGCATCCCCACCCACATAGTAACACTTAGAGCAAAGCGCAATGGCACGGTCCCCCTCGAACTCCAGCTTGAATAGCCCTGGCGTGCGGTTGCTCCATTTGCTCCAGGAGAGCCACTCCTTCCGGCAGGCTGCGAACTCGGCTTGCAGAGCCGGGCGTACGGCGGCTTCCAGGGTGGCGGCGGACAAAGCGAAGTACAACGAGTCGGTGTCCATCTGAATGAGCTCGACTTCGCGCCTGTCGATGAACCTGTCGAGGAAATCGTAATAGAACTCGAGCATGCGGAGCTTGGCAAGCTGATAGACCGCGATACCAATCTGAAAGGGTCTCGTGATGATGATTAGAGGCTTGCAGGCCAAAATTTCGTAGTCCTCTCCGATCTCGTCCAGGTCGACGAACCACGCCGAGCGGAGGGCACGGTCCACGGTTGCCTCGTCTCGGGTGTAGGTTGTCTTTCCCTACCGCTCCAGCGCCTCGATGAGCTTCCCATAGGCGGAGTTCCCCAGAAGCTTCATTATTTAGGCTAGGAGGGTCTTTTCTTTGTCTGCGTCGCCCAGCCGGCGAGCCTCCGTCACCTGCTCTACGAACCACTCGAAGATCTTCTGTGGTTTATAGTCGATGGTGCGGTAGACGGCTGTGATCTCCAGCCCATGGTCGAGGTACCATTGGAGGAGGGGAGCGTACAGAAGGATCTTCTGTGCCGACAGGGCACCTAACAGCTTTTTCTGTCCCGACGGCCTCTTGCGTCCAGTGGCTGCGAGGTAGGCTAGCATTTCGGGGGGCACCGCCGCCAGAGGCACCTCCTTGTTGTAGAAGAGGGGCGCCATCTCCTCGAACTTCGGCCAGAGGTGGTGTGGGACCTCTATATCGACCTCTGCATACCCGAACCACGACCCTGCCCGCAGGCGGCGAGCTCTTCGGCAGCTGGGCCGGGTTCTTCGTAGTGCACGACCTGGGCCTCTCCACAAGGCATGTCCTTCGCCATCGTGGAGAGGTACAGCGCATTCGCATCGTAGCCGAGGATGCGCTTACAGACCCGCGCGTCGGGGTATTGATGCGAGCGTATCTTTGTCGCCCCGACTTGGTGCAAGCGGGTGAATACCAGGCTTGGTCCTCCGGTGACGCTGTCCTTCAGCATGGCGTAGGCCTCCTCCCCTGGGGCGTGGAGAACTGGCTGGTCAGGGCCTCTCAGTGTCCCACGTAGGAGGTATTGCAGTGAGACCCCCGGTAGCGAGACCGCGTCCTTGAAGATGTCGACCCCGCGCTCTGTGTAGAAGTCCCTCATCTTTTCGAGAGCCTCCACGAATGGGCCTACGTCGAGGTCGTTGCAGTGGCGAAGCCAGTCGGCAAAGGTCTTCATTTTCTTTGCATGGAAAAGGCGATTACAAGCCCTCCACTCGCTGAGCTTGAGTGGGTAACCTCCCGCCAGCTTGGAGTACCACTCAGGGTAGTTGGGAAGGCCGGGATGGTCGAGCTTGTCTGGGTTGTCGAACCATTCGTACGGGAACCATGACAACAACTGCTGGCAGCCGTAGGCCTTCGTCCACTTCTCGTAGCTAGTGCCTGGGCCTAAATAGTTCATGACATCGAGAAACTTGTAGGCGGGCGTAATCAGGAACATTGTCTGATTCACCTTCTTCCCGACAAAGACCTTGTCGCAAGTGTTGGTCAGCTCCTCAACGAAGTGCTGCTTGATCAAGTTCAGATCGTACTTTCCCGAGTTGAATCCCAGGACGGGCACTTGGTCGCACCACTTGTCAAGGAGGCGCTGCTGTTTCTTCGTAAGAAGGTGCGCGTTCTCGGGCATGAACTCTGTTCTGGCTGCCAGCCGGAGTTTGGCGGCCCGACGCTCTACGGCTGCCATGAATTCTGCGACCAAGGCCCTAGGGGATCGATTGACGAGGTGCGTAGGCTTTCTATCCGTCGTATCTCCTAGAGAGACCGAGATGGGGACGTGCTCGCTTTCCAGGGAGAGGTCGGCGGTGGGGTTTCGTGCTTTGGACTTGTCTCCGTAAGACTCGAAGTCGTAGACTATCACGTGGGGGTAGGTTCTCGTTGTTAGCTTTGGGAGGGGGTCCTTTATCCAAGCCCCTGCCTCCTCGTGCTCCCACCGCACTACAACCCGATGGCCCTCTGCGCGGATCTTGGCCTCCCGCTCGAGGGTCTTTTCGTACGTCATAGCGTACGTGACGCCTACGCCCTTCACGTTGCGAATGACTGTTTTTCGCTGCGCCTCGCTTGGGAAGCAGCTTTCGCATCCGTGCCAGTGACATCCATGGTATTGGTATACTGTCCCAGTACTTGGGTCGTAGCCGTCCACAGGGGCTTCGGCTATCCACCGCTCGCCCCCGTGCCCACAGCTATGATGATGGATGTGCGTTTTTTGCTGCCCGGACTGGTACTCGAGCCATTTGAAGGCCTTTCTCCCAGCGACGCCTTCCGGATAGAAGGCCTTTTCGTAGGCTGACTGGGGGGCTTCGACTCGCGCACTGGGGCATACGATTTTGGTCACCCCTCGCATGCAGCGGTCGGCGTGTCGCTGCAGATGACAAGATTTGGTGAAGCGCGCGTTACAATGCCCACACACATACACGTTGGCTAGTTTTGCGATGTACCGGATGTAGAATGCGTGCTGGTCGAAGAGGCCGATTGACATTGTATCCTTGTAGTGGGCCGGCTGTCGCGTCAGATGCCAGTCACCGTTTTCGGCGGGCTCGTACACCCGTATTCCCACCTTGAAGCACGCCTCTACACGCTGGAGCTGGTCAAGGGAGGTCTTGGGAATATCTAGGGTCGGGGTTTTGCGGCCATAGAACACTGCAGCGTGTTGCCTGGCCCAGGTCGTACACCGATCTGGGAGCGCACCTTTGTGTACGACAAGGCATCGGAATAGACAGATTGTCGTCGTAGGTATCGAGAGCATACATTCCCTTCTTCTAGCGTAACCAATCGGGCAGGGGGCCTGTGCCCATCAAAAGCTCGTGACCAAGTACGACTTTGACCACGACGTAGATGAAGCGGATGAATGTCCATTACGTGTCAGGCCTTTCGATTCCGTCTATGTTCAACCGCTGGTCCTCTTGGTCCTCCAACCACTTTCGTGCTGTTTCTGGAGGGGGTACCCCCTCTATCCATTCCTCCGGTTCTTCTAGCGCGCTGATCCAGGGACTCCCTGTAGGGTTCTTGTGAAAGAGAATCACGGCGCCGTCCTCCACGTTTTTGATACGATATGTGTAAGAGTACCGGATATAGCAGCTGGTCTGGACCTTTTCCTCTAGCTTTTCCATGATACGGTTGGTGAGGTTGCCTCCGACCCACCTGAAGAAGGACCACTTGATGTACTGGCGGCCTTTCTCTTCCCCTTCCCATTCCCCGTCGACCTCATCGAGGATGCGGGTACGTCTTCGTTGATTTGCCGGACTAGCCTCCCGAAGCGCAATCGGACGCTCTTTTGAGCGTGGGTGGCGAACCTCCGCAGGGCGGCTATCCGTTCTTTGGGGTTCTTCTTGACCCGCTTGTCGTAGGCAGCGGTTCGGAGTGCGGCATGGACCTCCTCATCCAGTTGTGGGAGCTCTCTATGACGCCGCCCTTGCTTATGGAGGTTCTCGACGTCCCTCTAAGGGCTGGGAACCACCCTGTTTGTACTGCCCGTTTGACTCGTTTTAGCTGTTCGGGGGCGCGGGTCTCGGCTATTAGCTGGTTGAGACCGGCTTTGTCGAGCTTCGCTGTCCCTTGAAGACCATACTGCTTTGCTAGTGCGCGTAGATCTCGGATGGTGGACATCTCGATGCAGGTAATGGCTATACCCCACCGCTCTCTAAATGAGGGGTTGTGACGCCCTATTCAATTCTTGCAACACCCTCCAAAACCTCCTCTTAGTCTTCTCTTTTTCGTTGTAGAAGCACTGGCGCTGGGTTCGACTGCACCTGGCGCAAAGTCCGTGACTCGTGTGGCAGCCTCAACTGCACTTCTTACAGGGAGCAGGCGTAACGCTCCCTCCCCGTATTTGGAAGTTGTGCTGGCCACAGTACTGCTTCTTCGCGCTCCTCGGGCAGTACGTATTCTTTCCAAGCATCAACCATCCACAAGTGTGACTCTCCATTGTGGCTAATACGGATGTATAGGAACCTCCGATAGAGCGGCCCGACCCTAGCTCTAATTGAGCGCCTCGGCCCGATCTCTAATTTCCCGTGGTGGTATTTTCTCCAATTCCCGTAAGTAGTATATAGCCGGCGTCAAAATGATACAACCTCCCGGGGTACGCCCGCTGCAGCCCACCGAGTCCCCCAACCCCCTCGAAAAAGGGACCATATGGCTTGACTCCAAAAGGATGGTCCCGTACATAAATAATTGGCAATTGGCCGTGATGGGCAATTGCCAATTGTTTATGTACGCGGCCGTACTTTTGGTGTCATGCCATATATGGGCCCTTTTTTTAGGGGGGTGGGGGACTCGGCGTGCTGCGGCGGGCATACCCCGGGAGGTGGTATCATTTTGACCCCGGCTATACTACTAAAACAGTTTATGTTCATTATTACCTGCAGCAATATCTAAAGAACCATTCAGATTGTAGAAGAGGTTCCTTTTCTCCCTCGTCAGTGGAGAGGAAATATGAGAAAAGAACCTCTGCTTGCAGGGTAATCTGTAAGAACATCAATAATCAGTGTAAATTAACTTTAATTAATAGAGTACACAGTTGCATGCCCTCATGTCTCATGATCAGCAAATTAATGTTTGCTCAGTGTATTATAAACAAAAAATTGCATGAAGTTTGAACTGCTCATGCTATACATGATTTATGGGCACTGAGTGATAAATTATTTGGCTAGACTACAGAATATAATACCCCGCCACTCATAACTGACTTCGGTTTAGCTGTCTACGTGTTGACGCGTAGCCACCAACATCGCGTAGCCAGCCACACATTAGCTTTGTTCTACTTAGACTTGAACTGTTGACCTTCTATGGTTTTCCTGTGGTAGATTGAGGCATAGACTCGTTGATGTGTAGCCAGCCACACAGTAGCTTCGGTTTACTTAGACTTGAACTGTTAAACTTCTATGGTTTTCCTGTGGTAGATCGAGGCGTAGATAAATATATAATATAAATATATAATGCAAAATGTAAATATATATACATGTACATGGAGGTGTGGGATGTAATGTGCTTGAGGAATAATTAAGTATGTGTATCGGAGTATTAACTGTATTACATACTACTTGTACTACATATAGTTCTCCATAAGCCAAGAACCTCGTACTAGGAAAGCTCACAAATTCGGGATTGGGAGAATGAGTTGAATTCATGATAATAACCATAAAAATTAAATGTATAATTATGTACAAACATTTGTATTTACGTGTGACTGAAGTACATGTAATTTATATCTTACTCCCCTATACACAGGTTGGTGATGATTATTTCTTGACCAGTGGAGACAAAATTAGAGCCTTTTTTGAAGAAGGAGCCTTTGATGAGAAAGGTATGAATAGGAAATACTAGCAACTCGATTATTAATGAACTGGTCAAGTTTACTTGCCTCAAATACATATCTAACCACAGGGAGCCCACTCAAATCATTTGTACATGTTTACCTAAAAAAACATTGGTTGTAAAGTCATTTGAATAAAAGTCATTCAAAGTGAAAACCTTCTGGTTCATTTGTATGAATTAGTGTATTAAAAATAATAATGGTTTAATTTCAAGAATTCAAGTAAAATATTGACTTTTAGTGGGAGATGTGTGATATATAATAAGACAAGGGAGGAAACTTCAATGGTGAATACACTTCATACCTTGAGAACTCCGCTCAAATAATCCACCTAGATCGTTGACAGTTGACTCAAAAGTACCGCAAACATGAAGAACAGTTCTCACATGAACTGCATGTACTTCATGTCAAAGAAATCCCATGGATCCTTCACGGAGATTGCAGAACATTTCTCTTGCTGGATAATTATTACGGCATGTGTGAGGTTTGTCGCAGGGGTCCAAAAGAGCACAATGACATTTACATGGGTGGGCTCCCTGTGTCCTAACAGAGATTCTGTTATATACACATCATTCTGCAATGCAAAATAAATTGTTTTTATTGTGTTTTCTGGACAGTCAGTCTAAATAATAAATTATCATTTTGAGATTATACATGTAAGTGTTTTTGTACACAGGTGTCCCAGCCTTTAAAGCATAATCCCAAATTTTTAATCATTAAAATTGATTCTACATCAAGTAAATCTATAGGTGAATAGTAAACTCAATTTCTTGATGCGAGTGTTGTGTCTATGAGTTCTAGAGGTTTCTATTTCCAATATGCTAATTATGTGATGTCACAGGAGGCCTCATTTGTGTATGCAAAAACGTGCTGACAGAGATAAAACTAATTTCTACACATAATTATTACCATATATTTGGGCCTTATAGTGATTGATTTTACCAAATATTTTGTATAAATTATAAATAGTTTCATTTCCAAGGAGAAATTATTAAACCTTTAGAACTCATAGACACATCACACTCAAACCAAGAATTGTAATTTACTATTCATGACTTATTTACTTGAATGAATTGATGTACTAGAATTGATTGTAATGATTAAAAAAATTGCCTTTTTATAGGCACTTTACATAAAAAAATGCCTTTTCATAGCCACTAATTTACGTATTATCTTCATTAACATAATTATGATTTATTTCCATTGTTTTTAAGGTAATCTTGTAATGATCAAACATTTGGCTGTAAACAAGGTTGGCCATGGTATGTATAAGTAAAAATTGCAAAAAATAATCTAGGTTATAATAACCTAGTAAGTTAAAATGAATTTGACCAGTAACATATATACATGTATACAGTACATACTGTAGTTGTTGCGTAACTTATAATTGAAATGTGTTGGACATGCATGGGTGGGTCTTATCTATATGTACTGTCAGTAGCAATACATGTAGCTGCCAGATAGCTACTGCAGTTACTACGTCAAGGCAATGAGTGGCTAACATGACAACACACATTCTTTCAGCTCTGCATGTTCTGAATCCTGTGTATAAAAAGTTCACCTTTTCCAAGAGAATACAGGTAATTAATAGAGAGCTTAAGCATCAACGACGGCGATGGCAGTGAGGATGGCACCAAGAAAAATGGTTTCTCCCTAAATATGATATTTACTATTTCCTCCATTCGCCTTTAATTACTTTTCACATTCATAGGCTTCGAAAAATCTGATAAGCATAGAGTTCTGTTCGCGCCGAACGCAAAATGGAGTGATTTACTTTCTTTCATTGCCGTTCTCTTGTAAACATAAAATGTGAGGTTTTCACGTTGTGTTTTTCCAGACAACGGCTGAAATGTACATGTAGGCGACTGCATGCATTTTCACGTGCAGCTATTGTATTTTGTAATTAAGGCTATTGTTTTATGCCGTCGTCCTAGACATTGCTGTTGTGGTTGCTTAAGCTCTCTTAAATATCAGTTGTAAAACTCCATCCAAGTTTGCCCAAGAAATACTACATGTACATGTAGACTACATTGTACCAATTAGGCTCCTACATTGTACAGACCTAGTTTAATTTGGTCAGGCAATATTTTATTCCTGGTTCAACCAGGTCTTTGTCATTTTCATGCTCATTATGTTTTAAAATATTTGGCATCTGTTGAAATTATATGTGCTTGCTTGCTTCGATCAGTAAAATGTCATTTCTCTTTGGATGAGTAAATGAGCATTTTTAAGCGAAGTGCACAAGGAAAATAGAAATTAATTCCTAATTGATAGGAAACACTGTCTATTGCTGTGCTGTCAAGTGCCAGCCAATCAGATTTCACTAGATTAGTTGAATATGTAATGAGCATCTTGTTAAAAAGGGAATGTGTTAGGATTATTCATTTATCGTGGTTCTGATCTGACTCAAATGATGTCTAATCTTAGGGAAGCTGGATATAAAGTAAATAAAGTAGACTGAAGCTATAAGCTAGCTGATTAGTAGTAATAATAATGTCAGTTTATTTAAACCCTTTCACAGCCTTACACTGAATTATAGGGATGTCAACATATGGCACAACATTAACATAAATATTATAGGGCTTACTTGATATATAAAACACACAAGTTTATTTATACTTAACAGTCAAAAATTCATTATAGTGACTGGTGCAATCCAGTTGCCTATGAACGGACATGGAACCAAACCGTAAATTGTAACCGTGAACAGTATAGTCACGGGCAGAGGGAGCAACCCACGTAGTAGCCCTCCAAGCCTACATTGTAGCTCTGGCAATATTAAACCTTTTGGCAGGCATTTTGTCTACGAGCACTTATAGTGGCTCTAAACCAGTGTGGACAAGTGTGACTACATTGTAGATAGGCGATCGAGGCTGGGACAAATAATATATAAGGCTTTCTTTTGAGCTGAATCTACAAGATCACTAAGATTTATAATCTGGTAGTGCTGCCCATACTGGTGAGACATACTGGTGAGAACCAATATTCCACCACATATGTGCTCACAAGTGTGTTGATCTTAAGATTAGGAATTAGTTATTATTAAAGGAGAACTGAACCCTAAAATCAACTTTAGCTCAATGAGTAGATCTAAACATGAAAAGACTTGTACCAAAATTTATTTCACTGTGTTTTGCATCAAAGGAAGAAAATCTGCAAGTCTTCCTCCCAACCGCTGCTAAGTACAGACGGCTCAATTCCTGTAATCTGTGACGTACGATACAGGGAATAAATTAGTTTTGTCATGTTGTTTTTGGCTTTGAATAGATGGACTAACGAGTCACTCATAATTCCGCACTATTGTGCTTTCTTGGTGCTGAAGGTGTGGTTGGGTTTCCTTGGTATGCATGATGTATGATACAGGGAAAAAAGCACTGAATTGAGCTGCCACACAAACTAGCTTTATCAGCAGAGAATCGGCTATTTTTCGACCTTCAAAACGTATTTCCTCTTTTTAGACCTGCGCCACAAAGAAATAAAATAGCAGAACTTATTTCTCTTGAATACAAGTTTGTATAGTCGTCGGATTGATTTAGGGTTCAGTTCTCCTTTAAGGAACGACTCCCTCTTCCTGGATTACATTGTACATCATGTACCTCATCTCCTCTCTCACAAACTACAATGTACCTTGATCTCCTCCCCCTCCCAGATTACTTGGCCTCCCCATATATGGTTTAACAATGAGCTACACGTATGGTGATACATGTAGAATATTGTGCTTTGACTATAAGTATGTTTTATTTGTCATTTGCTGTGATTTGACCCGAGATGTAATATCGTCGGCATTAACTAAAAACTACAGTAAACCAAAAGTATGTTCACCAAAATGTCGTATGCTTGTTTTCTTCAGGAAATTGCCAAGTCTTTAGAGTTCAAGATTCCAGTAGTTCCTCAGAGCATGTACATCTTTAAGGTGATTTTCCATAAGCAGTACATGGCAATTCTGTTTGCTTGTACTTAAGACAGTAAAGCAATACCCTGCTAAACTAAATGCCAGCACACATCCATGAGATAACCAAGCACAGGGCTTTCAATAGAAGGCGGCTACCGGCGATAAACTGCCAGTTACTTTGCTTCTTACCACCAGTTGCCTAAAAAGTTATTGAAATGCCTGCAAGCACTGTGCTGACCCAGCGAAACTTTGATGAACAATTCATGAATGGTTCATGAATTTATGTCCATGAACATTCATGAAATATTCGTGAACTGTTCACGAATGGGAATGAACATTAATTGGCCACATTCATGAAAGATGATTTTCATGAACATCTCATGACTTAAAAGTACATGAACATTTCATGATGATGGTTCATGAACAGTTCATGCTGGTTCATGAAATCATGAACATATTTTCGCCGGGGGTCAATTAGCCACATGTTTAATATATTTTTCCTTAACTATTTATTTCAGCAACCAAGGATTGGAGGAGAAGGTACAAAAGTCATGTCTTTTTTAGTACAATAACAATCAGTACTTATTGGTCTCAGTTCAACAACCTCGGTACCATACCTCATCTTAAATATGTGACCTGAAGACATGTATTTTATATTAATGCCCAGTGACAGCATATTACTGCAGTATCAGCACATTAATGCACAGTGTCAGCACATTAATGCACAGTGTCAGCACATTAATGCACAGTGTCAGCACATTAATGCACAGAATCAGCACATTAATGCCCAGTGTCAGCACATTAATGCACATGCAGTGTCAGCACATTAAACCGTGCAGTATCAGCACATTAATGCACAGTGTCAGCACATTAATGCCCAGTGACAGCACATTAATTCCCAGTGACAGCACATTAATTCCCAGTGACAGCACATTAATGCCCAGTGACAGCACATTAATGCCCAGTGACAGCACATTAATACCCAGTGACAGCACATTAATGCCCAGTGTCAGTACATTAATGGCCAGTGCTGAGTGTCTGCACATTAATGCACTGTCAGTGTCAGCTCATTAATGCACAATGCACAGTGTCAGCACATTATAATGCAGTGATCCATAATAATGATAATAATGTTGTCAGCCAAACTTCTGTAACTTTTGCAGGGATTTCAGTTCCAGAGTGAGCACTTAGTGTCTGCAATAGTAGGGTGTCCACAATAAAGGGTGTCCAGAAAGCAAGAGTTGACTGCATGTAACCAGACATTCATGTATTTGGGGTCCAGTGCATTAAGCTCTGGCTAATTATATTTCTTACGAAGAGACTAGAGGCCATATTAGACAAAGGATTCCAGAATAAAAAGTTGATTTGATTGATTTGTTATGGTGTATTGGCCATTCAAAGTTGCCCAAAAACGTGTCTTGGGTTACCCATGGACGAAAATCAAGCGCACAAAAGCGCTTTACAAAATTGGCACTGGGTCTAGTTTTGACATCATCAACAGAACATGCTCAATGTGCCATTGCATTAAAGGCTTGCCGAATAAAGCTCTCCGAAATGTTTAGCATGATATTATCATCTTTCTCGGTTATCTATTCAATTATTTTGTAAATAAGCCAACGCTTTATACCCACGAAGAGACGAATTCTGTTGATGACGTCATGATTTATTCTTGTCCCTCGTATTTCTTCCAGTTGTTCCCCATAGAGATTCCACCTACTTGTACACAGATCCACTCAGTGCTCTTGGGTTGTGGATCCCTCTAGAGGACTGTACCTTGGAAAATGGCTGTCTGTGGTTTATTCCTGGCACTCATAATGGTAATTACCTGGAATTAAATCTATGATGTTGTTAAGGAGGCTTCCCCAGCGAAACTTTGATGAACAATTCATGAATGGTTCATGAATTTATGTCCATGAACATTAAGTACATGAACATTTCATGGCGATGGTTCATGAACAGTTCATGCTGGTTCATGAAATCATGAACATATTTTTGCCGGGGTTAAAAGGGTCATATTCTTAAGATCAGTTAAATCCTCAATTAAATCCTCAATTAAATACTCATGGCTTTTGTGTCCAGATGTGGAATCTACATTTGTGTACGTATAATTACTAAAGCAGCTTACCATGTCAAAACTACTAAAATGTATTTTTTTCTTATGAATTGGCGGATTTCAACAGATGGCAACAGATTGGCCTCACAAGCCAGACTCACAGATATAAATTATATTTATTGATCAAAATCCACATGTACAGGTGCCTTAAAACCCCATGTGTAATCCCCTGTGATTAATACAGTGTACAGTACTCGTCCATGTATAACATCCCCATAAAGGCCCTTTATGATGTATAGTCCCATGGGATTTTACTGTTTATAAAAAAGATTAGGTACAACACGACAAGAACATTGCAAGAATGTAATGTGTAACGTACATTATACATGTCTGTTGACTGTTTATCATGTGTTCTGTAAATGTATGTTGTTATTCACAAAGCAATAATTATTGTAGCAATTAATACATAATCCATTTTCGTTTCTCAACAACACTTCCTGTAGGGTAGGGTAGGGAGAATTTTATGGTAAATATTATGCCGAAGTGTGATGTCACTTAGAATAGGCTGGTGAGAAGGTCAGTTGCAAACACTTCCTGTAGTGTAGGGTAGGGTAGGGAGAATTTTATGGTAAATATTATGCCGAAGTGTGATGTCACTTAGAATAGGCTGATGAGAAGGTCAGTTGCAAACACTTCCTGTAGTGTAGGGTAGGGAGAATTTTATGGTAAATATTATGCCGAAGTGTGATGTCACTTAGAATAGGCTGGTGAGAAGGTCAGTTGCAAACACTTCCTGTAGTGTAGGGTAGGGTAGGGAGAATTTTATGGTAAATATTATGCCGAAGTGTGATGTCACTTAGAATAGGCTGATGAGAAGGTCAGTTGCAAACACTTCCTGTAGTGTAGGGTAGGGTAGGGAGAATTTTATGGTAAATATTATGCCGAAGTGTGATGTCACTTAAAATAGGCTGGTGAGAAGGTCAGTTGCAAATATCTGCCCATATAGATAGTAAGTTACAATTTGTCAATAAAACACACATGCCAATCTCTAACCTTAAATAATTAGTCTGAGGTCGGGGTTAGAAGAAAAAGAAAAGGGAAGCTTGCCCGAAGACCTCATTTCACAGAGAAGCCTACTTTGGCTATTTGTCAATCGGGCAAGTTGTCAAACTGATCACTATATAGCCAGATATGATAATTCACTAGTCCTGGGCTACCAGACACGATTTGTGTCATGCCCTGCGATGTGTGCACTCGTGGGGAGGCCCAAATAAAATGTTTGGGTATGACTCTTTATATAATGCTAAACCTGGTACATGTACACCAGTCCTGCTTACATGTACTGTCAGATACCGTAGGTATATTCTTCTTAAGAGACCTATCCACTTATGGGAAGTGTTGGCAAGAGAGGTTGTTGAACTTAGAATCCTAAAGTTTTGGTACAAAAGGTAATCTTTGTAAAATTTGGACTAAGAAGTTATTGGATTAAGAAGTTAAATCGAGATATTTTTTTTTACAAGTAACATACATAGCACTGAAGATATCGAAAATATTTGGAAAACACAATGGAAGGGATCTATATTTTTTTCGCAGTCTGGAGGTTCATTTTATTGGAAATTTAATGCTAGACTTGCTGATGATGCCAATTGTGTAGGGTTAATTAAAAACAATTATTCACAATGGTGGAAGAAGTCGGCGATGTAATTAACGGACACACGAGTTACATGGGATTTTATTAAGTACAAAATACGTCATGTCACAATCAAATATAGTAAAGAAATGGTATGAAAACGGCGAGAAAAATAATAAGTTCTTTTCAAATTTAGAAAATCATCGTTTTAAAAAGAATTTGGTAAGAAAAAGCTTTACGAAAAAGAATTAATTACATCACAACCAAAATTTATAATGAAAGAGCTGGAACAGTTTTATCATGACCTGTATGAGAACAAAACAGAGGATGATGGAACGCAACAAGTTTTTTCAGAATTTAAAAAATGTTGATGCAAAGATTATATTAATAGGCACAAAAGCCATTGCTCTTCTACTTCAAAAAGTGTTACTGGATATTATTCGTCATGATCAGCACGCTTATGTGAAAAGCCGATCAATTTACGACACGGTAAGATGGATTGATGACAGTGATGATGACATAGAGTTCACTAAAAATGAAAATATTCCGGGCCTTTTGGTAGCAATTGATTTTCAAAAAGCTTTTGATTCGTTAAACAGAAATTACTTGATTAAAGCTCTACAGCATTTTAGTTTTGGCCCTTCCTTCATTCGTTGGATTGAGGTTTTAAATACTAATTTATCTAGGTGTGTGATGATGAACAATGGTACTTGTACTGCTTTTTTCAAAGGAGATCCGTTAAGTCCCTATCTTTTCATTTTTGGCTTTAGAAATATTGGCTTCCCACATAAGAAACAATGAAAAAATAAACGGCCTTCACCTTTCAGACCAGGGCCGGGTTGTTCAAAGCCCGATTAGTGTTAATCCTGGATTAACTCTGCACAAAACCTATTGGTTGTCATGGAAATTAACCCTGGATTAGCACTAATCGGGCTTTGAACAACCCGGCCCAGGAGGCCAAGCTAATCATTTTTGCGGATGACCTGACAGTTTTTCTACGTGACAAAAAAACATACAATTATTTGGTAGAATCATTGTTACAATTTGAACACATATCTGGCTTAAAGGTTAATAAAGAAAGTACACGAACCAATGAAAATATTAGGAGTTTATTCACTTACGATTACAAAAAAGGGAGTTAAATTTTGATTTGGTTATTAAATCGATAAAAGAAGTACTAAATCTTTGAGATGGAGAAATTTAACAGTGTATGGAAAAGTTCAAATTCTTAAAACCTTTGTTATATCAAAATTGACATACCGAGCTATAATAGTTTGTTTTGATAAAGATATCTGCAAGGAAGTCAACACTATTATGCATGAATTTCTTTGGAATGGAAAAGACAAAGTACAACGATTAACAGTAATTAATGAGTATAACGAGGGAGGTATCAGAATGCCACACTTGGAAACGCTATTACGATCTTAAAGGATACTCATGTTTCTGGAAAACTATTCTACGTCATTATCTAAGAAAAAGTGAGGGTCCGTTTCTATTGAATTGCAATTATTCTCAGGGAATATTACCAGCCAGACTCCCTAAATTTTATACAGCTAGAATAGGGAAAAAATCAGTTTACAGAGAGGATATTGTAATAATGGGGATTATTATAAAACTCAAAACTATAACTGATCAATATGGAATGATTTGAAAAGTAGGTTTCCAGAGCTATCTCCCTCGGATTATGTTCTCCTTTTTGGTATGCTACAATGTATTCCAACCAGTTGGAAAACAATTTTAAGAAAAGGTACGCCTACTGATTGTTTTATTCTCGCTGATGATGAACCAGAAACTGAAACATTTATGATAGGAGATCAGTGCATCACATTTAATAACATGAAAGCTAAGAAAGTGTATGATATTTTTATAAGCAGAATTGCTAGATTTAAGTTCAACTGCAAAGTTCAAATATCAACATGAATACGAGAACCATGAATTTAATTGGAAAGAGATATATATCCTTCCTTTTAAAACAACAATCGATACGAAACTTAGAGCATTTCAGTGGAAAATTATAAATCAAATATTATATTGCAATAAGATACTGTACAAAATTGAATTAGTACGGCCCCCCTTATGCACTGTTTGCGCAGGGGATGGCAAACACTCAAACATTTATTTGTTCAATGTAAATTTGTGAAGCACTTCTGGGTGGTGATAGAGAATATTCTGAAGTCATTGAATATAATACAAGGTGAAGTCAATGAAATTGGAAGTTTTGTAAGGAATTGGTATAGGTATTAATCAAATGGGGACGAGTGAAATTAGTGATAAATTTCACGCGTGTTTGTCAAAATGGAAGTAATTTCCCGAGCCACTTCGGCGAGGGAAATTACGTAGATTTTGACAAACACAAGTGAAATTTATCTCTAATTTCACGAGTTACTATTTGATTACCCATTAATATTATGGAGGGAAAATTGCGATGCAGAAAAAATATATTAGTTTACAGCTTGGAACTCTCTATTGCAACCCGGAAAAACAAGCTTGATATGCATTTTCAAAAGTGGGAAGATTTTCTTCCCTTTCTGTTCACTATTATATAAAACTTTCCTCCCTCCATGTCAGCTATATATTGTATTGTAAAAATAGCATTCAACATGGCCTCGTTACAACTATATGTATATTGTGTATGGTGTACTGATCATGAAGAGTGAATGGAGGTAATATTAATGTAGCCGGCCTGTATGTAGTGTTGTAAAAAGAATGACACAAATGTATCTTGTAAATGTTTGTCAAATTGTATAATTGTTAAAATGTCAGTTGTTAATTGTTTAATTTGATGATATTTATCAGCCATACTGTATCTCATTTCCCTAACTAGTCCCAGGGATTAACCGTAGGATGATCCGTACACCTGATTCAAAGGAGCATGTCGTTACACACATTGGACCCAAAGAAGAGTTTGAGGAGAGTCAATTCATTCCAGTGTGTATGAAGAAAGGTGAAATATATTATTTTATGTATACATGTATAATTATATAAAGCTGTGAATGGAAATGTATTTCATACATTTGTGTTTAATATGCCATGATTGTGGGGTCTGCATTTCTGCAAACGAAATTTATATTTTACAACCAAGGGGTATTCAGGCTTACTGTAAAGGATCAGTTTCACCTGTCCTAGTTTGATTTGCTGCAGGTTGCCTGGTTCTAATTCATGGCTCGGTACTGCACAGAAGTTTGCAAAACAAATCAAGCAACTCAAGACATGCCTACACATTCCACATAGTGGAAGGAAACAGCAAATGGAGTGAACAAAATTGGTAAGCAGTGGTGGTATTAGAATACAAGTATTACAATTTATACAAGTGTAAGTGGATCCTCACTATGTTACAACATACATGTACATGTACCTTTTTGTAACAATGAGTCACATGATCATCAATATATTAGGTATTCATGTACAGTACACATACTTTATGACCTCCCCTTTATGACGTCTAATGACTATCTGGCTAAAATCAGCAGACTATAAATGGCTGGTCTACTCATTGACCAATAACTAACAGGCAACTAATGGTAGACTAATGGTAGACTAACAGCAAAGTACCGGTGAAGTGTCAGTCGACTAAATTATGGTCAGTGTGTGTCAGTTGGACAAAAAGTACACCCACATTTAACTTTGGATTGTTGGGAAGAAAGCTTGTGGCCTGGGTGCAGGCAAACATTGTCATCCAGGCATTTGAAGTTTTGCTTAATTTTTAAACTGCATGCTCCCTGATATCCTAATGCACCAGTTAATTCCAGCGGTGCCCATCCCCCCTGGACATGGTGGAGCATTTGCACATTTTGAGATCCCGGAAGTGGGGCATTTGTAATTTTATATCGGCCCGGGGTCTGTCTGTCAGCTGTCAAATTGATGAAAATAAATATATATATATATATATATATACCGATTCAACATTTATATAGATTTGCTAGAGCGGTGTTGTCAATAGAAATGCATATTTTTATCACCACTTCGGCGCAAGATTGCCAAAAGGCCCCCATTCATTTCAAATAAATTTCACTTCACTATTAAATCTTCCAATTTTAAGACAGTCCTTGGGTTTTTGCATGGATGAAACTCTGCAACTGGGCAGTATATCTTTATGGATGTGCCCAGGGGTGGGGCATTTATCTTATTTCTTTGGCCCCACCGTGGGGCATTTGAACACTTGCTTGCCTCCACCGTGGGGAATTTGGATTTCCCCCCCAAAAATGTCCAATGCTTGGGTGTTGGCCGGGGGGGGGGGGCACAGCTGCATAAATACACAGCATAACTTCCATCCAGTGCAGGATGGTATCCACCATCTCAGCAGAACACTCTAGAGCCATACACGTTGACATTATATATTTACCATCCAGTGCAGGATGGTATCCACCATCTCAGCAGAACACTCTAGAGCCCATACATCTTGACATTATATATTTACCATCCAGTGCAGGATGGTATCCACCATCTCAGCAGAACACTCTAGAGCCCATACATCTTGACATTATATATTTACCATCCAGTGCAGGATGGTATCCACCATCTCAGCAGAACACTCTAGAGCCCATACATCTTGACATTATATATTTACCATCCAGTGCAGGATGGTATCCACCATCTCAGCAGAACACTCTAGAGCCCATACATCTTGACATTATATATTTACCATCCAGTGCAGGATGGTATCCACCATCTCAGCAGAACACTATAGAGCCCATACATCTTGACATTATATATTTACCATCCAGTGCAGGATGGTATCCACCATCTCAGCAGAACACTCTAGAGCCCATACATCTTGACATTATATATTTACCATCCAGTGCAGGATGGTATCCACCATCTCAGCAGAACACTCTAGAGCCCATACATCTTGACATTATATATTTACCATCCAGTGCAGGATGGTATCCACCATCTCAGCAGAACACTCTAGAGCCCATACATCTTGACATTATATATTTACCATCCAGTGCAGGATGGTATCCACCATCTCAGCAGAACACTCTAGAGCCCATACATCTTGACATTATATATTTACCATCCAGTGCAGGATGGTATCCACCATCTCAGCAGAACACTCTAGAGCCCATACATCTTGACATTATATATTTACCATCCAGTGCAGGATGGTATCCACCATCTCAGCAGAACACTCTAGAGCCCATACATCTTGACATTATATATTTACCATCCAGTGCAGGATGGTATCCACCATCTCAGCAGAACACTCTAGAGCCCATACATCTTGACATTATATATTTACCATCCAGTGCAGGATGGTATCCACCATCTCAGCAGAACACTATAGAGCCCATACATCTTGACATTATATATTTACCATCCAGTGCAGGATGGTATCCACCATCTCAGCAGAACACTCTAGAGCCCATACATCTTGACATTGTATATTTACCATCCAGTGCAGGATGATATCCACCATCTCAGAAGAACACTCTAGAGCCCATACACGTTGACATTATATATTTACCATCCAGTGCAGGATGGTATCCACCATCTCAGCAGAACACTCTAGAGCCCATACATCTTGACATTATATATTTACCATCCAGTGCAGGATGGTATCCACCATCTCAGAAGAACACTCTAGAGCCCATACATCTTGACATTGTATATTTACCATCCAGTGCAGGATGATATCCACCATCTCAGAAGAACACTCTAGAGCCCATACACGTTGACATTATATATTTACCATCCAGTGCAGGATGGTATCCACCATCTCAGAAGAACACTCTAGAGCCCATACACGTTGACATTATATATTTACCATCCAGTGCAGGATGGTATCCACCATCTCAGCAGAACACTCTAGAGCCCATACATCTTGACATTATATATTTACCATCCAGTGCAGGATGGTATCCACCATCTCAGCAGAACACTCTAGAGCCCATACATCTTGACATTGTATATTTACCATCCAGTGCAGGATGATATCCACCATCTCAGAAGAACACTCTAGAGCCCATACACGTTGACATTATATATTTACCATCCAGTGCAGGATGGTATCCACCATCTCAGCAGAACACTCTAGAGCCCATACATCTTGACATTATATATTTACCATCCAGTGCAGGATGGTATCCACCATCTCAGCAGAACACTATAGAGCCCATACATCTTGACATTATATATTTACCATCCAGTGCAGGATGGTATCCACCATCTCAGCAGAACACTCTAGAGCCCATACATCTTGACATTGTATATTTACCAACCAGTGGCAATTAATCTAGTCTATCAGTTTTGTTGATATTCTTTTATTTTATTCTCTCTGACAGGCTCCAGCCATCAAAGGAAATGCCATTTACTCCCTTCCTCTCCGACTCATAGTTACAGTCAACTCTTCTTTATTGCGGACACCCTCGGGACGCTAATTTGGTGTCAGTAATAGCGAGAGTCCGCAATAGCGGGGTGCGAAAAAAAAACGCCATTCAAGCAAATAAGATGTATATTTATGTCCGTTCAATACAAAGCTATCTTTTACTGCGATAAATGTGTCACTTTCAACATTTAAAAGCGTAAAACAGAAGAATTCAACATTACTGTATTTCAACTGGCCTATCTCGCCGTACGTAAAACAATACCGTAAAACGTATAAAATAAAGTTATCTGGAACTGAAATTTCGATGGGTTTTCTCCACAAGAAGAATGCCCAACAATTAAATTGGTATTTGTCCTTTGCATAAAGCAACAATTGTCTCCTGAAACTGGCAAATGACCCCTGAAACGTAGTCTGTTTCAACACTAATTCTTGGAAACATAGCCGGCCATCCAACTTGCTTTGGCACTTCCTACTGTTAACAGCAGTTTTGCTGACTTCGCTGACTTTGTCACCGAGACGGCGGGCTGGCTCTTGTTCGTAATAGCGGGGTGTCCGCAAAGCGAGAGTTGACTGTATTCTGTTTTACAATTTCATTGTTGGTGCTGTAATACGTTTTTACAGGAGTATATTACACAGGAATGTTCCTGTGCCCTTGTGTTGGCCCCAAACACAGTAGATGGTGTGTCTATTTATAGCCGCGAAGTTCTGGTATGCAATTACGTTGTGTTTCGTTCTCTTGCGCTTTAGTATTTTTTAGCAGTTTGAACCGTGTTAATTACAATTTTTCAGTGCATCCTGTTTGGTTAAAAGTGACGGCCTTTGTTTCTTCTCGCGGGAAACTCAATGCTAAAAATAACTCTACCATCTACAGTGTTGTGTGACAATATAATGTGGGAAGAGGAACACGCCTCTGTAATATACTCCTGGTTTTTAGAGGATACTGGGGTATTGGGGGGGGGGGGGGGGGGGGTGGTTGTAGACCTTTTCAATTGTGGCATTTTTGGCATAATTCGGCAAAGCAAGCATGTTTTTCTCAAATTAGCATTGTGATAATTTTTTTCTCATTTTAGAAGTATGAAACTGACAAATGATTAAATTGTTAATTCACTTTCCTTATTTGTATTTCATTTTCAATGGAAAATCTGGAAAACTGTTGAATAACTCAACCGGTAAAGACAGGAAATCTAGTAAGCTTGTACCCATGCAGTTTCTGCACCGGCATCTCACTTGATAATCAAGATGGCGTCCTCAAGTGAAAATGATGTTAGTGATGTTATACAACAATAACGAGTTCAAATGTTTGAGCGTGGTATCAAAACACCAATAAAATTAATGTCGAGGTGATTTGATACCATGGTCAATTTGATGACTTCTCAAGCAATACCTGTATTCATAAATCATTAGGCATTCGCAGAATTGTACTACTAGAAGCATACAATTTCACTTTTACTATCACAATCGAAAAGGGCGGGGGGGGGGGGGGGGGTAGGATTATAATTTTTAATGCAAATGGCCTTAATACATCATCTGAATGGCTCACACATTTTGGTGGATGGGGAGGGGCTGGAAAGGAAGATGGTTTTTTGGTTCCTTTGGCAAAGGTATTGTTCATGTAGTTAAAAAATAATTTCTTGGTGTTTGACATGAAATAAATTAAATTAGAATAGAATAGAAGGACAATGAAAACACTGTTGTATGCTTGCAAGAGTAGTAAATAGACATTATTAAAAATCTGGACATTCGCGTAATTATTTCAGTTATACTGGTTAGACTTATACTGGTTTGAGTTTTAGTCCAGTATGTACTACGTAAGGGTTAATCAATGGCCACGAGTGTGATATGGGATTTATCATCGCGAGTAATGCTTAACGTCCACGAGGAAGATGCTCGAGTTGTACGAGCGATGATAAATCCCATCTCACACGAGTGGGCATTGATTAACCAATTTACCTTATGCCGTTTAACCCGTTTAATTTTTAAAGTTTGCTGCAGAGTTTGTAGGAGCAGGGATCTTAAGTAATGATTCAGCTAAGAACTGTAGAAAAAGACAATAGGTGGCGGCAATGTGCATATCACCACATACAATTTCGCTTGAATTTGCCGAGATGTTAACAGTCCCAACTCAAAGAAACCATCATCCAGCCAATCGGAAAGGGAGAAAATAAAAGATCTTTCAATCGCAAATTTGAGAACTTTTCCCATTAGTTTGATCAAAAATCAATTAAAACTTCCAAAATTCTCGAATGAAAATATATAATTTCGATGGTTTTATATTGAATTTACGAGTATCAACCAATGAAATTACAAGAAAGAATAGAAAAGCAACACCTTGTTTTCATTCCTTGCAGTTCAGTACTATCGTTCTTAGCCGGAGCATTACTTGCTCAAAACATTTCTAGCTTCACAAATTGTTTTCGTTTAACAATGGCGATGTTGTCTTTTGTTGCTTTTGATTGATGAGCCATTCTCTAATCAAAATGATAATGATCCATTCAGACAATTTTGTTTCATAACGAAATATATTCATGTAAGACAGTACGTCACCAACATGCGATAAACAGTGGGCGATAGTGGTGATAACCTTTACATAATATACTCAACAAAATATCGGGATTCTGATTAGTCAATAAGGAGTGTATAAAAAGGTTATAGAGTGCACAGTCACTGCTCAGTTATAAACAAAACATCGCATGCTGTACGTGATTTATGGGCACCTATTAAGAACGAAGATACTGCTAGGCAAACTCCGTATATTTAACAGACTTGTGTCTAGCTGGCGACAGGAAACGTCGTAGACTAGAACGAAACTGCGCTGGTCGAATCTCGACTCGAGCCACGTTCAAAAGTTAAAGACACGCGGACGGCAACCGGTCGTAAGACCGGTTACACTTAAATAGTCAGACATTTCAGAAGCCTGCAATGGGGCTATATTTGAAGGAGAATAGAATGGAACAAGGACAAAAACGGGAGCCAGACAGTACCGCTCGGAACGAGCCATAGTATTGGCTTACCCAACATTATAAACACCCTTACTTTCAGAACGAGCAGTACAAAAACAATAGAGCTACCGTATAATGGTCCAATCAGAATACAGGTCTGGAAATGGTACTGTAGGAGGGGAGGAGGGAACGCTTCCTGGCAACTCGGAGGACTCTTCTCAGAAAGAGTGACCAGATCAGAGGACCTATGTTCAACCTAAACAAGACACCCCTCAACGCAGAACAGACGAATAAAGTAGAATTGCTAAATCGGATATCTTATGTTTTTGCTCAAAATGATAGACTTGGGCTGTACTAGCGAGAACAAGCAGGAAGTTCACAAATGACAACAGCACGCCAGTCGTATACAAGAGTGTCGCAGGAATTATACACGTCACCTGTGGTCTTTGTTCGCGAGAAAGACGGTAGCCTTTGAGTGTGTGTTGATTTTCGTAAAATCAATGCAAAGCCTATCCCTACCAGGTATCGATACCCAGGATTTTACTTAGGCGGCCATGGGTCAGGAAAGGTCAAATTTACACGATGTCAACAAGCGTAGAACATTGAGTATTCTCTGTAAACCAAAACTTAATTTCTTCACAGAAGTATTAAAAACATTTCGAAGGTTCGTAGCTATAAAAATTGTAAGAAGGGTTATAGGCACTTTAAACTCCGTTTGGAAGAGACTGCACTTGGTTCAGCTTCAATCCATATCCACCAAGCCTACGAAATACTTTGTTTAGTCTTTCCAGCACCTCAAAACGTTTGTCAAACACGATAATGTCTTCAAGATAGGCAAGGTAGATCTTGTGATTCAGTCCCGCAAGCCAACGTTCCATTAGGCGTTGGAAGGTTACTGGGGGCATTCGTTAGTTCACAAGGCATTCTGTTAAATTCAAACAGACCAAACGGTGTCGTCATGGCAATTTTTCATTTGTCTTCCTCCGCTACTTCTACTTTCAAGTAACAGCCTGGAGATCCAATGAGCATTGCGAGTCCGTGATACGTGGGTAGCCGATTAATTAACTCGCAGCACGTGTGTTATCAGTTTGTTCAGAACTTTTGTCATGATGTCAAAGATTACTACAATACTTCATTTAGTTTTTGAATGCATGTTTTCTTTCTTTTGTGTTATGATTCCCTCAAGGATTAATAGCTGGCTCATTATCTTTATCATTATCTTTATTCCCTCGAGTTTGAAACCTGATAAAACACTGCTGCTCGTTAATTAACTATATATACTTAAAGATCCCTTGTGGCATATATAGCGGTGTCGTTCGAAATGTGAAATAAAGTCATCTATCTAGATCTGCATGCAGTTTTATTTTCGAGTAGAGCGGTGACTTTTCAAGTATTAGTGCTAGCGTTCATTTACTGCATCGTTAAGGAGGCTAAAATTTATAACGAAACGTGATTTCCACTCGTTTTTTTTTTCAATCACTGAGCCTGGGGTCGCCGATCCCGAATTCTTACTCATGTCATGAAGAGACCGTGTCGATGCTGGACTGGAACTACTGAAGAATCGGGCCATTTACTATATTTAATCTTGTTTAATGGCATTACTTTTAAGTAATGCTCCAGCTAAGAAGGAGCACTGAACGGCAAAGCATGTAAAAAGGTGTTAATTTTCCATTCTCTCTCGTTATTTCATTGGTTTTTGACATTTCAATTTAGTTTTGATCAAACTGCTTGTGGTCTGATCTAAAAGAACATCGTTATTGGAGAAAGTTCTGAAGTTTGTGATTCAAATATCTTGCTTCCCTCTTTCCAATTGGCTGGATGGCGATTTCTTTCAGTTTTCACAGCAAAAATGACCAACAGCATACAGTTTCCTTTATTTTCAGTTTATAACTTTGACTGTGGACATATGACGGGATATGTCAGTAAAATGTAAAGCGCCACGAGACTGTGGTGATATGGCGCTATATAAATATGGCCTATTATTATTATTAAGGCATATTCAAGCAAAATCGTTATTGGGAATTGCTCATTGCCGCACCCTATCGTATTTTGCCCCCGTTCTTTGGCGAACCATTAACAGAACTGAACGAATATTAAATAACATTATTTTTCAGTTGGCTCCGTTTCCTTTGTTCTTTCTGATGGTTATATGTGCTATTGCATTCCCAAGCGTGTTAAAGACGGTAGCGGCATTGATATTTCATAGGGAAGAGCGGAAACTATTAAACTAATTCTCAACGACTGTAAACAAATGATATTACTACAACATCTAAAGCAAAATCATTGCGTGTTTCTTACATTTTAAACACAACTTTACCTTATATTCGGGACTTTTGAATATTTCTAGTCCAGCCACGCAATTGTCCCTCGGATGTCTTTGTATCCCTACATGGTTGATATAAAGTGTTCGGCGGATATTCTCCCCAGCTCCTCTCTTGCGAACTTCGTATACAAATTTGCTCAGCCAAAAGCATAGTTCAGTCACAAAGTATGAACAGTACTGGCTAATGGGGCGAAAGAAAATTGATCACAAGAGCTATGTTGAAGAGCGTTGCGCTCTGTAGCCATTCAATCCAAACATGCAGAGTCCAATTAGTTATTTCTTCGTATTCTCTCGAACTCGGTCTTTGTTCAGCTCTAACATTACTTCATCTTCAATAGCTTCAATATTTCTTGGGCCACATTTCACTTCGCACAACCAGCACTTTTTTCCTTACGTTTGTGCCAATTCTGCAGCACTCTTCGAAATTAAATAAATTGTCAACTATTTCTTCTACCGTAAGATCCACGTTTTCGTTGGCTTTCGTGCCGTCAATTTGAAACAAGGCTTCCAGGTCACAGGACGGGTTAATCGAGCCCTGAAACATATTTTGAGTGACAAACTGAAAATATCGTCACTATCAGACATAACAAAATCGCTACACAGCTCGAAACGAGATAAAAATGCAAATAACGCCAAAGTTCTCATCAAACACACGCAAGTGTAAATTCCATGAAGACATTCTCTATATTGTTTTATTCTATTCAATTATACTAACTTCTTCTATTCTTCGCAAAACTGGAAAACAAGCCAGTTATTTTGAGGCACCCTCGTGGGTATGTGAACTATGTCACCTCGTCAATCTGGAAAATAAGCCAGTTATTTAGAGGCACATCGGGGATATGTAATTTATTCACATCGGGTCTCGGTGAATAAATCACATACCCCAAGGTGCCTCAAAATAACCCTTGCACAACGCAACCTGGTAAGTTTTATGTTTCTTACAAATTTCATTTCCCCACTTCAGGCCACGTGCATTTAGGAGCGCCTGTTAATCCCCAATCCTTTCGTAAAATGTGAGAAATCTCCATCCAAAGTCCTCCTTGAAAAACTCAACACCTTGCATTTCCATCGAAGAAACCTTTGGTTCTCGCGATTTGGTCACGCACGACTCATGTGGTGTTCGTCGTGTCGAATAAATCTCTTACTTCGGCTCCGACAAGAGCGCCAGTTGAAATATGTCCTGAGCCTGTTGGAAGGCTTTCCCACGAATAAAGTTAAATAAAACATTAAGCTGCTTACATTTGAGATGAGGCTCCAAATTTGAGAGAAATTTCTTCTGCGACACTCTCTCTCCCGGGTCACCGCCATTCCGTTTTCAGTGTTAAGTCGTGTAAATACATTAAGTGACCCGCAGAGTCCCGAGCGATATCGAATCTGATTGGTTCATCCTGTCACGTGTTGAATCAACTCGTAACGTGGAAAATAAACACTTGCGATTTACGACTAGTGCCGGCCAAAGGCCTGGCCCGAGTAAATAGTAATGCGAAATGCTCGTTTACGCCAGTTGGTTATCATTGGAGATGGATAGTTGTTTTACCGTCTCGGTTTTGTAGAGCAAATCTACGGCATTAAAAGCTCCTAGTTCTAGACGTTGAAGTCATTTTTCCTGTGTAGTCGTGGTCGTAAAGCTTCGCAAGTGGACACTGTACTACACAAACTAAACCGAATAAAGTACCACATCTCAGTATGGCAAACCCGTTTATCAGTAAAATGACATTCTTTTGCAGATTCTATACAAGCTTGGATAGGGATGGTTACTTTACATACATGTAGCCTGCCTGAAACAATGACTTTGACAGTACAACAGAACAGTCACAGACTCAAACTGAATAGTCTTTATTTGAGATTGAGTATGACATCAGCTCAGTATTATCGTGTGTGGTAACAGTCTAAAATATTAAGGTATCCACGAGTATTTTGACAACCAAATGTGCACCTTTTAAGCGGGGAGATATGGAACGATCTTGAAGATTTTTTGGACGATGTATTTCCTGATATTGAAGAATAGTAAACACGAAACAGATGGGTTATATATCCTCTTTTTGAGGAGTTTCGCATTATTTTTACGTAAAAATGGGTATTATGTATCCTGGAATTCTGTGTATTATTCTTCAATATAGGGGAAAATATAGGGAAAAAATAGGGTCCAAAAAATATCAAACAGCGGTCAAAATCTTTCCACTTAAAAGTGTGAATCTTTATGATGCCCATTCGGCTGACACAATACCCGCAGGCAAACTGAATCAACTGGCGATGTACATGTAATGTAGTTGTTTGTTCAAAAGTAGAGATGTAGGAAAGAAAGGCATGATTAACACTACAACAGGTTAAGGTGAAGCATTACTGCTAGATATACAATGCGCAAAATAGTATAATTTTAAGCGATTTGTCAATCTCAACTATGAAACTCCCTCGTAATGTTATCATTATTTATATTATACAACACTTCGGGCAGGGATTCAGATTGGTGTTCCAATGACCGATCATCTCGCAGCAATGTCTGATTATCAACATGACAGGACACTGGTCTGATAAGCCTTTTGCAGGAAACAGTCACGTGCTGATATATCACTTCAATGACCAATGAAATGAGCTCGTGATGCCCATGGGAAAGGCAGTCACATGCTGATATATCACTTCAATGACCAATGAAATGAGCTCGTGATCCCATGGGAAAGGCTTTCCTGGAAACAGTCCCGTGCTGATATATCACTTCAACGACCACTGAATTGTGCTCGTGATCTCATGGGAAATATTTTTTACTGGACGGCAAACAAACTTCCAAACCTTGTTTTAGAAAGATCGACTTGAAGGTGAAAAATAGCAATAACCCACTTTGAGGATGTTGCGCACGCACATAAAATCCGCTGAACAAGAGATTGGTGGGCTGCAGACTTTTTGGCGGGCCACATCTATTGTTCTATGATGCGTGTGCAACATTGTCAATGTGGGCTATTAGGCCTTTTGCAGGAAACAGTCCCGTGCTGACATAATACTTCGTTAATGAATGAAGTGAGCTCGTGATACCCATGGGAAAGGCATTGCCATGAATGCTGGACGGCAAGCTATCTTTAAAGTGCAACTAATCCCTTTTGCAGTTTTGAGTACTTCTGCTTAGAAATGTTTGGCTTACAGAGAATACTCTATGTTCTAGGCTTGTTTGAAATGGTTTGAAATGGTTTGAAATCTACGTCATCCAACTCATTCGACTTTGCAATAATTTGAATAAATATTTAGCATTTTGTCTAAAATAACTGTTTTCTTTACTAACAACTCACAGACTGTGTATATTCTCTATATATCGATGTTGTTGTGATGGAAAGGCGCCATGGAGAATAAAGCATTAATGAGGTGACGTAAGATCAAGAATCGACCCAGGCTTTCTCTTGCGCGGTCATGGGTCAGGAAAGGTCAAATTTTCACCATTTCAAACAAGCCTAGAACATAGAGTATTCTCTGTAAGCCAAACATTTCTTCGCAGAAGAACTCAAAACCTTTCAAAGATTCATATGTATAAAAATTGCAAAAGGGATTAGTTGCACTTTAAAAAAGCTGTTTTAGAAAGACTGATTTGAGGTGGAAAATAACATTACAAACAGGTTTAGCTAATAACACTATCGATCTCGTACAAGTGGATTTAAATGAATGAAGTCAGATTGTTTTGCTGTCCAGTACAACTACGTGATTGCATTCCTGCAAAAAGCTAATTTCTTTCCGTTTCCTTCCGTCCGAGGTTTTTATAAAAAGGACTGAATTAGTCCTACTAAATTATTGTCCTACTGATCTAACCCTAGACAGGAGGACAATTGACAGATCGTATAAAATTCTAACGAAATCCCTGCTTGAGTATAAGATTGTGCACCAAGGGAGTTCCTTAACGGAAAAAGACGAACCAAACTTATCATAGTTGATGTATAACATTAGGTTTATCACTCTAACGTGTTAACTTGTTACATTTGATGGAGAATAATAAATTGTTATTACCGTTTTCATTGAAGTGCGACTGTGAAAGTGTCAAGTCTCGTTTGGAAAATTGCATTTAGGCGACCGTCAATCAAACGAGTAACGCATTTGAAAGCTTTGTATGAAAGCAGACTCAGCTAAATGCAGTTTTTCATACACGATTTGAAGCTTCCAGGGTCGCACTTAAATGAAAACGGTAATAATATTGTTTTTGATAATGTAAATACGTTGGACTGATTGTGCAATTTCTTTAACACAACGTATTATTATTGTCATTAATTGGAAGTATTTAAAGCTAATTTGCTTGGTATATCAGATGATGACTACATATTTAAAAAAATAAAACCTGATTACAATGTAGGTCTCGGAAGATCCGAGAAAATAAATTTTAAAATTGATTGCAAAATATTGATCCCTTGAAAGTATTCTCTTTTTAATGGCGTGGGCAACATAGTTATCCTATTCTTGTGTTATGTTCCCACTTTAATTTAAGCAGGTTAAATTGGCTTTAAGATGAGATTCAGAATGTGGAAGCCGAGAATGAGTCAGCAGAGTGAAAATATTATTATTTCACTCTTTCGGCCTCCCCTATGCCTAACATTCTTTCTTCCAAAACTGTTACTAGGTTTAAATACTTTTTGAGCTTATTAACCATTCCTAAACTACTTAATAGATGTGTATAAGGCCATCCCAATAAAATGTTTCGTTTACCATCGCCCTCTTTCGTGATGGTCGGGCCAAAAAAAGGGAATCGACATTAGGGGATCTAGAACCAAGTAAAGCTAGCTTGAAACTTTCATTTTTTTTTCCTGAATACTAGTTGTAGAATGACAATTCTCAAACTCATTCATGAGCGTTTTAGTCAATCAGAGGGCTGCATTTGGTCACATGCATGAATCTTGATACCCAATGAGAATCTTGATACCCAATGAGATTCATGCATGTGTTGGACCTAATTAAGCTACGAGGATTACAGCATAAGTATGACTTTACATGTACATGGAGAAGTGAAGGAGAAGACGGAATAAAAATCGTCCAGAGTGTCCAGAGTGTGACTCGAACCATCATCCTCATGGCTGCTCTTGACTACTAGTCCGCTGTCTTGCCCACTACACTATCAGGCAGTTTGTTGAAATGACCGTGACAAAATAACAATCACAACCCTTGTAGTCTATAATTGCATGCAATAAAATTCCAGGCAAACAATACTTTCTAATGATTTATGAATGCAGGTATTGTTTTCGCTTGTGAAGTCATATAAAAAACTCGAACTTCGTGTTTCACCAGGGAATCCAAACACCTCAAAAGAATAAAAGCACTCAGCCGAAGCGGCCTCGTGCTTTCATCTTTCTCGGTGTTTGGATCCCCTGGTAAAACACTAGCTCTCGTTTTTGATCTATCACTTCTCATGAGAAAAGCAAGAAACTAAAACGTAGAGAGCTCGGAAAAGAGGTATAGTTGTGAAATTATTATTTTCAATGTTGTTTTTACTTTTCCAAAAAAATGGGTCGGTCGCATCGGGCGATGGTAAACGAAATATTTTATTGGGATGGTCTAATAAAAGCAAAGGGAATGAAGCAGTGACTGTAGATCAAAATCATGCTGATTTTGATAAACGTTTTGTTCAACTTTCTTTGCTAAAACTACATCATTGACCATATAAACTTACATTGTGCATTAGATATCCAATAAACCCGATATCCATGTTGTAATAATGGAGCTACAATCTCTTTCCTTCAGCTAATGATCATAACAGCAATACAACACAACCCTCTTGTGTTATAAATAATATTACCCTGTAACTAGAACTTAATTGAGCATGATAAAGTAGTTATTACCGTTTTGGTTGAAGTGCGGCCCTGGAAATTAAAAGTCGCGTTTGGTAAATTGCATTTAGCGACCGTCAATTTAATGAAGTCTTGGCGGCGAAAGCTTTGCACGAGACTAGACAGTCTAGAATCGTTTGATTGGCGGTTGGCCAACTTGGAACTTCCAGGGTCCCACTTCAATGAAAACAGTAGCAATTCACCAGCACAGCTGGCCACCAAGTAAATAGTGAAGCCGATTGAAAATTTAAGTAAGATTTCAACACGAGTTATTTGTATCTGTAATTTCTCTGAGTAGTAAATGTTTCAAAAATAGCACAGCTTTTGTGTTTAACTTTCTGTCATTTTCTATAATACATTGGAACGTATTTAAAAGGGAAACTTAGTTTGGCTTTTCACAACAAAGTCATATTACCTCCAGTGAAACTTGTTTAAGTAGAAGTGACAAGAATTACCGTAAGAGGATTCAAGGGACAAGGAATCTGATAAATAGACCAGGAAATATTTCAAAATTATGTTCGAGTTATAAAATGTTTGATAAATATGCATTCAAAACTGCATATCAAAACCAAAATATAACAGAGTGCCAGACTCCTTTTCAGTAAAAAAAAAAGTATGTTATCTAAGCTAGAATGATGCACTGAAACTAAAGCTTTCCTGCTATTAGTTAAAAAAATTGGAAGAAAAACTTCACTAGGAAATACTATATTCAAGTAAGCGTTGTATCAAAATAATATAGAAAAATAATATTAAGAGGCAGCCAAAATGTAATGCATAAAGATTTGTAAATGGTAGTATGTTTCCTTAGAAGTCCCTTGAAATCCTTTTCCACGCAGTATGGTATCTGTTTAAGAATGGGCATTACAGTTAACCTTATTTTCTGTGTGCAATGCTTTTGAAAGCAGCAAACCACTAGTATTCTAATTATCCTTTCAATTCTCGTTTGACCGTAATTAGTAATGATCACTTGAATATTTTGAAAAGCTTTTTAAAAAACAACCTGGTTTGACAGCATATAGAATAATTAAATTGTACGCAACCAATTTGTGCAATATACAGTATATAACAGTAATAAACGGATGTGTCAGTAATACATATTTCTGCTAAATTAAATATAGCACCAGCCCTGCATGTATCTATTTATATCTCAATTTCGTTGTGATCCATTGTATGCATGTATTTATATATCAATTCTGTCGTTATCCCATTGTATGCATGTTACTAGTAAGCCCATTTGCAGATATCTGTTTCTAATGTACGACAGTGAAGCTGCCTCTATGTCAACAATGTTGCTTGCAGACTAATCATGCAACAAGAGAATTAGATAAAATGCTGCCTATAATACTTGATACTTAAAAAACAGTGCTTTGTTTTATGGAAATATAATCTTGAGGTTAAATCAAGCTTACTGATTGGCTGTTACTTGGTCACGATTGACTGTTACCATGGTAACCGAATGTTTCTTTCAAACCAACTCGTCCAAAGAAAACTACATTACAACTTATAGCAAGACCTGGTGAAAACACATCAGAAAGTGTTGCACATCCTTCCTAAAAAAGTCCAATACTATCATCTAAGAACTATTTGTCGAGGACTAGTCCAACACAAAACTAGTAGAAACCAACCAAAATCAGATTATAACTTCTTATCACCGTTTTCATTTCTACACAATTGCGTTTGACCTCAGAAGCTGTGACGTGTAGTTTGCACTGAGCTTCCGTCGATCACACAAGGTGTCAGACTTGGCAACAATATTAAAGAGTAGATCTAACTAGAGCAAGAAAGATACGGGTACGCTCGCAAGGTGGAAAATCAGCATGGCGGAGAACTGTAAGGATGTAGAGATGTTTGGAAACCTTTTTACCATGGTTGAAGTGATCTCATTCCACTTGAGCCGGCAATTAAGAGTTACACCAAGTACGCTGTGGGTAACAATTCGGCTGAGGGGTTGTGTGGCAAAGTAAGGGCTGCTAAGATTGGTTCTTTACGGGCAAAGCAAATCAATAGTTCGTTGCATTCTTAGAGTTGAGTTTCATATCTTTGTAGATGACCAGTTTGAAATTTCATCAAAATCAGATTAAAGGGGCCGTCTCACCCACAGTGCTTGGCGTGCTTTTGTTATTATTTATATCCGGGACTTTGACCCCTTGTTCACGGCGGGAACCTCACGAACTAAGCGTATTCTTTATGTTGGTGACATGATAATTTTGATTTGAACATGGATGACTTTGATGAAACTAATAGTACCTTACAAGTTGAATGTGAAGTCAACAAAGTGTTATACAGCAGTACTTGGCTGTACTATGACATTTACCGCTCACCCGTCGCTGCTATAAACAAAGAACACTCTCTCCGGGTAATACAAATAATTATGAAAGCGAGAGGTTTCTCTGGGGTTTCTCTCCTCGGTTTTATTTTTACTTGCAGACAGAGAGAGAGATCTGCTAGCAGGCAATCTCGTTGCTGGCAGTAGCAGAGAACCAGTTCAAGAGAGGACAGTGAACGAATTTAATACAGCTCGTTTCGATGGGAAATTATTATCACGGCGGCTCTGTTGTCAAATTTCGTGCGGGTATAAACTTTGATCGATCCGGTGAATCCGAAAATCTCGGCGAAATCACTGTGTGAAAGCCCTTCGAAACTAGAGAGAGACCTGTTTCCACAAGTTAAACGCAGAAGCCCTCAAAATGATTTTAGGAAATTGCTCAATTCTTTTCGGGTCGACCAAGCGGAGTTTCGTTGCCTATAATATTTACCGCCCACTCGTCGCTTCCGAACCCTGTCAACAGTACTATAAACAGAGAATACTAATAATTATGAAGAGAGAGGTTTCTCCCCTCGGTTTTATTTCTCCCTGCAGAGAGAGAGAAATCATCTGCTAGCAGGCAATCTCGTTGCTGGTGCCAGAGAACCAGTTTAAGAGAGAACAGTGAATGAATAACAGCTCGCTTGAATAGGAAATTATTATCATGCAGTCTCGGCGGCTTTGTTTGTCAAATTTCGTGCGAGTATAAACGTAACTTCAAATGATCAACCCGGTGAATCAGAAAATCTCGGCAAAATCACTGTTTAAAAGCCCGAATTCTGGCCTTCGAACCAGAGAGAGACCTGTTTCCACAAGTTAAACGCTAAAGCCCTGAAAATGATTTTAGGAAACTGTTCTTCAAGTGGAGTTTGGTTGCAAATTGTGGCACGTAAGCCAGCACGGTGTTCAAAAACCCAAATCGGCTGAAAGATAGTAGATACTCGCGCTAATATATCTTTACATATAAAGATTAATGGTCAGAATTGCTTCTCCATGTTGTAGGTGGAAATCGTGGGCACAAAACGGACAATTGTTTCCTTTCGTTGAGGACGAATGAGACTGGCATCCATCAGAGAACTACGGCCACCTGAAATAAAACTAAAATTTACATCACCAAATAATTTAAAACACTGAAATAAGAGGCTCAATAGGAAGAACAATAAAAAAGGTTCAACCTAGAAAAAAATTTCTGACGATAGCTGGAAGGATGGCAGAGATGTAGAGAAGATTAAGACCACTACCATAAAACGCTGGATTTCGATGGCATCGAAAATGGCCGCTATGCTATGTGAGCGCGCTAAGCACTGTGGGTGAGACGGCCCCTTTAAAGAGTGGAGACTCCATTATGAGGAATAACTGGCAGATATGGTGATATCATCAACGTACTTCCAGTGACTGCATTTTAGGAGAGGGCATTGCAAGATCGTTCATCATAATTAAAAACAGAATCAGGCCTAGTTTAGTGCCTGAGGGACACCAGTATGAACTCTACCCCACTGACGACGATTGGAGAGGAAGCTGCAGATCCAAGGGATCAAACTTTTCCTGCTGCCATGGTGGATGAGCTTCCTGATGATGACGTTAAGAATTCATGGTTCATACAGACTTCAGAATGTTTTCTTCAATTACTTTTCAAGGACAATCCACACGTTTCAAGGACTTGTTTATCACAGGTCACACATTAATCAACTCAAAATTCTAAGCATATAATAGTCTTTGACTTGTTTGCTGCTGCTCTAACCATATTTTGGAGGCAAAAATGAGGCCGTTTGACTGTCTTCTCGAACATCAAAGGAGGTTTCAACAAAATTCAAAACGTTTTGGAAAACATTCAAGGTCTTTTCAAGGAGAAATCCTAATCTGTCAAAATGTAAGGACTCTTCAAGGACCAGGAAGTATTTCAAGGACCTTTCCAGGCCTGTGCGAACCATGTGTAATTGATTATCTGAGGTATTGAGCAAGCGCAGATAGCCAATATTATTGTGTATCATATCAATGAGGCAATAGGATTTGACGAGAGAATATTTTTCCACATTCCACCCTCACAGTTAATTACCCCTTCCACTTTGTATGACTGACAGAAGTCTAATGCAAACCACAAGTCAGAACTTTGATCTCGTACCATCGCATAGCAATGAAAACAAAGGTAACACAAGAAGCATATTAGATTTCTTAAATACGAATGATAGTCTCCCAAGCAACTTTTCACAGATTGTTGACATTGATGCATGCTTCTTCAGAACTTCTAAAAGCTACTGCATTACAACGGTCTTAGAATTAATATAGTCTAACTAATCATTATAAAATTTCAAATTTCAGTTGGCCAGGAGTGACTTGCAAAAGTTCTCCAATACAGAGAAATGTGCATGAATAGAATTATATTCCAGGTCCTCGCATTTGCGAGGGTGACATAATATGTTTGCTATTTAAATAATGCTGCATTATCATAATTACAGAAAATGCTTGTGATTCAGTATATACAGACTACATAATTACAATATAATGACGTTTGAGACAACTTAAGCACACATTTGACACCAAACCACACCAATGTTTTTCTATATATGCTTTAGTATTTAAAACCTGTAACCAATGATTCATAGTAGTTGATCATCGAAACGATTGATAAATGTTCCTGTAATCCGTTCCTTAAAACAAAATATGAATTTCTGTATTATTTAAGCAAAATAGGTTTTTTGCGATTTTAAGGCAATTTTTGTGATATCTGAAGGGCCATTTAAGGAAAATAAGGTGTAAATATATATGATTTGCAAAATATGCAAACTGCCTCATTTATTTGAGTCTAAAATAAGACCTGAAGTATATTTTGAGTTGTTTATATCCTAAATAAGATCTGTCCCACACCTGTTCTAAGATGAAGCTCTACTATAAGAGTCAGTTTTGTGCCATGGTCAGTTTGCATCTTTTGCTAGATCTACTTTACTTTCCCCATGTAAAATGGCCCAATGAAGAGCTTTATTTATGGTTCTGCATTAATGTTGTTAATGGCATCAACATTTGATATTTTTAATATTTTCTGATAGAAAATCATCGCAATAATAGGGTTTCTTGTAAACACTTTATGACATTACAGTTTAGCTAAAATATATATATACATTTAACTGACCTGAATATGTGAAGGTCGAAAAGATTAAAGATATTGCTTTGGGTACCACTGCCATAAGAATATTCAGACACACACACACACACTGCAAGAGATTTAAAATACACACCAACAACACATAAGGAATCATTTCTGATCCATAAAATCATTCCGTAGATGAACCTGTGGCTTCAATTGAGGAAATCATGAGATATTCATTACACTTGTCATGTTACATTGCTCACCAGTCACCGCACCTCACAATCTAGAGAAACCAATGAATCAACATCACAATCTAGAGAAACCAATGAAGCAGCAGTAGAGAGATGCAAATATGTTCACTTAAGATTGCTCAAGCACTACAGCACTACATCAACTATTATCAAGCACCACAGCCTCCTGAGAATGAGTCCTATAATTACATTGTAGCACCACAGGTGTACGTTATGCTATATTTTGTTAAGGATATCATAATCAGTGCATAACAACTAAGGAATAGTTCCTTAGCTTCACATGGCCTGGCCGGATAAGTAGAGCATTAGCTGAATTACAATAACTGTATAATCATTATGATATCATTTGCATTTCGCCTTTCTGAGAAGCGTTTGGTTAAATTAACACTTTGGACAATAGGCACGTTTCATATTCTCATGGACAAGCTGAACCAGCACACAATTGAGGCTAATGCAGGGGAATCTGCTAAAAGCTATTTAGTATAGAAAATAATCCCCTCGTTCCAGCTTGTCCGTGAGAATACAAAACTTTCCTGTTTCAATCAATAAGTGGAATTGATGGAAAATGTTCACTCAATAATCACTAAACATCGAGTAAATATATATATATATAAAGGAATACAATCCCAGCAGCACTGTATTTGTCTATGGTGAACATTTTACACCATACACTTCCTTTCAACTGCAATAACTATGATATAAGTTAAAGTAAGATACTTTCTCAAGAAGTCATAGATTTATATCAGTCATTACTTTCCTTACCAACATTGGAAGGTGAGAGTCAATTCTTAGAAGCTGTTCAATCAAGAAGGTTTATACTTCCAAGATTCACAAGCCCTCGCCTCAAGCCAGTTAGCACCCCAAGGGAAAACTTACAGTTATACTTTCAAGTTGAGGGACATAAGTAATGCTTTGGATTTCCACATGTTAATGTTTAAGCAGTGTCTTACTATATATATTTGACGGTAAATGTTTAAGTACTTTCATGGGGTGACAGTCGATCTTACATCTTCTGCTCCTGGAGGATACGATAAGTCACAAAAGGACCTTTCCATGCTGCTTCATGATGAAGTACTCAAAGGAGTAGGTCATGCGTAATCGTGACCACTGTGGTGGCTCTGTCGTTAGCCAGGTAGGTGTCCTTGAGGTCGTCGCTTGCTGTGTACCAAGGTAGCTCTCAACTGGTGGTAGTCCCTTGTACTTATTAAGGGACAGCATGATGGAGGTGGCTTCTGAGACTTCTTCTATGTCAACTGGCTCGGTCTTGATCTGTAGATTAAAGTTTTAAAGATGACATCACTGGAAAGATTACATGGCACACTTTGCAATTTCGGTTGATTCACTGATAGACAGTCAGCCAGTCCCCACTTACAGTATAACATTAAATAATCTCCTTCAACCGTTTCTTTATCAAAAGACGTTTGCGGTGAATACCGGCATATTGACAAGTACAGGAGGTCAGGTTATTTCAGTAGTTTGCTTGGAAAATCATTCGAATGTCGCAGGTTTTGAAGAGAAACAATTACAAACACATCTGACATTTTAACGTTTTACAAAGATCTGTTATCAGTAGTATTTGTTTCGGCATATTGAATCATTCTGGTTACAAAGATAATATGATATATTTTGATCATATGTTTACTCATTGAACCATAATCTTACTTTTACTTTCGGTCCCACGGTTGGAATACCAACTCAAAAATCCTGTCTTGAAAGCTTGACTGGAAACTTTCCTGCTATGGATCAGAATCAATGAAAGGTATCTATGGGATAGGACCAGCTCAGAAACAATGAATTTTGTGAATACTTCTTCATGAAATAAAAATACTGAAATGGCGATGTGCCATAGAAGATGCACACTGTGACTAGTGCAATATAATTATTTTTTTGGTGTGTGGTATTTACAAATTCATCAGAAGCAGCTTTTGATCAACCTCTGAATATTTTTCAGTTTGGAAACCGCTATTCCAATCTACTCCACTTTCTTCCCTGATCAAAACAAAAGTGAGCAAGGCACTGTGGATGAAGGAGATTATTTAAGTTGTATTACGTATGTGCAATGGTTGCCTTAAAAAAATATAGTCTTAGCCACTAGTCAAGAGAGCACAATGTGAAACTGGATACCAAAGCAGCTGTTTCATTAAAAGCTGGAAGGGGTCGGAAAACGTGAGCACCAGCTATTGTGGTAAAATATGATGGCTAAAATAAACATATTTCGATATCTCCACTCCTATCTTTCATTTTCCAACCTGCTCCTCAGCAAATAATGAAACCACAGCAAATGTGCCTCTAGAAGGACTGCCAATACTCGCCTCTCTTGTGCACTCTCTCTTGATGGTTTCAACCTCATCCCGACACACTTTACAAACATAGATGATACTTGTGTCCATTTGTAGTCTCTCGTAAATCTCTGTTGTTATGTTATCGCATGAGGTGTGAATCCATCTGACAATACAAATTTAAAAAGGATGTTTGCTATTTTACAGTATTTCCACTTCAGCTACATGTACAGTATTTCAACTGCACTTTCCACGTGATTGTAACGGATTTCTATTGTTCAAGCTCGCAAAGTATTAATCCTGATTGGCATTCTTTAATCTTGTGATGGGCCCTTCTGGTCACAGAAAGTTAATTCCAGTTAAGCAGTGTGTAAAGTGGCTGTTTGACAACTTAGTTTTAGTTAAAGTGGCTGTTTGACAACTTAGTTTTAGTTTTGGTCAAAGTAAGAGTTACCAGAAATATACACAAAGAGATTTAGGCACTGGCCCAAATACGTCCCAAGGGCTGTAGAAGAAACCAGGTTCAAGCTTGAAAATATTGACCCAACTTTTTCAACCACTTTTGTAATCATGATATACTTCTATCCTTTCCCTCCTTACGTTGTTCTCGATTGAGTGTTGTAAAACCAAAACCTGAACCAATGACAGGAGCAAGTAAAAACTCCATGAACCAATCACGAGCAAGTAAAAACCCAATGAACCAATCACGAGCAAGTAAAAACTCCATGAACCTTAATCCAATCACAAGGAAAAGTAAATGTAATCATGGATAACTAACCAATCAAATTCAAAAGCAATCATCTAATTACTTTTCGACACTCAATCGAAAACCTCTTTAAACTGACTTTTCCATAGTTTGATTGCATTCATGAAGTACATTTGTGTATCTTGGGATGCATACATATCCATACATATCTTTAATATAAGTTCCCAGAAGGGCTTTTCAACATATATTTACAAATAAGTTTAACTACGGGAGACTATAAATTTGTTAAAATACTTATCGATAACATTGCGTAAAAACTATCATATCTAAGATTAAACACTATTACATTGAATTCAGTCCTAATAAGAAGCTAGTAACTTTAACTTAATAGCTCTCTTAAATTGAGGAACTGAAGTTGACGCTTTAAGTGTGCTGTCTAAGGCATTCCAGATCTTAACACCTCTGTAACTAAAGAACCTCTGGATAAAGCTAGACCATTCTTTTTTGGGTTGCCATTGGTTTCAATAGAATTAGGAGGTTTTCAAAGTAATTAAATTAATTCGAGGCCATGCAACTCTTGAAACTGAAAAAGAACGTTTGAACTTTCAGCTAACTGATGGGTTGCAGCCAGCAACATACCTGCTACAAGAGTCACACTGGACAACCCTTTGCTGGCCATTCCCCTGATGGCACAAGGGACATGAGCTAGATTTGTGTGTTTGATGGTAACACTTGTTACACAGTGTGAAGTCTATATGCCACTGACTTGCCGTCTTAGAACCACACTCCTTGCACTTACGACATCGCTGTGAATTTGAAAAAGTCTGCTTGAACCGTTTGCTCATATCATTTTTAAACATACATAATTATCAGGTTATTTTCAGCCAACATGATTATACTTTGCTTAGTTGGACATTTAACTAACAAAACAAGTGGGCTAATTAAAAGGTTTCCATTCACAGTGTTAAAGCCTTGGTCAGATCGAAGATTTTCTTGGTTTACACTTGACGTCCTTCATTTTCTACACTGAACATTACGTGATGAAATCTTCTTGTTCACCTACCTCACACTTCCAGTTAAGTCTGCTCTTGTTAGAACCAACTGGTTCAGTGCAATACAGATGATATGCCTTGTCACAAGTCCTGCAAACGAGTAACCTTTCTGGACTGGACAGCTGTCTGTAATGGTATCAATACATGGGCTTTTAATTATCTACTTTCATGCAGTCAAAGCAGATATTATGCTACCACATGGTTCAGTCACATGGATTCTGGCCTTTATACATGTATACTCTGTACTAGCTGTTGAACAAGCAATATGGAAGAGGAAACCAACGATGGAGATTGCATCATTTTTGGTACATGAATTCAAGAGTTCAGTGAAATATTTAGTTTTTACTCCTCGCACACTCCCCACTACATTAACTGTTTTGGATACACTGCACTTGACTCACGGTTGATTTTTACGGAGGGAGGAAAACTGGAGAACCCGGAGAAAAACCCTCGAATGCAGAAAAGGAATCAACAACAAACCTAACTCACATATGGTGCCCGAGCCAGGAAGCGAACCCGGGACTGCAGCGGTGAGAGGCGAGTGTTTTACCACTGCGCCAACCTGCATCCCGTCATGTACAGTATTATCTTAATAATATCAATTTGCTAACACCAAAATTTGTGAGTGAGCGAGCGAGTGAATTACATGATTTCCCTCATCCCAACAACTCATGGATTGCTACGCAGTATAAAGTAAAACACACACTCGTTGTATCAAAATTAATTACCATCATCAAAGAGCATAATAATTATTTCCTTATTTGTATGCAAACATCAAAAGATCAATAACATTCATGCATTACCTGCATGCTTGGCAGGACTTGCACATCAGGCACTCCCAGCCGATCCTGACTTGCTCTGTGGGACTGACAGGAGGAGTACAGCACTCTCCATGGTAATGGTATCCACACCGTGTGCACAGCAGTAACTGATTTGGTTCACCACCCATCTTACACTTGTCACAGTGAGCTGCACATCAAGGGCATAACACACAACATCAATATATGGCTCCTATCTGGCGCCAGACAGACTTTAAACCACCACAGATGATGGCTACTTTCATACCAAGAACCCTCCAAATCCAAACTACCATAATATATTTAACCCAAAACATAACATTCATGATCCCTCTTGTATATGAAATATCAGCAATTGGCACTGACCTGTCCCATTTACCATGGTACTGTGATCTGTACAAAGAAGCTTCATAGTTTTGACATCCTGAAACAAGACAAGCCAATAAGAAATGAACTTCTGTCAATTTTACTTAACCACTATTAGCATGACAAATAGTAAATTGTCCAGTAAAATAACATGACCACCTGTAAAATCATCAGATACTACAATTTTAGACATTCAAGTAATTGACATGCACTGAGAAAATACTTTTTTCTCCCTTTCACCTATTGAATATATAATTATATTAACTATTTTACAGTACCATTAATAACATCATACTGTAACATGCATAATTAACAAACTAAGTATTCTAATGGTCTAAAGTTTTGTCAAATGAATATTTCAGCTTTGCAGTGTTTACTGATTTGCCCAGAATGCTCCTTTATGAATAGTAGATTATAATAAAAGTAGTTATATTATTTTCATTCATTTTAGTACTCAATAGTTAACTAATTTTAAGGACTTCATATGCAACCCTTCTATACCTGATAGCTTCCGGCAGCCATAGCACAGGGGTAGTGGTAGAACTTAGTACAATCTCCTGCTTCACAACTTATACTTGCACCAAATCTTCTGCAATGAGTGCATCTCTGAAAAACAGCATAGCAATACACCTTATTCAATAATGGTACATGTAAATCAAATTTGAGGCGATGTGGTGCAGAATATCACTGTTCAGTGTTGATAATTAAATTATGCCAATATAAGTGATAATGTGAAGTTTTGTGATAGCACAAAATAGTTCCAAGCTTTTGAGATTCGAATTACAAGTAAGATGATATCTTTAATTTGCAACTGTATAATAACTTTCTATCATGGAAATTGCTCTAATATGTATGTAGTGGTATTTCACTTCACCCAATGTGCTAATTTTTGATCATAAATTAGCAAATTTGGGCAGCCACTATTGAATACTGTAGGTCTATGATTTTTATCAAATCAATGACAACAAACAACATTATCAACATAGACCTGGGAATATTGCAGTAAGATATTTATTTTCCCCCTAAAAAATACCTTTGCTAGTATTTGATTTGTGATGTCCATTGTTAGACCTGATGACGTCTTGGTTGCTATGGAAGCAAGAGTCCAGGCTGCACATCTCTCATGCACCCAGACATGTCCAGACACATCACACAAGTCAGCGAGCTCTGGTTCCACCTCAAACCCGACATGGGCAATATCTTCTAACACTGATACTGTATTCCTTGTCCGACTAATAGATAATGAAAAAACTGTCATTAAAGTCAAATATTGTGCTCCTTAAGTTAAAATATAAAACATGTCTATTTATTCGTTTTAATATTTTTAACTTTTTAATATTTTTAACTTTTTAAATATCTTTTTCTTTCATTATGTATGCCAGTTGCAGTACCTCTGTTTGGTCGGCTTAATTGGTTGTACTACATTATGCTGCAACTGGCATATAAATCCTATTATCAGTAATTATTATATTTAATTTGTAGCACTATGAATAATAGCATATATTTTATCCGTTTTAAACTTTTACCTTTTTATCCTGCTTGTGTGTACATACAAATATTTACTCTCCTTTATAAACTTAATGTAAAGCACGTTTGAATATCTTACATAATAGCACTATATAAATTTATACATTATTACTATTACCGGTATTATTATTATTCTAAAATAAACGTGAATTATAAATCTACCGACCTACATTATGTGGATTCACACTGAATGTTATACTTTAAAAGTACTCTATTTACAAAGCTATTTTTATAGTGTTCAGTGTTACATGTAACCTTGAGCCATTGAGAACTCCTTTTCCTACATGTAAGTCTGGCAGACATTTGAGGCAAGAATTTCCTAAGCAGATGCAGTTCCTGTTTACAGATACTCTTAAAAATAAGTTTATCACAGTCTTCTCTAATATGTTACATGTACAATGTACATGTATGATGCAAATCGGATAAGATATGTAAGATACCTATCAAGGAAGCACTTAATAACAGTGAGGTCAGCATCAGACGATCCAAGATGGGTAGTCCATACTCATCACTATTATTAAAAATAATAGTGAAAATACCCTTTAGTACGCTAGCCATAGTCATTGATATAGTAAAATACCCTTAGTACGCTATAGACTAAGACCCCCTTCCAACAATTACCCGGAATTGTTAAAAAAAACTACAATATTTTGCATGAAATAGAGTATCGAAAATTGTTTTCTGTCAAAGTTTCGGATCTCTAAATGTTTTGTATAAGTCACCATAAAACCCAAATGAAATTTGTAAAAAAGAACTAGGAAAACTGGTTGAACCTGTGATATGTTGGCAGGGAATTCCAAATTTTAGGACCTTGGTATAGAATCGTAAACTGTTTAAGATTAGTACGACAGGCATGAGATCTATAATTGGATACTGATCTAGTGTTGTAGTTATGTACTTATCAGTTTTTCAAGACTGTTACGAGCTACCGACGTTAAATAAGGTCGCGGCAAGTACTTCATGTAGCTGCACAAACTGTCCCAAACCCTTATAAAACCCTGACTCTACATTATGAATAAATGTGAAATGAAACATAAATTTCATAGCAAGAAAAACATCATTGTTTTGTTCGAAAAATAGTCTTAAATAGAAAACTTGAGGGCTTTTACACTTAGTCTGCTAGTATGGCATACTAAGTGGAAAAGTCGGTTCTGATGCTCCTATTCTGTGCATGGTATAGAGTCAGTAATTATTTCTTTTTTTTCCACAGCACACTACCACCTTCAGTAGGTAATCTCCAAGGTATTTCAAGTTCAGAAAGAAAAAAGAAAACTTGATGTGAGCAAAAATTACCTTTTTGTCTGCATGACCTAGCTTCAATATTACTCCTTCATTGTATGTTCTCAAACTCATTAATAATTCATGAGCTTCTTAGTCAATCAGAGGTCTGCATTTGGTCAGGTGGATGAGTTTGGAAACGCAATGAAACACCAGTTGAAAATCACTTGTGTTTCAACTGATTTTCATCCCTATCATATTCATGAACCACTAACTACTTACGTACAATGTATACATACATGTACTGATAAACAGGCCGTGAGTACAAGTAAAGAAACTGCTAGTACTAACTCTTCACCACTACACTACTGGTATGCTAGTTGAAATCACTGCTAGCAAAAAAGAATAAGCCATCTATTGAATAATAAATATACAACAGTCTGAATGGTAAAACAATACTTGCTAATGATGTTTGAAAAGAAGTGTATGTAAATTTTCGGTTTAGCCATTTGCATGAGAGTAATTTCAAACACTCATTGTTTGTGTTTCATCAGGGGATCCAAACATTTCGAAAACAATACTACGCCTCTCTGGTTTCAATTGTTTTGTCAATATTTGGATCCCCTGATGAAACACTACACTTTGTGTTTGAAATAGTACTTGAAATGATTGTACTGTGATTGAAAAAGAAAATGGAAAAAAGAAAAACTACACAGTTGTAGCAAAACATTTCTACATGTGTATGTGTCTATATAAAGCTCTACTATAATAGTTTAGAGTGAAAGAGGGAATTGTGGGTGGGTTAAAGGTTAATTTATGTAGTGAAATGATTACCACTGTATAATATAAGTTCAGAGTGAAAGAGGGAATTGTGGGTGGGTTAAAGGTTAATTTAGCAAACAATAAAAGCCGAAAAGTAGATAAAATTGTTAAAACCTAATCAGTCTCAGGGTATAGAAGTGAATAATACAATATTAGATTAGATTACACATTGAAATAATAATGCTTCTGCTTCATTTGTTGATGAACTCCTCTGAAATGCACAATGCTTTGGCAGCAATTAATTGATATTGAAGATGAAACAATGCTGAAAATGGGTTCCTCAGCAAGAAACATAGTAGCACATACCCATCAAATCCAATGCTTGGACTAAGCCTCCTTAACTCCTCCACCATCCTATAATTTATTGGCAGTGCTTTACTACCAACTCTTGTTCTTGGTTCATGCACATTGTTTGCTTCAGGACTAATGCTTCTCTTTCCTTGCCAATAATCAGAGTGACCACCAGTGGCAACCCTTCCAACAAAACCAGGGGGTATGCCAGTTAGATCCCGCTCAAAGCTCTTAACTTCAGGAATGGATGATGGTGCCAACCTCCCAAAACAAATCAAGTGGCCTTGTCCAAGAATGCTGTTGTTAATACAGTTACATAGGGCACACCGTAGTCTACAAAAAATGTGAGGAAGCAATAATTATTTTTGTCAAATGACCCATACACACTTTCCTTCCAAAACCATTTACAAAATGCATGTGATGTAGGCCGTATGTGTTTAACGTGAGCAGGCTGGAAAAAGCTGTTCACTCCTGCTCTATTTTATGCTTGTTGTTTTGCCATTATTAAAATAAACTATAAGTGGTCCTGAATATGATAAACTTATTGACTGATTTTAGGTCAGACCGAACAGGAAATATTTGGCTCTCGGTCATTTTTGTAGTCAGACCTCACTGCACTCTGTTGCACTCGATCCATACGTCATGATCTTGAGCCACATACACGACTTGTATGTTCCCATCCGGCCCCGCCCACTCTGTCAATACATATATATATATATATACACCGTATTCACTCACGGATAAGCTGCACTCACGGATAAGCCACACCCCAAATTTAGAAGCTTGAATCAGGAAAAATATTTGTTTGGAAGAATGTCAAACATACATGTACATTTTATAAACCTTTATCAGACTTTCAAACTGGAGAAAACTCCAAAGTTGTACCTGTAATTTAAGCTCTGAAATAGTATAAACTTCATGTCTACATACTTAGATATATGATTTATCTTTCCATAGTGTTTGTTTTCTGGGATCTGTTCATTCAGGTCACCTTTTAGATCGAATTTTACATGTCAACAAAGCCAACAACGTGCTCACATTCGTCCGTAGCTTTAGTAACCAGGCACCTGTTGGAAGAGAGAGAACTGGACACTAAAAGTTTTGTTTTCGCTGAACAAAGTCAAAACAACATGGAGTAGTTTGCTTTTTCATCAGCTGTCTCTGTTGCTATCATGCCTAAGAGGATATCCAGAAGCCATCTATTGGAGAAAAACTTGTTACTCAAAGAGAGGTGGAAGATCTGTTCAACAAATTTGCTGTTAAAGTGCAAAGCTGCAAAGAAACATTGTGCCATTTAGCATGGTATTTAATCGCTTGCAGAGGAACAAATATACACAACATAAATGGATCTGTTAGGAGCCACCAAACTTGCAAAAGCAATGGCCAGTGCTTACTATATGTTGGTTTGGTGTAGTATTTATTATTGTTGCTTAGTATTTCTTTTAAATGTTAATTTATGGAAATTTCCGGACCTTGTGTTCAGTAGATGTTCTTGCAGATTAGCCGCACCCCCGATTTTAAACAAAGATTTCAGGTAAAAAGGTGCGGCTTATCCGTGAGTGAATATGGTATGTACGTAATATTAACCTCTTTGTAATGCTGAAGTATGACCTCAACGGCCAGTCACTCACCCATTGCATAATGATAAATAAATATTAGGGTGTGATTGTGATAATGGCATTAAACAGATGTACATGTATACTAAAAAAATATAACATTTATAAGCAGGAATACTAGTTTTGTGCTCCTGTCAATTTACATACAAATGTAAATCAGAGGAGTTCCTGGAACGGTAATGCCTGTGTAGTACCAATGTACATTGTAGTACCAGCCTAAATAATTTTATAACAAGTCATACCGTATTTCCTCATGTATAATCTGCACAAAAAAATCCCTTAAAGTTGGGGCTGCGGTTTATAATTTTATGTAAATTTTCCAAAAGCTTATTTCCAATGACTGTAAACAAAGTCATAAAAACAAAAGTAAAATATGGGCCATCCCTTCATGTAGGACGACACGAATTGCTACCAAATTGTATTCTATTGTATTGTATTGTGTTGCGTTCTATTGTTGTATTGAATTGTATTGTGTTGTATTCTATTGTATTTTTGGTAAAAAATTGTGTTTTCCTACATAAAGGGATTGCCAAAATATGGCAGATTATTAAAAGAGCATTTTGGGGTGCCATTTATGTTGTTTTCCGTAGACACTTTTGGCAAAGCTGGACTGTATTTCAGGCCAAAGTTAGGGGTGTAGCTTACATGGATATGTGAGGTGTGGCTTATTCATGAGGAACTACATGCACATGTACATGTACATGTACATGTACATGCATGTGTGCACTAAAGTCAATTGACTAATATTAAAAGGGATATTCCAGCTGTGGAAGTGAATTACCCTATTTGGGAAGGCAATAAAATGTTTCTCAGGTGCTGTACAAGCTAGTGGAGAATATGAAAATGTTGAATAGTATCTTAGCATTGATTGTTTGACATAAAATATAAACCCTTACATTGCTTGTGAAGAACCTGTGTTTCTATGAATGGAATTGTTGGTCTGTTCCCCCTGTAGTCTGGAGTGTGAAACCTCAGGTGACATCTAGTGTAATACAAATAAAAAAAGATGTTATGATATCAAAGGGTTAACAACCTACAGGTCAGAGGATTAAAAAAAAATTCAACACATCCTGATAGTGGAGCTTCTGCATGCATGGGCCAAAAGACAGTGCAAGCAGAGCATCATACACATCTAGCAATAAAATAAATTATACTATATTATCATCCGTCCACCTGCCTGCAACCTCTACTATTTGCAGCACTTTTCCTCTGAATGAAACAGATGTGTTGTAATAGCTCAGCATAACAGCGTTAACTATCAACATTAGCTCCCACTTCACAAGGTCACATGTTTGAGTCCATGACCAAGACATTGTTTGTTTTTTCTTCCTTTTTTTTAACCTGGAAATCATTATATTCAGCTCTTCGTTCCTCATTCTGGTATTTTTCTCAAGAAAAGGAAAACTGTTTTTTTTTACCAACATCTGGTCTCTGACTTGGGCCAGTGTCGTGCTTGTAAGCCCATATATTGCATCATTATTCATCACTACCAGGTGACAGTGCTTGAAACTAACTTTTTGAAGAACTGGTCCAAGGAATAGTGGCGGCTAAAGTGAACAAGTTGCACCGTAAATTTGTTGTCGGTAAGTGGTCGGCCGACAGCTTACCAACAGCTTACCGACAGCTTACCAACAGCTTACCGACAGCTTACCGACAGCTTACCGACAGCTTACCGACAGCTTACCGACAGCTTACCGACAGCTTACCGACAGCTTACCGACAGCTTACCGACAGCTTACCGACAGCTTACCGACAGCTTACCAACAGCTTACCAACAGTACTTGACGAATGGTTTCCACAGGGAATTTTCGTCTCAAAGTAAAATCCAGCTGATAGTACAAATAGGGAATTTTCGTCTCAAGCTCAAAGAGTGCGATGTGCGTACATACTCGCTACGCTCTTGATATCACGTAGCTTTCCAATGTTAGAACAAAATTTGTCAATAGCATATTCTTACTACGTTGTAGATAGTTGGATATTGATGAAAATAGTGTACTCATTATATCTGTCTTTTCTTCTTTGCAGCATATTCTCAATTCAAATCCGTGAATTAGTGAACCCGCGCCATCTTGGATTCCCACGTGATATCACGTGTTCTTTAACTGCGGCAAACTGCGTCAAACTGCGGCAAATCTATTATTTTAGAATCCTGACTTTTTGACGCCTCTGGCACGCAGGGTATTTACCAAAACAATCTTACTGTACGTTTGTAAAACTGTTTGTCATGAATTCGAATTCGCGTTGGCATTCGTAGGAACATTAAGAGCGAAATTCGTCGTAATATGTTTGCATGACTTTAGCACAATACTGTAGTTATCTGTTAATTTGCCGTGAGATCGCACTGTATCGAAGGGGTTTATCGTTGTCACAACGTTGGAAACTTTGGAAACTATTAAGCATATTTTGGTTGAAAATATTCTTGAGCCAGTATGAGATAACGATTCATGCGCTTTCAGACTGATTGTCTGGTTTTTGACACAACAGGAGAGGCCCAACAGTAAGTGCCGCGGATATTTTAATTTGTTATCTGTTATCGAAGCGGTTTATCGTTGCCAGAACGTTGGAAACTTAAGAAGGTATAAAGCATATTTTGGTTCAAATGAGTCAACCACTTACCGACAGCTTACCGACAGCTTACCAACAGCTTACCGACAGCTTACCGACAGCTTACCGACAGCTTACCGACAGCTTACCGACAGCTTACCGACAGCTTACCGACAGCTTACCGACAGCTTACCGACAGCTTACCGACAGCTTACCGACAGCTTACCGACAGCTTACCGACCGCTTACCGACCGCTTACCGACCGCTTACCGACCGCTTACCGACCGCTTACCGACCACTTACCGACCACTTACCGACCACTTACCGACCACTTACCGACCACTTACCGACCACTTACCGACCACTTACCGACCACTTACCGACCACTTACCGACCACTTACCGACCACTTACCGACCACTTACCGACCACTTACCGACCACTTACCGACCACTTACCGACCACTTACCGACCACTTACCGACCACTTACCGACCACTTACCGACCACTTACCGACCACTTACCGACCACTTACCGACCACTTACCGACCACTTACCGACCACTTACCGACCACTTACCGACCACTTACCGACCACTTACCGACCACTTACCGACCACTTACCGACCACTTACCGACCACTTACCGACCACTTACCGACCACTTACCGACCACTTACCGACCACGTATTTACGGTGCAACTTGTTCACTTTAGCCATAGTGGCTTTCAATATTTACTGGTCCTGAAACAAACTTTACTAGTCCAGGATTGAGGACCAGTAAAAACATTTTTAAGAACCCTTATTCCAAATATTGTAATTTTATACTGTAGCACTTTAATGTCAATTCAATGTTGCACATGACAGTATATCAATAAAGAACAAAAAAACACATCAGTGCTGTGAAATATGTTTGCAAAACTCCTTGTGCACAGCCATTGTTATTTATGTATGTTTCTCCAAAACTAAGTCCATTTTTTACTTTAAGAGAACAGACATGTGGGAAACTAGTAAATGGCATCTTAAGATAACATATGTAATATGCAGTGTTAAACAGTTTTTCCATTTTTGCAAGCGTCTCCCTATCTAGTCTCATTAGGGCAGCATTGATTGGTCTGGCTTCTGGCCCTTTGCTTGTAACATGCTCTGCATCAGCACTCATCTGATGCCCTTACACCGTTCATGCGCTCTAAGACTATCAACTTGAAAGTTTTGGCAGCCCTTGCAAAAGGAAGACTGTTCATTTTTGATGTTAGGAAATTCTAAGCAGTACTGGCAAAACATTTCCCCTCATCTTCGTTGTAAACAAGCCACTTGAAATCTTTCATCCAAATTTTCTTGAATTCACATTCTTTTCTAGGCTTTTTCGCGTCTGTTGGCTGGGAATCAATTCCTGTATAATGACCTTCTGTTTGAGCTTCAGTTTGTTGCGATTTGTGGCCAATTACGAGCCGCCATTTTGTCTCTTTGGTGTGACCGCTAGGGTTTCTGGGAATGCTAGAACTCGATCGAGTTTCTATCGGATTTCAAAATGGCGCTTGGAAAATAGGAATGACCGATCATAAATAAAGGCAATGAAACCAATTTTTAAGCATGTATACTTCGATAAAAATGAAAATAATGAAAGGAGCAAATTGTGCACTTGTCCTCTAGGACGAGTAAGTTAAATTTTTAATCGTTCTGTAGGAACTTTTACTCGTTTTTAACGAGTGAACGACCGTTAGTTTCAAGCACTGGGTGACATTTCAATGTTAGAAACAAAAAAAGGAGTTTTGTTTGTTTTTCAATAAATTTAACCTAGCTATCCATTATTTCCTGTTTCACTAGCCATGGTCATATATGACTGGAGCTCAGCCCATAGGATTGCCTATGTATATAATTATTAGCGATACAAAAGGAGACTGACCTTTCTCCTCTTCAGATCAATAGGGCTTGAATCAGATTCAATGTCAATCTCCCTATCGTCATCACTGGATCCCGTAGCTGATGAACTGCTCGACTCCAACCTACATTGTAAATATATTTTCAAAAAAGCAATAATAATTAGATGTTCTTAATTTATACATGAAAAGCTGTGTGATACAGCTGTTTATTATATGACTGACATAATTTACAATATTAAATGTAGGTAAAAAAATGGACTGATACAGTATGCCAGCATATTACCCACTAAGTACACCAGATTGTCATAAACCAGTATTAACCGGTTTAGTACACAATCATACTTTGTTCAAAGCAAAAATAGTAGAGGAGAATCACATAAAAAAATCAGGTCTTGTTGCTAGTATTTTCCCTCGTCCCTGCATGGCTCGGAAAAAAACAATCATTTGCAACTCGTAAAATATCAGCCTGTACATCTTATTAGTTCATTTTTCAGGTAATATGTATTTTCATTTAAGACACTTATTTTTCCATCATAAAAGGCAAAAATAATGAGTAAAAGTTCCCACAGGCAGTCAAAAGTACACAATTTTCCATATAATAAATAATTATATCTTATTAGTATAAACCAACTCAAGTGGACTATTACAAATCCTGCATTCTGATTGGCTACACTACTGTCTATTTGTGATAGCCCATGGTAGAGAAAAAACACACAGATTTTCACGAAATAATAACATGTTTTCAACTTCAATTTGTTTGTTTCTATTATTTTCTACTTTTCGACTAGTTAGTTTATACTAAAACAATTAGACCTCTCACCCTCATGGGCTACAAGTTAAATAGTATATTTGGCTGCGCCTCATGGGCTAATGACTCATAGCCCATTCGGGCTGTGGGTCTAATTGTTAATTCGATAGTTAAGTGTGTAGTACAGTTAAATAGTTTCACTAGTTATGCAGTACCTTGACAAGCCCATAGGGCATTGTAACTCAAAAACAGGCTAGCAGGAGAAAATGCTGTTTTGCAGTTTTAGGGAAAAAGGTTGACAAGTGGCATTTTTGAAAATACCAGCCTTATATTTTGGCTACTTTTGAATAAAGAAATTGAAGAAAAATGCAGACTTTTTCAACAAAAACTAAAGAATTTGGGTCTTTCTTCAGGGAGCACATAAATTTATGCTAAATTTATGCACATAAATTTATGCTTTCCTTTGCCGTCTGGGAATCCATAAATTTATGCTTTCCTTCATCAGTGTGGGAATCCATAAATTTATGCCTTCCTCGGTAATAGGTAAATTTCAATAATCATTTAATTTGTTACAATTTTCAACTTTTTAACTGAAAACATACTTTTAAAAATATCAAACTAGTAAGATCAATAAAGGGAACCAACTTGAAGAATATTGTGATTTGGAAGGACTTTTTGGTAAATGGCAAAATGGCACTTTTACCTGCTAGGCTGTTAAAGTACAATTGGCAGGTAAAAAGAGCCACCATACTACATGTATGCACTAAACTGTCTAATATGAGATTTTTTATCCAAATTTTCCTCTCTAAAAAAGGGGTTTTCTAGAGTACAAATAACTACCACATTTTATCACATATAAGCTGCACCTTTTTTGACTTTCAGATTTTGAAAGTAACAACAAACTACTGCAAAGTTGTGGGTGCAGCTTATATGTGAGTGTTTTCAGAAAACTATTTTTGCAATGGCTGTATTAAAACAAAGCCAAATCAACAATCAATAGATATGGCACATTATTCACAGAACACGAGTGTTAGCAAGATTTCTACTCAAGCTCCTCTCCTTCGCTTTCCAAAGAAAATTACATGTTGCTGTCCAATTGCTTGTCTTTTTTTAAATTTTTTTTTTTAAATAACTTTTTTTTTATTGTAAACATTTCTAATTACTAAATTACATTACACAAAATTTATATCACTAAAAGACACGACAAAGAGACAAAGGAAAAAAAAAAAAAAAAAAGAGAAAAGAAAATACTCTAAGCCAGCTATTCCTATTCAGAAAAATGTCTAATTGCAATTAACAGTTTTTCCCATTTCTTAAGGTGTTCCAGGGTTTTGTTCCTTGATTTTGCTACGTTGGATTCAATTTTCTCAAAATACACTAAAGAGTTTATAAATAGAGCTAATGTAGGGATTTTTCTTTTCTCTCTTGCTTTATATAAAGCTAATTTATACATTAAGATAATAAAGTTTTGTGGCTGTTTGTTTACCCCTAATATGATATTTACAAGATTCGATGGTGGTAGATTTATATCGTGCTTTCCTAACCAAGTTCGTAATTCAAAATATAAATTTTTCGCCTCTATACATTCTACAAATAAATGATCTATTGTTTCTTGGTTAATTAAACAAAAAGAGCAACGTGAACACTCAACTAATTTAAAACGAAATAAATCAAAATTAAGATAAAGGCAGTTGTTCAAAATTCTATATTGAAAATATCGTGAATAAGAATCAATCGTTGTTGAATATATACGCCTATAAATCTCTTCCCAACTTAATGGGCTCTCAGGCTTTAATCGATTTATAATATTTATTTGGGAGGTAGGTGACTTAAACTTCGCACCAATTAAACATTTGTAAATTTCTTTTGAGTTCTCAACATTTTCTATATCAAACGACTTTTGCCCAAGTTTTAAGTATTTTTTTCCTATATCTATAGTACCCTCTATTATACCTATATTTTTGACTACTTCTTTCCATTTTCTTGGTATGGAGTGTACTAAACCTGCCCAATGAAAGAAATCCTTAGCTTGGAGGCCTTTCCTCTCTACCATTTCCCATTTAAATTCACCAGATTCATTCAATAGGTCTACTATTCTATTAATATTGAGTTGCAAAAAAGTCTTAAAAAAGACCGATTTATTATCAATTTTAATATATCTATTATTCCATAAGGATTGTTGCAAAATATCAGAAATATCTATTACTTCTACCCTAGCAAACTCCGCCCAACATCTTAATACACTTTTGTAAAAATCAGGGAGATACTTTGGAATTCGTTCTTTTTCAAAATTTTGATCTATTGCTAATATACCCCCAATTTGATTTAAAAACATTAAGGGCAAGAATTTCCATGCCTCTTGTTTTATACTTAACAGCGCTGTAGCCCATTTTAGACGATTCGCTTTAACAATTGATTCAAAATCAGGTGCTTTTAAACCCCCTAATTCATAGTCGCCTATCAACGTTTGATGCTTTATTTTAGGTTTTTTACCATTCCATATAAACATTTTCAATTCACAATCAACTAATTTGATAAACTCATCTTTCACATCTATTTTCGAACATATGTATAATAACTTGGATATTGCTAATGAACGAACTACCTGAATTCTACCATATAATGTTAAGGGTCTACTCCGCCACATAGATAAAATTGTTCTTAAGTTAGTTAATATACGCTGGAAATTATTGTTATAATGTAATACCTTGTTGTAAGTAAAATAAATACCTAATATTTTAACTCCTTGTTTCTCAAAATCTACCCATTTAAAATCCTTAAACTTTCCCTCTTCCACAATTTCTTTCCCTATCCATCCTATTTCCGATTTTGTTTACATTTATCTTTAAAGATGAAAACACTCTAAATAGATCTAACATTTCTAACGTTTTCTCTAGCGATATAGTATTTCTTAAAAAGAAAGTTGTATCATCGGCAAATATTACAAACTTCCGAACATTACCTTCTAATTCCACTCCCTGTATTTCTTTACAATTTCTTATCATCAAAGCCATTATTTCTAAAACTAAAATAAAGATATATGGAGAGATAGGATCTCCCTATTTTGTACCTCTTTTAATTGCGAACAAGTCAGTAGCTGTACCATTATTTGAAACACACGCTTGATTATCCTCTAAAAGAACTTGTATCCATTTTATAAATCCCTCACCAAAACCATAACTTTTCAAAACTGCAAATATAAAAAGATGCTCTATCGAATCAAAGGCTTTTTCAAAATCTGCTGCAAACATGATCAAGGGGAGACAATTTTTCTTTGCGTAAAACATTATATCCTCATATTTGCTGATGATGCAAATATTTTTTATACTAGTAAAGATCCCAAAGAAATTGAAAGAGTTATGAATAATGAACTCCAAAATGTTATTAATTACTGTAATGCAAACAAACTTTCTATCAATATGAAAAAGACAAATTTTATGTTGATTCGCTCTTCAAGGAAGCAACCTATACCAAACATGAACATCTTAAACATTGAACAGAAAAACTGTATCAAATACCTAGGAATATATATTGATGAGCACTTAAATTGGAAAAACCAAATAACTCATATAAATAATAAAATAGCTAAGAACTTAGGTATCTTTTATAAACTACGTAACCATCTAAATATTCAAATGTTAAAACAACTCTACTATACTCTTGTCTTTCCGTACTTAAACTATGGATCAATAAGCTGGGGAAATACTTATCCAAGTAACTTAACAAAATTAAACACTAAACAAAACAATTGTATTCGCAGTATCTTCTTTGCCAATAATAGAGAATCTGCCCTTCCCTACTATCAACTTCTCTATATTCTAAAACTTGAGAATATTGTCAAGTTTAAAATTTGCACATTAACATATAAACTATATAATAACCTAACTAGTGTTCCCTCCTTATTCCACAATTTTCTATTACCTGTAATTAATGTCCATAGCTATAACACTAGACATGCAGCTAGACACAACTTTTATCGGCCAAAAATCAGAACTAATTCTGGTAAATTTACATTTAAGTATTCAGCTTCTGTTCTATGGGAAACCATACCTGGTAGTATGAAAGCATTAGTAACAACAAATAATTTTAAAAAGTATTATAAAGCTAATTTAATGGTGAATCAAATCTAGGATTTCTAGAACTCCATTGAATTATAGAACTAACTTAAACATAATCTTTTTACTGTTTTTGCCTTTGTTTTCTCTCTCTCCCCCCCCCCCCCCCCTTTTTTTCCCCCTTTCCAAGTTCATTTAATTGACGACGTACGCATTATATATACAATACTTATAACACAACATGCTCAATTATTCTAATTGGTTCATCTAAAGGGCGAGTAATAGATGAACCAATTGCTTGTCATATTCTCTGATAACACCTTGAATGGTTCCTACTGTTGTTAAAGCCCATGATTGGTCTTGGAAGCCTTCAAACGTTCAAATAATGTATCATTCTCATCAAGTTGATATTCAACTTCGGAGCTCACGCTCGATTGGACGTATGAGAACTCTTGCCCCAGGCCCCTCTCCATGAAAATCCAAGATGGCGGACCACAAACTCAGACACATGCTCATATAGTTTTGCCAGAAAATATTACTTTCTTGTGCGTTTAAAGGAATGAAGTTCCTTAAACATGTTGTTGGTTAATGGTGAACAACAGCAGAAGAATTCTGAAGTGATTTAAAGACAGCAGGTTAAATTAATAGACCCAAGGAATTAATAAAAAAACAAGGAAAGTTGTAACCAGTTATTTGTTGTTGCGATTAGACAATCTCTTCTGAAGAAGTTTTCTGGTTTTTCCTGAAACCTTTTGGGAAAAACAGGCTTCTGTTTATCAAGCTGAAGGTAGGGGTGTGGCATATACATGTACGTGAGGTGCGCCTTGTACTCGATAATGTACATTACTGGATATTATTTTGTACTCATTCCAGCCTCCCTTGGGCATTATTTGGCCTCCACTGATCTGAGTGCAAATGGATAATAACTACTTTAATTGTTTATCATGTACAGGACAACCAGCAACAGAAAATAAAACTTTATTCCACTTACAGCACTGAAGAGCGCATAGAGCAGATTCTGTATGAGTGAACAGGTTATGGCTATGACTTATGGCATGGTAACTGTACGACATGCATGCCATGACATTGAAATGGTTTCCCATAGTTTTTGCCTTTCTGATCCAATCAAATTACAGAGTTATATGGCACAACATGGTTACAGTATGGTTACGGTACATCTACAGACATGCCATAGTTTGTCACACTCATATGAAATCTGCTGTATCTGGCAGATAAATTATTGTAAATAAAGATAAGGCCCACCCATGTCCAACACATTTTGCAGTAATGGACGGACATGCCATGTTTTTGTCCCACTCATAAGAAATCTGCTTCATGTACTCAAATGATCAATTATAATATATTATAAACAAGTTCTTAAGAAACTGTTGAATGCATACTGAGCACTGAAAAATGTCTTTCTGTTTAATTGTGTACTAAAAGATGAAAACATTAGAAAGAGAAATGGTTTAGAGTATGTCACCTTTCCCTTTTCCGTTGGAACAAAATGTTTGCATGCTGGCGGGGGGTAGGTATCCCAGGAAACTGTTCTGGGCTTCTTTGGCTAACAGATGTCATTGGATAGCCATGACCCAACATGCTCCTTGGGCTTCCACTTTCTGAAGAGGAACTCTCCTTCTGTGAAAATATAAAACAGTTTGGTTAAGTTTGAATAAATTTCCTGACCCATGACCACATTAGAAAAAGCCTGGGTCGATTCCTGGGGTGACATCATCTCATTAATTTGACTTTGCAATAATTTGAATAAATACTTAGGATTTTGTATAAAATATTTTTTTCTTTACTAACAACTCACAAACTACAGTACCGCCAGGAATTATAGGGACATTTACTGCGGCTGTGCCGCATGCAATGCCCGCGATTTTACCGCATTTTTCAGGTCGCCACGGTGGTCGTGCCGTGGCGCTAACCGCGACCTCATGTTTGTAACATCTACATGTACATCTCATACATTTTATTTTGAAGCAGTTGGCTTCGTTAGAACGTGAACGGCGGTCTCGAGTAAGAAAGACAACTTACGAAAGTTAACAGAAGATTGTTAGCGCACCGTGTGTTAAGAAATGCTTATTTTGAAGCAGTTGGTTTTGTTAGTTAATAAGAACGCGAATAGCGGTCTTGAGTAGAAAGACGACTGATGAAGTGTGATCAAGAACAAAAGTTAGCGGCCCGTGTCTTACAAAATGTTTATTTTGAAGCAGTAATGGCTTCGTTAGTTAATAAGAATGCGAACAGCGGTCTCGAGTAAGAAAAACAACTTACGAAAATTAACAGAACATTATTAGCGAGCCGTGTGTTAAAGGAAACAGTTGGCTTCGTTAGTTTATGAGAACGCGAACGGCGGTCTCGAGTAAGAAAGACAACTTACGAAAGTTAACAGAAGATTGTTATCAGTTGGCTTCGTTAGCTAATAAGAACGCGAATGGCGGTCTCAAGTAAGAAAGACAACTTACGAAAGTTAACAGAAGATGGTTAGCGGGCCGTATCTCAAGAAATGCTTATTTTGAAGCAGTTGGCTTTGTTAGTTAATAAGAATGCGAACGGCGGTCTCGAGTAAGAAAGACAACTTACGAAAGTTAACAGAAGATTGTTTACGAGAAGTTTAATGCCGGTGATCGTTCTTTGGGGCATAAGCTGTTTGTCATCCATCACATTCAAAGCTTTCAAGTACGAAGACTGCTAACAATGTACATGTATTTCCATTGCGGCACTGCGGCAAGCGCCTCGGTTTATCACCTCAGTTTGCAACCGCGGCGTCCTCAAAAACTACGACGGTCATTTGGTCGGTGACTGCGATCATTTGTTCGGTGACCGCAGCACCGTACTGCGGCCCCGCGTCTGTTGCACGAGGTTTTTCCGCGGTCGGATGTCCCTATAATTCCCGGCGGTACTGTATGTATATTTTCTAAAAATCAATGTTGTTGTGATAGAAAGGTGCCATGGAGGATAATGCATTAATGAGATGACGTCACCCCAGGAATCGACCCAGGCTTTTACTTACGCGGTCATGGGCCAGGAAAGGTGAGTTTTTCACCATTTCAAACAAGTGTAGAACAGAGTATTATCTGTAAACCAAACATTTCTTTGCAGAAGTACAATGTACTCAAAACCTTTCAAAGGTTCACAGGTAGAAAAAAATAAAGAAAGGTTAGAGGCTCTTTAAAGCATTAGACAGTCCACATCACATATATACCTATATACAGGCTAATTCTCAATCTCTTTATACAGATGGCCAAAAGTCTGGAGCAATTTCAGTTCACTAGCAAACAAATGTAAATCAATAAATAATTTTAAAAGATTGTTAAAAATAAAGTGCTATTAGAAAAAGGCAGCACTTAATTATTTTTATGATTTAAGGTAATCAGTAATTTCATCACAAATATAAACCACAAATATAATACAATAAGTGTATTAATTGTTATTATTACATTTTAATTCCTATTATACCTTTTATTTTATTCTTATTATTACTTATTAATATTATACTTTGAACACTGCTCAATTACAAGGGGTCTACAATATAGAAGTATCCTTACTCTCTGGAAGACTCCTTGTCACCAATTTTATAATCTCTGCATGATTGTAAATGTCATGTGATGAAATAAACTTGATTGATTGGTTGAGAAAAATAATGGAGTTTCTCTAGGGTGATATGATTTTTGACAGGTGATACAAAGTCTTGATGCCAGTTATGTAACCAGTGCTTGTCAAAAATACATGTACTTCCTTTCTGTTGCCTTGAGCACTCAATAACTGAACTAATGGCTCTTCAAATTCAGGAGTCCAGATTGAGGAAAGAACAAAATAATGTGAAATGAAACTCACCATAGGAGAAGGTTGTGGCTGTCTTTGACTATCTGCATCTTCAGATAAAAGAAGTATTAATATTTAACTTGCACTGTTCACGTTGTAAGAGTAGCTGAGAATGCTGTGATGACATTATTAATTTATAGACCATAATTTTAATTTAACAATTCCAGCTTAATTGCTTTAGAAGAGTAAAAATAATAATAGGTTGAATAATATAATTCCTTTATGTTAGTAGTTAAAAATCACTTGCAATCTCAAAATGACTGTTATCAAAATAATGCCCCCCATGTAACAATATTGTTATTCCAGTAGAATTAATGAATAACCGCTTTCCCTCATCAATTCTATTAAATCAACACTGCGTGTTGGTAGCACAATGTTGTTGTTTCTGACTCATAGTTCAACCACAGGGATACAAAACAAAGAATGATTTCAAAGGATGTTTACATTCTTGTCATACACAAATTTCCTTCACACATTAGTGGCTCAGAGTGAGAAAATGCTCAGCCAGGTTTTTTAACTTTGCTTTCGTCACTTTGCTTATGGAGATTAACAAGGTTACCACAGGATTCCAAGAAATTTACAACACTTCATTAATCTATTCCTACTGTAGCTTTAAATACATGTACTGTACATCATAGAAGTTGTTAAGCTCTAGCGATTCATTGATATTCCTCTCATGACCAAAGACAGGACAAAGGAAATGGCATACTTTTTCAATTTACAAACGAAAATGATCTTTTTAAAGCTGTGTGTACAGAATTATGACTAACCGGAGTGGGTGCTATTGAGTGTCCTTCCAGATGCAGCATACAATGACGTCTTAAACCAGTCTAAGAAATAATTATATACATTTATAATCAGTCAATCCAGAAAACATTGTCCAAGAATATATACATAATTATATCTGTAAGTACAAATCATAAATAATGCCAATAAAAAATGTGTCATTATAAAATTGGGTGTCTTAATCTTTATAGTAAGACAATTTTACAGATATTTGTATGCAGGGGTGCAAATTGTTGCATCCCCTCAAACAAATGTCTGCAAAAATAGTGCACTCTACTCGACTATATTATCTCAGCTTCTAGGTGAGGTACAACTCTCACATTTGGGACTCCTTTTGAGATGCCCCCTTCAGTCATCTGGAAAATACATTCCAGCCACGATCACATACATTTAATACTAAATAATTATATTTATAGTATATATTATTTTGTGCATTTAAGGATTAATATATGACAATATGTACTATTGTTACATAGCCATAAGTTTTACAGACACAACGCACGCTCTCATTGGCTGATTCAGGGTCACGTAGCAGTCATCAAAATCCAATGTTCCCAGCGCGGGCAACAATTAATCAATTGTTGCCGCCACGTGATCACATCGTGACAGAAGATGGTGTGATGTGTCATGTGCGCCACTGGCTAGCTAGGGAAATATTTGTTTACCAAAATGTCTAGATCTTCATCAAAAGCTGACCATTTTTCGGCGAAAGAAAGTGTTCAAAATGGAACCAGCTCTAAAGAAACAATTTACATCTTTATCAAGCACGAGAGTGAGAAATTGGATCCAAGAAAGGCATAAAACAATACTAAAAATGCTGTAGCGATGCTGGCAGCGTTTTGTGTTGCAGCTTCTCGAAGAGAACACAACAAACCTTGCTCGTATCAGGTAGGTCCTGTATTTATGCACAACTTTGCCTCTAGTAAAACTTATGGCTATATAACAAATCACTTAAGGACTGTCCCCTCAGGAATCAGCGAGTTTTGTTTCCCCTCGATCCTTGATGTTCCACTCGACTCCGTCTCGGGGAACATCGAGGATCTCGGGGGAACAAAACACATTGTTTCCCTCGGGCCAGTCAAGATGTTTCCTAAAATGTGTTGTTCAGATATCCCTTGGGTAAGGCCTATTGAAATTTTTTTTCAAAAATATCCTGTAATACCATGAATATTAAATTTTTAATTGCCATTATTTATGATTTGTACTTACAGTATACATGTATATTAATTTTGTATGACAAGTTTTCTGGATTGACTGTATATTTATATTATTAATATTTAATCATAGTAATTTTATACACAGTAGTCAATGGTCAACAGAGCTGGTTTTCAAACAAGCCGTGTCACTAAAATGTATACCGTATTTTTACACGTATAAGCCGCACCTTTTTTGACTTTCAGATTTTGAAAGTAACAAAAATTGCCAAAAAGTTGGGGGTGCGGCTTATATGTGAGTGTTTTCAGAAAACTTATTTTGCAATGACCGTAAAGAAAGCCATAGGAACAATAGAAATGGCACATTCAATTCACAGAACACGACTGTCAGCAAGATTTCTACTCAAACTCCTCTCCTTCACTTTCCAAAGAAAACTAGCTGTCCAGTTGCCTGTCATCTTCTCTGCTAACTCCTCGAATGGTTCCTAGTGTTGTTAAAGGCCATAACTGGTCTTGGAAGCCTTCAAATTTTCAAATAAAGTATAATTCTCATTGAGTTCATGTTCAACTTCGGAGCTCGATCACGCTCGATCGGACATTTGAGAAAACTCTCGCCCCAGGCCTCCTTGAAAATCCAAGAGGGCGGACAACGGATTCAGACACGTGCTCATATAGTTTTGCCAGAAAATCTTACTTTCTTGTGCGCTTAAAGGAATGAAGTTCCTTAAATATGTTGTTGGTTAATGGGGGAACAACAGCAGAAGAATTCTGAAGTGATTTAAAGACAGCAGGTTAAAATATACACAAGAAAGGACAAGGAAAGTTGTAACCAATTCGTTGTTGTGATATGACAATCTCTTATGAAGAAGTTTTGCTTCAATACGGGCATTTATGAACTCGAACACAAGACTACTCTTACTGAATTTTGTGGTGCGGGTTATACACAAGGTTTTTCCTTAAACCTTTTGGGAAAAACAAGCTTCTGTTTATCAGGCTGAAGTTAGGGGTGCGGCTTGTACGTGATAAAATACGGTAAGATAAAATAATACAACACTATCTAGTACTTACAACTCTTACATCAATAAGTACTTCAATATATACACCTAAATCCAGTTACTAATCTTAGAAAATAATGCACTGGCTACTATTTACTTATAATTGGACCGCGTCAGGCAAAAACGGCCTGGACGACATTCAAGTTAAATAATTCCTACAACAGTGTTCCTAACAACAGGTTGAAGATTGTACTGTATTCTTGACGAGAAGCGCTACATTTCATTCCTAACAATAAATGTCAGTTTCAAGTCAACAAAAATCAGGGGTGAAATTTACGTGATTTTGATGCAAGGGCCCGATTACAAATATGACCACAAAAATTAGGAATCCTGTCAGAGGGGATGATGTACAACATTCATTTATACCTGCTGGCATTAAAGAGTAAAAAATAAATAAGATGATCACTTTTTAGCCAAAAAAATCTTTTCTGCAGTCATTCTACTCCCCGTAGCTCATAGTATGATTTTTGCAATAGTACAAGTTACACCTTGAAACAATCGCCCGATGATAAAGAATCATTTGTGCCGGCTGAAATTGTGATCACACCCTTGTGTAAAAATATCGTAAATTTCGTCTTCAATTTCACTGGTCAATTTCATGAAATCAACACTACTTGTTAGTAGCACAATGTGGCGCTTGCGATGCATATTGTATCGCACCACAAGTATAAAAAACATGGTACAATTTCAAAATACATTTACATATTAAATTATGTTGTACGGGCCCTTTTTTCCTGATACGGCCCAATTCTTATTTCATTAAGTACCTATTGTAAATATATAAGGCTAAAGGAACATTTCTATAAATGTTCCTTTTCATAATCCTATACAGAATAATATTTACAAATACTTAGTTATAATAATTTAAGCTTCGCTATGGGCCTTTTGCAGGAATGCAATCACATGGTTGTATTGGATGGCAAAAAAATCTCACTTCATTTAGTTAAACATGCTTGTAGGAGATTGGTATAGTGTGTTTCGAGGAATGTTAAAAGGAATCGCAACCCAAGAAAACTCCATGCTTTATTCCAAATTCACATGCTGGAACCACAAGTTCAAGGTCATTACCAAATATGGTATATTCAGGTGACTTTCCTACTATGGGACGCTTATAGTAATGCTGTCGCACAATATGATTGGGATCGTAACATAGTGTCATTAGGAAAACCTGTCCGTAAATGCTATTTCCTACTTCCAATCGATTGTCAATCTTTCTAAAACAGTGTTTGGAAGTTACAGCCATTTTTGGTGTTATGCAACAGGCTTTTGGTTACTTTCCCATCAGAACATGGCAATGTGCTTCTGTCAATCATCGAAGTGGGTGGGATCAAATGTTTAAAAATTCTCCATGAACAGTTGGGATTCAAGATAATTTTGAGTCAGGACCTTTTCCCAGGGCTTTTCCCTGCCAGGATTTTGAGTCATGGTTTTGCATTTGTATACTTTCCTGGGGAATTTCTGAATTACATATTAAAAAGCTGCTCGTCAAATAAACAAACAAAATGTGTGAAAGGCCAAGACTAGTGAACACCCACAGCTTTCACATAAAAATGAAATATTCCAGCTAGAGTTTGACAATTTTTAAGATCTCCAGTTTTATATTTCTGTCAAGAGAGACAGGAGTATTGATATTTATAGGAGACAGTTTCCAAAAGCACAAACTTGATTGGAATTTTTGAAAACTTAATACAAGAGGCTCACATTCAATTATTGCCGCAGCATTGATGTTTGAATGCTTGAAACAATCCACACATACAGCTTATTTCAGTTTTAACATTTTCTCATGTACAGTGTATCAGTAAACAGGGGGACGAAACAGGAAATAATTCAATAATTTCATTCTTGCAATTTTGCACGACGGTGCAACAATTAATTCCAAATGTTTACGACTCAAGCCTGACTTGAAATCCTGACTGTTGAAATCCTAAACTCAATTCTAAATCCTGATTTTAAATTCTTGCTCAAATCCTGGCTCGAAATGCTAGCTCAGAAATTCTGACTAACATCCTAAGTCGAATTATCTGACTGTTTATCTCGCTGTATGCAGAAACTGCTTGGACATGTGATCCCACCCACTTTGATGATTGATGGAAACCCATTGCCATGTTCTGGCGGGAAAGAAACAAAAGCCCATCTGTAACAATGAAAATGACTGCAATATTTGCCATCCAGTGAAGCCTTTATCCCATGGGATCAGAAGCTCAATTCATCAATTCACTGCACTATAATAGCACTGTAACATACAAACCTGGAGGTTGAACCCTGTCATAGTGATATGGATTCACACACACTTTCTCATTCTTAAGATCATATCCATATTGACAGAACTCCTTGTGTCTCATTTCCATTTTGTGAACATCTGGCCACCGCCACAACCTTGCGTAAATAACATGAGGGAAGTCCTTCTTTTCCCCGACCTGTAACCTCCCATCCATAGTCCTTGGTACTGTTATACATTTTGATGCTGTCCTTCCTTTAGACGTTATAGCTACTATTAGTGAGTCCAGCTCATAGAATTTCTTTTTAAGTTTTTTGACTAATGATTCAATAGCTCTCCTACTAAAACTATCAGCTTCAGTACTTTGATGACGTAAAACAGAATGCCACAGTAAGTTACGAACAATTATTGGACAAGGATCGGCAGAGCATGGTATGTTGTTGGATGGTACAGTGTGTGAATTTGTAGGAACGGATTCCAAGTAGTGAGCTGGAAGCTCATATGCTGAAGTTGTTGGAGGTGATGTTCTCAGGTCTTTGGTCGATGTTTCAGGTCCTTTCTCAGAATTTGATGGTACTGATTTGATGGACAAACTTGCAGCTGAAATATTAAAAATGTATTATTATAAATTATAATAGTCAAACATATATATATACATGTTATACTAATAATATTCTCAATTATTTCATAAACAACATGGCCACAGCTAGATGTCACAAACATTAATAAGGTCACCAGTACTGTGAGCATTCTGCAAACTCAATAATTTTATAGTGTACATATTTAGGCGAGCCTAAAAGTGGAGCTCCCAATTATCTGAACTGAGATAACAACTCCAAAAAATCACCAATTACATAATGAAAACAAAGATACAAACTCAAAAACAACTGGTAGAATCAAGGGAAATCAGTGCAAAAGGTTTAGAAGAAAAAAGAAGATAATGAAAAATGAAAACAAAAGAAAAATTATCACTAGCTACAGGCCAACGTGGCGGGTGTAAAGTACAGGTCAGGTCAGGTCACTTCTTGTTTACCTGTGAACCCTAGCTCTAGGTGAGTGAGAACCAGTCGTTTACCTGTGAACTCGTCCGATTGTTAGGGTTAGGTTTGTGGTTAGGGTTAGGATTTGTCTTAGAATTAACAACCTGACCTGTGACCTGTACTTTACACCCGCCGCAGGCCAACGTTTCGATCTGGGCCGCCTTGTTTCAACAGTGTGCACAAAGCTGCAGCACTTTTTCAGGCACGTCACTCGCCATGCACTGCACATTGGGGTTTCAGGGGCACAAGGGAACCCAGAAGTCAGCCAAATTTTGCTCTTGTCCTATATCTATGGTTCCCCGCTCGTACAGGAGCTCTGCTATTATCAATACTATTAAATGGCATGTGTTTGTCAGTATGTTTGTGTGCCAGCAATCTAATCAGTCAAGTAATTAACAAGTCTGCCAATCAGACCTCAGAAAATTTCAATCCAATTGGGACTCAAAGTCAGCCATTTTTAGAAAACTTCCTTCAAAGACTAGAAAACCTGATTTACATTGTAAAACCCACCTTTTCTCTTGATTTAAAGCTATATTACAAAATCCAGCAGAAAAGTTGTTTAAAATGGGGGGAGGGGAGGGGAATTGTTCTTGACCTTTGAACTGTTCAAACTGTTGTGACTTTGCACACTGCATTGAAATGGCCTGCCTCTGTTAGTTCACACTTATCCTGTTTCCTCTGATGGCAGTCTCTAAATCTGTCATGTTTTGCAATCAGGTAATATTTCAAGCTTGGCTTATGTATAAATCTTCATTCGAAAGCTGTGCACGTTTTCAATCACACCTACATACTGTACAATGTATCATCCTGCCTTATTATTAATTTTCAGTAATAATGAAACACAAGAGACACTTTTTGCAAAGTAGAGGAAAGCTTAAGTAAGAGGACTGTCAAAGCACTCTCCGGATCGATGTGAAATACACAGGAGCTATCTGCAAACCCATCCCTGGCAATATGAAAACAAGGAAGAAAGACTAGCTGACCTCATAACATTAATTGCAGCATCTTCAATCAACTACACCATGCCAGAGACATAATTTATTCACAACAATCTAATTTGCCATTCAAGTATTTATAATAGATCTATAATTGATTATAATATTTGGAGCCACATATGCATATAGTAGGTGGGCATACAGTGTACATTATTTTATCAGTATCTTGAAAATGTTGCACATGACATTTCTACAGAACACAAGAAACAGAATATGCATGAGTTTCTATAATGTGTGGATATTTTCTGGAACTACACATTCTGGTTCCATATACATGTATAATTTAAAGTTCCAATATGACATCAAGATAATTGACTTTTCTCTTCTGACTTGCACGCACCACCATTTATTTTTCTATTATTGCTAGCTCTTTATATAGTGCACCAATTATCATAATTTTGATGATTCCCTCAACTACAGGGTATAATTATATACGTACACTGTACGTCTGATTTTGTTTAGATTTAATTTGGTCGAGATCATTTTCTCTAAAGCAACTTTGTTGACAAATTCTTATCTAAGATCGAAGATGTATAGAGCAGGTTTTAAATGACTAGTAACGAAAACCAAAGCAATCACAACAAACCAATCACGAACTAAAGTGAATAACAATTGGTTTCACTGGCATGAGAAAGCAACCAATCAGGAGGAAAAGTACACACAATCATGTATTGATTATGTGACAGACCAAAACCAAAACCACGATTGGTTTTACTCTGGAATTTGATTCGCTGACTGATTACAAAACATTTTCACAGCCAATAGAAAAGCTAAGTAAACGCAAAACCAAAGCAATCACCGAAAAATTTTGACACTCAATTGAAACCTGCTCTATTATAGTCTGAGTCTATATGAGTTTGCATATATGCTTCATTCTAACAAATGTATAACACTGGCAATGCATGTACATATTATACTAGTAATTAACTTGATTTGTACAAAATGCGTCATGTCACGTATAATTGTCTAAAGTGATAAACAAGCCGACAGGGCACTTCATTCAGACAGCTTAACATGGGAAGAGCAATGTAAGCAGGAAAAATTGAAACTCTATCAATTCTATATGTTCTTCTGTCAGTTATATTATGAATGCAAAACATTCACAATAATTTTATGCCAGTGCTGGTTAACATAACAATAATTACACTAAGAAATTAATTACTTTAAGTGTTTTTGGCTGATACAGCTGTAACTAACGAAACGTGAATCATTAATAACCCATAAAGGGCAATATTTTCCAAATTATAACTAATTTCTAATTCATTTAAGTTCACAGGTAAAAAGAGTTTCAGTTCTTAATTATTTATCTCATGTGGTGAAATAGCTAGCTATTGCTGATGTACCATGGCTGACTTGTAGCTGCACCTTGTAAAAACAAAACAAAACAGGCACAGTTCCTATCACTAAAGAACAAAGCTTTCTGTTTACATGTACAAGTCCAATATTGTTGCTTCAATACCTTTTGAAAAGGCATTTATGTGACTCAGCTAAATAAAGCCAACCTACAACCTTTCATTACCAACTAAAAGATTGTTATATTATGTGCAGTTATGTATGAGTTACTATATATTAACAAAATTGTTATGCAAACTGAGTGAATACGTGTATCATCAAAAGGCAGCAGATGGATCAAATATTCTGGGGTTTTTTTATAGTACTATACTAGCAATTATTGGCAATAAAAAGTCTTAACCTACATATATACAGGGCTTTCAAAATAACCTGGCAACTTCCAACAACTGCCAGCTACTTTATTTGTACTCTTAACATACATTAAATTTTTTGTTACTAAATGCAAACAGCTACTTTCAAAGTCTAGCTGTGACAGCTGGACTCTGAACATTAATGAAACCCTTGCATGCATTATATTTTTTTACTCTAGGTTAAACACATGACTGAGAAAAAAATATAATTTACAGTTACTGATTTCTGTTCAATGTTTCTTCAAAATATCTAGTAGCATGTTAATTAATATGGGTTGCAAAAGCTTAGATAATAATTATTATGTTTGCCCCATGCAAACAAAGTGCAATTACATGTAATGGAAACAACTTGTGCAGGCAAGCTCGTAAGGTAAACAACAAAGCAAGAATTTGAAACATCCTAAGTGGACAAAACATTTTCTGTAACCATTTGAATTGCTTCAGTTTATAATTAATATGTAAATGTGTGCATTTTGCAACCTGTTGTATACAACTTAGTTTCCAAATTATATAAAATTATAATCTGCCATGCAATCTTATTGATTTCATGATGCAATGTTGTCCCTCACTCTCTAATTTTAACCCCAAGCTTGTCAAAATAGCACATTAAAGACACTATCTTAACTATATATCTTAACTATATATAGATGTGTTAATGAGACTATGCTATCAAGTTAATTAGGGCAATCCCGGGATGATGATAGCCTAAAACAGGCCCATTCTTTAACATATTTTTTTACACAAATTACAGGCTTACTTTTCTATGATCCCACTATATCAAACAATTTCAAATCTTTTTTTGTTAATAATGCCACCAGTTTCTAAAGGCATTTTGACCAATTTTAGAGCATCAATAAGTGATGTAGGGGTTTAATGAAAAATAGAGACGAGTGACAGATTCTACTTGTTTCAAAATGGACACCAACATGTACCATAGAACTATGGAAAATTTTACTGGTTGATAATATCCAACAAAGATGGAAGCACACAAAACAATTGACAGCCACCTATAAGCCATTGCCAAATGAATTTCACTGCCAGAGTAATTTGAAGAACATATCTTAAACTCATATTTTCAAAGTGGTTTGATCTAAGCAGGGAAGCATCATTACGTTTTTAAGTTGCTGGATAACTGTGAAAAGTAGCTGGTCTTTTTGTGTCATAAGCTACAACTCTGGTTTTAAGTTTTATATTAAGTAGCTGGTGATCATTATAGTTGCTAATCACAGCCAGCTGGCTTCTAATGACAACCCTGCTAAGGGTTTTTAATGTTACATGCAAAGTCTAATTTTGTATTCAAGATTTAACAATGATTACTACAGCAGTATAGGACATAGATGTAAAACACATGATTTGATATCAATAGCCTTGTGGCTATTTTGGCTATTTCATCCATGCCTAGATAATCATTTCTTCCTTTCTTAATTTCAATATTCAAACACACAGGTTTTTCTCTCCCTCTAATTTAAAACCTGCAACCCAGTGCAAATTATAAACAAAACATGTTTAAACATTCAAACAGCAGGAGTTACTTGTCACCACAAGAAAAATAAAAAACGATTTATATGGTATAAAAAAAATATTTATAATGCCTCCCGCTGTGCATAGAACAGACAGTGCGAGAAATTTGAAAACCACCAACAGATAATAGGTTTGTGTTGACTCGCCACAACAATGTCCATACAGCGAAAAGCAATGTTGCCAAATGTAGAAAATACTAGATTAACAAGCTACACCCAAGGGCTGGTGTTGTTTATGTAGGAAAGGCTACAGAAAGAAGTCTCTATTGCTGTAAGACCAAATTTAAAAAAATGTTTCTGGTTATCCAAACAAGCCTTAGATTTCTCCTGCTGACCCTACAACTTTTTCCACCAAAATTTTAACTACGTGAAAGCTTCCCGATTAGCTCAGCGGTTAAGCGCTGTTCCCCTGTTGTATGGAAGGTTGCAAGTTCAAACCCTGGCTGGCCTAACACTCAGGGTCTTAAAATAATGGAGTATAAGCTGGTGCTTCCTTTGTGAAACAATCTTGTTCTCGAACTGCAAATGGTCAGACCTTCACGGCTTCTTGGATAAGGATGTTAAATCGTAGGTCTCCTGTTGGCCTCAAGTTCATCAGTCTTTTACAACTGTTACAAGCTACCAATGTTACATGTAAATAAGGTTGTTTTACCTTTAAGCTTGACATTAGAAAATCACTGTGGTTTTTAATTCTTGCATCTGCAACAGAATTAAAGCCACACAGTGCAAAAAGTTAGAAAAAAAAGTTAGTACCGACAAACCTCATTTTCTTTTCAAGTGTAACCGGAACCACCATAATTATAGCCTGCGAACAGGCTCTTTCTTGGGGGGGGGAGGGGAAGAAGAGGAGAGGGAGAAGAAGAGGGGGGGCCGGAGGGGAAAAGGGAGGGAGAGCCTGCACGGATCCCATACAAATTTGAATTCCTGCGTTGAATTTATCGACGCAAATTCCTATTGGCCGAGAAAAACGAGACGGTAAACATTGTAGATTTCCTATTGTTAACGGCAAGAGAAGGCGTGGGAAAAATTAATTAATTTCCTTCGTCGAGAGTGATGTTTCTTTCCTTGAGGTTTGACACAGCTGCTTTTAACGCTACCTCGAACTCGCTCACGCTCATGTTCACTCCAAAAACAGATGCCATCTTGAAACTGCAGACTCTAGACTCTGTGACTTACCTCCAAAAACTTGGAGCCGGCGAGATCTAAAGAACCGTTCGGATCGTGGCAGAGGTTCTTTTCTCCCTCGTTAGTGGAGCTGGAGCGAGGGTAAGAGTAAAGAACCTCTGCTAGCAGGGTTGTCCTCGTAATTTGGCCCCGAAATCCATCATCGATGAGAGTTCTCTTCGTCCGTTTACAATCTGGTATTGTGGGGAGGTTCTCTTTGTCATGGCCACACTTTGGACTTTCAACATTTATCGTTTTATTAAGATAAGCAAAGCCTTCGGAAGTTTTCCGAATTTTCGTTCCACAGGGTTTGCATAATATTTCTGAAAAATCTGGAGACTTTTCGGGAAAAATTCCTACGATTTCCAACAAGCATGATAGAGCTTTGACCTCGATTCCTCGTTGTTTTGATGGCAAAAATAAGTTTTCTGTTGAAACAGACTTCCATGTATCTCCATATTGAACTTTCAAAGACACATGGCAACACCGACAATATTGATTTACGCTTTCCTTTCTGGATTTCCTTGAACTACATATTTTTTCTGGAGTATTTTGGTTATACATCCAGCTTTTCTAGGTGCATCCAGCCTCGCGCCAAACAGATAAACGTCATAATTCTAGCGAGCGCTGATTGGCTTAGATTTGGTGTCTCATTGAGGGGGCGGAATTCAAATTTGTATGGGATCCGTGCAGGCTCTCCCTCCCTTCCCCCCCCCCCCTCTCTTCTTCTCCCTCTCCTCTTCTTCCCCTCCCCCCAAGAAAGAAGCCTGTTCGCAGGCTACCATAATTAGAAATTAATTGTTTGACAACTAGAATCTTGAAACAATCATTTTTCATGAGTTTCTATTTGTATTACCAAACTAGATAGGTGCTAGAAGTAAAATAACAGAAAATAAAATGTTTTTCACTCTTTATCATTACCATATCATTATATTATAAGTAATAAAAACTGGGAATTTCTAACTAAAGGTTCTTCTCACAGTGCTGGCAAAAACAACACAACCAACGACACTGTTATGTGGCTTTTAAATCAACATGAAAAGTAAAATCCAGCAATTTACATGTATCTTAAGTAGTACAGCTACATGTGATGTACATGTACAACCAAATATGACTTGAATGCAGTTAAACAACCTATACAATATTCCACCTGGCAAAGGTCTCTTGAATCACATCTTGGAGTTTTATAGTCCTTCAATAATATATTTTGAACTCTTGTCTTTCATATGTACATGTACCATTTTAAGTTTAAACTTGAGTGAAGTTTTTCAATCTATCCTTATTTTAGTGAGTTGCAAAATTAAAATTATATACCAGTATTCTCTAACTTGATCAGGACATCCATGTAGAAAATTATGGATTCTTATTTTATAAATCTTGATTTATTTCTACTTTCAGTTATTGATGTAAGAACAATATCAAAGTTGAAATCATGGATTCTGGCCTCTTTGTAGCACATAAATTATGGTCTTAGCATTTATCATACTGTACTATAGATACATGTACATACAAGATTTATTAACCTGAGATATGGTTCATTGAAATAACATCAAAATTAAATATACTGAAATGAACTTACAGTCTAGAATTATATTCAATTTCTTAATCTTCACTCATTTCCTTACATATGATGCATGTACCATAGCTATATAATCATCAAATTGTCACAACTAGCTCAGAAACTTAAAACTCCTCAAAGACTTAAATATGGAAGAAAACTAAGTCCTGTAGCTGCTGTTTTATGATGAAATTTGATCATTTATTTTAGCACTTTGTTGTTTTCCACAAAATAACACAGTGGTAAAGTGTTTACCATCAAAATCATGTTCACTATTATGTCCACCGTTCCAAATAGTTTGCATGTTTTCTCCAGCGGTTTGCTGTGATAACATTTAGCAACACATTGCTCTTTTATAGGCATATTTCTATTCAAAACTTTGCTACTTTCTTTCCTTTGTAGAAAAATAGTAAGGCATTGTACTTCGCTTATAAGTTTGCATGAAGGTTTGCATGAAAAGTAGACATGCATGTTGTCGAGTTGAGTAAAATGATGTCATTTCTGCTGAAAATTAGCTCTCTTACAGGAACACTTCCCTGCTAGCAGGTCTCTCTCTATCTTGGTAAAATGTAAGGCGAGGGAGAGATCTCTGCCAACATCCGACGCTTTCTCTGTCGCGCATGCATCAAGTTTCCTTGGCAACAAGTGATGCGATCTCACATGTACTTATGAGCGCACAAAACAACTGCAACAAACAACTGATGATGCGTACAGCTATTTCTGGTAAAACTTGTTTTCAAAACTGGTTTGACTCGTCCATGAATCTGGACGGCAAGCGTCAGATGTCGGCAGGTCTCTCCCTCACCCTCCATTTTACCAAGACATACAGAGACCTCTGCTAGCAGGGAAAGGAACACATTTGGGTAATCGGAAAACGGTTTGGACAGGAAAAATATAGCAACATTACTTTACAAATGTGCAAAAATATCACTATCTCAAAAATTGATTGTAGGGACACTTTAACAATAATAATCAAAAGTTCAACTCGGACAGTAAATTATCTGCCTGAAATTTAAAGCCCAACCTTCTCACCTACTTCATGTTGAATTTGGTAGCTCTTAGAATAGAGAATAAACCACAAGATTAAGGTATCAAAAGCTCAAAAAATTGTGACCGATACATTTGGCAATGTGTCACTAAAACATTGTTTGGCAACTAAAACTTACTTATTAGTTGCCAACTCGGATACTAACATTTGCTGGCTGGTTTTCGTGACTAAGGATTTTTATTTATTTTAAGGCCTGTATACTGGTTGTGGTCACATAGGAGGATCACTGGTGCTGCACCAGCATTGTTCATCTGGTGTACTACAGTGCTGGCATCTACTGTAATCATTTGCCTGATTACCATGTTCTTTAGTTGAAGTATATTTACCGTATCTAGCTTTTTCTTTATAATTTGAAGACTATACAATGTAGATACATACATTGCATGAAATTGCTGAGGATCACAGCTACAAGCAAATGAATGAGTACGGTTTTGAGATCCCACCAAAATTATGACATGTTCATAGCCTACAATCAGTAATTTAAAGCACCATTCCAATAAATAATAAGTTTGGACTCAGGGAAGAGAGAATAAAACTTATATTAAATTTGTGATGGTTGTTTGGGGTAGAGTTCCCATTTTTATTCTGAAAATTTGCATTTTGTATATCCTCAAGACTTTCGTGAACTAAAGATGTGGATAACATACTTCTAATCAAGGGATGAAAAACTAGATGCCTTATGTATTTCCTCACCAGAGCTATTATTTAACTTCTTCATCTATATGCGATTGGTTTTTTAATTGTTTATAGAATTTAAGTTTGCTGTAAACAGTACCGACACTACAATACCTTTGAGTGTGATTTACAACATTATAAATTTGCGTTGAAATTGCCAGTACATAACCAGAGTAACAAACACCAATGCTAAAATTACAGAAAAATAGGATCCTACAGAAAACAATGTAAACAACAAAAAACATATCTAATGTGACCACAACCACTATGACCTTTGCAGAAATATTACATTGCTCTACTACATTATGTTAACCCTAACACAATGCCATTAGGTGATCATCACAGACATACATTTGTATTAGGATCGAGCCAGACATTGTGCAATGTATGGTCTAACAGCTTTCCCTACTTAAACGGATTCCATAAACTCTTGAATAGTATGTATACATGTAGCAAGGCAGATGTTTGCTGTGAAAAACAACTAATAAACTATGCAGATTAGAAAAAAATGTTATTCAAAACTTAAACTAACATCACATCAGCCCTCCTGATGTTATAGTGGAAAATGTTATTTTCTTCAACCAGCCTTTATGGAACCCTGAAGAGGTCTTTAATAGTCAAGGTGTTGGCAGGAATGAGAAGTGCTATATTTAAATGAAGCTGAAAGAACTAAACATCCCATTTGATTAAAACCAATAAAATTCAAAACGTCTTTGGACTACTGATAAGCATCAGGGAATCCATGTTTGAACATGTTGTGTCAGGACAGGAACTATGAAATGCTGACATACATTGTACGTGATAGGAGGAAAACTAACCGGAAACACGTACTCAAGCCTTTGCAAAGGGACCATTAATTAAGTTTTGGCATGACATATAGCTATTGTAGTGAACATAAGTTAGTATATGCACGTCTTGTTCTAAGGTGGGAATGAAAACTTTGATACGAAGTGCTGTGCTTATTAAATTCCGTGAATTCTGCCACAAAATGATCGGTGACGCTCAAATTTGGGCTCTTAATGTCAAAGAAATTTGTTCTTGCCAATAAACGTAATCAAAATAAATAGACCCTTTCATGGGACAATGCCTTGGCATGCTAAAACTTTTCAATTTAGCCATCGTAAAAAATATTCCCTACTAAATGTGGTTTTTCGCTTTATTTTCGATTGTAAAATGTGAAATAGAAAAAGTGCTCGAATATCGGCGATCGTCCGCTTGAAAAGCTACGAATCCGAGCCGGTAATTTAGAGGAAAAGCACCACAAATTTATTCTAATTAAGAACCTGAATAATAATGAGGAAAACTGTTTAGATTTCCTTTCGTTTTGTTTCTGGTGAATTTTTTGGGGAAGTTTCAGCAAGTACAGCCACAAATGACCATCGTTGTGCTGCCGCGGGCCGAAATCTAAATCAATGCAACTCCGAAAATAAATTTGTCGCGTAGCAGACGACATTTCAGACGTTTTCAGACGAGAAGCGATCGCGCCAGACAATAACCACTAACCAACAATAATACTTAAACAAAACCCAGACAAAATAATTTCTTACTAGTTTAGTACTCGATTGACAAGATTTCGTATTCGGATTACAGGAGTCAAGGTCGCGGAGCTCGGATAACGGCGGACAGAACCAAAAAACAACTGAAAATTGAGTAACTTTCAAACGAAAATTTAAAATGCAAATGTCTCCCAAGCTATAATCCAACAGGATTCATCCAACAATAGCTCTGTAGTATCAGAAAACAACTTCACTCCCAAGAATTAGCATTCGCCCCGAGATGAATGTGTGCATATCGTAATGTGTACTGGCAAATAAATCTTCACTCGAAGTCGAAATGGGGTAATACTGAATCCAGACAACACGTTACAGACGTCTTCACGGCGAGTACATTATAGCACATCGAGGTCATTCGCGATCAAACTACTTTACTCGCCCTAATGGGCTGATCTGAAAATAGCGGAAAAGGACAATGGTGTTAAGAATGACATGGAGTTTACAAAAATATTACCCCCGCCGGAGTTGTGGTAGAAATTTGGTCCTAACTACATCCCCGGCACGAAAATAAAATCGCTCTCTATCTCGGCTCATTCGCGTGTTGTTGTGAACAAAAAAAACAGCCTGAAATTCCTTGGAATGTAATGGGCTCTCGAAAGTGCTGAAAGACGGGTCACCCAAAATCGCTGAAGAGTACAGTAAGAATTCGTGTCTCGTTGAAGTTGAAGGCACAACACATGCTGGGCTTGGACACAAACCCTCTACGAGGGCTTGCATCAAATGAATCCAAAATCATGATGAAAGAAAGGACAGGCTTACAGACAGAGAAAAACTTACCGGTAGGGCTTCGTATACGCTCGTAGTGGTAAGGATTAACACAAACACTCTCGTATTTCAAGTCATAACCAAATCGACAAAAGTCCAAATGCTTCATTTCCATTTTCTGAATGTCGGGCCATCGCCACAAGCGTGCGTAAATCACATGTGGAAAGCCTTTGCGTTCACAGACTTGAAGTCTACCATCTAAAGTCCTTTGTATTGTGACACATTTCGAAGGTTGTGTTCCATTTGTGGTGATGGTCGTTATGAGAGATTCGAGTTCATCGGTCTTTTTACGGAGTTTTTTCACCAAGGACTCGATGGCCCTCTTAGCAAATTTCTCCGTTTCTCCCCCTTGTCGATGGCAAGTTGTGTGGCACATCAAACTCAGTACGATACTCAAATTCGCATCAGATGAACTTGGCGCCCTTTTCTGGCTACCAGAAGGTACGATATTATTCTCCATTCTTGGATCTTTCGATCCTAGCCGTCACATTATGTCAGCTCTAGGTATTACCGTATTATTCCAAAGGGAATAGACGAGAATTTCTAAACCCATCCTCCCCCAACTCACTCATAGGGAAAACAAACTTGCAATGCGCAGAACACGTCTAAACTGAAACCAGAACGGTCATGTACTTCGCAGCCAATCAGCCAATCAGACGCCGAATAAAACAATAAAATTGCTCTTTACACGAGTTTCTGTCACTCAAAATGATTGGCATCGGAACTGTAAACAGTGAAGATTATCGAAATTTCTCTTTAAACACACATGAACCGTTGTAAATCTTTCCTCGGAAGAGCAATAATAGAAAAAATAAGGAGATGCGAAAGACATCGAAGCGGATTTAGGAATAACCGCTGGAGTTCCGGTATCGGTTCAGAAGTCTCATCTGCTACATGTACGTATGCAAATCGATCAACACGTACATGTACTTGTTCGATGCTATATGGCCATAAATTTTATCGGGAGACAACCAATTCCATTCCACCCACTCTGAACTTCGAAGTTCTTTACTTTTCACGCACTTAAAGATTCCCAACAAAGACATTTCATGGACTTATAAATATTAGTAAAACTCTGAATATCACACTGCGAGAACCTGCCAATTTGAACCCCCGCGCATGAAGAGAATAGTATAGCTTTTAGAGAATTGAAGTCATTCTCAAGCAAATCATTACCTCGAAGCTAAACATAGAGCTGCAATGACCCATTTCAGCGATTCTCGAAATGCTACTTATCTGGCAAAACAACTGAAGTATTAGCCCAGAGGCATCGATATTGCTTTCTGAAGTGCCGAAAGGTATGCCATAACTGATCCAGCCTTAATATTTTTATTCGATTTATGAGGGATCTCTCGTTTGGTGAAAACAGACTGTTAACCGTTTCTAAACAAAAAAATGGGATACAAAACCCCGCGTTTCGATTAATTTTCACAAATATCGCAAATAAAAGATGCGACGAACTATCCTGAACTATCGTAATAATATGGCGACAACATGCCCTTTCGCATGTTTTTGTTCTAAGTGTTGAGTAGTTTAGGCCGTAAAAGCTATATTTCAGCTGCTACCCTGGTGGGAAAGCGGCTGTGATCACGCTACAGCTACAGCCTACAGGCGCCACCGAGCCTCGATTTCACGTACAGCAGGGTGCGTGAGGAGTTTTTCTACGAAACCTCGTGAAGTGCGGGATTATCGGAGATATTTGTTAATTTGACCTAGTGACTCGCCGTTATATCAGACGGAGTACCAGCCATGGCGGAAACAACGTCTGGAAAGAGTCCTTGTTTTCTGTCTGGTTTAACGTCTGGTAGACCGTCGACGTCTACCTATGTCTCGTTTTAGGCCATCTCGGCTGGTATGTCTGCTCGGTTCACCACACGGCGCGAAAACACAACTCCGCAACCTCATTTCCATATCAAACAACCCGCGTCTCCAACCAGCGACACGTAATCTACAAAATTATCCCTATTGACACTACTTGCTAATGCTATAAACCGCTTCTTTTGACTTCACTTTCCAAAGAAATTTCCTTTTTTCACAAATCTGACTCTGTTTCACCTGACTTGACTTTATAAAATATTTCAAATATCCCAGTCGCCATTTACAATAACCACAAAGCAATGACGTCACATTTAATAACATCTCACCTGTCACTCATACGACCCCAAAAGCGGCTGTTGGCCTTTCAACAAACAGATTTCTGCACGCGAGTCACGTTCCGCTATTTGATAAATCCTTTAGGGATGAATTTTCGAAGCCAAAGTGTGTTCGTCAAGATTCCCACTTTACGAAGAGCTTTCCCTTTGACTGTGTTCAATTGAAACGCTCAGCGGGAGATAAAAATAACCCAACTAAAATTTGTGTACAATTTTATTCATATATTCCGAGTCATATGCCATCAAATGGCACCACACATAGCGGTAATGAAATAAACACGTACGTGCGCCACGAATATGATCATGATTATCATAAAGCAGCGAGCAAGGCGACTCCAATCTTTGTTATTTATGAATTTTCTGACAAAACAAGAGGGTCGACAGGTTGCGGTCAGGCTTACAATTTCAATGTTATTGTTATGTTTAGGGATTTTAAGATCTGTATGCCGTTGGGGCAAATCCTCCTCGGCAACCCAGGGATTTTTATGTCGATCTATTTCAGTCTCCCAGAAAAAAATATACCACGGCAATCACATTAACATGCTTGCGGGAATTTAAACATTATATCTTTTTTATCTGAGGTCATAGAAGCGGCTGGATCGAGTGATACTATTTCATTTAGTTGCAAATTCACTCAGAAATGCGAGTTCCGCCTTGAAAAACTCAGTTGAATTCTCGTGCGGCTGCATTATCTGTTTACAACGATACAACGTACTAGTTAGGTATTATATTTCGGGAGAAGGAAGAAACTGGCATATTAGTAGATGGAAAGTATCAAAGCTAAGTACGGTCTGTTGGTCATCTGAAAGCTTAATAACATGACAAAGTTTTATTATTGCGTATTCAAGCCGCCGTACGTTGTTTATGACGTGTCCAGGTCTGAACAAACCTTTGTCTGAACACGAATTTCGGCTACGCTGAATAGCCGCATACGAGTCTGAGTGGTTCTGTTATTTTGGGAGCTATTTTGGAGTTCGGTTTGTAAGTTTGTGGGTTTGTTCCAGCGGTGCCAATTAAAAAGAGCTTTTAATAATCCTTGTTTCGAAGCGGTTTGCTATTAACCGGCATATACATTGTACTTTGAGTAGATATGAGGTATGTACCCCAAATGTGCTCAATTTTGGTAAGTGCGCCATTGACTTGAAGCACGATGCAGCAAGGGATGTTCTTACTAAAAAGAAACACAACAGTATCTCCTTTCTCGATGCATGGACCTCACAAAGAGCTCTTCTAGTTTTGACTTCTGTGCATGTGACTGAACATTGTGCCATGTCGAGAGCCCTTGGGCAATGCTTGTAAACAATCAGAAAGAAGACATGGCTTACCGAACAGATCGATACCTAGCGCCTGATCATGATAATTAGGCGACAAGTTGCCGGGGTAGGAATCACTCCCTTATCGGGAATGCATTATAGACCCCATTATATGAACGACGGTTAATCGAGTCTTCACCTCCCGCTTCATAGCTTTAGGGTTTATAAAAGCCGATCGAATATGAAGTTATTTATTTTTTATTTATTTTATTTATTAAGCTTCCAACAGTATTAATATAATACATTAATTTAAACAATGAGTATACTGTTGAGGATGGACTAGACAGGTGGATAACACCTATGGATTAAGTCCTCCAGGTAAAATCAATATAAATTGGAACATAACAAAATAATACTTACTAAATATATAACTATGGTTTATAAAACTATATACACTGTAAAATATTATGAATAAAGACAGCAGGATTAATATTGAAATTACAAATGAGAGGCATTGATAAGTCTGCACGAGGTGCAGCGGCACCTGGATACCCAGGTACATGTATTGTTAATGTCAAAATTATTGATAAAAAGTTCAAAATAATGAAGAGAAATAATATTTTTAAATGAACTGTACTTATAAGATAATCTGGCCTCAAGTGGTAGAGCATTCCAGAGTGGAATGACACGGTTAAAAAAGGAATAAGCACAGGTCTCAGTGTTGCAAAATTTAGTGCTAAATAATGGACCTTTGGCAGCATTTCTAGTATTTCTAATTGGAATGTACGGTGATAAATACTTAAGAATATCAATGCAGATTAAACCTATTTTACATTTAAATAAGAAAGAAAGGTCGAGTAATTCTCTACGAAAAGATAAAGGTAAAAGGTTACAGTCAACAACAACCAACACCTACTGGTTTAATACCTAGAGCTGACAGAAAAAATACACTATAATTTGTAGTTACGTGAAGTGGACTGCGTTACAAATCAACTGTCACGACATGCTGTTTACAGAGCATAAGCCCAGATCCAGAGAGTTTTGACGATAAGTCATGGACAAGTCTTATTTTCACTGCGTAGCGAGCACCATATGAACATATTTAAGGCTTCCTACCTGATATTTTCAAAAAGTAATCTCTTTTTCGCTAAGCAACCGACAGACTTCTCAGAAATGCTAGCCTGTTAAAGTGGCCAGGGGCCAATGTTGGAGTTCTGTGAAAGTGGTACAAACTTACAAACCGAACTCGAAAATAGCTCCAGCATTGACAAGAAACGCGGGTGTGGCAGTTCATTTTTAACTCGTAGATGCGCGCAAGCGCGGAACGAGTTGATGCGGGTAATTTATTCATCGTTTTTTTCTGTGACTCGAAGATATATTGACGGCGTTTATGGCACGCGTCCAAGTTTGCGAGGCATCGAAAAAAATGCTTTGATGCTTTCGAAAGGATTTGGCCATGTTGTTAAAGGTAAATATTCCGAAATGATTTATAATGAACTTATCGCTACAACTATATTGTAAAAAAACCAGACATTTGTTCGTCGTCGTATTACCGAGATCCGAAAATTTATAAGCGCGTTTTGCTTACAGTGAATATACGTGGACGAAATTTCCACTTCCTATGAATGTCGGCCAGTTTATAAGCAAAGTGTTTTAAAGTCAATCATGAGTCTTCCTAAACCTCAAGTTCTGTATTCGGAAGTCTCGAATGAGAAAATGAACTGAATATAACGTAATATATTCACAAGATTCCTTCCTAAAAAACGTGATTTCTTCCAGCCATGCAGTTGCACTGTTTATATTTGATAAAACGTTTGCAAGTTACATTTGGCTAGCGTTAGATTCCCAAAAACTCAATTCTGCGCCAATGTGGACCGGATAAAAACTCGTTTTAACCTCTTCGATATGTGATTTCATAGTTCAGCGGGGCATTTTGATTTAAAGATCAATTTGATTTAGCTACACTAAATAATAACTTTGTCACACAATCCTTGTTTAGATTGGAAGGTTCCAGAACTACTTAGACTGCATGCGTCAGGCTATGAATATCAAATTGCAATCTGAACTTTGTTCCGGTGGCTCACCTTAGTATAGTTTAGCTTTCTAGTTATTCTGAGCCTGGCCTACCACTATCAATTATTGAGCTTTTCATTCTTCCAGTTAACCTGTAATTACTCGGGCTGCCTGTGGCAGCACCGAGTCTTAAAATGCAAGTCGTTTTTTTATTATTTATTTTTTATTCAGTGTAGCACGCGTTCAGCGCATGCGTTAAAGGTCAAATTCACACCAATCAGATCGCACTGTGCTGGTCACGTAACACTCGCCAGGTTAATTTATTTACATAATTTAATACAGTAAATCAAAATGGTGGATCCGCGAGCAAATCTCTCTCAAATTTGGAGTCCCATCTCTCAAATGTAAGCAGTTTAATGTCTTATTTAACTTCACTCGTGCGAAAGCCTTCCAACAGGCTCAGGATATTGCAACTGGCGCTCTTGTCGGAGCCGAAGGACCGCGTTTTTTACCCAGATGGCCTGTGATTTTATATAGATGTACGACACGACGCCGGACCTGAAGGACTCAAAGATCCACACATATCGAATTGGAATTTAGCGTTTTCCTTTCTGCTGAAACCAAGGCTTCTTCGATAGAAAGGGCAATATGTTGTGTTTTTCTAGGAGGACAAAATATTTCTCGTTTAAGCTTCTCTTTCGCCACGGCTTTGTTATTGGAATCTCTGTGGATTGGTATACTCAAATATACTGCACAATACCATACAACTGAATAAGAAGTCTTTAACAAAGCCGAACTGAAACTCAAGAGCAAAGCTGAGAGTGAAAGTGAAACTGAACAGTGTCTTGTCAGGTCATGAATTAAGATATGCATTTCTTTGTCGATTTGTTGACCTCGTGGCGCTGATAGATTTTGCCATCGGACGGTATTCTTGTTTGAGGTACATTTCGTAGGTTTTATGCCTCTCGGTCATAATACATACCAGCTCAAACACCGTGATCTGTAGGCCAACATGCACTAAAATAATTTTGAGCGTGTTTTTGGCTGTCAGAAATACCCCGGAGAACAGAATAATTTATGATGAGCGAAGCAATATCAACTTAAACAAGAATCCTCTCACGGCCGAGGTTTTGGTTCGAGAAATTAAAGGCTTCCAACAGTTCCCTTTATAGTTCTGTAATATAATGAGCAGATCAGTTTTGGGAATGAGGGTATATAACCAACAGGCATTTCAGTTAATAAATACCTGATATGGACGCGAGCTGCGATAAAGAGCCGCAGGGTAGAATGAACAGTAGAGAAATATATCATTTGATAGCTCCATCATAGGTGGACAGGAATACAACTTATAATATGGGACAAATATAAACATATATTTGAGACACTCATGTAAGCGTGCGGTACATGAATAAGTAGAGGTCAACTTCTTTAATTTGCATACACGAGAAATATATATACTAGGGGAGCAGAGAATGCATGTCACCGCGCTACCGGCCACTCCTAAAGACTGCTAAATTCAGCTAATAATTCTTCCCTTCGGTTATTACTAAAAGGATTTCAAATGAAAGTGTATTTCATCTTCAATCTCATGTGGCCCGAGTGAAAGCCCAGATGGGCTCTTGTTATTATTAATTCCAGTACGAAATAAAATTTGTTGTTGTTGTTGTTATAAATAGTCGTTTATTCCACACACACGTTTATTCCACACACAATAGTAAAGTACAATAGTACATTCATAAAATTAAAATAAAGTAAAGGATGGAAGAGATACAATCCCATAAGGATTAATTAAAGCTCTTGCACCCTATGTACTATTTACAAAATTCACAGCCGTGTTGTACAGTAGATACAGATCCGAGCCGGATATCACCGATACAACACGGCCGAGAATTTTGTAAATTACTTCTAAAACATAACTATTGAAACGCAATATAACCAAAATAAGTCAAAATTTACTTTAAAAAGAGCAACATTTCTATCAATTTATGGAGGGTTCTTGTGTTCCAGATTAGTGCAGTATTTCTTTCACTGAATAATAATCAGGAACAATTTCTTTGTACTTAAAGTGTATATGAAAAAAATAATTTTTATCATGAAAGTGGCCTGGGGACACGTGTTTCCATGGCAACGTCGTGATTTGCACATTGATGTGTATTTTCCTTAGTACCATACATGTGCAAAGTATCAACTATTTTTAGCAACTATTTTCAGAGATATTCTTTATTTTGTGATCTGTCTCCAGGTTGTGTCAAGGTCATGACGTCACAGTTAATCTAATTAACATATTACAAAAACCTGAATATCTCTGGAACGAGATGAGTTATTCACAAACGGAAAACGCCATCCTTCCTCATTTCGAAAGGACTTTCAAATAAGATCAACTTAATTTTCGTTTCGTATACGCTTTAAAAACAACAACAATGCCAGTTTTAATCTATGATTCAGTTTTAGCTCTAATAATATACATTGGTTGATTGGTTGAGGGCAATGCAATTTGAAGGAAACACAGTGCAGAAAAAAGGAAACATAGTGCAGAAAAAAGGAAATACGATGCAAATTTCTTTGGAAAGCAATGAAACATTTCCTTTCGACTTCTGAGAACACTAACAATTTGAATGAATCTGAAAGTGTGAACTATTATGGTTTGTTGACTGAATAAATTACTTTGTTACATGACTCGCCAACGTCACTTCCTGACAATTGTTTTCATGTATATTATTAATAAGTAATCATACGGTTTTCTCGTGCAATTTGGGATTAATTTTCACTCGTGTGTTTTTCAAAGAGCTCAAATTGCACTACTCTTTGAAAAACCCACTCGTGCAAATTAATCCCAAGTTGCACTCGAAACCGTATGATTACCTATACAAAGCAAATTTGCATTTCAAAGTTCACTAGTTCAGTCACTGGATGAGGTTCTCTTCTAGCAATAATGTTTTTTCACATTTTATTATTGTTCATTCGGAAAATGATAGACTGGCCCGCAGGTAGCATAAACTAATCTAGGCGGGCCGTAGTTTAAAAAATTAACAAATTACAAATAGGTATGATAACTTAACGAAGAGGGAGAAAGAAAGAAGAATAAGTAAGTAAGTGAGTAAGTAAGTAAGTAAGAAAGTAAATAAATAAATGATCCGTCCAGTCGACCATGCGCGAGTTGCCCTTAGGGCCTTAGGGGCCCTGTAGTTCGCAAACAAAATGTTGCTTGGCATCGCAAGGTGTTTAATACCCTCCAGAGCTCCAGTCAGACCCTCGGTATTACTGGCGCCAGTCACAGGACAATAGCCTGAACCGCTTAGTCTTAGACATGTTTTTCTTGTGTGTCCAAATTGATGTTGCCACTAGCTCGATGTTGTTTTGAATATGGTCGACATTACAGTTCATTTTCAGACGGCTGTCGCAGACAAGAATCGCTTGAAGTAAATGACAATGTTTACTTGAATGTGGCAAGCGTTGGTTATGAACAATTTTCAGTGTTCAGAGTCGTGGGTGTTAAAACAGATCAGCGCATACCAAATTATCTAAATTTCGGAATCAGGTTCCGTTTTCAGTTTTTATTGACCGTACCCATGCAAATGTTCGTGACCTCCCCCTACACAAAGTACTCTTCAAAACAGTTCGATCCTTCAATTCTTGAACTTCGGGTGACAATGCAGCTCTAACAAAGCCTGTGTGAAGAGGACATGTTTTCTCAAAAGTTCTCCCGATTTATTTTTAGTTCGCCCCAATTGTTTTTATACACGGTTCCAAATACTGAATTGTGCAGTTTCGGAATATTTTTTAGTAGCACTGATAAGTCTCCCGATCTTGAGATTCCCCTCAAAATTATTCGGTACTCCCGCATCAGTCTTCTTTTACGTACTGATTGGTGATCTGGAAGAAAGGACATAAAACATCGGATTCGTCAATCCAAGAATAGTCTTTGTATTATATTTTTTATTTGCTCCAAATTCTGTAAAGCAACCGAAGTAAATGTCATTCATTTCCGGTTTTAGTCGGCTAGTGAGATACATATCTGACTGTATATACATATATATTTGGCTAGTATTTATTTATTATACATAATACAACATAATACACTTGGTACCAGAGGTTGTCTCGCTCGTGAGCCGATCCAGAATTGCCGGTTACAGACTCTCAGATTCTGGGAAAGGGGAAGAAAGAAAAAGAGGCGAAAAGAAAGAAGTGACTCCCTTCCTCCTTCTTCTTTCTCTCCTCTTTCTTTTCGCCGCGCTTTCTGCTTTCGAGCTTTTCCTCTGGCCGGAACCGGTCTAATACATGCATCTTTGTTGCAAGCAACCTCCAAGCAAACCTCCGATCCGATTTTTGATATTTTGCGTTGTTTAATTAACAATTATTCACCGACACCGAGATGAATAATTGTTTTAGTATATACCACACTGCAGGTGAATAGCCAGCACCAAATAGTTATTTTATTTTCCGTCAAATGGACAAAAACTCGCGCGAAGTGATCGCTGCTTCGCTCGTTTTTACAGACAATGTGTGGAAAACTGAAAACACGATTGCACGCTTCCCAGCACAGCTACAGCCCTCAAATTTCGATATGTTAATATTTTACCAGGTATCTTAAGTTTGTATCTGAAGAATATTTCAGAAATTCGATTTTACGGATTTTATTTGACATCGGATTCCCATCGATCCCATACAAACACTGTTATTTCGCGCCATGTTTGCACCCCTTTCAAAATGTCGGAATTTATACCGCGAACTGGTCTATTATAGTGGTAGATATTTCACCGAGCCCCTTATCAGAGCGCGCGAAAAGCACTACCCACTGGTGTGGTATATACTAGTATATACCACATATACACCAGTGAATAGTGGTGGATATTTAAAATCAAATTCAAGATAGATATATAATATGGACATCAAACTTTTAGAAAAATGTATTTAGGGGTATAGAATGGTCAAATCCGAGATTCGCCGAGACCCTTCAGTTTCAAAATCCGACTCTTTTTCGAGACTTGCTTGAATTTTGCCGAGACTCACGATTTTTTGAGCTTGTAAGTGTAGGATTTTACACTACAAGTAATGTTTTAATCAACAGTGTTAACATAAATCCATAATGATGTTAATTGGGCTTAATCCCTGTAATGTGTCTATGGACACCTTTCCAACTCCGCGTCTATTTGGTTAAACCCTCGTACTCCAAGGTCTTATTTGAGGTGGTTCTAGAATCAAACTGATACTGCATGCAGTAACACCTTCAAACACTATCACGAATGAAGATCTTTATCTGTGCTGCTTTTGACTTTAATAGATAATGACACATACAAGCACGTGTTGCTCCGTGAAACCGTGAAAATGAAATGTTCGGTGAGTGCCGTAGCTACGGTTCTGCTAGTACCTTTGTATTTGTGTTGAGTACAAACTCTCCTGTGTTGGCTTTGCGCCAATTTCTTTCGACAACAACAAACGTGACAACACTGAACATTAATGTTACTACAATGCATTAATGACCGTACGATAAATGGCACAAAACAATATTATCTATTGTTTGCACGCGTTTGCGTGGATAACGATTGAAGCTTCAAGGGCTTGGTTCGATAAAATTACTACTTTATAGATACACGTTCGAAACGGTGTTTACTCCAAGATCAATGTCAGCGCATTGACATTGTAGGTGTTTTTTTTGTTCTAAGCACAAAATATAAACGAAACACGAGTGCTGCTTTACCAGTAACAGCACACAAGCTGATTACGCAACACGGGATTGCTTCGGTTTATATGTAAACGCAGTGAGCTGGAACTCCTTAGAGTCAGGACACGTTGTAAGCACGAACTTGTCGAGCTGATTACGCAACACGGGGTTGCTTCGGTTTATATGTAAACGCAGTGAGCTGGAACCCCTTAGCGTCAGGACACGTTGTGAGCACGAACTTATCCTTAGATGAGCGCTGGAACGAAACGAAAAGTTTACAGTGACGTCAATGTGTTTAGGTCAACAACAGTAATATACTGTACTTCTTCGTCCTTTTGGTTGTACATCTAATCTGGTGCAGCAAATTGGCTAATTTGGCGTCACGTTTCGTGCGACAAAATCAATGGGATCCATAAATGTGATCATGGGTGTTACGCCCACGCTTTTCACTGCCTTTGCTGACTGGTGGAAGAAAACTGATAAAGTTTCATGTTTGCCGAGACCAGTTACCGTTTTTCCTTACCGAGAGACCAAAATATAACCCTACAACAACGCCAGAAACACTGTTGAAACCCTTATTAAAAAGATCGGAAGCCAATTCCTTCATGTTGCAAATAAAATGTTGAGTTCAAAAATGTTGTTTCTTGCTTTTGTTTTGTGAGAATAATTCAAAATGTTCAACATATCTGAAGAGAGCAGACTGTAGTCATTTGTAGCATTCTTTAAATTTGGTGGCGAAGTATATTTATAAATGACTTTCCAACGCGTGCGGGGTCCAAAGTTTGTGAAAATTATATCGTGTAAAAATCTTGTCATTTTGAACAAAGGGTGGTTTTGAGATCTGCAAATTAGCCGGCCAATAAGCAATACTCTGCCATTATAAAATACGAAAGTAGTTCTTCCACAAGACTATACAATGTAGCTGTCTGTATATATAAAACCTACTTATGGATGGGTGAAATTTCTGAGGGGGCGGGAAATTGCAAGAAAAAATATAATAAGCCTTCGTAATTTTGAAATGAAAAAGATAATATCTTTGGGGTAGCGCTTTTGAAACTTGTAGGTCTTGAAACTTGGGATAAGTGTTTGGAGCCATGATATTATTGGAGTAGCTTTGCTGTATTTTACGTAGCTTAATAAGCTTATATATCCCAATGTTTCCCTAAAGATATGATGAAACGCCTTTAATAAAACTTTGTTTTACTCGGACCAGCTCGACTGCCGGTTTCTCTATTGTTTTATAGCTCTTAGTAATTCTTATTAGTGGAATAGGACGGCGCGGTTCCTTCTAGTGAATTTCGAATTTTGTAAACAAGAAAAACAAGAGGCAAAAGTGTCATTTCAATTAACAAAGCCGTCGGAGGAGCTGTAGTTCTACCAAATTTACATTTATAGGCCCAGGTTTTAGATTATAAAGGCTGAATACATGTTTAACGATGAAATACTTCTAATGATTACTTCGACAATGTGAAATGCGGTATATAACTTGAGCGTTACGGCGAAGCCATATGATTTTCACCAAACCCATTCAACTAATACACGGTGAAGCTATATAATATACTTTTTACATATTTAATGGTTTTATTTTGAAAAGACGAGGAATAAGTAATCTTTGGCCCAAAAAAAACACAATTTGCCCAATCTTTTTCATGACATGAACTGCTGTATTCAAACCAAAGCCAAAGTGGATGCACTCGATCAATTTACGTTCATCAAAAAAGAAGTCATTCACGCTTGTATTGTTACCCGACCCTCGATCCGTAACGAAGTGTTATCACTCTAACACACCTGAAATACTGTTGTTCAGCCATTTCGGGCCATTTCGATTCCTTTTCAACATGTTAATGTAAATACGAATGACTATCAAGATTATTGACCATCAAACCTAAAAACTTCAAGATTGACTCGAATAAGTAATCATGACCTTGAGATACGTTGTTTCTGCTGGTGGTTATTGACCTTGAACCTGTGATTCAAAGGTCTCCTCATGCTATCCTTTAAAAGGGTGGAGCTATGATTCCAACAATGAATTTCTACTGACAAAAAACGGACGAAAACTGGGGTACAAATGTTGTTTTATGAATGCCCAGGTCTACGCTTAAGTGGTTATTATATAAAGTAAGGGGTAGACAATGAGCGTGAGTAATTAGTTATGATTCAGAGTTCCGAGCATTAGACAGTCTGAATCACAAGGCCACGAAGATGCACCTGATTGGACGATTGGCTGTGCCCATTTTCTAAAGTACTTGTTTCACTTGGTTCACTGACTGGCGATATAACCATTAGACTACGAAAGAATCCTAGAACCAGTTTGAAAAATATACCAGAAGATCTTAAGAAACTTACCGTTCTCGACACTAATACCGGCGTTTCTAATCCAAATGATATTCTTGTAATGGTTGCTGCTAATTATATTCTTCCCATTTTGGATCTGTTAATGACAGTTCTAAGAGATTGTACCGGGTGCTGCGTTCATGAATATCAAAACAGGTTCTTTGAGCCACCATGAAAAGATTAGAAAAGGAATCGAAAGACGAGGCCAACAGCCTTATGTGACGTTACGTCCCTCCCCAAGGTCGCGATTCAATGACCGGCTCTCTGCCATCTACTGAGGCCATTTGTACCGGTGCGGCCCTATAATAAAGGATGAGTATTGATGTACTTTCAGTCATGCAATAAAATAAAATCCCGAGTCTATAGTGTGTGCTATTTGAGTGACTTGCGGGGGCAGCTGTATCTGGAAACTGTTAAGCTAGTTTTTTAGTCTCGTCGTAGTTCTGACGGAATCCTATTATCGGCAAAATGTATAATAATATGAACCGTATTTCACTCATGCAGTCTTTTATCGCGGCGCCGGTAGGTATAGTACAAGGTTTGCAAGTTTGTTTCTACATTCCCGACGCCATGTCCTTTAACTGTCTTGGCCTTACTGTTATTCAGTTTAGGTAAGACTTTAATGTATGTTTCCCCGTCCATATTTTGAATAAAAGTTGGCTGAAAAAAGGCGTTAACTTTTAGGTCTCACACCCGCCAATTTGGGATGGGGCACCACCACTCAGACGTTATCACAGAGTAATGTATGTTAATTGGCTTCCTCGCTTACTACTTTGATAAAATAAATACTCAAAATTTCAAATTTCACCAAAAAACATCAAGTTCATTTTCCGCTGACAAAGGTTATCCGAAACATCTCGACATCTTGTAGAAACTTGGCACTTTTTCTTTGAAGTCTATACACCGCTGCCCTGGCCCCGGATATTTTTTGGCTTTATACTTTTGCAAATGCCTTTTCCTGCACTTTCAGGTAATTTTGTTTTACTTTTTCAACTTCTATATGTTTCAGGGATATTCCCTAATCTTTTCTTTTGCATATCGTAATAAATATTCTATAAAATTTGCACCTACGGATCTCAGTATAGACCGGATACACCCCTGTAAATTAAAGTCGCAAGGAGTGTCTAATGGTTTATTGTTGTATTTATGGGACCCGAAATACTGAGTTCAGCGGCAGAGTGCTCGTTAATCATATGGTCACATCACTCAAGCAAAGTGAATAAGCGCTTAGCGGCTTGACTGACTTGTACCGGCTACTTCTTTGATTCGCCTTTCAACCATGAATATAACTCCGTGTCCGAATGACCCCCCTTTCGCTCAGTTTCGAGTTTGAGGTTCGAGAAAAAAAAAAAAAAACGATTTCAGAGTCATTGTATATTAATATGTGTAACTTATCTTTTCTTATAGGTTTGCTTAAACTAATCAGTCGCAGATAAGATGATTCACGACTTTATCGCACGGAAAGGAATTTTACGACCCCAGCCACTCGTGAATCATATATTTTGTATCTAAGGAAAGAAAAAAATGTAATGCGACGAAGCAAAAATATCGACGGCGGAGCGATTGCGTGCAACAGGCCATGTGATATTCACGTGGTGTAACCCAAAGTAAACAGTGGGGTGTCTTTTTCAGTTATATATCCATTTTACACTTCGAAATGTCCTTTCTTTGTTCTCCATTTTTTCGACTACTGTATCAGCCGTGTTCCGTGGGCCGCGCAAGTGAACAAAATAGCCTCAAAAGCAAATCAGCGCAAACCAATTAGTGTTTCAAGAATATTTTGCGTTTATTTTAAAGAGTATTATTCTCCACGCGTGGTGTGCAGTTAGTCATAAATCTACTTAATTACTGCTGGCGTATATGCTCTCAAGTAGAAGAAATTTCGAGTTACAGGAAGCAGGTCGTAGTAGCTTTATGCACTGGAAATTAACACAGGTGGAGTTCGGGAAAACATTTCGACGAATACTTGAACGACCAAATTATGCAAAAACGCCCTAGAGAAAAAGACTAAGCGAGCTAAACTTCATACTTTCAAAAACACTTGTGAAGCTATAAATTGATCTTTCTCTCTTCGCTAACTATAAGGCCAAAATAAAGCAGTTCAGGGTTCGGTTTTTTGACTGGGGAAACCAAATATATTTTATTCAAGTTCTATTTACTAATAGATGTGTTTCAATGCAGTTCGAGTTATGCCGGTTTCAATTCAGATTTTCTCCGTCGTAGACGGACCAATTATTGTAGCAGAAGGCTCAAAGAACGTACAGATATATAGATGATGCCAGCTGTTCAAGGTGTAACAACAACAGCTCTTCTGATTAATAATTCTGTCTTGCAGATCTTCGCCGTATGATAAAAAAATCGTGATAATTCCCGGCGAAATTTCCAAAGTGCTATTATGAACAAAGACTCCGCGATTCGACATACAGTTGCTCTTAATATAATTATTCTTGCCTTCTATTAAGGTTTAGTGGCGAAATAAAGGAGAATAGACAATGGCGCTTTGGGCGAATTAGAATGCGGTCGATCAACAAAGTATTCAGGAATAATGGAGGCAAGTGTAAGAGAACGAAATAGAAAGCCGAAAAAAAACATAAACATACACTTAACTTACTTTAAAGAAAAACCTTCAAAATATTAGTAGTAAAACTGTAAAATACTTGTTTAATTAAGGTTAAATAAACTGTTTCCCTCCCATTCGGCCAAAACATCTTATTAGGCCTGAAGGCCTACTTACTTATCTAATTGCAAACTTCTTGCCGCCTATAAAAAGTGACAGTGACTCCAGAGGCAATTTTCTCGGGCGTAATAACAGCATTCGGTGTATTATTTAGATCAGTAGATTAAATATTGTGACACCGCCGGGTAATGCATTATTGGTCGACTGAAGGGATGTATATATAGTTTCGGGGTGTGCGAAGGAACATGGTTGGTTGTAGTGCTAAACTCCACTCAAGTGTAGAAGCCGTACATGTTCAACGTCGTTTCATGCGCCCATTTGTAGACATAAGGCGGGAGGCTTTACAAAACTACCGAGCTAATACAGCCAGACTTCCAATCTAACAGGCGCTGTGATAATTAACTCACACACCAACAGCTGCATGATCACCGCCTCTTTTTTTGTGTTTGTGAATGTTTTGGTTTCGATTAATCCATCTGGAACTCGAACAAAACCGCACGCCGTTTTTGACTAGTATCGACTTATTATTTACGTAGTGCAGTGCAAGCCGATGTTCATACACGCAGTTAAACTATTCAGTTGGGTGCGGAGCTTTTTAGGATTGAGCCGATTCGTACAATGACTTCCACAAGCTTTTGCTAAATATAGGAGAAATTTACATTTTATCCAGAAGTCTTGTTTTATGCATTTAAAAGTTGAATTATAGACCACAAGGTTGAAAACGATTTTTTTGGGGGGCTCCGTCCACGGTGAAAAGTTTTCATCGAATACGCATCTGTTTAAAAACGCTGTCAAATGTACCGGAATATCATATATCAGCAAGCGTTTGTGGTTTGAAGTGCAAAATGTACCTGAATAGTGATTTTCAGATAGTATTCCATTTATTAATACGGTCAATTATTATTATTACAGTGTTGTAAATCTAAAGTTTGTTCATTGTTGTCTCGTCTCTTGATATTACGGACACCAAATTGTCCCGACGTTTCATAATGAGACTGAATTTAAATCTTCCCTCCCGCACAGCGACGATCTTTTCCATATCATTTTACTGCTAAATCGCTAAAAACGATCGGAAACACAATCACATGCGCACTGCCAGACATCACTCGAGCGTGTTACGAAAACCTCCGGATTCACCCGTCCATTAGGCTCGGTTTCCAGCCGGTGGGGGTTTCCGGTGAGCCCGCGATCCTGAGAAACGACACCCCAACGGCTGAAACCGAGCCTACCAGTCAATGCGCAAACGATAGATCTCCGTTTTTGAAAATCTCCACTTTCTTAGTATTCCAGTGGCTAAAAAGTTCCGATATAAGCGATTTGTCGTGATCATTCTGTATATTCATTTTCCGAAATGGAATTCGGATCGGCCCCGGAGTCGACCGAGAGGAAAGTGCCCAGTCTCATACATGCATATAACATATAGGAAGCTTTGCCATGTCACAAAGTGGCGTTAATGGAGAGGGAGAGGCTGGGGGGAGTCAGGGCTTAACGTCCACTGATTTACGTTCAGGAATTTCATGTTTTCAATCTGTAGTCGGCCCCTAATATAACGGGAAAACGATGAAGCCGAGATCAAGGGCCGAGCACGCGGTGCAGCGTTTAGAGGATAACCCGTGATATCGATATTAGACTAATACTGTAGACACTAGTTAGAACCTTAGTCCGTGGTTTTCTTTTGTTTCTATTTAACTATTAGATACAACTGCTATTAATTAAATGTTAAGTAAAACCACTGTAAGACCTCAAAATTATAGAACTAGACAATGAATCGGACGTCTTTGAAGTTAGCGACATACATGAATGTCAAAATGTCCCCGAGTCCGCTTTACCGAGTCAGTTGCAAAAACAAAAATTGGTTCACACGAACGACACAAGCGCAAGCAACAAACGCAATACTCCAGTTTCGTAGGCTATTCACAACACTGTTGTAGTTTCACGCTTTGCACCTTCTCGCTGGTATTTAAGAATGTTTAACTTCAGAATGAGGCTAACACTGCGTACATGCGTCTGTAGTCATTGCATTCAGCGGTAATTTTCGAATACGAAACTAGAGTATTGTGATTAGACCAGAGAAGAGTAGGGCAAACTACGGTTTGTCCGTAAGTACCGTGCTGTACCGTATTTCTGTAAATTGGTCAGCAGGACAAATACCGCTGCTTCGCGGCTCTTTCTCAGCGGCTGTTTTCTCTGTAGAAAATCTCTGGGACCATGGTATCAGAGGGCCCACTCATATACGAAATCTGCGTCTGCATAAAGCAGATTTTGTACGAGTGGGGCAAACTACGGCATGTCCGCCGTAGCCTTTGCCGTAACCGTGCTGTGCCGTATTTCTGTAATTTGATTGGATCAGCAGGACAAAACCAATGGGAAACCATTTCATCGTCACGGCATGCCGTACGGTAACCGTGCTGTAGTTTGTCCCACTCATACCAAATCTGCTCTGTTTCTGCGAGCAGTGTCCTCTGTAACTTTCACCGGACTTCAGCTCCTGTTTCTAACGCTGTCTCCATAATAACGGGGTGTCCTCAATGCTGGGCGCAATAACAAATAAAAACAAAGCATAACAAACTAAAAAATAGCTGGCCATACTTCGTGTTGATAAACATTACTTTTGTTATGCTAATGTTACAAACCATGATTTTAAAAGGCCGCTTTGTGTCAGGAACCAATGGATCTCTGGTTGGCACATTAACGACAATGGTGACATGGCAGTAAGTATCGCTATAACACGACAAAATATTAATTATCAGTATTTTCATCGCGTGATATTTAAAGTGATATTCGAAAGGGCCTCGACGAAAGCTAATAAAAAACAGGGGCCAATTCAATAAACGACATTTTCCTCGAGTAAGGTTCTCTTGTTTTTCTGTATCCCCAAAAAAATGTACAAATTTCTCTAATTGGAAAACAAAGCACTATATCCTCTGGAGTCGGGGTGGTGCAGTGGTAAAGCGCTTCGCCTCTCATCCCTGTAGCCCAGGTTCGATTCCCGGACGCGGCGCCATATTCGAGTGGAGTTTGTTGGCATCTCTCCCTTGCTCCGAGGGTTTTTCTCCGGGTTCTTCGGTTTACCTCTCTCCTCAAAAACCAACCTAAAATTCATTTCCAATTCCCTGGAGTTCGTCGGCGGAATACTTAAAGGGCTGTATCACGGCGTGGGGCACGCCTTTTCGTTCTGGGCCGGAACAAAATTATTTTCAGCGATTTTCATATAAACAGACTATCCTGGCACACGTGTGGGATGGATGAAATCAAAGTAAGTGCGCAAAATTGATTAACAAACTGTGCGGATATCTAATCTTCAAGGAAACTATTGCATATCCTTTCAATCAAGCATTAAAGGAGGGGGACTTTAATTGTTTGAAGCCAATTATCCGAGGGGCTATGTCATGGTACTCCGCATGTAAGGAGTCCGTGTTCGAATGGCGGATTAAAACAGCCGTTAAACCCCCTCCTTCAATGGTAGATTGAAAGTGTAAAATTACACCGTTTATTAGTCATTTTGGAATACTTGCTTTGATTTTTACCATCCCACACGTGCGCGAGGTTCGTCAGTTCATATTAGAATCGCTGATAACAACTGTACGACCCGGACAGCTAATATAATGGTCTTTCGCGCCATGGCACAGCCCCTTTACCAGCTAACAATCGAACATGGACTCTAGACATGCGCAAAACCATAACACAGCGCCTTTAATTATAAGCCTCTGGCTTGGGAGACCCAGGAGGCCTTCGCCTCTCAAAACCTTGCATTTTATTGGACCCCATTTGGACTAGGCAGACAAATAATTCCATTGTTTCAGGGTTAGGGTTTGTATTGTTTCAGGGTTAGGCATGGTTTGGATAGCCAGTACTGACTATTCCAGGTTCCGAGGAGGTGAAGGCCGCCCCGGTAACGACTTCCTGTATCTTCGACGTAAAATAAACCAGATTGATTGATTGATTGAAAGATCGACACTCGATTGGAGGTGGAAAATAGCACTTACAAACAGGATTTGCTAATAACACTACCGATCTCGTACAAGTGCCTTTAAATATACGAATTGAGATTATTTTGCAACCAGTACAACCACCATCAACAGGAAGTGTAGATTTCCATCCGTGCTGAACCACTACTAAGTCAAGCTTTGAGAAAACAGGATATATAGCATTTTATTTCCACTGCAACAGTTTAATAATAAAAGCACTGCAGTCTTAGGCCATATTGTATTATATGTACACTATTTGGGATCGCACTACCAGTGCATTATATCATAATAAAATTCATAAAAAGACTACTTCACACTTATTGCACTGGCCGAGTTCAACTGCAGTGCGAATTAACGGAACATACAATTATTCCACAAGGAGAAAGACAGAAAGTTCCGACGAATGAATTTGTAATGTGGACATCGACATGATCAAGATAAGAATTACTGTATTAACTAAAGATGGCTTCTCGACGTCCTTCAATTACCTGCCTGGACGTTGAAGCCAATTATATTCCTTATTTAGCTCCTACTATTAATATTACATGTATTTTGATTGGCTTATTCAATCTATCGTTCATCAAGCAAATGTGTTTCATTACTACCTAAAAAATGGTTCTGAAATAAATAATAACACGAGAAACTGGAATCGCTTGGAGGGAATTCCTGGCATGTCTTTCTTGTCTTTGGTGATTTGACACTAGGGTCAGTTTGAGAGGAGTGCGCCATCTGTAGGCGGGTGGGGTCGGGGGTTTAGTTCATCCATTTACGGCAGTTCGCGGCACCGCAAAGGCAGGAAATCTTGTGTTCGTCATCTTCGAAGTCAAACTTGTAATCATAGGTTAACTGCAAGACAAAAAGGAGGTGAAGATCCATCAATATGTGAATAAATGTTTGAATATCGTATAGGCAAACAGAAGTCGATAACGCAATGCGAGTTGGTGAATACTGAACTTCATCCATTTGCTATTTGTCTGAAAGTCAGCGACAACAGGGTACAATGACCGTCAAAGGTCTGACATCTCACAATGCATTGTTGGAGGACACATTCCAGGTATCCCGAAAAATGAATACACAAGCACAAAAAGTGACTTAAAAAACGTACTAAATACTGTCGACAATTTGGAAAAGGGTATGTGCAAGATTTCAAGGTATTCGTAATAACCGGAGGAAAACGCGCCATTAGACTACCGCACTTAACCTCCTATGCAGCCGATCTTTGTGTCGCATAGGAGGCTTAACCGCAACGGATAGAGGGGTGTATTATAAAGGAAGTGCACTGCCAAACGCGCACATGGTTCAGCAGAGTCTTTAAAAAATGAAAACTCAAGAAAATGCGTAAGTGGTGACCTACCTCTTCGCCTTTTTCAACCTTGCGGCTTGAGATAATAATGATCTTCTGTTCCTTCTCAAATGTTACTACTTCGGCAACGCAGTTTGGCTGAAACACACACATACCAAAAGCAACCAGTCAGCAATCAAATCAAGTGAGTTCTAAGACGTGAGAGACAGTATAAGGTAAATAGAGAGCTAATAATACGCGAACAGTAGATCACAGAAGCAATTGGTACTCCAACAAACATATGAAGCAACACAAAAACAACAAAACCAGTGACAGTGAACTAGAGATATTTCAAGGAAGGCCGTCTCATTTTATACAGCGGTCAAATGTATAATACATTCTATACATTCTATAGCAATCCTTGGCTCAAAACGCTGTATGTTCAACCGTGGGACCATTTTCCTTGTAAAGCCTGTTTTTCAATCACCAATTCTGAATGTTTCAAGCTGGTGCCTTCTCTAAATGTCATTTTGTTTCTTGGTCTATGTTGATTTTGCTTAATTTTTTATTATTTATATTTGACGTCTTTATGACTGCCAATTTAGTGTTAATTTAGTGTGTCAGACTTTATTACCAACCCGCACTCTGTCTAAAATCCTCATGTAGCCACTCAGCTTGTTTAGCTTTTTAGTTATTCTGAGTGGCTTTTTACCTTCCTGTTTTTTGTCATCAAATTGTAACTTTTAAATTTAAATCATGGTAATAAAGCTTGTTGTTGTTGTCAAAACATTAAAATAAAATTAAAAAACTCACCATGCACGAGTGGTTGATGTATCTTGCAGGCCCGCCTGCGATGGTAGCATCGATGACCGATTCCGAATCTATTCTGAACATGTAGATCCCGCGATTCTGGGATTCGTAGATACGCTCCTTCTTGTTTGCCACCTCATTACGAATGATGGCTCCAATGTACTCGATTACCATGCTACCCTGTAGTACAACAGACCGACGGTTAAACAGTCCATGTTGATCAGGACCGAGTTCCACGAAGCCCGACTAGCCATAATCCCATCCTCGGTGACCCAGGGGCAGTTAGTGAGCGACGCGCAAAAACGGGCGGAGGGGGAGGGTAGAAAGAAGTGCTCCCCCCCCCCCCCCCCCCCCCTTCCCCTTCCCCTTCCCCTCCGTCCCCTTTTTGCTCGTCGTTCACTAAATGCCCCTGGGAGGATGCCATAACCCTGGATTGAATTTTAATCTAGGATGTTGGTTCTCCTGGTAAAATGTCTTTCTCTCGTTCCTCGTCAAACAACGTTTTAAATCCCACGTCAGTAGTCCACAAGTTACCAAATCAAACTAAATATTAGAGCGAATTTCACGTGATTGTCGAAATACCAAACGCAAATTACCCATAGCCAGCCAATCATAGGAGCGAGTAATCACAAGTAACTCATAAATGGCTTCCCTGTGAACCAATGACAAACCAAAGCAAAACCAATTTTACTTTGGTTTTACTTTGGAATCTGATTGGTTGGTTTATTTTCTCAGCCAATAGGAGAGCTTAGTAAACGCAAAACCAAAACACTTCCGACAGTCTTGTGAAAACTGCTCAATCCTGGTTTAGGTTAATCGGGCTTTGAGGAAGTGGACCAAGAATTTCACGAACACTCTTGACATTCAATGGAATTGTTATATTTAATTTAAACATTTGTTTAGTTAAGAATATTTGTGTCGACTCGTAACAATGGTCGGGACTCTTTTCAGGGTTATTTCAATTCACTTATAGATGCTTTATTTACAGATGACATGTCGAAATCATAACGTTCCCTGTTGGCTTTTCGCTTTATTGGACCAGAAAAAGGAACTGATGTGCCATTATTTCCACAGCGCATGGATTTTAATGTTTCCCAGACTAGCAATGTAAACAAGCTTGGACAGCTGACCTCGCTTTCATGCCTTTATGAGTAACGTCACATCCTCGGATACCCAGAGGCAGGCGACGGGAAAAAAGGGACGGAGGAAGGATAGGGGAAAGAAGAGCCCCTGGGAACACCGCAGGCAGCCCAGGTTCACTGATAGTAACAGTGTATGGAAATTAACTGTGTTTGTATGGGGGATTTTCCGTTCTCAATTTTCAACAGAAATACAGTAAACACCCACGTGTAAGAACCTAGTGATTTAAGAACCTGTAGGCAGAAATTTTGGATTTTAATACCCCAAAATATAAGAACCTGTTTAGCCAACCAAAGCCACAAGGTTCTTATATGAAGAGTCACTCTGAATAACGAAACAGTGCTGTAGCCAAAATGTGGGACTTGAGTTGCTCAAATTGTTATGTTGTGTTTGAATACATCCAAATAGGTGTAAGATCAGTGTTGTTACACAAATAGTCCTGATTAGGATACACATATTGATTAATAGTTAATTATATTAAGGACCACACCCATGCTTCCTTGATGTTCTAGTCATATAACAATAGCATTTCCCTTAAAGAAATTTTAAGAACCTATTAAGAACCTATTTTGCCTAAATTGTCAGTAACTACCCCAAAATATAAGAACTTATTTTGCCAGACTCGAAAAAATCTAGGTTCTTACACGTTGGTGTTTACTGTATTTAATAAAAATCCATCAATCTTACCGTGTGTCTTGATGTGGTTGTCTGGCCAGAGTTTCAGGGAATTCGGTCAAATTGTCTCCCCCTACATCTCTGCTAATAGGGTGAGGAAAATTTGCCCCCGTGATATTTCAATTGTTTTTCTTAGCAAAGAGGCCTCTTCCACACACTCGGCAGCAATCTAGGCCGACCTTCTTTGGAGTGTGAATGTCCGTACTGATTTCACATTTCTGAACTACAATATAATGCCTACGCTTTCGCTTTGTTCACCCATGATTTATTTAAAGAAAGTGGTGTTCTATTTTGTGCTCGTTAACTTTTATTCAGTATCTGATTGGATAATAATGGAGATTAAACGCACTGATTAAGTGTCATTGAGCGTCGTTGACGTTTGAATGTCGCACAGTTATCGCCTAGTGCGTGTAATCCAGTTAAGATTGTTAGAACTGGTCTTTACAGTAAGTGTCCCCAGCGGCTCTTCTTTCCTCTTTCCCCTTCCCTTTTTTCCTTTTCCTCTCCCCCTCTAGCCTGCTTGCAGGCGGTGGAGGGTGTTTTTTTGCGCAGCAAACGGATCATCGCCACCATATTGGCCGAGCGTGATTGAGACCTGGGATCGAATGACAAATGGAGGGGGGAGGGGGGTGGGGGAAAAGCAGATCTGAAAGACCGCCTGCACGAAAGCCCCTGGTTTCTGAGTACAAAAGTTAGATCCCGTCCACCAGCGGACGGGGTATATGATTGGCTGAAACGGTGTCAATCAAGCTTATCGCGGCAAGTGTTGAAAGCAATATGTGTAGCCTTGCGAAGCGACGTGTTGTGTACTGAGCTTGCAGTTGATAAAATATGGCGACTAATACAAAAGGCTTTGTCTTTTTTGAAGACTAAGGTTAAGTACCCTAGTTCCAGAGGTTTTCTAGAGAGAACACAGCTGCTCGCTTCTTTCTCCGCGGCTGGGTAAAGGTAATTTGAAAACAGAGCAGGAGGAAGCTATCCAGAGCCTTTATTTTGTCTTAGAATTTAACAACCTGACCCGCTGTGAATTGTGACCTGTACTTTAAACTTGCCGTTCTGGCTGTGCTTTCGACAGGCTTTGGAAAGAGTATGATATTTACGGTAAAGAGAACTCGACAATTAACGAACCGTGACTTAATTCGCCACTGAAAACTATTGTTGTCGACCAAATTGCAGAGATGCAATCCGGCTATTGACTTCACGGCCGTTGAACTAGGAAATAATCAGAAATCCGCCTCAATACATTTATGCAACGGTCATCCATTTCTTTCGGCAAACATTCACTAAGATGGACTTCGAGTTGTCAGAGAAAGACGATCACAACATTTACCACGAGTTCTTCAATATCGAGTTCCAGACAAAACTTTGTTTGCATCGGAGTTTTCTTTGAAGTTTAGAGATTTTTTCGATCCTGTATTTATCTTTATGCGAGCTTAATTCTTTTAAGAAAGGAAGCAGCCGCTTGTATGGCACCTCTTCTGAGAGCCGGTCTTCTGGTTCGCCAGACTGCGGTGCTGGACGGCTTTTTGAAGCAGCTTGTATTAAATGTATGTATTTCGGAGGATTTGCAACATGAAACTCTTTGAGAGACTGATGGGGCGAACGCAACAAGCTAAAACCGAACTGTCTACATCTATATCTAAAGTGGTACTGTCGCAGTCCTTTCCATGGAGAACTTTGAACAAAAATAGCTGGTTTTATTGAAATTTCCGTATCTGAGAACCAACTTTACCAACATTTTGCATTGCATTTGACAGCGAGCGAAGTTTGTTTTGAATATTGCACGCATTTCAATCAAACCAAATCAAAATTGGCTGGATGTCACACGTCGACTCCTATTGGTCAATTAAGAATGAGTTACAAGTTAACGGAAATCATGTGCGTGGTGGGCGGATACTCAGAAACCAGGGGCTTTCGTGCAGGCGGTCTTTCAGATCTGCTTCTTCTCCCCCAACCCCCTCCCCCCTCCATTTGTCATTCGATCCCAGCTCTCAATCACGCTCGGCCAATATGGCGGCGATGATCCGTTTGCTGCGCGAAAAAACACCCTCCACCGCCTGCAAGCAGGCTACTCCCCCTCCCCCTCCGTCCCTTTTTTCCCCGTCGACCACTAACTGCCCCTGGGTATCAGAGGATGGTAAGGTCAATGCGCAGGGTCACGAGAGGCTGTAAAACAGGTTCCTTGAACCGGTTTTCTCTTCCAACTGCAGTCGTAAGCGAAATCTAGATCTTATGTTCCTTGCTCTCCGTCAGTTCCAATAAACAAAGGGAGACTTTGCAGAAACGAATATGGCTAAGTTCTCACGACGAAAAACAAAGGTATTACTTTATTGTTTGTCGTCACAATCACCACATTGGAGCACATTTCGTATGAGTGGGACAAACTACGGCATGTCCGTAACCGTGCTGTACTGTAACTCTGTGATTTGATTGGATCAGCAGGACAAAAACAATGGGAAACCATTTCAACGTCACGGCATGCCGTACGATAACTGTGCTGTAGTTTGTCCCACTCATACGAAATCTGCTCTATAACGTTTAACCATTTGACACATGAAAGATCGCTCCCACCTTAGCGTAGAAAGCTCTCCCTTACCGGTTCCATATCCCTGTTAGCGAAGAGTCCTAAACCCTGGATGTTGGATCTTCCAAGAAACACGTTGTGCCTCCACTCGGTCTTTAGCTTGCGGTACTGTGACGCCTTCGAATAAACGAACTGCTTCATGTAGAGCGAGTAAGACTCTTCCGCCTCCCGAGAAGCACTGGCACTAGCACGTGACGAAGACGATGAGGAGCTGGTGGTCGTACGAAGAGCTCGAGCCCTGGGAACGAACAAAGCTAGTCAGTAAAAGAAAAATACAACATAAAAAAAAGATATTTATGTAGTCCACAATAAGAACTCAGTGAAGCCCACTTTGAAATCATATTTTTAATTGCCAAAAAAAAAAGGATGCCAAGGAATAAGGATTCGTAGTATGAATAGTTTATATTTCAGCTCACCATAAACTGAAATTTCTTGTAACAATATCACAAATCGATTTCGACAAAACTATACCCCGATTTCAGCTGACGTCAATGTTTATATTTTGTCTCATTAGCATACGTCATACTTCAAGCTACAAACACTGCCTCTATAAATCGAACGAGAAAGTCGTGCTTAGTAATTACCGAAAATTCGAGATCAATATGTTGAATAGTTTTTGAGAAAATGGCTTTTCAAGTGCAAAAGTTACGAAGAATGTATGGTGTTTGCTTATTATTAAATATGTTAATAAGGAGGCGGCTATAAATACAATAACCTATTTGTGGCGTCGAAATATGCCCTGATATTTCGTCCGCAGACATTATCTGATCCAAGAAGACAACAGTTCCCGAGAGCGAAGCTCGAGGGAAACTGTGAGCTTCGAGGATCAGATAATGTCCAAGGACAAATATCAGGGCATATTTCGAAGCCACAATGTAGGTTATTGTAGTTATCATCCTTCAAATACGTTCTTAGACGCGCGCTTATACGCTTACAGGAGTATATTCGCTGATATTTCCCGCTCGCGGAGAGAAAATATCAGGTCACGTGACGCATTCAACCAATCACGCGCGAGAGAAAATATTTGATGGGTTCTAATATAGTCACCTGGTGCTTCTGAAGTGTGTCTTCATAAGAGGCTCAGAGCGCGCACATCCAGTCGGGTTGACGGCTAGCGGCAACTCCATTATTGGCGAGGGTCCATAGCGCATGTTGTAGCCCTGCATGTAATCCACGCCAGGCATCTACGAACAGCACAGTATTAGAACTACGTTATACGCTGGGCCAATACCCACGTTATGTTGTGGCAATTTAGTAGACTGTTCTGAATTTAAAATTCAGAATCCAAAAGGGCGAAAGGGGAGAGGGTCTTTTCCCTTCTATAGTGTGGGTTTAGCCTCCTCCGCAGGCATCTCTAATTTTCGAAGAAATCAGATTTTAAAAATCGTGAATTGGGTTACCTGTGACTCACCTGCCACAGGGAGCCCATAATCTGATTTCTTCAAAAATTAGAGATGCCTACGGAGGAGGCTAGCGTGGGTCCTTGTTTAAGTCGATCAAGCTGATCAGCATATTATTACAATACCGTCGAATCTCTGTATAGTCCCCAGGGACTATCCATCATATAGGGCGTTTATGGGTGTCACACACGGGGGTGGGGAAAGGTGGGGAAAAGGTGGAGAAACGGCAACACTAGCATTCCTTTTGTTTTCAGTAACGGCAATTAAACACACCATAAAACAACACTACGTACCCATGTAAATAACGGGGCATGTCTACTTATTACAAGTTACCTGTGTTTTTGGAGGGGGGACTATCTACAGGGGGTGATTACACACAGGGGTATTACCTACAAGGGGACTACTCTACATGGGATTCTACGGTATTTTAGACTAACAATTGTAGCTGGTGAGACTATAACCTACCGACTCGATGATCCTTAGGACGAACTGCTCTGTCAACCCGAACAGGCCCTGGACACGAAAGCAAACTCTTGTTAGGAAAAATCTATCGTGAGTTGGAAATATAAGCCTTTATACTTGACTATGGTTCAGTTTTGGTCGGGTGATGCTGTTAGGGCATACAACATCAAAGAGGGGTTTCAGAGATGCTAGTAGAGCATTTGGAGTACGGTATTGTCGTGTTTCTCTAACATCTATGACACATCTATTCTACTAGTTACCTCGCCAGTGACGTAGGCAGGCCACAGATTCACCAGTTGAGTCTCCTTCCTCATTGCCTGAATGGGCTCCAGCACGTGACGCCACGCATCTGTAATATAATACACAGCATTGTCACTGACACATGTACGTCCACGTTTCATGCGCCGAACCAAGAGAGCACAAGTAAGAGGGAATCTCGTAGTGCGTGGCGTGCAATATGGCAATGGCGACCTTGGATTGGTCTATTGGGGATAAGTAAGAGGGAATCTCGTAGTGCGTGGCGTGCAATATGGCAATGGCGACCTTGGATTGGTCTATTGGGGATAAGTAAGAGGGAATCTCGTAGTGCGTGGCGTGCAATATGGCAATGGCGACCTTGGATTGGTCTATTGGGGATAAGTAAGAGGGAATCTCGTAGTGCGTGGCGTGCAATATGGCAATGGCGACCTTGGATTGGTCTATTGGAGATAAGTTAGAGGGAATCTCGTAGTGCGTGGCGTGCAATATGGCAATGGCGAAAGCAATCCGTGATTGCTATGGTTTTGCATTTGCTCAGTTTTCCTATTGGCTGTGGAAAATGTTTTGTGATTATCAGCCAATCAAGTGCTAAACTAAAACCAAACGTGTTTTAGTCCATCACGCCATCAGTCATCACGCCATCCACGAGAGCGTTTACTTTGCCTCGTGATTGGCTCAAGTAAAACCAATCATGAATTACTTCAGTTCGTGTTGGCTCGTTGTGTTTTCACTAGCTCCTGTGATTGGCTATGTAATTACTTTGCTCTTGGTTTTACTACACTCGACTGAAAACCGCTCTAAATATACCAGACTTTCTAGTGACCTCAAAGTGCGTTCCAAAACCAGAAGAGAAGCGAAGTTCACGTACCTTTAGGTGACTTTCCCCTGAAGAAGATATCTTCGTGACCATCCTCATCTACTCGTATGGAGAAGCTGGGTTTCCCCTCGATCTCTTCCACTGAACAGTGGTATCGACAGCGCTTTTTTACAGTACGTATGCTCCAGTAAAAGCGAATGGTCTTAAAGCCAACCTGCAATGATGGATTCAATACAGGTTGGGACTAAGTAGTAGGAGTAGGATAGTAGGAGTAGGAGGAACAGTAGGAGGAGGAGGAACAGTAGGAGTAGGAGGAGGAGAGGTAGTAGGAGTAGGAGGAGGAGAGGTAGTAGGAGTAGGAGGAGGAGAGGTAGTAGGAGTAGGAGTAGGAGTAGGAGTAGGAGTAGGAGTAGGAGTAGGAGTAGGAGTAGGAGTAGGAGTAGGAGTAGGAGTAGGAGTAGGAGTAGGAGTAGGAGTAGGAGTAGGAGTAGGAGTAGGAGTAGGAGTAGGAGTAGGAGTAGGAGTAGGAGTAGGAGTAGGAGTAGGAGTAGGAGTAGGAGTAGGAGTAGGAGTAGGAGTAGGAGTAGGAGTAGGAGTAGGAGTAGGAGTAGGAGTAGGAGTAGGAGTAGGAGTAGGAGTAGGAGTAGGAGTAGGAGTAGGAGTAGGAGTAGGAGTAGGAGTAGGAGTAGGAGTAGGAGTAGGAGTAGGAGTAGGAGTAGGAGTAGGAGTAGGAGTAGGAGTAGGAGTAGGAGTAGGAGTAGGAGTAGGAGTAGGAGTAGGAGTAGGAGTAGGAGTAGGAGTAGGAGTAGGAGTAGGAGTAGGAGTAGGAGTAGGAGTAGGAGTAGGAGTAGGAGTAGGAGTAGGAGTAGGAGTAGGAGTAGGAGTAGGAGTAGGAGTAGGAGTAGGAGTAGGAGTAGGAGTAGGAGTAGGAGTAGGAGTAGGAGTAGTAGTAGTAGTAGTAGTAGTAGTAGTAGTAGAAATAGTAGTAGGAATAGTAGTAGGAGGAGGAGGAAACGTTTATTTAGTTGAGATGATACTAATATTGTTAATGATCTTGGGGGATGGGAGGAGCGATTACTCAGTTCTGCCGACACTACTAAAGAGGTTTGGTTTCGACACATGGCATTATGGGTAATTAAGTAGCACATATGCTGCTTTCTAGCGGGGAAAGTTAGTCATTCTAGGCCAGCCTGCAGCATCACGTTTTCATTACTTCGCTTCTGATACGTCGTCCACGTATCGACTGTTGCAAAAGTTGTCACAGATCTTATTCAATCTTCAGTGGCAAAGAACAGCGAAGACTAGTTTGTTATCAGCGGGCTGGCTGGCAACAATCCCAAAATAAACCATTTTTTACGAAGTATCTCGCGAGTGTAGTCAGTATGATTTACTTTCATGTGCCTTTGTTTCCGTCTTTTGTTCCGCTAACTGTGTCTTGAAATTGAAGAAAAGAGGGCAGTTTGATAAACTTCCCGATGAAGCTAAACCAGGATTAACAGGAATCATTGGTTTGATTTGCAAACTTGGGGACTAAGGATTTGGGGTTGGAAAATCATTGCTCGATGGGGAATGCGTAGTACATTTTTAATTGCAATTTTAAATAATAAATGGAGAAAGACACTTTTAACAAGAGATCAGTCAACAAACTCCTCAGTTAAAATTTAATTCAGGATCAGTTCTACAAGACTTCGAACAACTGGATCTTGCCTTAGAGGTCTTCAAGCAAAAACCCCTATTCATAGTTCAACACCTGTCAATCAAAAATACTTCAACGAATCAGAACACAGCAATATTCCTCCGGGAAAATACTGCCGCCATCTTGTCTCAAGGAGATGAAAACACAAACTTGTTCTTTGCAAAGATTTGAGAAATTCAGCGAAAGATAGGAAATCGATAAATCATTCAGAATGTTGCGAAGACTATCGCCGAACTCGGCGTTTTTGTTCATGTCAGTTTTCAATTTCTTCGGGTTAAAGTTTACGCTTGTTGGACAAAGCTAAAGTAACTAAGGGGGAGGGCACAGCAATAGTAACTAAGAGGGGAGGACACAGCAATGGTAACTAAGAGGAGGACACAGCAACAGTAACTAAAGGGAAGGACATAGCAACAGTAACTAAAGGGAAGGACATAGCAACAGTAACTAAAGGGAAGGACATAGCAACAGTTACTAAGGGTAGGACATAGCAACAGTAACTAAGGTGGATGACATAGCAACGGTAGCTAAGGGGGAGGACATAGCAACAGTAACTAAGGTGGATGACATAGCAACGGTAGCTAAGGGGGAGGACATAGCAACAGTACTAAGGGGGAGGACATAGCAAAAGTAACTAAGGTGGAGGACATAGCAACAGTAACTAAGGTGGATGACATAGCAACGGTAGCTAAGGGGGAGGACATAGCAACAGTACTAAGGGGGAGGACATAGCAAAAGTAACTAAGGGGGAGGACCTAATTTTACGGCTGTGTAACTGTGAATAAGCCTTTTGTAGGATACGATCACGTGGTGGTACTGGATGGCAAAACAATCTGACTTCATTTATTTAAAGGCACTTGTACGAGATCAGTAGTGTTATTAGCAAAACCTGTTTGTAAATGCTATTTTCCACCTCCAATCGATTGTCTATCTTTCTAAAAAAAGGCCTATTCACGGCCTTGAAACCAGATCTACTTCGCAGATCCGTGAATCGATAACAGGGAATAAGGATGTAGCCCTTCTACGTACCGGAAACACTGCGTCCCTGGTGTGGAAGGTCTGCAGTTGATGTAGCAGCAGCTGGCCTAAGGTCTTCACCACTAGACTGCCAATACGAAGTGTCTGAGGCTTGTCCCCTCCTGACTCCTGGTTGTGACGTAACATGCTGCAAAATCAAACAGGTGTTACTCCCTGGCTTGCACAGGCATTTTGTGACAAAGTAAAGAAATAAATAGAGCAGATTCCGTATGAGTGGGGCAAACTACGGCATGTCCGTAGCCTTACCCTATCCGTACTGTAACCGTGCTGTACCGTATCTCAGTAATTTGATTGGATAAGAAGGACAAAAACAATAGGGAAACTATTTCAAAATCACGGCATGCCGTACAGTAACCGTGCCGTAGTTATAGCCGTAGTTTGTCCCACTCAAACGAAATCCGCTCTTGCGACCAGGAGAATAAACCCTTTGTCCCCCCCCCCCCCCCCCATCTATGCGTGGTAAATCTATTGTTTCCCCACATCTAACCTCGTTCTGAAATTGCTCAGTAAGAGGCTACGCGTGGTAAAACTATTGTTTTCCCCCATCTAACCTCGTTCTGAAACTACTCAGTGCGAGGCTACGCGTGGTAAAATTATTGCTTTTCCCCATCTAACCTCGTTCTGAAACTGCTCAATGCGAGGCTACGCGTGGTAAACCTATTGTTTTCCCCATCTAACCTCGTTCTGAAACTACTCAGTGCGAGGCTACGCGTGGTAAAACCATTGTTTTTCTCCATCTAACCTCGTTCTGAAACTGCTCAATGCGAGGCTACGCGTGGTAAAACTATTGTTTTCCCCATCTAACCTCGTTCTGAAACTGCTCAATGCGAGGCTACGCGTGGTAAAACTATTGTTTTCCCCATCTAACCTCGTTCTAAAACTACTCAGTGCGAGGCTACGCGTGGTAAAACCATTTTTTCTCTCCATCTAACCTCGTTCTAAAACTGATCAATGCGAGGCTACGCCCCGCGTGGTAAAACTATTGTTTTCCCCCATCTAACCTCATTCTGAAACTGCTCAGTGCGAGGCTACGCGTGGTAAAACTATTGTTTCTAGCGAATGGCTTTTTGGTAGACAGTAAATGATAACATGTTTGTGTGTCTACCTTGCAATCTGCTGGATCTCGTTTCTGTTGATGAAAACCTTTCTGAACACCGCGTAGGACGGCAGTCGATCTTGTCTGTCGTCATTCGGTCTATGCTCGTGACAGAGCATAGTCTAAGAAAGAAGTTAAAATAATCATTGTAATGATTTATTCTTATGACATTAAGCTGTACAGACCTTAAAATACATACCAAGATTTGACATTGCACAGGTTTGTAACGTCTAAAAGTGAGGAAGAAGTCCTCCGCCGTGGAACGTAACTATTTGTGGCGTTGAAATATAGAGTTAAATACCGTATTAGGGTTGTGTAGGGTTTAATTTCATTTTTGACACATTTTTTATTTTTATTCAATAACCTTTATTTCAGTGAATTTCAATATATTGCTCATTAGATATTCAAGGCTTTTATATGGAGGTCTTTATATGATATAAAGACCTTGAATATCTAATGAGCTATTAAAGGCTCTTGGATACCTAACCAGGTCTTTATATTGAAATTCACTGGAATGTTAGTGAAATAAAGGTTATCGAATAACAATGAAATAAGTCTGTTAAATACCTCGAACTTCGGCATTCAGCCATATACATCTGGCTGAATGCCTCGGTTCTCGGTATTTAACTCTTACTTATCGTTACTTTGGCTCTGTTCCCTTTGTTCTACTAAGACCAATATATCCCATATCCCCTCACTTTCTTAGTTCCATTTATTCCCCTTGCATATTATCAATACATTAACACATACCTCCCTTCAATATTGTCAATGCTTATCAAAATCATTAATAATTCATGAAGCAAAAAAAAAGAAATCACAGCGATAAGTGATCTTAAAATCTGCTGGAGATTTCGTCCTGATTTACATAAAATTTTGCTTCTATTTTCTCGGCCAAAATAAATCGTATCGCTATACATCTGGACGTTTGATAAGTCCGATACAAAATTCGTGTCCGTGCTTTATAGGATTTACAAACTCGAGCTGAAAGCGAAAAAACACCCTCTACCGCCTGCAAGCAGGCTATTAAACATTAACACATATTCCCTTGCATATTATCAATGCTAATCAAACTCATTAATAATTCATGAGGCAAAAACTTAGGAAATTAATAAAACATCAGTGTCCTTAATTCTACTAGAGATTTCGTCCTAATTTACATAAACTTTGGCTTCGATTTTCTCGGCCAAAATAAGTCGTATATATCGCCAAAATAACTGAAAACATGACTCGCTACATTTAAACGCTTTCAGCTCGAGTTTGTAAATCCCATAAAGATCGTCCGCGAATTCTTTATCTAGTACTTTAACACATGCATTTTAACATATATTACCCTCGACTTAGTCCCTCGCGCATTTCCTAGGAACTTAGAACTACTGACTTACTTCTTACCTACCAAGAAGTAACATGAAAGATAGAAAACACGGAATTTGTCACGATCCGAATCAAACTCGAACCCTCGCTCTCTTGGTTTCTCTATCTCTCTGCTCTCTCTGTCTTCTCTGCTCTCTCTGTCCTATCCACTACACTACAAGCTACGTTGGTTGAAAGGATGCAGACAAAAAACAATACGAACCCTTGTAAACAGTAATTTTATGCAACTAGGCAAACAATGATACTAATGATTTATGAAAAGAGATAGTTATTGCGTAGCACGAGAAAACCTCGCCATTGTGAAAATAAGCATCATATTGGCCTTCCGCTCGGGGGCATGGGATCTATTCACCTCGTGTCGCCATCGGGCTGCGTCCTCATGCGGAACACTCGGTGAATAAATCCCGTACTCCCTCGTTCCAAACCAATATCGCTTACTGATGCCGAAATTCGAGGTATTTAATAGCCTGCTTGCAGGCGGTAGAGGGTGTTTTTTTTCGCTCAGAAAACGGATCGCAGAAAACGGATATCGAAGCGGCCGCCATATTGGCCGAGCGGGATTGAGACCTGATTGAGAACTATCGATTTCTGAATAGTCCGTCCACTGGCGGTTTTTCCTTTCTCCTTCCCCTTCCCCTTCCCCCTCCATTTGTCGTTCGATCCCAGGTCTCAATCCCGCTCGGCCAACATGGCGGCCGCTTCGATATCCGTGTTTTCTGCGATCCGTTAACTTCGCGAAAAAAAAAACACCCTCTACCGCGTGCAAGCAGGCTAGCTATTTAACTGACTTAGTTCACATTGACAAGGCTTTCACAAAAGAGCATTCCTATAAAATATGATTTCTTTGAACGGCGCCTTAAACTTGGACCCGCACTATTGACTCTTCTTAATATTTATGCGCATATAATTAGCTACTTGAAAACGAGGCTATCCCCGCATCGTTGCTTAGCTGAAAAGCAAAATAGCGTCGCGGACGGAATATTGCTTTGTGTGTTACTCTATGCGTTGGAGACAAAAGAAAAAACCTGAATTGTCCTTTCGAACTCGAATGCACGTTGCGGCATCCTTGATGCGGGGATAGCCTCGTTTTCGAGTAGTGAATTAGATATGCGCATAAATATTAAGAAAAGTGAATAAAAGGCGTCTTCAGACACATTCACACATTCAGTTGTCAAGGCAACATCTCTGTGCTCCAACATGTGATGCTTTGCTTGAGTGATGTCTGATATTTGTAATCGCGAAATTCAAATTGAACACTTGTATGTTTAATGTCAAAAACGGTTCTAAAAATATTATCGACAGGCATTACAAGCAACTTTAGCTATAGTGGTGCCGTTGTCTGGAACAGACTACCCCCTAATCTAAGGCAAGCAGAATCTCCGAATAACTTTCGACGATTGCTCAAGTTACATTTTAATCATTAGTTACAAACACGGCATTCATGGAAAGCTGGCTAATTAGTTGATTTTTAATGGTTATAGTCTATTCAAATTTGAATCCCAAAGGGCGAAAAGCAACCCTTCATAGTGCGGGCCCTTGTTTAACAAAGGGCCTTCTAAAAGATACTAATTAAGACCTTTTTTGTAGCATTAGTGTAGTCTAAATAAGGCCCCGCACTATAAAAAGGGCCTCAACCAGGTTGAAGACACCTTCACTTGTCAATCAGCCTTTGTTCAAAACTCTGCGATATGCGATGCCCCGCTTGAGTGATCTGTGACATTTGGGATAGCGCGAAATTCAAATCAAACATTTGAATGTGTAAACAAACACTGAAGAGTTTGTAAACGGTTCTAAAACACTATTGATTGGCATAACTGAGCAACTAGCTTCCCACTGTTTACGTTTTCTTGGCTTATTTTAATTTTACCTTCAGAAATTCAGTATTCTAACAGGAGAAGACTGATTTCTTACTTGACAGTTCTGAATTTGAAATTCAAATTTCGAATCCCAAAGGGGAGGTTATTCCCTTTTATAGTGCAGGTCCTTGTAAAAGATTATTAGGGAGCTTCAGATTCGAGTACGACTTTTCACAATCGACGAACAGTTTAAAAAGATATATGAACAAACACATACTCTTAGTAGCTTGTTCTCGTGTCTGCAGCATTGCTTGGCAGAAATGAAAGATTTGTACTTTCTTGCAACAGAAATATTTTGAGTGTAAAAGTCGTACTCGTAGTAAAAGTCATACTCGTACTCGAATCTGAAGCTCCCTATTAACTCTCTTGAGACGAATGTGAATCTCATTCTGAATAGAATCGAAACCACATGGTGTTCAGTGAGGCGCGCCGGTGAATTTGGTAGTATCGGGAAGAGCGACAGAAGCTTAACTTGTGCTCAACTAGAAGTCATTGAGGGCCACGAAAATGGAAAAGGCAAAGCATGAAGAAGTTTGGAAATGGACAAGAATCTGGAACAGCACGTCGAGAACATTACAAAGCTAGAAAGGCAAGTGGGTACTGTATTTATACCGCTAAATATTCAGTGCTTTTGAATTCAACTATACGTTGAATTGATTGATTGGTTGATTTTAGATTATGAAGATTTCGTTTAGTCGTTCAGAACAAATTTCAAAGAAATCTCGTAGCCGGTATCAATTTGCCGTAAAAACTGTTGCCTCAAGCATTGCTTCAATGCAAAATAGCTATTTTCAAAAGCTGGTAGCATGTCAAGAAATAGTCTTTTCATTTTATGAGCTAGGGTCTTTAAGGAATAACAGGTTGAAGCACGAGTCTATTTTCTAATGTTGCGTTTACGAATGTTGCGTTTACAAATGTTGCGTGGAGAGGAATTAGTTGCTCACCAGAGGTGGAAGTGTTTATTTAGTCAAAGAATTCGCGAGATGAACATTTGTCCAGATTCATCGGTAGCATTTTAGTGGAATTCGTAATGAGAATATCACATTCGCGTCTACGAATAGCAGTTTCAGCGGTAGACCCAAATGCCCAACTTCGGTATATACTTCATGGCAGTGTTTCGTTCCATATAGTCTCCCTGCATAATCATTTTCTCTACTGTTTTGCGGTATCATGCGGAGAGACTATATGGAACGAAACACTACCATAAAGTATATACCCTTACTTCGATGTAATTGATGAAGCGTCATTGAAACCATCATTCTTGCATGACACCAACACCCTCTTAAATAAGCACGACTAATTTAGAGAGTTTGAATAGCGCTTGTATACACAGAAGACGTATGAAGCTAGTGTAATGGACTCTTCTTACTATTTATGCGCATATAATTAGCTAATCAAAAACGAGGCTATCCCCGCATCGTTTCTTAGCTGAAAAGCAAAATGGCGTCGCGGATGGAACATTGCTGTGTTCTTCTATGCGTTGGAGATAAAAGGAAACATCCTGAATAGGAAATATTCGTATTCTCACGGACGAGCTGGAACGAACACTCAATGGAGGCTCGTGCGGGGGAATTCGCTAAAAACTATTTAGCATTAGAAAAGATTCCCCCGCATGAGCCTCCATTGAGTACTCGTTCCAGCTCGTCCGTGAGAATACGAATATTGCCTATTGTCCTTTTGAACTCGAATGCACGTTGCGGCATCCTCGATGCGGGGATAGCCTCGTTTTCGAGTAGTGAATTAGATATGCACATAAATATTAAGACGAGTCCATAGTTACCTTGTCTTTGAAGAACATGCAGCCGTTTTTGATTGCACAACCGAAGTGGTAAGTGTTGGTACAGCGCAATTTGTTATAGAAGTTCACATGGTTACACACCACTGTAGCACCAGTCTTGTCACACACACAGCAATTCTGTAACAACAGAGACAAGAAACAGTCAGCGAAATCCACGCAGAACATAAAGTAGTCCTCATGTATTGATTATTATTAGTATACCTAATAGGTAGTGAATGCTGCCGCTCAGTTAGTTCTTTGGCAGGAAAAATACATTACTGGGTGACAAAAATGCCAAGGTGTTAGATGAATATATTTTGTAATTTTGGGGCTATCGTGCGACTGAAGCATGCGTGTTTAAGCTGTGGTGTGTTTTATCAAAAGTTGTCCCGATTTATTTTAATTTTGTCCCGACATATCAACGATTTCCCGGTAAATTCCCTGAGCCTACCAATTCCCGACATTTTCGTAAGATTCCCAGCACAAAAAAGGGTATTATGAACCGGCTCCTTGACTTTATTGAAGGCCAATTTAATACAGGAGAGATCTTGCTCTTTGGGAACTGATAGGCAATATCTCCGTCCCAAACTATCAAAACTATATATGCTCACACTGAGTCCGATCGCCTACACGACTCGTGTGGCACGAGTCGTCAACTTAGAATGCATTATCATCAAGTTTCAAAACATTTTGTGGGTTAAACTCGCTGTTTTAGTAAACTTCACGTCAAACACAAGACTAACAAGGAGCATTGAAAGAACTGTAATAAAAATACAAACGAAGGCGATCAGACTCAGAATTAGCCTGAAGTACAGCGTACGACAAAGCACTCGCTCTCCTGCAGATGCCAAGCTGCAAGGAATGCGAAGAACATAAACCCGTAAAAGGGTTGCTCCTCCCCTCCCCAAGACTACAGTCAAACCTATATTAAGCAGTCAACTGTAAGGTCATTGTAAGTGGAAAGCGTGTCAACAGAGGTGGTGGCTACGGTTTAGAGGTTCCTTGTCTGTATCAATTCAAAGGTGACAGTTTTTCTTGCAGCTGGCTTAGATGGAAGCTAGTTAAAGAGCAGTTTGATGTGCAACGTGAAAGGTCCAGGCAATGCGATCTGGACGCATAATAACATTCATATTACACTGTAATTATAAATGGTTCTTTAGCAAGGTGTTGAAAGAAACTATACATAAAGTGATAGCAAACATGTCGTGATGACCAAGGTATAAACCAAAGCAATTACAACGAACCAATCACGAACTAAAGTGAATACCGATTGGTTTCACTGGCATGAGAAAGAACCAATCAGGAGGAATAGTAAACGCAATCGTGGATTGACTGCGTGACGGACCAAAACCACGATTGGTTTTACTCTGGAATTTGATTCGCTGACTGATTACAAAACATTTCCACAGCCTATAGAAAAGCTAAGTGAACGCAAAACCAAAGCAATCACCAAAAACTTTCGATACTCAATTGAAACTTGCTCTAAAGACAATACACATAGACCATTGGGACTTCAAAAAGGTGACCGCGTCCGCTTAATAGAGGTGACCGTTTAATAGAGGTCAAGTTTACAGTAAATAAGAGCAGCGAAATCCGGGACTTTGATAAGTGACCGCTTAACAGAGGGTGACCGCTTAACAGAGGGTGACTGCTTAATATGGTTTGACTGTTGTATTATGGTACCAGTATTCCCTGAATTAAGAAGGAAGCTTAAATGTTGGAGAATACAAACAGCCAAGCATATAACCTACACAGTAATTATAGTCTATAAAGGTAATTAGTTACGCACAGTGCCAAGTCTGCTAAAAAAAATGGATCTAAAAATTTCATATTTTTTTTAAGAGACATAGCACCGCCAAATAACTCTTCTTATGTCCTTGTGCGCAACTACAATACAATGATTAAGTTGGGCTATGAAAGAACTAAAAAGGCAGAAATAGCGGCTCAATCCTCCGGTTTCTGAGAAACTACCCACCCACCCACCCCTCCCTTGCATATGCAGTGTTTTTTTTTCTTCCAGAAACCGGGATTGACCCGAAATAGCAATATGACAACAGAAGCACATTACTCAAAAGCACAATCTAATTATGGTGCAAGGGTGTAGTAGTTTTGATTTACACATGTGCCAAATTAAAAACAATATGTCCAATGTACGAGCCTCCCCTCCAAATATCAATGAATGGAAAGGCAATGTGAACACAAGAGCTTCAAAACTATACCGAAACTTTGCGACGAAATACGCCAACCGTGTAGTAAAACGTACCGTGGAAATTCCTCTTTTAACAGCTGACTCAACGTTCATTAAGGCTCCATTTAGAGTCTCGTAAACCTCCAGCGACCACAAGGCACAATTCAGGTGAACCCACACGTCCACATCCAGATTGAGCAGGCTGGAAAAATACAACGAAACGCGATTAGCAATGGTCATTTCTTTTGTGACGAAGGTAAACTTTCATTGCTTCTCATTTCATCTTAAGCAAAATATTGCTCAAGTGTATGAAAATGGTGCACAAAAGAGAACTTCAATAAAACAATCGCATCTCTACCAGCAATAGTAAGTGACGAGAGTAAAGTTGCCTACCGTGACGTCCCTTCGGTTTCTCCATCTCCCGACACTCTACACAGTGTACATGTGCGCGTATCTTCTGGTACATTCATCGACTTGAATAGCACTCCGTACTTATCGAGAAGCTGAAAAACGAAGGGAATTTGTCACGACTACAGTTACGGCTTTTAATCATTATTCCTGAGCCACAGATGCACCCCATATAATGCACCAATGACAGGTTAAGACAGTTAATAGAGTGGAATGGTTATGAAACCCAGTGACCCAGTGACAAGTCTTTGTTAGCTTTTTTCAACCATTACCGTGCACAAAATACAATAGAAAATCAATCAGCCAATAAAAACGGTTGAGTTCAGTCGTTCAGGGGACGCTAATGAACTATGACCGTGCACAATCTTTTGTCTTACCCCCTTCTAACATAAATCTCAGCGCCTTTGTTAGCCCTTTCAAGTTTGCCGGGTTTCATAACCATTCCACTCTATTAAGTATGGTTAAGATAAATGACCAAACAAGATGTTTAACCGGCTGATAGTCAACCAAACTTGGCACCAAACACACCGTACTCCATTCGATGCAAAGCCATAAATATGTAGAAAGCCGCAACAAATTCATAATTCCGCAGCCGCTTAATTAGCCTCCCCCAAGTTACCTTTGCTCTTTCCCACATACTTTGCCCGGGAAACTAAGACTCAAAATGAACATGGCGTATTCGCTAACTTTCTAAATATCTGCGAAAAACTAAAACTTGTGTTCTCTGACGTGCTTGCGGGACAAGGCGGCGGCCACATTTTACCGGGGAACCTTGCTTCATTCTATTGGGACTAAATTGTTTTATAATTGACAGGAACTTAATTGGAACTATGAATGTTATTTGCATGATGACGTCATACTACAACTACCAGAACTCTTTGCGCGAATCCTTTTGTTCCTCTAATTTGGACCATTGTCTTGGAATGCTCAAAGGAGTTTAAAAATCTGAACGAGAAAGAGAATTCTGTTAGTTGTAGTAAAATGACGCCATAATGTCTAATAGGTCTTACGCAAGGGTTCAAGAACGGACTGCAGGAAAACACAAGATTGTCGATACAAGTTTTTCTTCTATCCCTCATTTACAGGGTCTTCCAAACATCCTTCCGTGCATTGAATATAAGAACCCAGAATCCGGCGAGGCCAGAGCCCTTCCACTGATTACAATAAACTACATAATGATCAATCCCTCAGAACGATGGCCAAGGAGATACTTTACCTCGGCAACCTCATCGGCACACAGTTCCTGCTTTGTTCTATGTTCAGCCTCTTTATAGTCAGACGTCTGCCACCTTCTCCATTTGATTTCCCGCCGCCGTTTCACGTCATTTTCCTGTAAAATAACAACACGAGAGCAGAGGAATGAGCAGGAAAATCACCGAGATCAGATTAAGTAATGATTCGCGTAAGAACTATAGGAAAAGACAATAGACTGCGGCAATGAGAATGTCCTCTCGCAAGATGTTGCTTGAATGTGTCTCAAGTGCTATCTGAGATGTCATCAGTCAGAGTTACAGCAGAACATAAAGGAAACTGTGTGCTTTTGGTCATTTTTTACAGTGAAAACTTAACACCATCCAGCCAATAGGAAAGGGGGAAGACAAAAGATATTTGAATCACAAATGTGAGAACTTTCCTCACGGTTGATTTTCATTGAAGTCAAACCATAGTTTATGTGATTCCTTGTCGTTCAGTGCTATCGTTCTCAGCCGGAGAATTACTTAATTCAGTTCAATAGTGGACGTGCTATGCATAGGCTTGGGAAAATTGTGCTCGTAAGATAGGCTATTGTGCCTGCCGGCACTGCCCGCTTAGTCCTCGAAATTATGCTTGAAGACGACTATTATACTCGCATAATGCTCGTGGAAAAACACTTCTCCGAGAGACGTACCGTAATACAATTGAGTAGAAAAATCTCGTACACTCGTCTGATGCGAGTCGTGGTTAGTCACGTGATAATATATTGAATTGCGTTCTGCCCAGTTGACGTCATAAAATATTAGCATAATGACAATGCATTGTGGGATCGAAATGCGGACAAATATTTCGAAATGGCTGCCTCGGACATAGTTGTTCCTGCGTGCGGTATGGATAATTTTAGAGTTTTACTCAGAAGATGAGGTACGTTCCAGGTGCCAAATTAACCAAACCACCTGGTGAATGTAATGTTGTGGAGCTGAAACGTTGGTTAGTGCCACGGGGAGAAAAAAAGTGGAAAAAGACAAGAATTGGTTGATCGGGTGAAAGGATGTATTGCTCTTAAACTCAAGGTTGACCCGAAGGTTCCTGGCGGTAATTTATCAGTATATCGTGAATCTGATCGATGACAAGATTGAAATTTTGATTATAGGCACTAGGCAACAACTAGCTAAAGTAAACATTGAACATATAACTGTCGGAAATTGTAATATTGCACCCGTTCCAGTTGCCAGAAATTTAGGTTCTTGGATCGACTCTAAGTTGTCCATGAACACCAATATTAACAAGATATGCAATTCTTCATTTTTCTATTTACACAACATTAGACGCATAAGGAAGTATTTGTTCACTGAATCTACCAAGCTTTTAGTACATGCCTTTGTCACAAGCCGTATCGATTACTGTAATAGCCTTTTATACGGATTACCGCAGATAGAGCCTTTGTATCAGCTGCTCCTAAACTGTGGAACGATCTACCGAACTCTATACGAAATGAACAGTCTCTCGATTCTTTTAAACGTTAGGAAAGAATTTAACTATAACTTATTTTAACATATTTTTTTAAATATTAGAATGTATAGTTTTTACTCATTTTTAGTATTTTATTAGTTCTTAAACATTTAGTATTCTATTAGTATAGGTTTAGCTTCCGTAAAATTAGTATTAACATTAGTATGGATTTTTAACATTATATTATTTAGGCTAAGCTATATATAAGTTATTTACATATCATGTAATGCGCAAGTGATCATATACACATGAAACTTGCGCAATATAACTCAATAAATTATTATTATTATTATTCTAATTCCGCGTATTATAGAAAATCGCTGTAAATAGGATTCACAATATCAGGATTCAGGTTCAGCATTTATTCTGGAATTTGCACTCAATAGTGAAAAAGCAAACAGTGAAGACATTGCTTCTCGTATTATTATTCTATAATATTCCAGATTTCTGCCGTTATACTTTCAAACACAAGGCACTATCACCAAAGCCGATGATATACGGTTCAATATTTGTTGGCAACATTTTGAATGTTGAATGTTGAAAGAAGCGAGCCAACGTATTGAACGATGTTGCAACTTGTTGAATGGAATAGAGCATGTCTATTTCCTGCAACATCGTTCAACATGTTCATTCGCTTCTTTCAACATGGTATGGATACACGGTTTCACATTTGTTACCAACAAATATTGAACCGTGTATCATAAGCTTTAGGATTATAACAGCATGCTAACCATTCTTTCAGCATGATTAACGTCTCAACTTACCCCAACAGCATTTTCCTCCTTCCAACTCGGCCTTCTGACCTTCAAAAGCGCCGTCTCTGGTATTCCATCCGCTGCCAATCCTCCTCGTTCTTCTTGTTCTCCATCTATGGTGAAACTGTTCGCTGCACTTGTCGCTTGTCCCACACTAACAGGACCCTCAGAGTTCGCATTGAAAACCTTTGTCCGTGTTTTATTACCAGGCGCAGATGCCGCTTCTAAATGAGAATAGTACTGCTCCAAACACGCTTCTGAGCAAAAAAAGTCCCCAGTATCCCCGCCTTCGACATTAATACTGTAGATTTTAAAGTCCGATTTTTCCAGTCTTGATTCGGTTTGTGAGACCTCATCCGGTTTGGGTTTGAGCTCAGATTGGTCAGAAGGTTCTCGAATAACTCCAATTCCGATAATAAGTACGTCACAGTGGCGGCAGTAAGGTCCGTCCGGCTTCTTCCTCTGGGGTTCATTCTCACTTGAAAGATTAAACTGCGTATATGGATAGGGCGACTTCTGGAACTGATCCACGGCTTTTGGTGACGCTACAGCGAGTGAATGAGAAGTTCGACTTTGACTAAACGTATGCCCGGCAGACGTCGCAAGGCTAGTTACCGGAGAGGGACTAGACACCGAAGCTTTCCACGTAGGTTCAATTACGATATCAGAAGGCCTAGGGGGTGAACAGCCAATTAAATCGGCTACAGATGCAACGGTTTCCGAAACCCGCATTTCCGATGTAGGCGAGAGTGTTAAAGTCACGTTTATACTATCTAAATCGTCTATGTCTTGTTCAAGACCAAGCAACGGCCCTGTCCTAGTAACTGTCATTGTCTGACATCGGTTATTTGTCCTAGTGCTCTTGGGAACAGTAAAACGAATACCGTCGGATCGAACGGACGCAGCACACGAGCTCATTGCGAACATATCTGAACCAAGCCGCTCGCGTTTGATATTGGCCGCATTTGGCGGAGGAAAGGTTGGAGAGTCAGAACTATCACGGTGTGAATTAAGTGCAGGAAAATTCGGAACCTGGCGTTTGTTTGTAGCATCCGATTCTGGTGACGAAGAAGGGATATACTGGACAGTTTCAGGTGACGACGTAGAAGAATTAACGGAAGAGTTTTCAGTGGACAACGCGCTTGCATGTTTGACTTCCAAAACCTTTCGAATGACGTCAGATTCGCCAGGAAGCCCATTCGCAGGTGCTACAAGGCCTTGTAAAGCCTCGTTTTGATGTTCATTGTAGCGCGCTAGCCTTGATGGCAAATCGTTCAATTCGCGCATTTTTAAAAGTGGCTTACTTTCAGCTCCAATAACCTCGTATTGTCCTTCCACTGAGATGTCTCCGTTAACCAGAGTCTTCTGATGGTTGACCGTGGCCAACACCACGTCCAGATCAGGTGATGGGAATTTGGAATAATAATCATTACTATTGTCAAGGTTAGCGCTGCCAAAACAGCCCTTCAAAGCGCATTGCCCATTGAACGGAGAGGTGCCGTAGGGGTGCATTAGTGCGTGAGTGAGCAGCAGCTTGGGTTCACATAACGGTAGGTTAGAGTCATCGGAGACCTTCTGGGTCGCACTGGCGTCGGATTTGCGTCCTTTCTGAATCTGGTTCTCCTTAGACTTTACCTTATTTGGTAACAGAAGAGAACGCTGACGTTTCCGTTCCTCCTTATCTTTTATCTTCTGCTCTCGTAGTTCTTTTTGCGCCACTCTCTTTCTTCTCTGCTGCTCTTCAAATTCTCGCTTCTTCCTTTCGTATTCCTGCTTGCGGAGGTCATTAATTGTCCTTTCCCTTGGATCCTCTTCTTGAGTAATCTTCTCAAGGTCTTCCTTTACTTTCTTCGATTTCGTTTTTGTCGCGGCCTGAGGCTTGATGGCACCTTTGGGCACCGGGGAGTGTCCCAACATGGGTTCTCGACCGCCTGTGAGCATGGGGCTCTCACCGCCTAACATAGGGTCCCTCCCAGAGTCCATTAAAGCTTCATGGTCCGGCCCATGACTCGTTACTGTAGTAATGCTATTGCTCATGCTAAAAGGAACGTCACTGACGTGGGTATTAAACTGATCAAGAGAAACAGTAGGGTGTTCTAGACCGTCTACATCGGATGATTGGGTTCCCACTGGTAGAGAGAGCTGCTCACCAAGGACTCCCGATGATAAAGAACTGGGAGATAACTCGTTTACAGAAATCCCAGAGCCAATAACATTTGTCTTTATTGGTTGAAGTAGTGGTGGCGTAGTCAGGGGATGTTGACGAGTTTCCTGAGAATTGATTATAGTAGATAAAGATTCTTGTGAAACGACTTGATTCTCTTCCGTACGATCTTGCATAGCTTTTAAGCTGCTAGTTTCAATAGCTGCACTGTGTGTAGGCTTCAAACGATCATCAGCTTGTGATACTTCTCTGGCCACTGCGAGTGACTCTTGAGAGTAGGTAAAATCTATAGGTTGCTGTGTAACAGAAACTGATTCATCAAAATTTTGAGGTTCTTCAGACTCCATTACCTTGGTTTCGGTTAGTGACGATAAATCGTCTCTCTTCTCTGTGGGACTCAGACTTGACACAGCTTTGGAGTCAGAGTTGAGAGAAGGTTGAGGTACAGGCGAGGTTTCCTGTGATTTACCTTCCGACTTCTTTTCCGTATTGCTGTCCTCTTGCACGGGTGAGATGAACGACGGGACTTCTTCGTGGCATTCTAAAGAGACGACTGAGTTAGCCTGAGATCCCTCTTTGCGGGAGTAATGTTCCCTATCAATTTCGCTCAAAGGAGAAACCATTGATGCCAAGCTGCAGAGATTAGCTACTTCTTGGTCAGTGCCTTCATTAAAAATATCGTGTTCAAGTTCCTCAGTATCTGTTGGTTGTTCCTGGTCTTTGCATGCTTCCTCTTCACTAGCCATACCTGCAACCATCGATTCCAATTTTTGAAGAGCTCCACTACAAACAACTTTCTTAGATCCAGCATTTATATCCTCAGGATTGGAGGAAGACTCCTCGTTACTCGAAACCTTTGAGGTACCGCTACCTGTAGTAGAATCATCATTCTTTGTGGCAACTACGTCGTTTCTTTCGTTACAGCCTTCAGTTTCATCCTGCCCCGTTCTTGAGTTGTCCACTCCAGCCAAACTATCATCCTTTCTCTTGATAATAGGCTCTAATTGGGACTCCGTTGATTGTCGAGACCCACCTTTATGCAACGCAACTCGCTCACTGTTAGTTTCTTCCGGGACCGCTGGCTGCTCATGAGCAGGTTCTGTAGACTCCTTTGCAGATGGAACACCTTTTTGAACTTCAGGAAGAACAGGTGGTGCCACAGAATCCACTTTTGATGACACTGGCTTCTTGGATGTATTTTTCTCCTTTGCTGTTGTTCGTCTCCTCTTAGACTGGGCCTTTGGCTTTTTCGTTTTAGTCTGTACCACTCGGAAATCGTCACTAAACGGGTTATTGGCATCAGCAACATACTCCACTATAGGCTGCCTCTGACGCAATTGTTGCTGGGTATACTGTAGGTAGTGCTCAGGAGTGGGGAATCGCTGAGCAAATGACTCAGCAGTACGTGGGCTTTGGGGCTCACTAGGGTGAGTAACTGTTTGGAAGGGACTCCCAGGTTCTGGTTTCGAAAGCTCTTCAATAGGTGGTCTTACTGCCTGAAGATTCAAGGGCGGTGGTTTTGGTGAATCAAGCTGTATAGCTGACATGGGACCCATAGGAGAAGGTGGTGGGTCCATTTGCGGTGTTAAATTCCCTCCTTGTTGAGGTGTTAGCATTTGTTGAGCTGGCGGATGACCTATTTGTTGTGGGGCTGAAGAACTAATCTGCTGTGTTGCTTGAGAACCAATCTGTTGTGGTACAATATGACTCATCTGTGACGTAGATGGGGTTATTTGCTGCATATTCGTTGCGCCTATATACTGTGAGGTTTGGGGGCCTGAAGGCTGTGGTGTTGGGGGACCCATAGACAGAGGAGTTTGGGGAGCCATAGGCTGCGGTGTCGGAGGGCCCACTGGCTGTAGTTTTTGGGGACCCAATGGTTGTGGCGTCAATGGACCCATTTCATGTGAAGATCCAGGTTCATTACGCTGTTGTATAAGCCGATGGCGCTGCTCAATTTGTTGTAATATCTGTTGTTGCAACCTCTGTTGTTGTAACTGTACCTCAGGATCTTCGATTAAAGGTTCCTGCTGCTTCTTTCCCTTTTTGCCCCTGGGTTTAGAGGTAGCTTTAGTGGTCTTTGGCTGTTGGCCCATCCAGTCAGTTGGTGCGCTTTGCCCTGGCAGAGGAGATGCTTGTGGTGTTAGAGAATCCTTGCTCTTTCCTCGAGATTTCCTTGGCTTGCGTGGTGGCTTCTCCTACAAAACAGCAGGTATACATGCATGTTAATCAGTTGTTACAGGTACATTCTGCACGTCGTTGAGACTGTTAAGGTACGGACACACGCTGCGACATTGCGGGCAATGTTGCAGAAGTAGGATCGAGTTCTACTTCGACAACATTGCGCGCAACAAATTGCACCGTGTGAACAACAATTGCTGGCAATATTGCAGCGTGTGAACAACAATTGCTGGCAATATTGCAGCGTGTGCCGTACCTTTACTCGCATATTGAGAGCAAACTAAGCTAAAACGTTTTGGTAAGGAGTCGAACTCAAAACTTCAGGTTAAATTTTATGAAAATTGCTAGGAAACAGATGTATCAAGGCCTCAGTTTTTAAAAGGAAGTTGTTTTCGGGATGACTTCTCTTCCAGCCTACAAAATACCCATCTACTGATTTCATACACAGATTATCTCATATTATTTCCAAAACATGCATACTGTATATCCCAAGAGCAAGAATGACATTCATGAAACAACTGCCCAAATGACGTCTACTGAATTTTGTATCAGTCAGGATCAACGGAAATAACAAGAATAAGTACTTACTGGCTTAGGTGACGGAGTACCAGCTGGCTTGCCTTCAGGTCGCTGCTGCATTGGCTGGCCTGGCATCACTGGCGGCATCAGGCCAGGCATAATGGGAATTCCGGGCATTGTCATCAAACCAGGCCGCAAGGGGATCATCCCTTGCTGTATTCCTCCCAGTTGTTCAGGTCCTGGTCCAGGTGGCCACTGCTGTCCTTGTGACACGGGTCCAGGGGATGTTCCTTGGGCACTAGGCTGTGGCAGTAGTTGCTGCTGCTGCAGACCTGGCGATGCCCCAGGCTTTATCTGAGACTGAAGTTGCTGCTGAGCCATTTGCATATGTTGCCACACCTGCAACATGTTTTGCTGTAAGAACTGACCTTGCTGTTGCAGTGCCATCAGCTGTGCCCCAACCATGGGGTCCTGATTCTGCTGAAGCTGTTGTTGGAGTTGTTGGTACTGCTGCATCATGATCTGGCGTTGCTGCTGCATTTGGAAGAACTTCTGCTGCATGCCCATAAGTTGTTGATGTAACAATTGCTGTTGGTTTCCAGGAAATGACTGAGAAGCGCCTGAATTCGGCACTGGGTAGGGCTGAGGCTGTACCTGAACTTGAGACTGTGTCATTGGTACTTGCGTTTGCGGTTGGCTAGAATATTCGCTATCTTGCGTTTGGTTCTCTGCTTTGAGGAGAACAGGCTGGATGTCGCTTCTTTGTTTGGTTTGCTCTGTTGTGGAATATCGGCTATCAACTTCAACCTTCACAGCATCGCTTTGTACTGGCTGTAAAGCAGAAGATGCAGGAGAAGGGTGCTCTGCACTGTCCGTGACTGGTAGACTGGTGGGTGTGAAACCTTCAACATCACTTTTATATTCGTGAGCCTGTTTATTAAACTGTGATGAATCAACTAAGTTCTCAGAATTTTTTTTATTGCGGCTCATTTCAGACTCTTGAAGAGTGTCTGGTACCTGTGAGTCATCACGTGCAACATATCTACTAGAATGGCCTTCCTTTTCTGTAAAGGCATTCGAAACTGCGGTATCATGAAATGTCATCGAGGAGTTTGTGGTATTGGTAAACTTCCTTTGGGCACTTTGATCGATCATTTGTTTGTCAAGGTTTTGTTTACCTTCATCTTGGCTTTCATGTGCTACACGGGATTCTTGCGAGGACATATCGGTTTGAACTACATTCCCAGTTGATGACTGACCTTCTGAAGTGCAACTCGTGGATTCTCCTACTGTATCGTCTCTCTCAGATTCCAGGCAGCCACTCTTATTACACCTACTATCTCGGCACAATTGTCTGCTGTTATGTTCAGAAGTCGCTTCTTTGTCACCCTCAGCATTTTCCCGTTCCTGCATTCCATCAGGTTTGGCTTTTTCTGTGTTAACAGCATAATTCCGATCATTTTGTTCTCTTCCTTTTCCCTCTGGCCCTCCTTCACTTGCAACCTGAGACGCACCCTCCCCATCTGTCTCCTTTAATTCACTGATGTTGGACTGTGCTTCGTTCTGCACATTTGGATCCTCCATTTGATTGGAAACAGCTTTTGTCTCAGTCTTCTCAGGTGTAAAGTCTTTTGCAGGAGCTTGGCTCGACTGTGGGGTGGCCTTTTGTGGCAGCAACCTCTGAGGTTGCTGCTGCTGCATTAAAATGTGCTGTTGTTGCAACTGCATCCGGTATAGCTGTTGTCCATCTACACCATACATTGTAACTTGACCAGGCATCATGGCTGCTATTTGAGTAGGCTGCAAGCCTGGTGTTGGATGGCGCAAAGGAAACCTTTCATGTGAAATGTCCAACATTGGTGGTTGTTGGCTGTTGGGTGATTGGACTCCTTGCTGCTGGTGGAGTTCTTGCACAGTTTGTTGGCCATGTTCCTGATGCTGATGCATTCGACGCTGATATTCCATTAAAAGCTGTTGTTGCACTAATTCTGGAGCCTGAGCTCGTATCTGAGGTGGTATCATTTGAGGGTTAGCAGGGTCTGCTGGTATTAACCCTGGCATAAAACCTTGTGCTGTCCATTGCTGCTGAAATATCGTTTGGTGTGCCACCTGCACCTGAAGCTGAATTTGCTGTTGCTTCTGAAGTTGACGCTGCCTGTACAGAAACCGCAATCGCTCTTGATGCTCCTCTTCACTTTCAATCTCTGGCATGTCTTTGGTGTTAACAACCTGATTCAAACGTGCTCTAGCAAAGGTAGGCTGAGCCGCAGCAGCTTGTTGTTGCTGTTGCTGCTGCTGTAGTAACTGTTGTTGCTGCATTTGTATTTGAAGAAACTGTTGCTGTTGAGCTCTCATGAGTTGTTCTCTTTGCTGCTTTTGGAGAAGCTCAAGCTGCTGTTGCTGCTGCTGTTCATCAGCAGGAGGCTGATGTACATTAGTAACAGGTTGACCCTGTAATTGTATGGTTTGAAGTGGAGGAGGAGGTGGTGGAGGGGGTACAGAAGGTGCTGGCTGGATAGCAGGCTGAGGCATTTCTGATGGGTGTTGTGGAGGTTGCTGCTGATCTGAAGCTGTCTCAGACACCTGGGAGTATTGCGTCAAAGGCTGCATCATTGTTCGTTGCTGTGGAGTTGAAGATGGTGGCGGCGTCGATGGTTGTGTCGGCAGGGGAGATTGGTGCTGTATTGCTGGTTCCTGCTGCATAGGTAACGTTCCAGATCCTGAAGAAGATGGATGCTGCCATCCAGGTTGCATCTCGTAGGGGTGTGTACGAGGAGGAAGATCAGAATGTTGCAAAAAAGACTGCCCTTGTTGTAGAAGTATTGGTGGTTGAGAAATCTGAGGAATGGGTATATTGCCTTGCGAAGCCTCTTGGGGGTGACCCTGGACCATTGCCTGCTGCCACAGAACAGGAACACCCTGTTGCTGCTGAGGGAGAGGCACACTCGAATCCATTGTTCTAGACTGCTGATTTCCAACCATTCCCGAGTTCCCCGGAGGTGCAAATGGTATTTCAAGCAGGTCATCGTGCCGTGGATTTCGAGGAGGCAGAGGCATTCCTTCAGAAGGCACTTCAGATGGTTGTGATGGTCTTCGTTGCTTTGATACAACTATAGCTTGATTTTGCCAAACCTGCTCTTGGTTTTGGAAAGGGACTACATCATTTTGGACTACTTCCTGTGGAATCTGTTCCTGGACACTTTGATGATCTGTGGGGAGTGAAAGAGGCCTATCCTGCCATGAATGGGGTGTCATATGTACTTCACTGGCAGATTGTCGAGGCCCTGACAATGTCGGCGCATTGTGCTCATTCAGCTGCTGTGACTGTGGCATCATGTTCGCAGACGATTGACTCCACATGGGGCCATCCACACTCTGCGGCGGAATCTCCTCAGAATGTAGACCATGCAATTCATCCCAAGACCCCTGAGGCATTTGTTGACTTGTAGGTTGATTGACCATTTCTACAATATGATCATGATCAGCACTTGTTGCAGGCGATAAGGGCCCTATGTCCTCAAGCCCATGGTTAGAGATACCCAGGCTCGGCAAAGAACCTCTTCTCTCCCTACGGCTTTCAGTTGTCATAGCCTGTGAAGGCAATAAACTTTCTTCTAAAGGGACCGCTCTCAGCGAACAGGAACCTTCACTGGTAAGAGACATAGCTGGAGATTGTTGCATGGTAGTATCGCTATGGAGGTCCAAGCCAGACACATTACTGCATTGGTCTTGGTCTTGGTCGTCATTCTGTCCACTACCGAAAGGACCTTCATTATGTGCCTTTTTTGAAGCCTTTTGAGGCGACTTCTTCTTCTTTTCATCAGGTACCCGTAAGCCTTTACACTGCTGAGTCCGCTTCAGCTCCTGACGCATCATGTGCGTCTCTTGTTGTTGTTGTTGCTGTTGTCGCTGCTGCTCTAGCTGTCTTTTCTGCTGTAGAAGCTTCCACTGCCTCTCTTGTTCCTGTTGAATTTTTAGCTTCTGTTTCTTTTTTTCCTTCTCCTTCTCTTTGTCCTCCTTAGTTTTCTTTGCTTTGCTGCCCCTACTACCTTTTCCTCCCGTCACTCCATCCAAACTGGCCGAAGTGAGCATGTCGAGGGATCCATCAGGTGACGTTGGTGTCACTGGCGTCTTTGGAGCTGCCAAATTGACTGGTGTGGAAGGAGCACTTATATTCAATGGGGTTGTTGGTGTGAGGGGTCTTGTCTGAGTGGGATCATTCAAAGGCTCCAGAGTAGCTAAGATCAGTGGATGAGCTGGCACTGAAAGTCCCTGTTGTTCCACAGGAACCTGAACAACTGGGTGATGTTGAGGTAAAGGTTGAGGAAGTTCGTGCTGTGTTAACACTTCTTCTTTAATTTGCTTTGCTGGGGCTTCCTTCCGAATTTCGCTTTGCGGTAGTACTGCTGGTTTCACTGGGACCACCGCATTTTTCTCTTCATTTTGCTTCAGGAGCTAAGGGAAAATAATAAGTCATTTAGATAAAGACAGCGGGAAATAGGAACATTGGGTTTTATTTTGAGTTGCGGAAATAACGAAAGTTGTAACTGACCATAGGAAACAATAATTAGTAATAATAATAATAATAATAATAATAACAATAATAAGTCAAGTAATACCATGATCGCCTCGGATTCCTTTGTTTTCCGAGGGAAGTTTAACCTCGAAATTCCCTCATTAGGAATGAATGCTTCTAATTTTCCTTCATGCATAGAAACATAAGGGAAAATTAGAAGACAACGTCTTGTCTGCCAAGTGCAGGCTGGACAGCGGTACTTTATTCCCCCTGCAGCACTGGGTAGGTCGGAGTGCAATGACCCCCTGCACACTGGATAGAATTACAGCTCAATCTCTTGAGTACTAGTCATAAACCCACGGTCTTATCCATGTGGGACGCTTTTGCAGTTTGCGCATACGCAACCTGAAGCACATAAATTGCGTCACAGTCTCCTTTCCAAGTTTGTTGTTGCTAGTTTTAAAGTGCCTATAACCCTTCTTGCAAGTTTTATAGCTATGAACCTTCGAAATGTTTTGAGTTTTTCTGTGAAGAAACGTGTAAATGTGACCTTTCTTTACCCATGACCGCGTAAGTAAAAGCCTGGGTCGATCCCTGGGTAAACGACGTCTCATTAATGCATTATTCTCCATGGCGCCTTTCTGTCACAACAACATCGATGCATAGAAAATATATACAGTTTGCGAGTTGTTAGTAAAGGAAAAAATCATTTTAGTCAACTTTACTTACGCGGTCATGGGTCAGGAAAGGTCAAATTTACACGATTTCAAACAAGCGTAGGACATAAAGTATTCAAAACTTTACGGAGGATCGTAGCTATAAAAATTGCAAGAAGGGTTATAGGCACTTGAAGCACCACTGTGTTTTTTAGTGTTTTCTGAAACCCTACCATCCCTCACACTATCCACTGCTTTATCAGACACGAAAGCAAAACACTCAGCCATGTTCAACACTAAAGTTGGTCGGAGTGAACAAAACAATTCACTTTCTTGAAACGAATTTGAATTCATGAGTGTATACATAAAACATTTGCACTGTTTTATAACGTATTGTTTTGAGAAAATGCGTCTGAAGGGAGACTGCAGTAGTGCTTCCTGTGCCATGACTCAGCAAACAGAATTAAACAGAAGCACTCGCAAAACAGTCCATTTCCTCGGCGATCATAGTATTACAAAGATATACCATGGCACCGCGACTGAGAAATTAGTGATTAAATTTCCCCGCGAGCCTCGGGAGGATTTGTAAGTCCCTCCGCCGCTTCCACAAATCCTCCCTCGGCTCGCGGGGAAAATTAATCACTAATTTTCCTCGGTGCCATGCTATTACTTATAAGAACAGAGATAAAAAGAAGTTGGAATTTATGACTGACAAACTCACCCTTTTTTCTTGGTCCTTGAGACGTACTCGATTGTCACGTGCCTTGAGCTACAAAGCAAACAAACATTCGACTGTTACCTCTTTTGCCTTATTTAGTTGAGGTCATGTTCCACTCTTTAGCAAAACATGAAATAAGTAACATGGCAAAGCAAGGACGTGATGATTGATCATGGAAAGAAACTAGCTCAACAACTAGAACATTATCTACATGATCGAGTGCAAAAAATGCTTGAACGAAAACAAACCTTGCCAATACATAGGAGAAACCTAAACGCAATCTTAGATTTGAAGAACATCGCAGATCAGTTGAACACTCTATCAACGTAAGGAATCTCGCACAACCAACCACCGTTTCAGAACATTTTGCAAAAACAAAACGCTCACTTGATGACTTACAAATCATACCGTTAGGAACTATTCACAACAGCAGAGAGAGTGTCATAATATCTAAGGCTAATACTTTATAACATCATGGAATGAACAGACGTGATGAAATATAATGCTCTCTCTTTACTATAATATTTCTTCTTGTAATCACAATAGTTACAATCCCCATTACCTTTGTATACAACATTACCATATATTGTATCGTATTACATCAGACCCTATAACGTGCCATTTCATATTTCGCTTAGCCAATCTACTTTAGTATACGACTTGGCGTTTTCGAGTGCAAATACGGGCTAAAACGAGTGCAAATATGAGACCGTATTACACAGGTCGCGAACAGGTTTGCACAGGTTTATTCAACACTTAAAAGGTTTTGTAAGCGGCGAGCCAATCGAAATGGGGCTGTCTGAGTAACAGCCAATCAGCTTTCACATTAGCACTTTTCTGCTTAACAATTAGACTACGAGCTCGAAGTTTCTATCGGCTGATTAGTCAACGAGGGGCGTAGCTTCGTGTCAACTATCAACATAGAAAATGAGAGCGAGTAGTCAATTGTTTTAGTAGAAGCATACTAGTGTTCTAAGTGCACATGCAAATAACGTTTCTGCTTTAAAGAAGTCAAAATCAAATATTATTTTCATGTTTCAGATGTATGTTTTACCATTTTTGCTTGTAAAACTTCCCCTCTTCAGTTCGACCACATGGTAAACAATCGCTCACAGAAAACGAGATTGAAAGGGTGCGCTGTTAAATTTATGTGCTCCACAGCATATGCGAATACATTTTAGGTAATGAAAAAGTCAATCTAAAACGTTCCCCTGTACTTTTAAACAATGCTTATCCCAACTCGCTGATAAATTCTTACATCCGCCATGTTGGATTTTAGTAACCTCATTCCCATGTAACCACCATATTGTCCAACATGAATTTACCGTGGCTTCTGATCAGTCGAATTGCAGATATAACAAATTGTCATTGGACATTCGTTACTCACTATCAATCACAGAATAGATAATGAGTAGAGGACCAATCAGAATGTTGGATTTGCAATAGAATACTAGTATGTTTCGGCTAATACTTGATTTTCGTTTCATGTGTTCCTAAAAACCATTTCAATTCACAAAGTTTCCTGCGTAGAATATGTGCATACAAACGTTCCCTGATTTGAGATAGCTAAACGTAATTTCACTAATTACAAATAAACCGGTAAACCTACCCGAAACGGCTCTCTCTGCTCGACAGACAGCTTCCGCCAGAGTCTTGCTATTGCCCTGTACCTGTTAGTCCATTCTAAAAAAAACGAAAAAGTTGGTGTGCGAATGAGGTTGATTTCGTAAAACATTCCATAAGAGCTGGGCAATATACTTTTGACTATTTTCCATAATCACGAATATTGAGTGGTATGTTTTAAACCATCGGTCACTTGACGGCATTGTTTACCACATGTAGTTAGCAAATATGGCTAACTTAAAAATGTGTTTACTACTCTTTTTTTGCTGCAACATGTACGCAGTGCGGTGAACGTTCACAAAGGACGAGAGAATCTTAGGACGATGTATCCCTACACGTTCGCAAAAATAATGTTCGCCCTGAATCTTTAGGCAACGGCGGATGAACGTTTGACCCAGCTTTTCAAGGTGCAATTACTGTGTTTTGTTATTGATTTTCGCGCCTTCGTCATATGCTTTCCTTGAGGCACCAAGGTTTTGCCAGGATAACCCGTGGACTCACCTGCATATTCTTGGTTTAAATTAGGGTGTTCCAGGTTTGCGTATAACACAGGCGATATGGTGGACATGCCGCCAAGTTTCTCGTCTTCCTGCCACTTCTGCTGCTGTTTCAGTGGGTCTGCACGTGGGCTAGGGGGTCTCCTTCGCTCCCGAGGCAAATCACTAGCCAAATCAAAATCATGCTTCTTTGGAAACGCATGATCATTATCAAGTCCAAACTGTCCTAGCGTACCAAGCCCATGTTGAACCCTACCATCCGGCCTTCCTGGAAAATTATCGCGTTCCTGGCTAAATTGGGCATAGCGTCCTTGAACTGGTTCGAAATGGTGAGACAGCGTTTGGTCGAATCCCTGGTTTCGAGATCCTTGCTGGTATGCTGGTAACTCCTGCTGACCCGCCTGGTACCCCGCTGGACGTGTGATATGGGTATCAGAGCCTTGCCTGGACATTTGTTGGCTATGAGGCGGTGGGATAGAGGTCTGACTGTTGTCTTCCATCCCAATGTAGTTTGCTTCCCGGCTTTTCATTTCCATCTCAATACCAGCGAATATCTCCTCCACTTCTTGACCATCCACGTGTGGGAGTATGTCCAGGTCGCTGGATAACAAATCCAAGTCGTTTCCTTGATGTTGGCGGTTCTGGAGGTGCATAAGGTTTTCCTGAGCCTGGGACGGAGAAGTGAGTGAAGGGCTGTGTCCGAGGTCAGGCTGTGAGTGTGTTCCCTGTGGACGGGGCTGGTCTTGGTGCATACCTTCAAGGGAATGTTTACGAGGTCAGGATACCAGTCTATATTCTAAGGCTACGGTAACGTTTCGAGACATTTCAGAGAAAATACATGTTCATAAAAATAAATAAATGTGTCGGCATTTATTCTTTGAACGGAAAGACTCAATTGTGCATTACTGTACCAGTTCCACACCCACACAGGACGAAATGCGCCTTGCATGGTACTGCATCCCTGGCTTCACTCTTCCACATGGTCAGAAGGAAGAACACTTACAAAACAACAGTGCCTTACCAGGAGTACATGTGGTTCGACTCGACCAGGCATTTCTAAAACACCTTCAGTTGTCACTACGTGGAGTAAATATCTCTATCAATGCTCTGTAATATGTGATGCTCTGCCTGAGTGCTCTCTATCGTTACTTACTTCGGGCAGGGTGGTGGCCGTCCTGTGCTAGCATCGGCATGTCATCGGTCAGCATATCCAGACTCGTGTACAGAGCATCAGGGTTCGGGAAGTCATCGGGTAATGTAAGCGCATCCGACGGCAGCCCGTCAGCACTTGTGCCGTGCCAGCTAGAAACGTAAAGCAAAAACGTTGGCTAAGAAACCATTCTTAAAGTGCCACTACGACGAAAATTTACCATTTCGATTTGCCACTTTTTCAGTGTCTATAGGTCAATCAGTATTAGAAATATCCGAAATAGTAAAAAATATTCCCAAATGGGCATCTTAAACCACAAATTTTAGGAGAGTTTACCGGTAAAATCCTGTCCGCCATTGCTGGAAGCCGTGCCCTTTGTTCAGCTTTAAACAAAGGTTTATTCACCGGAAGTGATGTCATACACTTAACACGACAACCTCGTGGCGCGAAATAGCGTGCATAAAAAAGTAGCCAACCTCGTAAAGATAAATATAACTTTCTTCTTATGTACGTGAAGACGTTTTTAGTAGAAATATGCCTCCAGGCGTTGTATTCTGCAGGCGAGCGTTAAGTGTATGACATCATTTCCGGTGAATAAACCTTTGTTTAAAGCTGAACAAAGGGCACGGCTTCCAGTTATGGCGGACGTGTAGATTCAATATTCGGAGCTAAAAAAATAAGACTTCCTGTCGTTGTATCGAAAAACAATTTGAACTGGTAATAATATATGAACTCTACTTTATGAATATGCAAAAACATTGATATGTCAAAATTTGATCGTAGGGGCACTTTAAGTAATACCAGGTTTAGTTCCGCGTGAACAATTCTTTCACGTATAGGAACCGATGGACATTGTTGTTGTACATGGTTAGAGGAAGAGCACACATTAAACCTTGAATGTGCTTGGAGTACATGTGCTTTATTGCGGAAGATGGGGCAGTTTTCAGTTTATAATATATCCTCTTGGAAAAAAAATATTGGGGGAGTTTTTCAAGCAATGTAACGGAACGTGTTGGACTCAGAACGGACCTCGTTGCACCTGGAAAATGGCAGTTCACGCGCATCACAACTAGCTTATTCCCATTTTCAATCTAAAATGACAACAGAGAGGTTTTCACACTTTCCATGATTTGCGAATTTACTTGTTAGTCTCTCAACAAATTAACTCGTTGTTGGCTAATTCAACTCACCCATCCCCGCCCTCTAGTCCCACATCGGGATGATGTCCCGTCGGACGTTGTTGATGACCAGGATGGCTAGCCTGGTGATGACGTTGACCCTCTTCAGAGACCCCAACCATGGGATACGATTGTTGTCCCGATACGAGATACCTGGCTTGTTGACCCTGTCCAATCTTGGTGTGGGCAGGGTTGGACATTTGAGCATGCTGCTGGTTGAATGGATCCATAGATGCATTTTCATCGTCTTCAGATGGTGCTGACGGTGTTCCCGCTTCGTGTTTTGGTTTTCTCTTTCTCGTGTTGATGTTCAAGAGATCCCGTCCAAAGAACGCCTCCTAGAAAAATATTACAAGAATGGATTTTGTACATGAAGATTCCTAGCAAGCAACCCATCTTTGAGTCTGGCAGCTGGGATCGGAGAACATGGCAACATAAACCGATTAAACTTAACCAGGTTCACACTTGCAACACAAGCATAAGTGCCAAAATACGTAGACTGTCACGCACTTATCTGACAGCTGATTCTGGCACTACACTTCCGGTCTGAAGTAGCCAGTCAGCGCCGTTTCTGTCGCATTGCCAGTAGTTCCATTTACCGGTTTGATTCTCCACCAATCTCAAACGGGTGGAGAGTGTACTCAGAGAATATCGTCGAAAAAGTGGGACATTGTTCTCGCTTACTGTTTTATGAAAAAGTTACATTGAGATAACTCAAAGGATGTAGATCTACGGCCGACTAACGTCTTCAATTGAACTGTTGGCTTTGCCAAAAGCTGGATAAGACAAGAAACGCTAATAAGCTAGGCATTACTGCGTCGTCGTATTAGCCATTTCGGAGTTGAGAAAAGAACTGGCTGGTTACGAAAATCAAATGAACCACATCACAAGAACGATCACACTGGGGTTAGGGTTAGACAAGTTTTCCGAGTTTGAGAATGATTGGATAAATACGAATTGACTTGCAAGCTTTCTTACGTTTATGCTCGCATCGAAGGCCTGAACCTGGCGCTAATATTGCTTACGTTTATGTTCGCGTCCAAGGTGTGAACCTGGCCTAAATAAACTAAAACGCGAACAGGAACAAACGCACGCACCTGCATCCACCCAGGGTAAGCCTGCTGTATTGATGCTCCAGATGTTCTGTCCTTGTTGTCAGGCCAAGCCTCGTTACTGGATGTCTCCATCAAGGAATCTACAGAATTTTGCTGTTGGGTAAAGATCACGTTGGTTATTGGACTGCATGAATCGCAAACAAAAGCTTTAAAGGACAACTGTACCCTAAAATTAAATAAATCTTAAAGGTTTGGATAATCAATTTTCAAAGGTGTTTTTCTCAATTGTTTTCATAACCTTGCCTATGAGACCACCCCATTATTACGACCAGATTTGTACGATCCGAAGATGGTCGCTTTTAACGGGTTGGATTGTATTAGGAAGAAGACGCATGAAAGATGGCCGAAGATAACGGGGCAGACTCACCGTTTGCAACCTGAAATGTTATTGGTTACCCAAACAATAGCCTACCCCTAAAACAATACAAACCCTAACCCTAAAACAATGGGATTCTTTATCAGTGAAGTCCAATAGGATACGACCTACAGAACAGTGAAGTCTAACCGAAGATAACTAGATTTAACGGTAGTACAAACAACGTGAAGCTCTGCCTGCATCAACAATACCCGTGCTATCTAGGTTTACCTGTTGGCGAGCAGGACTCGTCATTCCTTGTGCACGACTTCTGTACGGCGAACCAAAAAGCTGATCAAAACCTTTCCGTCGGGGAGTACCCCTAGGTCCTCTTCCTCCAAACTTGCGCGCTGCCGCCCCTCGCCCTCGAACAAGAAAGCCCCCTATTCCAGGACGATAAGCGTTCTTCTGGCGATTCCCCCTGGGTGCGTTCTCGGCCATCTTGCTCGAAAAATCCACAGCATTGTCGTCAAAGTGGTCAGGTCGAATTGGGTCATCCAACTCTGGACTCTTAACGCCTATCTTCTTAATCGGGATAGATGGTGACCCAACTCCGAATTTCTTAGGCTTTACTTTATTTTTCACCTTGACTTTCTTTCTCGCCGCAGGAGATAATTTTAACCTACTCAGTTGTTTCACTCCAGAATCTGTTAAGAATACATTGTCTATTGTTGAATGTTGATTAACCCCGACACCACGAGACAGCTGACTAGAGAGCTTCATTTCTACAAGTCCATTATTGGTTAGCCGTTGACAGGGGTGGATTGGCTTAGCTTGTGGCTGAGGGGGGTGGGACTCCAGGGATAGTTGTGGGCGGTAGTGGTGTAAGGCCGTAGCTCTTGGTGATGGAGGACCTGATTACAGTGACCAAAATACACATTTTAGATTCGATGAACTCTTCCGTTGCACATGAAAATAGATCAGATTTACCACTACCAAATTGAAGGACTGGTTAATCTAATTGACAGAGCTGAATACAGAGGGCGCATGCGCATGCGCATGCGCAAGCTGCCGCGTAAATCGGCGGGAGTTTTGCCGTAAACACACTCTTGTGGCGGTCAATCTCTCGTGTTTGAAGGCAATCGTATCCCAGTGTTCAAAACGTAGACTACACTGACTGTTCAAACATGTTGTCTTCCTTTTTTTAGGGAATGGTCTTGAGTATTTCAAGCTTATCCTTGCCATGAAACTTATTCTTCGCACAAAACATGAAGGTACTCGCAAACGTTTGAAATTTCCGCCATTTTTGTATACGCTGCATTCGTCCCTAGTCCCCGCGCGTCATGTTATTCAGTGAATGGGGTCTGGGTACGAGATTGTTATTCAGCACTGTCAATTTAATTAAGAAATTACCTGCATTAAAAGAAAGGGCACATTGAAATTAATCAGTTAGTTTGAGAACGTTTCGTTGGATTATTTCAAAAGTCACAGTCATAAGGGACGTTTGTTTTGATTGGTGGGACAAGCGGTTTGTGAAAGCTTGCTTTACCAAATCATGCTCAAGCTTGGTGTTCTTACTAATTCCAAGGTTTACTTGTTAATTGGATTAACCGTACATACTCGGCGCCAGTGGTGACACCAAAGTCTTGACGTATAGTTTGCATTAGCCAACCGTCAATCACTCCAAGTGGGAGGGACTAACGCAAACTTACCGCCATTGATTAGTGAGATAATTACTTAGCTCCTCCCACTTTGTCCGATTGACGGTAGTATATTGCAAATTACACGTTGCTACTTTGGTCTCGCGCCATTGGTTAGCAATGCAATGAAAACAGTGGTTATCAGATTCAAAATTACTGATTAATGTTAGCAGTTTCTTCAATTGTTTAAGAATCGGCTGAGATTCAATTCTTAAGTTGTATATTTGAACGAGGGTAAATAAAGCTTTAAAGATGAACTGAACCTCTATTAGCCCAACGTCTATTGGCGAATCTTTGTTTATGTTTTTTCTCATTAGCATACATCAAACGAAAGAGATTGTCACACTTGATAATCACCGTAATTTTGAGAGTGATATGATAAATATATTTTGAGGAAGAAGCGTTTAAAAATCTCAAAATTTACAAAGAATGTATGGCTGTCAGCAACTCTTGCCCCCAGCCCATTTTACAGCTTTGAAAAGTCAATTTCTCGGTAAATATTTAACATATCAATCTCAAATTTTCGGTGATTACTAAGTTTAAAATTCTCTTTCAACTGATGTAGTCTGTTTGTTTGTAGCTTGAAGTTTAATTTATGCTAATGAGGAACAAATGTAAACAATGACGTCAACAAGGATTTGCCTATACAAAGATCTATTCGAACGAAATAAGTTCAAAGAAAATATTTGAAGGATGATAACAACAATAACCTAAATTGTGGCGTCGAAATATGCCTTGATATTTCGTCCGCGGACATTATCTGATCCGAGAAGAGAACAGTTCCCGAGAGTGAAGCTCGAGGGAAACTGAGCTTCGAGGATCAGATAATGTCCAAGGACAAATATCAGGGCATATTTCGACGCCACAATGTAGGTTATTGTTGTTATCATCCTTCAAATATTTTCTTTGACGCGCGCTTATACGCTCACACTGATATTTCCCGCTCACGGAGAGAAAATATCGGGTCACGTGACGCATTCAACCAATCATGCGCGAGAAAATATTTGATAGGTTATAAATTTCTGTGTTGCACGACGGAGAAAAAAGAAATCTGAAAACCTTTTTCCCAAACTCCGCTATGTACAGACGGCTGAAGTCTTGTAATTTATGACGTCAGGACCCGGCTAAAGCACATATCGAATTGGAATTTAGCGTGTTGGTTTTTGCGGAGGGAGGAAAAACGGCGTACTCGGAGAAAAACCCTCGGAACAAGGGTGAGATACCAACAAATTCGACTCACATGTGCGACGGCGCGTCCAGGGATAGAACCTGGCCACAGGTGAGAGAGGCGAAAATCTTAACCACTTCACAACCCCCGGCACCCGAAAAAGCTGGACAAGTGACTCCTAATTGAGGACCATTGTGGTTTCTTTGTGCTGGAGATGCTATTGTTTTTCCTAGGTATGTGTGACGTGCGATATGGGGGCGCATTTGTACAGAATTGAGCCGTCAACAAGCTAGATTTATCAGCGGAGAATAGGTTATTTTTCGAACTTGAGAACTAATTTTCTCTTCATAGACACGCAACACAGAAAAATAAAATAGCAGAACTTATTTCTTTGGAATACATCTTTGTATAGACGTTGGGTTGAGTGATTTACATGTAGGGTTCAGTTCTCCTTTAAGGATCAATCCTCAAAAACTTGAAATGGGAAATATCGCATCAATACGGTAACTAGGGCTTGAAATTAGAGGAAAGTTCCACTAGCAACTGTTGCCAATTGTCACTATTTTTTATTAACAACAATTACCTGCTGTGATCCACTAGCAACAGCCATAAAACCGCAAATAGTTCAGCAAGATTCTACCAGCAACAGTTGAGAGTTGTCATGAGATTTTGCTCGCATTTAATCGTATGTGTGCGAGTCTAATTTCTAGCCCTGCCAATAAACTGTTAACTAGTTATAACCCAAACAAACACATAGTACAATGTACAATGTACACATAAATACAATTGCAAAAGAACCCAAAGCAAAGAAAAGAAAAGGAGAGGAAAAGAGCCAACAACAAACGTTGTCGGAAACAGAAAAGAGAGGCAACTAGGAGAGTATCAAAAATAAAGAAAAAAGTGAAACTATACAGAAATCAGGACCACCCAAACTTGAACTTGGAAAGAATGTAAGGACTTTCTACATGGACATATAAAGACATGGTTTCTTAATCCAAACACTCGGATAGTTGCATTCAGATTGGGATGTGATTCCTGGGCTCTTGTCCGAATAGCAATTGTGGTTTCGACATAACCTAACTTGACACTTCGACGTTTTAATTAACAAATCGCATACATTTTTCCATTGTCTACACTCTTATTGATCATAGAAATGACGTCATAAAATGTTCATCAGCGAGTAGTTTCACTGCCAAGTTTTGGATATTATGACAAATGGCAGGGTACAAGGACGTTTGGCTCGCCGGTTAACTTCTACCATTAATGAAATGCTTCTGAAATCCTCAATTTCTTGGGTTTTTTATCAGAACAGTTCTTGTTTAATTCAAGACTTCTGAGTTTCTGAGAGAACTAGTCAAAGTTTGAAGACTGAACCACAAATTCGCCAAAAATGTATTTGCTCGACTCGAAAGAAAACATTGACAAATGCAAGACTATAAGGTAGTTGGGACTCGCCGATTAACTTATCCCAGTTATGAAATGCTTGTAAAATCCCATTTTCTTTCTTTTTGAATCAGAAGTTTACACAATTTCAATTCACGAACTTCGCTCCCACTGCATGTGAGTAACGTAACTTTCATTGTGTGTGCATGGCCAAGAGCCAATCACAAAGCGAGAAAACTGGCTGTTGTTGTAAAATGTACGATTCTCAAGCGCTTCCAAACGTACGGGTGAATGTTGCGAAAATGATTATCATGTACATATATGGTTCTTTGAGGCGTTACATTTAAAATCATTTAATTCTAAAAAAATCATTTTCAAAATAAACAAAAACACGTCAAAACCCAAATAACATACATAAATTAGATCATCTTTTAAAACGCAGTCGCACTATGAAACCACTTCAAAGACTCATTAATAATTCATTAGGGGAAAAAACAAAAGAAATAAATGTTTAATGAGTGGTTTTAAATATGAACAGTTACGGTCTCATTTACATAAATTTTTGCTTCGATTTTGTCGGCCGAAATAGGTCGTATCGCCAAAGTAACTGAAGAATGTTTTTGAAGTCGTTCAGTAAACTCGCAGAACGTGTTTTATCAGATATAAAAACATTTGGACTACGCCCTCGTGTTTGTTGTAAATCTGATAAAACACTGCTGCTCGTTTACTAAACAGTACTACTAAATTCCACAAAGGAGTGACTTAATCGGAAACTGACTTGGTACCACAGACAAGGCATTGGCCACTAGACTGAAGGTACTGACCTAGAGGTTTAGCCCCTGAAGTAGAGAAGAAGGAGGAGAATGAGATTGTAGCACACGAAGTAGAAGATGAAGAAGACATACCGCTAAGCCCGACGAGAGAGCGTTTTGTTTTCGGGCGGCAATACAAACAGTGATATCCGTAATCTGCTGCTTTGTCTACTTCATCTTCAGTCAGGAGTTCATCGCACGAGCCGTGTAACCATCTGAAAGTGAATTGGAGATGTTAGAATACACACGCTTTGCATTTCTGACCGCTATAGGCTGGTTCACAGGTGTAAAGCAAGCGATGTTCACACGTCAAGCGCAATTATCCTATATCATTATGACGTCACGGCTTGTTTATGAGGGGAACAGAATCGACATGAACAATAGAATTTTGAACTAAATCTGCTCTGCTGAGGAAAATTTAACTTCGAATTGTCTGGTTTCCAGATATCAGCTGTATCAATGTTTATCCCACAATATTTACCGTATTTGGTGGCTGTTAGCGCTATTCTACGTTCTTCAAAATGCATTTGATAGCGATTTCCTTTGTGTTGTTGCTGTTTTGTCCCTGTTTTGTCCCCCTCTCACGACCGTGATCCTTAGCGTTTAAACAATAGATTGTTTTGATATGACGTCATAGTGATATAGGTCAATTCACACGTCAAACGCAAGCAACATACTGCACGCATGCGCATTTGAAGTGAATAATGTCTACGTGTTAGAACCTTACAAATGCACAGCTGTTAAAGGTCTGGAGTGAGTTATCGGCAACAGGAAGACGAGGCATTTTAGGATAACAATCAATATGGCGTCTGATTGCGTGATTAGTATCGCTACTCGTTTCTTTCTGCATATTGAGCTAGGAAACTCACCTGTTGCAGTTCAGACACTGAAGCATCAGATCGTTAACGTTGTACTTGATATTACACACTGGACACGTGATCTTACTTGCACAGGGCGCGCACTGCGTGTAGTTCGACTGCCACTCGCACTCAGTGCCGGGAGATGAAGATCCACAGTCGTAACACGTCACACACCTACAATACAAGCATTGAGACTTGTGTGACGGGAGAGGACAGTGCGATACACCATTCGTTGGTCTTCACCACCATTTTGAAAGGTAATCAAGCATTTGGTGAAGTTAGCATGATAATCACAATCTATCCATATTTATAGAAAGAGGGTTTGTATCAGTACAGGGTCAACTCCATCCTCCATGGCTTGTATCTGGTTGGCATGATAATCAGAATCTAATCCATTTCATAGAAAGAGGGTTTGTATCAGTGCAGGGTCAACTCCAGCCTCCATGCGAGGCTAAGGCTTGGTCACCTTTCGAGAACTACGAATTGGACTATTGACGAGAAGCCGGACAGCTAATAAAAAAAAAACCTGAATTTTAACGATACCTGAAACAACCATAGGGGCTGATCCAAGTCAGGACTCGGCGAAACCAAATGCAAGTGCTTCAAATTATTGCCATGCAAAGTCTGTTATTTTTCACTGGTTCCAAAGCGCAGTGAAAAATACTAAAGAGACTTCGTATGGGGGATATTTCTGCAATCAAAGGTCCATATCTCGGTCACCTTTTTATTAAACGATGTCAATTTTTTAGTGAGACTTCATTGTAACCAGGACTGCCTGAAACATGGTTTAGGTAAACCAATCCTAAATTGTAACAGAAAAGAAGGGCTTTGGTTTTCTGAAATGCGCAACTCACTAATGAGTGACTCACACCTTACACTGAATTACTGATCAGGAAACCCCGCTTCACATACTAATCTTCAAAATATCGTTACTTTGCATGAAAATGTGAATCTCTCAGTGCGAGAGCATAAGTATTAGAGAGAGGGAATCTCGTAGTGTGTGACGTGCGATGATAATGGCGAAAAAATATTTTCGCGCCATGTTTTTTAGTTGTCGCGCCCGCGCCCACTTTGCTTCAACTGCTTCCGGCTACTAAAAATAGATTTTATTCGACATTATAATCGCAAAGGCGCGCGTATTGTTCAGTGCCAATAGTTGTACTTACCATTTACATTTCCAGCCTCCCTGCGGTACCTTCCCCAGCGGTGGAGCCAGGCAGTACGTATGGTAACTGATATCACAGCTGTCGCATAGCAACAGACGTGCCTCGTCGCTACCTTTCCCACAACCCTCGCACAGAGTGCAGTCCAAACACCGCCAGCCTTTACTGAGGATGATCTTATTCACCTGAGTTATAATATCAAGCAGGGCGCATAAGTATACGTGCTGATATAAAAAGGATGTGGGGTAAAATAAGCACTGAAGAGAACTGGTTTCTTCGTGTTGTGACTGGTATTCTGCATACCGTACTTTACAGGATTCTCACACATTTGTAGGGAAAAAAATCCCCGACTTTTCTCTGACCAAGACACATTTTTTACTGACCTGCATCTGATCAAATTCAGCGCACGTTCGTGTTTTTTCCAAACAATCAATTATTATTTTGAGACCGAAATATTGAATATAACAGCCCAAATAAATAAGTATGCGAAGCCTGGAAATTTGGGATTTCCCTGACCAAATCCTAAATTCCCTGATAATTTCCTGACCTTGAATTGTTTTTGTATTCCCTGACGTTTCCCTGGCGGTGGGAACCCTGCTTTAAGCTTTTTCCACTTTTACGACCATAGGAATCTCGGTATAAAAATAGCTTTATCAAAGAGAATCCTCTGTCGGGAGCGAGCATTTGGAAATAGCAGATTTTCCATGTTTAACATATAACAATAATTCCAGTTCTCGAATTGTCATGCTCTTGTTCATTTGTACTCCTTAGATGACGATAGCTATTTCTTAGCTACAGCTTGTATTCTAGAATTACGCTATTCAGATAATTTTTGAATGAAAACTCAGCTTTGAACCTGCCACGATAAATGTTGATCTTCTTTTTCCATCAGGATTGGTATGAGAAGTAATGTTTCATAAACGAGTCACCGGACTCGACGGGGGTTTCAAAATCCGCGTGAAATTTCAAATGGTGAGGGCGCAGCAGTGTAGTGTAAGGAAAAGTAAGAGTCTGTGGGTTTTGAGGAAGTTCGGGTTCAAATCCCGTTGGAGGCAAGTTTTTCTTTCGACGTCGCTTGGCTTCTTTAATGTTGACATGTTAGTTTGCCAGTTATAATTATGGATAGGCCAGGACTTAGACAATTCAAAGTCCCTAGTACTTTCAAATCTCAAAGTCTTCGGACTCTGAAGTGCATTCGAACTCTTCATTTTTGACGGGTATTTTAAAGTACTCACGTGGTTCAAACTGAGGTTTCTGGTTGGTAGTTATCCTCATGAATAATGAATGAGTAATAGAATGTGGAATAACAAACTACGGCATGTCCGTAACCGTGCTGTAACCGTGTCGTACCGTATTTTTGATTGGATTAGCAGGACAAAAACAATAGGGAAACCATTTCAATGCCACGACATGCCGTGTGGTAACCGTGCTGTAGTCTGTCCCACTCATACGAAATCTGCTCTAGCCACGTTTCGTATTCTCATAGACAAGCTGGAACGAGCCCTCAATGGAGCCTCATGCGGGGAACTTCGCTCAAAGCTATTTAGCATTAGAAAAGACGCCCCGTTTTAGCCTCTTCCAGCTCGCCCGTGAGAATACGAATCTTGCCTATTACCTTAACTCCGACGCAAAACGGATGGTAAGACTGGCCGCACTGTGAACACATGATGAGCTGGCCCTCGCGACCCTTGCCAAAGCTACCACAACACAAGCACATGTCCTGTTTGGTGGTGAACTCATCGTCAGCCGAGAATAACACAAGGGTGGAGTGTAAACCCTCCGACTCCTCTTCCTTGGTTGCACTCTCCACCACATTGGCTACGCCAGACTGGAGGGAAACAGAACAATAGTGACAACATGTTTACAGCACAAAGGAGCGACGCGTTTAAGACACTAAAGATTCCCAAGATCCGTGAGTCAAAACCACACCAGGAACCTCCACATAAACAAACACAGAACTTCTCATTATTGCTTCACAGCTTCAGATACATCAAGATAGACGACAGGCAGTTCTAATGGCTGTAAATCGATTTCAGTTCCATTTTAAAGGGCACTATCAAACCCCAAATGATAAACTTTCTCACGACGACAAACAAAAATAACTACTCAGATTAGTAGAGTATACTTTCCAGGTATACTAGAGAAAATTCGAGAATTTTGATGACGGATGGCAAAGATTTGACTGGATGGAAAATACTTCATTTAAAAGAAATTTAGAGCAACTTGATAACCGAAATCACGTTTCTAGAATAAGCTTTTGTAATCCACTTTAATCTTGGCCATCCTCTATCGAAAAAGTTTGAAAAGCATACCAGGGCATTCACATGGTATTTCTCTTCTATCTCAGGGTGTTATTTGTGTAGTTTGTAAAGCAGATCAGGACATTCACATGGTATTTCTCTTCTATACACCAGGGCACTATTTTTGTAATTTTGTTTTAAACTCGATTGACAGTGCCCCTTTCAGCCCGAAGATGAAATAGGAAAAAGAAGAGGAAAGCTCTCCCTTCCTGCTTCTCCTATACCATTTATTTCCTGACCAAACACTCAGCACAGTGAAAAAAAGACTACATAGTTTCATAATGTAGTCTTCGTGTAAAGTGTATTTAATAAATAGAATATGGTAGTCCATGCTCTATACACAATAATACACGCTTGAGTTCTTGAAAAACTGTAGATGAACGACAGGAACGAGAGTGGATTTAGCAGCTTTTCAAAACCTCGAAAGCGCATTGTTTTGCTATTATCAGTCGAGTGCGCAGCGCGCCACTTTAGGGCGTTCCAAACATTTTGTGATTAGTCTGTTCTCAGCTGTCAAACAACGGTTTCACAGTACATGAACTTGGCATTGGCAACACAAAATTCTGAACTGAATTTACTGAAAATCTTTCAACGAGTAATCTTACATACCAGTAATCGTACTCCTGACAATCGTCAACAAATTGAAGTTCTTATTACTCCGCTAAGTATTCTACCTTCATTGTGTTCTGTACAAAATCGACTCACTGTGACGAAACACGAAGTTCGTGTGTTGTCGCCGCCGAGTTTACGTGCTGAGAACCCCAAGTTCATGCGCTGTGAAACAGTTGTATGACAGCTGAGAAGAGACTAATCACATCGTGTCTGGAACGCCCTAAAAGTGGCGCGCGGCGCGCTCAACTGATAATAGCAGTATAGGAAATAGGAGAACCATCTTCTATTTGTTTATTAATATAAACGCGGTTCTCCTGCTAGAGTGTGCATTTATAAGAAATTAATATCCCATCTTCGTGCACAGTTCAAAATATAAGCAGGTGATTGGCTAATTACAGTTGGAATATTAAACAGGTTAGAGACTTCAAGTTTGTGTTTGTAAAGGTAAAAAGGTATTCATTTATATAGCGCAAATTCTATATGGATATATTCAAACGCCCTTCACAAGGTTTTTTTGTGATACGGACTGCTATTGTGGCGCAATGTATACAGAATACCATACTGTTGTGTCGGGAAACAATCCCCCACACCTTCTCGAAATAACACAACAGGTTCTATTACGTTCCCTTTGTACAGATTAGAAGAGGAAACCGGGAAACAAGGCCAACGGCTTTTACGTCCCTGCCCAAGGACGCGGCCGGGATTCGAATCCTTCTGACTGTACGATTAACTCAAAATTTCTTCATACTGCATTTGACCTCGTGCAGCATTCATTATTTTTCGTTCATCGCACAGTCAGCGCGTGGTTGCAGAGCAGATTTCGTATGAGTGGGACAAACTACAGCACGGTTACCGTACGGCATGCCGTGACGTTGAAATGGTTTCCCATTGTTTTTGTCCTGTTGATCCAATCAAATTACAGAAATACGGTACAGCACGGATACAGCACGGTTACGGACATGCCGTAGTTTGTCCCACTCATACGAAATCTGCTCTTTTCGTCAATAAGACACGCACACCAATATCTAACCTTTTAGCCAATGAAATGGCACGCTTTTAGGATGCTCCCGTGACATTTCTATTATAAAACAGTCCCAGAGTGAACTTACATTGTTCTCTTTCCCGGGAGAAGCTTGTACAGAAGTTTGCTTCTTTAGCTTTGTAGGTGGTCTCCCTGGCTTCCCGTGCTTAGACTTCTTTTTAGCCGGAGTACCGCTCGTCTTTGACTGATAAAAAGAAATCGGAAAATTAAATGGATGGATAAAAAGAAACTAAGGGAAGATTTCAACTTTATTAAGTCTTTCAAAATCGTATGCTCTGGTACGTACAAGGAAAATAAGGCTTTTTAGGATTGACCAAGAACAGATTTACAGACACTACAATACAATACAGTCAAAGGATAAGTATTGTGAGTTAGTAGACCTCCGCGATCAACTTGCACGTTCCTGTACGCGTCTATTATACATTATTATATGGCTAGTTAACTTCGTGGGCTATGATTGGTGAGGTTGCGGTCTGTAACTTCCCGTATGGACCACATTGAAGCAAAGCTGGTTTGAATACGATCCATATAGTATGATATATGCATCATCGTTTTCTCCTATTTTAAGGCGCGTACTTACAGTACGAACCTCGTGCCCGTGTAATAAGACGTATTTATAATATTTCAGTTGCTGTTTCTCACAATATCTATTTTGGATTGGCTCCAGCGTATCCAGCGATTTAAAGTGACTATGAAATGGAAAAAATAGATCCCTTAGCCATTTTGTGCAATTAAAAATCAATTTGGAGAGCACGAACATAATTTTATTTTGTATCGAAGTCATGCGGAATTGCCAAAATCTGGCGACAATTTTTACGCCCGTGTTAAAGATATGCTAATCACATGCGTGACGTCACTAGGTTTGCGCATTTATGTTCACAAAGCCGACTGCAAGGATTCTATAAAATAAATATGGCCATCTTCAAGGTTTCTCAAAGTATTACATATTTAAATTGAAAACTCGCCAAAAATGCACTTATTTTGTAGTATTTATGGAGACGAACATAAATGAGTACACCTTGTGACGTCACGCATGTGATTACCATATCTTTAACGGCATAGAAATTGTCGCCAGATTTTGGCAATTCCGCCCGACTTCGATACGAAAAAAAAATATGTTCGTGCTCTCCATATTGATTTTTATTTGCACAAAACTAGAATTTAATAAAATAAAATAAAAACGGGATCCATTTTTCCATTTCATTGGCACTTTAACAAACGCCTTATTTTATTTTTAAATTCTTTCGCAAAGGAAGAAACATGGGGTCGCACTACTTTGCCCAGTAGTCTCAAAGACATTGCCTTTCCCATATTATTTCCATACCATTTCACCTACCTTCAACCTTGGGCCAAGTTTCCTCTTTCCGCCGGTTTTAGGCGGGGTAGTGGTGAATCGACTGGGGCCATAGTAGGAGGGACCCGAGAACACTTTCTCTTCCTGGGTGTTATCAGACTGCGGAGGCGACTCAGGCAGGCCGGACGACGAACTGAACATGTCCATATCCGACTTAGCGACCACCTCCATCTCCTCATCCATCGGAAGTTTACTATCAGGCTCCAACGCAATGTTCTCAGGACCCATTAGGCTGTCCCCAAATGATTGCAGGGGGTTTAAGTCGTCCAGGTTGTTATCCAGCCCACTGCCTATCAGGACATCATCCATCGGACAGGGCGTGATACGACCGAGAGCAGCCGACGTCAAAGTTCTCCTGTCCTCGTCTGCGTCCTGAAGCATGACGGCATCCACGTCACGCATCGGGTTATCGTCATACGACAGACTATCCTTGTCATCCAACAACTATAGATAAAAGAAATTATGGGATGCGTTAGCGGACGGTGGTCACACCATATAAGGGCTGTCTCGACCAGGTTCCTTTGCACACCTCACAAGCTATCAATTTCCTTTCCTATAATACAATTCTGAATTAAACAAATTAAGGTATCCAGAATCTGTTTAATACTCTACATAATAATAGGTCTTTATTTGTAACATTCACACACATAAATATACATAATTACATTAAGAAAGTACATGAATAGGTTACTGGCAATCTGAAAATAGATAAACTAATCGAGTCAGATTGCCACAATGAGTAACTTACAATGTTCGGTCAGGATAATGTCAATACACATTCACAAAACACACTCACAAAGTGAAATAGTAATTAAATAAGTGAATACATAAAATAAAACTATGAAATAAACATAAAACTATGAAATAAACATATAAAATAAACAGGAAATAAACATAGGCATCAGTAAGATTCAATAATATTAATTTTAAGAGTTTTTTTGAAGGATGATTTTGATAGAAGTTTATAGTCTACGCATTTCTTCAAATCATTCTCACTGGAACTGCCATTTTCTAGGCCATCGAATAATAGATACTGAGACGGCCCTATGTTTAGATGGGATTGTTTCCACAGCCTTGCTATAAAAGGAATAACAAACTGCATTGTAGGTCATGAAGATGTGGGTGCTTTAAGGACGCATCGAGCAGAGATTCCGCTGCAGTGACCCGCATTTACCGATACAAATTCGAACTGTACCACAACAAATGGGGCTGCTGTTTTTTTCATATGGCTCTGTACCGAAAAAAATGGAGCTGCTGTTTTTGTCATGTGACTGTACCGAAAAAAATGGGGCTGCTGTTTTTGTCATGTGGCTCTGTACCGAAAAAATGGGACTGCTGTTTTTTTCATATGGCTCTGTACCGAAAAAAATGGGGCTGGTTTTTTTTTCATGTGGCTCTGTACCGAAAACATGGGACTGCTGTTTTTTGTCACGTGACTCTGTACCGAAAAAAATGGGGGTTGTTTTTGTCATGTGGCTCTGTATCGAAACAATGGGACTGCTGTTTTTTTTTCATATGGCTCTGTACCGAAAAAAATGGGGCTGCTGTTTTTGTCATGTGATTCGGTACCGAAAAAAATGGGGCTGTTGTTTTTGTCATGTGGCTCTGTACCGAAAAAATGGTACTGCTGGTTTTTTTTCATATGGCTCTGTACCGAAAAAAAAGGGGCTGTTGTTTTTTGTCATGTGGCTCTGTACCGAAAAAAACAGTTTGTAGTGCAGTTTGCAGTGGTACATAGTACTGGCTGATAGAACAGACTAGTGCAATCTCTGATCGAATTTGTGGACCGTGGGCGGTTGTGTTGTGGCAGGAACCCCACGATGACATGCCTTGGCGAGATTGGCAGCGATAGCCAAGCCGCCCACACTATGCTCAGACCAGTGAGTCATGTATTGTTCCCACATAACACCATAACAGCTGAAACCAGAGTTGATAAATAATCAGTGGAGGTTTGAATGATGATTTTAAGGTTTCACACGTTCGTAGACTTCTCAAAATCTACCATAGATCTCTCGATTTCGCTTTCAAGACGTTTTGGCCAGCAACAACAACAACACTTGATTTATACTCTTACAAAAATTATATAAGTACCTGAAAGGGCTAATCGAGCTAAGTAGCCAGGCTTCTTGGCGTGGCAGTGACGTCACAATATCCAACCGCGCGTAAACGAAAAGCCTGGGGACGAGGTAACCCCCCTCCCCCCCAAAAAAAAACAAATCCCACACACACCACCACAAACCACTCTCTCCCCACACAACGAAACCAAAACTGTGCGAAAAACAGTGACCCAATTCAAAAATACCATAATTTGCAAAACAATATTTGCTTTCAAATGTTCCTTATGATTGCTGATTGTCTACTGTAAATCATTTATGAACCGATTGTCCTGCCCATAAAACTCATTTTAATTTTCCGCGAACTTTTGACGTCATACGATTGCCCCTATTGTCAGGGGCAACACTGACGTCATAAGATCCGAGATGGCAGCGCGAGGGAAATTCAAATGAGTTTTATGGACAGGAAAATCGGTCCATAAAAGACACCTAGCGTACAATATACAGGGGACAATATGTACGGCAACAGATTACATTTGATAGGAAACATTGTTTTTCATTGGAGGTTAAGATGAACCTCTTACCCCACGCTCTTTCTTCACTTTACAGTTTGGACAGTGGTAGGGTATTGTCTTCGCATCAATCCTTTTGTACGTCTCCGTGTCAACATTATCACACTCGGCGTGTAGCCACTTGGTACAGATCTCACACTGCACCATTGCCACGTCGGAAAGCTGTCTGTAGGCCCTCCCACACAGCGGACAGAAGAGCCCCTTGTTCCTCTGCTGATAGCAGCTGTCGCATACCGTGTAGTTCCGGTGCCAACGCGAGGTGGGCCCCCCGCCAGGCGTGTTGGATCCGCAGTCTTCGCAACGTCTGCAACCCTGAAACGGAATAGAAGTTGTTTTGTTAGGGGCGTCTATTAATAGCCCACTTCCGTATGTGCTTCACTTGCCATGCGCGGTTTCAGTACGAGGCTCCGGGGTAAATTAAATGTATTATTTTCTTGTCACGCACAAAGTGTCACGCACCTTTGTGCGTGACAAGTGAAGCAAAACTGAATTGCAGCACGTTTTATAATTACGTGATCCTAGGCGTAACTTGTCCATTCTGTCTGTGTAATTTGTATTTATTTATTTACCTTTGGTGACATCGAGGCTGGAGCTGAGTCAGCTTAGTTAGTATCTAGTTAGCATGATAATCAAAATATATCCATATTCGTCGAAAGAGGATTCGTATCAGTGCAGAGTCAACTCCAGCCTACGCGCCACGTGTGGCTAAGGCTTGGTTACCTTTCAAGAACTACGAATTGGACTATTAAGTATTGACAGTTATGATAATAAAAACATTATAGAAAAACTAAGTGACTGATATGACAATTGGCGTAACTTGCACTGGCGCCTTGGCTCATAAGCCTTTCAAATACCGAAAAACAATTTATCTCGTCTCAATAAAAACTGAACAGCAAATCAGTGTTTGTGGTTTCTCAGTTTATTTGACCAGGAATACAAAAGTGGTCCTACCAGACACTTCCAGCCAGTCTTTGGGATCGTGGTCATGGGTGGTTCCAAACAATACGTGTGGTATCCTTTGTCACACACGTCACAAACCAACATCTTGTTATCGTCACCAGGTTGCCTGTACACAGGACATGAAAACAACAAGCGGTTAGCACTGTATCGCGACGTAAATATCAAGGGCGCAGGTTTTTAATTTCCCAGTTCAGATATTCTGAAATTAAACACTTTTCACATTGCACTTTCTCAATGCCATACGGTAAATGCTCTATTAATTCTGAGGGTCTTAGGGGGGCGCTTGTTAGAGACAAGGCGCTTAATAGAGAGGCGCTTATTCAATTTCCACTATTAGATACACTCGCCCAAAATCGACAACGCTAAAAATAATAAAAAAACTTACAACTGTCTTTAAAACAAAGCGGCGTTTATTCGCTTATAAAACAACGCTAGACTGCACTGTACCATATAAGGTAAAATTCACGGCAGAACAGTGTCAGTTCTTAATGTTTAATAGTTCTCTGTGTTAGTTCTTGACATCACTGTCCTCCTCGTCTATCACGCCCATCTCGTTTGCCTCATCAACGTCATAAGGAAACCGCTGAATAAATTGTACGCTTACTTATACCGGTATTTGTTAATTATTTTTGTGGCATTTGGTTTTAAATTTCGTGTTGCTGGGAGAGGCGCTTGTTAGAAGTCTGTGGACTGTTTTGCTTTACTGTCACGGAGTGCTCATTGGAGAGGGGGCACTTATTAGAAAGGGGCGTTTAACACAAATTTCCTCCTTGGGGGGGGGGGGGACGACGCTTAATAGAGCATTGTTTTCTTTATAATTACTATTGTATAATTCATTAATTCATAAGCGTGCGAACCAATCCAAACGCAGCATGCGATTGAGTGACATGGATGCCTCTGTAAACCCCATACAGAACTGATTAACGTTTGTTTGATACAGAACTGACTAATAAAACATTTGATACAACCCTGATAAATAAGCATTAGTGTTGTATCAGATATACGGATACTGATTAATAAAACATAAACGTCTGTATCACTGATACTGTTTTATTACTGATACGGACTCCTGTTTTAATCATCAGTTCTGTATCCAACAAACACTATGCCAAGGTCTGTTGGGGGGAGCAGGGGCGGATCCAGGCTTTTTGAAGGGGCGGTGGCTGTCATAGATTTTTTTGTTCAGGAACATGCATTGCCTCTGTAAAATGCTGCAATTTGGCCAGTCCAACCAGCCCAAAGGGTTGTCACGTTGTCATGTGAGTGGGCTTGGCAATGTAATCACAAGGTTTTCGATTTTTAATTATTCTGAGTTTTATCCCTTCTCAACAAATCCAACACCGGCACAATTCTCTCGCAACAGCGGACAAACAGCCACTGTTGAATCATCATATCTGCTCAATTTCTTAAGTACATTCTCAATGTATTACCTGCAACCCTGACACACTTTACAATCGGGACACTGCCAACCCATGCGGACTAGAGAAGTGATATCCACTGCTGGATCGAGACAGCGACCATGATAGTGTCGACCACAACTCGTACAGAAAAGCATCTCAGCAAAATCTTTGCCCTCTCCACACAGGTAACACTGCGCCTCTGCACCACCTGATACAAGACAGGAAAATGCTCAGGTGAGCTTCTGTTTCCACTGAGGTAATTTACTGTATTCCTTCGATTAGGCGCCCGGAGCTTATTTCGAATTTCGTGCTCAAATGGGGTCGCTTGTCTAGGGGGGCGCTGGATAAAAAAAATGTTTTGGACTAAGATCTAATAAAGAACTGTTGCAGCACAAACGCTTTACCAGCAATGAACATTAAACTCGCAGACTAAGCTGTGAACTGAGAAAAGGTACTGATCAGTTTTTCAACCAAAATCAACTTTTGCTTTAGAGAATTACTTTGGGGGGGGGAGCTTTTGCAGGTTACAATCACGTGGTGGTACTGGATGGCAAAACAATCTGACTTCATTTATTTAAATGCACTTGCACGAGATCGGTAGTGTTATTAGCAAAACAGGTTTGTAAATGCTATTTTCTCACCTCCAATCGATTGTCAGAATCTTTCTTAAACAGCATTTTAAAGTTTGTTTGCCATCCATTAAAGCTTTTCCCATGGGATCACGAGCCCAATTCATTCGTTATTAAAGTGAATATATCAGCACATGACCATTTCCTACATAAGGTATATTCTTATATTCGATTACCTTTTACAGTGTAAGCATATGGGAGGGGTGAGGGGGGGTTATACAAACATGTTTCTCGCCTTGGACATTTTTAGACAGGGGTGTCATTTGCAGAAAGAACAAACGTTCATAACTTTGTTTTTACGTTCTTCGGTCTTAACCAAGAATGTTTGTGAGAACAAAAGCAAAACAAAACAACCTTAACACACTCGTGTGAATTACCCGAGTTTGGAGAAGACTTACCGAGATGACCAGCCTCTTCTAAATGATCTGGACAAAGCATGGTCATGGAGTGAATTTCCTGAAGGAAAAAACCGAACATATGTTAAAAATAAAACATAAATAGGAACACTAACTCTACGGAAGGGAAAAGAGGAACGGAAATTACGATCTAATGCAGGACAATCGTTGTTGCTTCGCCGGCCGTAAAAGCTTCGCGGCACTCAAATGGCTTCCCGTATACTTTTGAAATGCCATGTTAAATCAAAGTAACTTCATTTGCACCTCTAAAACTGAATTAAAAACTGAATTTCTAACGAGACCTGAAACAACCATGGGGGCTGATCAAAGTCAGAACCCGCGGGCTAATCCACAGATCGAATTGGAATTTAGCATGTTGGTTTTTGCAGAGGGAGGAAAAGCGGAGAACCAAAAGAAAAACCCTCGGAACAAGGGCGAGATATCAACAAACTCAACTCACATATGGCGCCGCGTCCGGGAATCGAACCTGAGCCATAGAGGTGAAAGGCGAAGCGCTTAACCACTTTGCCAACCCGGCTCCCCAGCTCTAAGAGCTGAAATCTTAATGAAGATTTTTAGACCAAGTTTTTCCCTTAGAATTTGTGTGTTTTGCACTTTACGCCAAGTATTTTCCTCCCTCCACAAAACCCAACACACTAAATTCCAATTCGATCTGTGATTTAGCCGGTTCCTGGCTTTGATCAGCCTCTATGGCTGTTTTTCAGGTCCCGTTAGAAATTCAGTGTAGAAACAACGTGGAGAGAGATCACCGAAATTAAACGCGATCGGCCGAAGTTAGCAATAACTTTTTTTAAATTTTAATAGCGATAGAGATTGGGAAAACATGTGAATACAAACGGTAAGTTACGTCGTGTAACAAAAGCCTTCCGACATTGCTTACCTGAAACGCTCCAGCACTAGCAGCACAGGGGTAGTGATAGGTCTTGCCACATCTCGCCCATTGACACACAACACTAGCACCGAATCGACTACAATGTGCACAGCGCTAGCACAGAACAACAAGATAAAAGTGAATGAAAATACACCTGTCTCATTTGAAATGCTGAAGAGGTCAGCAGTCTAGACTCGGGGCGCAGGCGCGGTGCGGGAAAAGTTTGCGAGCACACAACAAAATGGCGGAAAAACAGTCTTACGCTACGATCAGGGAAAAAATCACAAGTTAGCAAAGATTTATTATTTTCTTACCTCGGTCATGGCTTCAGACACAGCTTTGTCAACGTTTACCAAATCATACGAGTCGGTCTGACAAACTCCTTCGGACCAAGAGGCACAACAATGATGTGCCCACACGGACCCATCGCTCTCGAACGCCTCGTGCACCTCTTTCTCCTTCACCGTGCCAAACGTGTATTTATCAGGGGTCATATTTTGTGTACTGTTCCGTAAAGGCAGCCCTATAACCACCGCTCCCTTCTTCCTTCCTCTACCAGGGGGTCTACCGGGCCCTCTTCGATGTACCATGGGTTGTGGGAGATGGACATCGTCTATAGCTTCTTTGCCGGTGTCGGCGGGTTCACTGCTTTGGAATTCTGGAGTAAAGTTATGTTTCTGTCGGTTTGTTTGGATGGATTTCTTAAAAGGGTTGAAGCCAATAGTAGGAGCACATCTTTGAAGTTTTCCTTGGAACATTCTTCGCTCCGGACCACAATTACAAAAGGCACACAGTTTATCTTTCAGCATCCTTTGGAGGGAAGAAAAAAGGTCGGTAGATGAGCCTCAGATCTTAGTTATCTCCTTTGCCTCCTACGTTCTCGAACTGATAGCACTCCTAAAGTTTAGTGTATAGTCTAGTCAGGGCTTCTCTTTCCGTCTTAAATGGGGACTCCCCTATGGGGGAATCCCTTTTGTAATGATCAGCATAGTGGGGGTACCCCCTAACATGTTGGTCTCTATTATTATCAACGTGTACGACGGAGTAGGTCAATCCAAGGAGTAAGTCAATCCAATGTCGCCATTACGATATATACCTAAATTAGCGACAGCACCGATTCTGCTAAAAAGACCACCTCAAAATTAGTCAAAATCACAAATTAGAGTTATTTATTTATTTTATTTACAACATTTGGAGTTATATCTTGTATGGAAGGAAAGATACGGTCCCGCAAAATAAGACAATTTTACAGACATTTGTATGCGGAGGAGCAAATTGTTGCACCCCTCATACAAACGTCTGTAAAAATAGCACACTTACTCGACTATATATTGGCTTCTAGGCGAGATATAACTCTCAAAATGTGGGATTTTGACTAATTTTACGGTGCTCTTTTCAGTCAGCAGTGCCGGTGCTATCGCTAATTTAATGCACCTATCAATATTAAGGGTTATAAAGAGGAAGTTCGACAAGGAAGATATTTGATATTTTTGACCAAACGTGTTGTCCCGAGGGTGGGGAATTAGACCTCAGTCTTGACATTGATAGGTGCGTAAGTAGATATGGCAATGGCGAACTTGGATTGGTTTATTTAAATGGAGCGTAAATAAACGATGAAACGGATGCGATAGACGTTTGACTACAGCAGAGAGCTACAGGAAAACTGACAAGGACAAGTAGTTTGATTCTACAGGGGGTTAGTGTGAGATGTTACATGTTGTGGTAATCAATGTTAATACTTTGGTACTATGTCAAAATATGAGTTAGCGGAGAATCCTTTACAACGCATCGCATTAAAAATCTATCCATAATGGCAGCCAATCTGGGCCCAGTGGCAGATTGCTTTAGCAAATATTTAGTTAATCCAGGATAAATCATTGGTTTGAATATTTTACTTGTTGAATACTGTTTTGGGGTTAAAAACTTATTGTTTGATTAGGAATGAGTATTACGCTTTGAATTGTTATCCTAGACTGGAGAAAGTATAAACACTGGCATTATCAACTAATAGTCGATTAAGGTATGCTGACCACCACAGGGAGTGAGTAGCAGCTGACATTCGAGCGCTAGCCCTTCGCCAGAGCAAAAGAGGCAAAAGTGTAGTCTTTTACCAAGAGAACCAGAATTGGGCTTCGAATCACTAGGCCCTGGGTTACACATTCATGTATATCAAAGATACCTTTTCTGACATTTTTTTTATTGGAGTCAGTTGGAAAGTCTATACTGCTATAGTTTTTTAGTTAGACAAACTGAATTTTCTTTTTCTTCTTTTATTAACACTCGAATGCTATGCTGCATACTGGGATGATATCTTGGGGCTGGATATCACAAATAGACTAACACTTTCTAGGTAGAAAATTTGGGTACAATAAAGTGTTTAAAATCTTGTTCAATCTTGTTCAATTTTATGTGGCTAAAAGTAAATTAGGCAAAGTTAAAATCGAGACAATGCTGGCCAGCAATCTCCCACATAACAGTATGGTTCTGTGGGGGGGGGGGGACTGGACTTTGACCTTTAAATCAGTGATAACTGGCTAGGGCTCATATGCACTTTGACCTTTAAATCAGTGATAACTGGCCAGGACGCAAATGCACTTTGACCTTTAAATCAGTGATTACTGGCTAGGGGTCATATGCACTTTGACCTTTAAATCAGTCACAACTGGCTAGGGCTCATATAGCACTTTAACCTTTAAATCAGTCATAACTGGCTAGGGCTCACATGCACTTTGACCTTTAAATCAGTGATTACTGGCTAGTGCTCATATATGCACTTTAACCTTTAAATCAGTGATTACTGGCTCGGGCTCATATGCACTTTGACCTTTAAATCAGTGATAACTGGCTAGGACGCATATGCACTTTGACCTTTAAATCAATCATAACTGGCTAGGGCTCATATGCCCTTGACCTTTAAATCAGTGATTACTGGCTAGGGCTCATATATGCACTTTAACCTTAAAATCAGTGATTACTGGCTCGGGCTCATATGCACTTTGACCTTTAAATCAATAACTGGCTAGGACTTATATGCACTTTGACCGTTTACTCATGGATAACTGGCTAGGGCTCATATGCACTTTGACCTTTAAATCAGTGATAACTGGCCAGGACGCAAATGCACTTTGACCTTTAAATCAGTGATTACTGGCTAGGGGTCATATTCACTTTGACCTTTAAATCAGTCATAACTGGCTAGGGCTCATATAGCACTTTAACCTTTAAATCAGTCATAACTGGCAAGGGCTCACATGCACTTTGACCTTTAAATCAGTGATTACTGGCTAGTGCTCATATATGCACTTTAACCTTTAAATCAGTGATTACTGGCTCGGGCTCATATGCACTTTGACCTTTAAATCAATAACTGGCTAGGACTCATATATGCACTTTGACCGTTTAATCAGTGATAACTGGCTAGGGCTCATATGCACTTTGACCTTTAAATCAGTGATAACTGGCTAGGACGCATATGCACTTTGACCTTTAAATCAGTCATAACTGGCTAGGGCTCATATGCACTTTGACCTTTAAATCAATGATAACTGGCTAGGGCTCATATGCACTTTGACCTTTAAATCAGTGATTACTGGCTAGGGCTCATATATGCACTTTAACCTTAAAATCAGTGATAACTGGCTAGCGCTCATATGCACTTTGACCTTTAACCTTTAAGTCAGTGATAACTGGCTAGGGCTCATATGCACTTTAAGGGCCATAGGTGAACTCTCATTGACCTTAGAGGCATGAAGGTGAGGCAAGTTGTCCCAGCTTGTCACATGAAGAGAAAAACTCAGTTGATGGCGGACAATAATGGTAATGTCCTTATAATACAAAAAAACACAACAGCGTGGTATGACAGAGACTAAAAATATTCTGACAGACTCCATTTTTGCAATCTTTGGGACAACTGGCCTCGCTCTGATACCATTGTTACCAAACTTCTTCCACATGGACATGAGATATCAATAAGGTGTACCGGTATAGCCATGCTTTCCAAGTAAAAAAAATTAGGCTATTTTGATAAAGGATGGCAACAAATTAGAGTGGATGAACAATCCTGCTAAATTTACAACAGACAAGAGAACAACTAGTGAAGAAGAGCACTGAATTCTCTCTTCTCATTTTTAAAACTACAAGCTCAAAGTTTCATCAGCAGATGGTTGATGAGAAGTGGAGCTGAGTTAGCTCTCAGCCATAAAAAAACTGAGAGTGAGTTGTCTAATCATCTCAGTAGAAGCTGAGGGATGGTCAAATTATGGGAGATAATTGGGGACTGAGCTACAATGTATGCTAGTGTTAAAACGTATCACAAGTCTGTTTACACTTGAGTGACTTACATTTCTTCTTCCAGGTCTGAGGGTCTGGTGGTCTGGTCTGTGGTAGCTTCAGGTATCAATGGCTGACCCATTGCATCAACAATAACAGAGAAAGGAGAGGTGTCCTATGGAATTGGACGATGTGATTGGTTAGTCATATACGTTGTACTGTTTATGAGCTCTTGTTGTTAAGTACCCTTGGCCAAAAAGGGCAGTGCAATTTGAATACGAGGTTTGTAGTTGGGTGCAACTGTGGGAGCATTTCCACATGGTAGGTAAATTTTAGCATCTTCCCTAAGAATTGGGAGGATATTATTCTGATTAACATTTTCTCTTACATTGACTTGTCTTTGTCATCTTTTAGATGTGCTATTAATTTTTAAATAAGAGCAGTATTTTTTTATAAAATAGATTCAATAGATAGATACCTTTATTTAAACAGGGTTACTCTTTCAGTATTTACAGATGTAAAAAACTGATATCACTAGAGGCCCTAATTTACTAATAATGATATATAATAAAAATATATGGCTCACTATAAAAAAGGTATAAAAGTATAAGAATAAATATAAAACTAAATCAAATTACTCTAAGCTATACTACGATAAAACTAAGTTATATATTTTGATTAAAAACTAGACAACCATGGTAATAAAACACCCTTTTAGTACATTCCAGTCTTATTGACGGCAGTCTGAGGTGGTCGCTCTGCCTTGACATCCTACATATTACGTCCCTATTATATTTAAAATAATCTCCTAGAAATTGTGGGCAGCACTTGCTTAAACATTTCTTGACTAACTTTAATACATGCCCTTCACATCTACATTCTAATGTTCTGTAACCTAGATACTCTAGCGCTTCATCACTGCTGTCCATCCGCATAACGATGCGTGCTGCGTGCCTCTGTAACTTCTCTAACTTATCTGTATTCACACTCCCACAGCGGTTCCATACAGCATCACAGTAATCAAGAATAGTGAGAACAAACGACTTGTAGATGGTACTGGCTGTGTGCATACTGATGTTCTTCCTAGTTCGGCCGAGCATACCTATTCTCTTCCCAACTTTACTGAGCAGATATTTTACATGTGCATTCCACGTAAGGGACTCAACCAAAATTACTCCAAGATACTTATACTCAGAGACACGTTTAAGATCCTGACCATCAATAGATACAGAAAAGTTACTAGCACTTGCTAGCCTAGGACCTGCGCCAAATAAAATACATTCTGTTTTACCCTTATGGATGAAAAGACTATTATCTCGCAGCCACTGATTGACTAAGGCCAATTCTTTAGTAAGAGTGTTTGCTATTTCCTGAACATCGCTACCAGTAATATACATAACTGTATCATCCGCATACATAAGAATTTGACATCGCTTAAGAGCCAAAGGCAGATCATTCACAAACAATAAATGTATTATGTACACAAGCTGTGTTTCTATAACTATGTATAGAGCCATTTGAAAATCGATATCACCAAACCTGGGTTGTTAGAAAATGTTGCCGCATGCAAAAATGAGTAAAATTTAAGAATCGCCATAGCAGCAAGTGTTGCAAAGTTACCGAGGTTCAAAATAAGAGTTTTGTATGAGATTCAGTTCGTCAGGACTATAATGACTAAGCCTCATTTTCATGTTTCTTGAGAGTTTCAAACACTGATTGCTTTGTAAGGATATATTCTTCCATTATCTAATGAGCTAACATGTTGCTAAAACAGCCTAGCAGGTAAAAGTGCCATTTTGCCATTTACCAAAAAAGTCCTTCCAGATCACAATATTCTTCAAGTTGGTTCCCTATATTCTTACTAGTTTGATATTTTTTTAAAGTATGTTTTCAGTTAAGAAGTTGAATATTGTAACAAATTATATGATTATTGAAATTTACCTGTTGCAGAGGAAGGCATAAATTTATGGACTCCCACACTGATGAAGGAAAGCATAAATTTATGGATTCCCAGACAGCAAAGGAAAGCATAAATTTATGTTCTCCCTGAAGAAAGACCCAAATTCTTTAGTTTTTGTTGAAAAAGTCTGCACTTTTCTTCAATTTCTTTATTCAAAAGTAGCCAAAATATAAGGCTGGTATTTTCAAAAATGCCACTTGTCAACCTTTTTTCCCTAAAATGGCAAAATAGAAAACAGTTTCTGTGTAGAAAAGCACGTCCTGGAATTACTGAATCAATCATCATATTGGTTACTGTATGTATTCCTTCATTGCATGCCACATAAATACGCATACCCATACTGGTTATCCATTTACCTTAATGCCGCTATGGTCAGACATACAGTCGCTATCACACCTGGGGGTGTTTGAACGAGATCCACCCGGTGTAGCTCTGATTGGAGACTTCAGCTTGCTGGAAAAAAGGAGTGAGTTACAATACATGTTAGCATAGCTTAATTTAAGCCAAGAGAGCAGGGTTTGAAAATCCAAATGACTTGGGCAGTTAAAATGATCAGGACACAATTCCCATATCTGGAATGAATGATTTTGTTACACTACAGCACTGAATGGAGGTTATACATGTAGTAAGAGCATGCAAGGGAAAAAAAGGTTATTATCCAACTTCAGTGGAGTCCAATGTCAAGGCCAGTAGCATGAGTGATACCTGATCCTCATCATTAGTAGGATTTCAATGTGGCAAGGTGCACAATCCCTTGCTAAATCGTTAACGACAACTGGAATACAATCTCCCCTGAACAACACACTCCAAGCTTTTGTCTTGATAAAGCTTGAGAAAGCTAGCTTACAGATGTTTCGAATATGCATATCTGGATACAGGATATTGGTCTAAGTTTCAAATAAGTTTCATGTAAGTTGCAATCACACACTGTGCTAAGGTACTCTGCCGGATATGAAAAACCACAAAAAATTCCACAGTATATGTGGTAAAAAGTGGAAACGTATTCCTCAGCGCAATGCAGGAGTATTGACTTCTGGGAGGTGAAAGTCTGAAACCTACCACTGAGAACTCTGTAACATGGTCAGCAAAAACTGCTATAAATAAAGTTAATGGTGGAAAGAAACATCAATAACCATTGCAGTCAGGGCCACAAATACCTAACTACAACTGTCCTTATATACTCATGTTCCCGCCAATCCTGCACTGTCCATATATGGAATGTATCCACAGGAATACCAACACAGTCTTTTGGATAAGGAACTCATTTCTCTTTTCCTTTCAATCCAAAGAGAAATATCATAACCCGGAATTGAACATATTTTTACCAAAAATCAGGACCCATAAATCGGGGAATTAGGTTCAAAACCAGACCTGATACTGCAGTACTTACTTATACATTACCAGTACATTTTACTTAACATTGTAAACAATCGTGCCCCTGCAGGTTTGATTTGGAGGATATAACAAGACACTTAACAAGACTCACCTCTGTGCATTAACTCTTGTCTTTTTAATTGGTCCTTTTGGTCGTCCTCTAGATCTTGCCGTCCTGGGTTCATTCATCATAAAGCCTTCTTCAGAGTCAGGTGTCAAAGGTGATGCTGGAGGTGCACAACGAGTTGGGGACAGCTAAATAAAAAGAACAATAATATAAACTTATAGTAGTTTTTCATATTATTTTTAATCTGGTGTTCTAATATTATTAGTCTGCGAGACCTTCCCTGATGATACATCAGTATCTTTTTCACTATTACAGACACTGATGTTTAATTGTTAATCAGAGAGTATTTCAAAATCCTCTTTGATGGGGTTTCAATGTATGGCATGTATGTGGTACAAATTAAGACTTTCCCTACTGGTTGCAAAATGTCAAGGTAATTCCTGCATACAGACTCTGATTATGGGACCAGTTTCTTTTTTGGGACACTGTAATGACACTGCACATGTCTATGATGCAAATGTTTATTTCACAGATTCCTCCTGAATAATTAATGAGTTTGAGAAGTCATTCCAAGAGCTCCAATTCGGACTAGACAGGGTACTTACAAGCCTTAAAATTAGTTCCAGTGCTCGTCTGTGCCTTGGACTGGAACTAATTGTACAGATGCCATTGTTGTATTGTTTGGTAAGCCATGTTATTTGTTGTGCTTGGCTACCCTATTGTTCATTCGCCAATGGTGTGGCTTGTTCAGAGCACTAGGTACTGACCCCATTTGAGGCATAAAACACAAATATGCTGCCCTGCACCTCGGAAGTGTGAGCCTATATATTTATTAAAACTCAGTCCCATCAACACCCCTCAAGGCTTTAGTCACACAATATGCAGTGTTCATTCACACAGTGTTCGTGTGGCCTGTGCAATCTGATTGGTTGATGACAATGGCCCTAGGGTTGAATGAAGTCACCAAAGTTCAACATTTTAAAAAACAAAAGAAAACTTCCTTTTACGACTCGGTTCCAGCAGTAATAACAACAACAAAAAGACAACTTGTTTACTTACTGTCCCAACATTCAAGTATAATATTTAGTTGTCAAGATTTCGTTTAAAATCACCATTAAACTAGAACTTACAAACCCAAACTTCCTGAGAAAGGTTCTTTATAACTTGTATGGGAAAAAACAGTACAATTTTATGTCAAGTGAAAGCTATCATGGGTTTGATTTTCTCTTAGGTATCTCTTGTAAGATGTTTTGAAGACACTTATGTTAGCAGCTGTTTTAATGGTAGTTGGTAATGCAGTCCAGAGCTTTGGACCTTAAAAGCATTGCAAATTGTTTTATATTAGTTCTACAGGCATGAGGCTGGTAGGACTCTGCAGATCTGATTGAGTAATTATGGATTTGATTACTTGTTTGGAAAGTTTGCTCAAAGGACCATGGTAGCAATCTGTTATCATTGGCAAGAATACATAGAAGTTCCAGCTTGGAGAGAGTATATACAGAAGATATCTAGAATTTTTGGTGAGCTTTTATAAATTGAATCCCACAATTTTATCACGGTACCAGATACCAAAATACAGCTACTTTTGTTTTCCCATACATAGCACAAAAGAGTGGTTTACAAGGAGCTTTATAATCAGCCATCAGAATTGGGCGAACTGTCCCTTTTTGAAGAAGTGATATTCTTTGGTGGTTAGCTACATAAGTAGAAGATCAGACTATATTGCAGTAAGTAACATGAATAAATCAGAGTGTAATATAATGATAGCATTATGATTTTGAAAGTAAATAATCTGAATTTGTATAATAACCCGATTGATTTTAAAATCTTTGTAGAAAATAATGTAATTAATGTGGGTTTTCTATGTAAGATGCTGGTCAATATAAACACCTAGAAAATTAGTACCATAAAGGCCTGTGTATAACCACACCAGTAGATTAGCCACACCCCAATTGTAGGTCTAAATCTTGAAAACATGTTTTTGTAAAAAAAAAACAGTTGCTTTATTCTTCAAGCATTGTGAGTGTCAAGTCCAAAGTCTTTGCACATAATTTTAACTCAAATACTTTGAACAACTATTAGATTTGCAATAAATGTCTCTCTGTTATTTGTTTTACACTTTTTTCTTCTTTTAGGTGTATTTTAATTTGTTTATACCTATCCAAATTGAGCTAAGTTGCTATGCGACTTCGCCACAGGGTTCGAATGCTCAACAAGCTTGGTAATCAAGCTTGGTAATTGGTTGACTTGCTGCATTGGACCTGGGACTAGTAAAGTGAAATTATGGTTTATGCTTAGGTTGTGAGCACTAGCTTGAAAACAGATCAAAGGAAACATGGAGAAGTTTGTCTTTTAATCTGCTGTTTGTGGATATCATGTCTACAAGGATATAAAAATTATGGACTCCAAACATTGGAGAGAATCAGATGTTGAAAAAGAAATAGTAAATGAAATTGATAAATTTGCTGTCAGGGTCCTTAAAGCTGGAGAAACAGTTGGTCATCTCCCTCATAGACCCATTCGAAAAATGGCGTCCAATTTATCAAGCTATTGTCCTGGTAACGTGAACACGAGGCTAGTCAGTACACACAAAAGATTTTGAACGTGTAAGCGAGGCTAGTCAGTACTAAACAATAGTTAATTAAATTGGACGCCATTTTTCGAATGGGTCTATGAGTACTCCAAAGTACATACAGTGATATTTTCTCGCTCGTGGTAGAAAGATCAAAATCGAAATTACCAGCAAGCGCGGATCGACATTGCAGAAAACTTTGTGGAGGATGGAAATACCATGTCTTGTAACATTTAGCTGTTCAAGGAAAGTGACTTAACTGAACAACTACATAACACAACTGGCTCTTTTAAGAGCCACCAAATTAGCAAAAGCAATGACCTGCTTCTGGTTTAGTTAATTAATAAGGGTTTAGTGGTATCCGTATACAGTGGAGGTTTAAACAATTGGTAATTTCTGCAAATTTGTGATACCTTTTCTAGGTGTTGCCGTAGATAAGCCGCACCCCCGATTTTGAATAAAAATTTGGTGGAGAAAGGTGTGGCTTATACATGGGTCTTTATGGTACTTTAGACTTGTTCCACTGTAATATGATCCATATTAAGTGACCTAGATTGTTCTGTCTTGGTCTAAATATCATGAACTTAAATGTTTTTAATGTTGACAGATAACATATTTGCCTTCAGCCAATTTGAAACATTTAGCTCATTGTCTAATCAATCAATTTGGACCTTGGAGTCCTCATGTTGGAAAAATATAATTCTGACTAGTAACACTGACAAGAGACTTCATAAGTATAGTTTATTGTGGGATAGTTGCCAGACAACTCTGTACTACATAATACAATTAACTAATATAAATTGTATTCCTAACTAATGGGAAACTGCCAGATACGAAAACCCACTTAAACCATGAAAAAACCACCCTGGGGTTGTGGCCAAAAAACGTGGGGAAATGCGGAAACGTACTCCTCAACCTAATGCAGCAACCAGAATTCTCAGAGGGCTAGAGAACTAACAATCGACTTACGGTACTAAGTCAATACAAAGTAACCGTGCTATAATCAATAAGGTATATAAAATAAATTTGAAACAAACGTGGAGCTGACTGGCCTAGAATGACTACATTTTCTGCTCGAAGCATTATAATATTATATGCTAGAAGCATTATTCATAATGCTTAATTGTCGCCTCCCCAACCTTGCCGGCAGAATATCCATTTCTGACTATATTACTCCTCCATCGCTCAAACGTCAAAAATTACATTTAGTATCATCAGCAAATAAGATAAAATCAACATCTTCAGAACAATTTGAGAGGTCATTGACATAGATGATAAAAATGTGGCCCAAGTATGGAGCATGTAGGACACAGTTTATTAAGTAGTGGTCCGGCTAAGAACGATAGCACTCAACGGCAAGGAATGTAAAAAGGTGTTAATTTTCTATTCTTCTCTCTCATAATTTCATTGGTTGATACTTATAAATTCAATAGAAAACCATCGAATAACACATTTTTATATTATATTTTTTGAAATTTCAAATTATTTTTGATCAAAATGACTATGGTTTAATTTCGAAGAATATCGACCATGGGGAATGTTATCAAAGTTGCGATTGAAATATCTTTTGTTTTCTCCCTTTCCGATTGGCTGGATGGTGGTTTCTTTGAGATTTCACAGTCAAAATAGCCCATAGCATAAAAACTACTTTGTGTTCTGGGTGTAGTTTGGACTGTAGATATCTCATACAGCACTGTTTTGCAGTCAAATTCACGCAAAATCGACCGTGAGGATATGCTCATTGCCACGGCTCTATTGTTTTCACTATAGTTTTTACACGGACCATTACTTAAATTGAACTAATTGTTTTCTATTACAGAAGTAGTAGCTGACCCAATAATTATTGTGGGCTAGACCACAAAGACATTAAGCAGGCTTCAACTATTTATTATTTTTACCTTAAACTAGCTCTATATTTAGATATGTAGGAATATACATGTTATTATAATTTTATTTTTTATTAATATCATTTTATTACCATGTACCTTTTTACCATTCACGTGAACAAGTTTTTAGTTCATTTTTCTGTTGAGGGCCATGCATACATTGTCTGTAGATATCAATTAAGCACTACCCATCAATAAAAAAAGTTGTTATATTAACAAGTCCTTAAGTTTATTTTAATTTAGTACTAAATTATTCTCATAGTCGGTACATGTAAGTTTGTAAGAGCATTATTTCCTACACAATCAGTTTTGCAGATCTTACAATTGCTTTGTGATCAATCGCCTTCAGTTGATGTTGCTGCTGATGCAATGCATAACAATTTTCCCTGGTAGATGCAGTAGAAATTCCTTAAAATTACAATGAGGGTACTTTAATTTAGCTATGTACATTAAATTTGGCTGTTTTGCAACAAAATCAATTGCATCTTCCTCCATTTTTATCCATAAATTATGCAGAATGCAGGTGACAAAATGACTGCTATTCTTTTGCTCTGACGAAGCAGCGCTAGCGCACAGTGCAGACACAGAGCTTGGGCTGCCTGTGCTCTTGTCTCTTTGGATCCTTCGCAGCCATTCTTAGCGTCAGTGCCATCCCCTCCAGGGAGAATGGGACCCATACTAAGCATGGCTGTGAAGGAGACTACAGGCTTCCGGTACAAGGAGTTCCAGTATAAAAGGATAAGCCCCTCCTCTTTTCATGCATGGTGAACTTGAAATTCAAAGTACAAAGCAGGGAAGATAGGCAAGTGACTCAGCCTCTCCTGTTAAAATGTGAAATGTCGAGGGTTCAAAACCAAACGAGCCATCAAAAAGTGAACATAGAGAATATAGTTGTTTATTAAAGACTTTAGGCGGTTCTACAATAACCCTGTAGCCCTTAATTACTCTAAAATTTAACATTTATCAGTTTGATTTGAATTTTGTGCAATAAACATTCAGTATGGAGCAGTCATGCAGACTTTAGGCATTATTTTAAGACTGTTTACGAACTCCATAGCCCTTACTCTAAAACTTAACAGTTTTGAATTCGCACGATAAGCAACCAGTATGGAGCTAGTGGAGCATAACAGATGTTCACTCAACAAAGGCTGAGTGACAACTGAAGGTATTAGTGGTCTGTCCATGTCCCTTTTATACCAGAACTTCCTGTTTAACTTATTATGCCATACCATGCAGCCAGCTTTATTTATTCCAGTACTTTTTTTTATCAAACATTGCAGGCCTCTAAATTAAAAAAAAATCCTTGTTGGTGACTATAGCAAATAAGAGCTACAACCAGCCAGTAAATGTCAGTATAGCTGAGTTATTAACTATTAAAATCAATAAGGCTCAGTCGCCAAACATAATGTTTTAGTCGCACTGACAACATTGTGTGGCAAAGAACAAGCTAGGGCAAGAACAACCTGCACTTGAAGGATTTGGTGTCATGGTTGAGATTGATAAAGTTCAAGACTTAGAAAGTGATGTGACTTACATGACGGCAGACTCTAAAATTTGGATCCGGCACAAAATATGAAGAGGATGTTTGCAAGTTTAATGCATGTTTTTATTATTTTATGGCTTTGAGTTTGGTTTAATAATTGGAACTAAACAGTGGCTCAGTAAACAAGTAATGGTAGTTGGATAACTTCATTTTAAAAATATTATCTGTATATCTAGGTAGTCTGATGATATTAGTAAATTTAGTGCAAAATTTATTATCTAGGTACCTAAATTCTGTGTACTTTTTGCTATCTTTGGGTTTTATTGGTGAATTCTTAATTAGGATGAAACTTTATATAAAATGTCATGTTCATTAGTATTCTTTATATAAAACGTTCATCCTAATTAGCAATTCAATGAGAAAGCTGAAACATGAATAGAAATTCCATGAGTTGCAAGGTGCTTATCCATTGTCTCAATCATTAACCCTGTTTTCCCCTGGGACAGAATTTAAATCCCTCCACGGTTTTTTTAGAATGAGATTTTATCAGGTATAAAGGAGCATGCACGTGACTGATTTGCTTCTTCTGATTGGACAACATGCTCATTAATTATCCATGAGTTTTTGAATAAGTGTTACATCACAGGAATTGCGAGAAGTAAAGGAAAAATCCACGTCTGGAGTGTGACTCAAACCTTTCTTGCAACCGGCTGTTAATCCTGTCTTGTCCACTACACTATCAGTCCGTTTGTTGAAACGACCATGAGAAAATAACAATCACAACCCTTGTAGTCTATAATTGCATTAAATAAAATACCAGGCAAACAATACTTTCTAATGATTTATGAATGCAGGTATTGTTTTCATTTGAGAAGTCATATCAAAAACTCAAGCTTCTTGTTTCACCAGGGGATCCAAACACCTCGAACCAATAAAAGCAACTCGGCCGCTGTTCTTGCTGTTTTGATCCCCTGGTAAAACACTAGCTCTCGTTTTTGATATAATTATAACCTCTAAGATGTTGTTCACAAGTTAGCAAATTGAACTAAAGTTTGCCCTTAATCCTGGATTAATTAGCTTAATCAGGCTTCAACAAGCAGGCCCTGTATTGCAAAATACACAAGATATTCCAAGGTTTATGATATCCTTTTTCAATATGCTACGAATTTGTGTAAATTAATGATTCACACAGAACTATAGGAAAAGACAATAGACTGTGGCAATGAGTACATGTATGTCATCTTGGAAGATTTTGATTGAATGTGTCTGAGATGTCCTCAGTCAAAGTTACAAGCAGAACATAAAAGAAACTGTGTGCTTTTGGTCATTTTTTACAGTGAAAACTTAAAGAAAACATCATCCAGCCAATAAATATCAAGGAAAGGAGGAGGTCAAAAGATATTTGAATCACAAATGTGAGAACTTTCCTCACGGTTGATTTTCACTGAAATCAAACCATAGTTAGAGTTTGATCAAAACTACATTAAAACTTCAAAAGTTATCTAATGAAAGTGCACTACTCCGATGGTCTTCTTTTGAATTTATGAGAGTCAACCAATTAAATTACTAGAAAGAATATCAAATGAACACCCTTTTACATTCCTTGCCGTTCAGTGCTATAATTCTTAGCCGGAGCACTACTTGAAGGGACTATGTCACCTATTTTTAGCATCACTTTGAAAAGCTCAAAACCATATTCAAACTAATAGAAACTTAAAAAGAATGGTATAGTTTTGTTAAAAGTTCCTTCACAAGTGAAATGACGTTACAGAAAAGTTTATCTGGTTACAGCTAGCATAGCCTGATTTTCAGACAGTACGAGGTTGTCTGCTCATTTCCTCCCTCTCCCCATCTGATTGACTTTATAGACTTTCGTGTTCCTGACGTCATCAACCTTTGTTTTTTACAATAATTAAGCCAATACCAACATGTGTAAGTATTGAAGCGTGAAGTGTAGAAAAGTTGTGCAGCAGAGGCTTTTACTAGTTCGATCTATCAGCTTTCATGCACTGGAAAATAACATTCTACAGCTTCAAACTTCTGTCGATTTCTCAGGATGGTCTCCTGTTTGGGCTGCTGTGGTTCTTTGGAGAGCAGGAATTTTTTAAATGGAAGTTTGCGTGCAGTATTTGCACGGCAGTGTATGAGAATGCATACGAGAAATATCAGCCTCAATTCCATGCCGTAAAGTTTATTACTGTGATCTTTGAACTTTTACTTTTAAAACATTTTGAAGCTTGATATGTACATGTATGCTGATTAGTCACACAAGACCCTAAAGTTGTCCTAGTGTAGTTTTTTGGTATCACAGGTTCTTTTAACCAGACGTTTTGTGCAAGGCTGAGATGTCATTGCCGTACATGAACTTACGGAAGTGTGTTCATAATTCTGAAAACATAAACATTCACCCAAGTGCCATGAAACTTTTTCCATAACATACTCAGTATGTGTGTTCACTCCTGCAGAAAAAATCATAATATTCCAAGAAAGATTTGGTTTTCTAAAAGCCAAAAACCTAGGAGAATATTTGATCTAATGCATGAGACTTTAATATAAGTGGAGGAAGATTAGTGATTTACCAACGCCCGTATGTAGATTCACAAACACATTGTTTCCACGAATGAACGATTACAATGCTTTCTTCTGATCTGGATATAGCTTCGAAATCCTGAAAACTTTACAACTTTGGTCAACACACTGCCAAAGTTCTTCCCCAACGCCATTTAGAAAAATATGCGAACACATTCCTTAAATTCCAGATTTTGTGAAAGTGTAAAGTTCGCTCTGATTGGTTGAAATTATGACGTCAGGGGGAGGAAGTGAGCGGACGACCTTGTACCATCTGAAAATCAGGCTATAGATAGAGTAAGGATGGAAATGGATGATGATTATGAAAAACTTGAAAACATTGAGCCAATGTTTTCAAGTTTTAAGTTGGTGTCTTTCATATTTAGCCTTACATTTTAATCTGCTTGGTCTCTGTTCAAACAACTACATAGATACAAAATTGTATGTAGAACTTAGTGTCCAAGGAGTATTGTTCATATAATCAGAAAAGTTTAGATTATTTGACTGAAAAATCCTGGTGATTAGCAACTTTACAACCATTGCAAAACAAAAATAAAGCATCCTAGCATATCCATGCGATTTCCTTCATTCAAAACATTAACTTCAGAACTAGTCAACCAAATTCACATTTTACCGGATCGAAGCTCGAGCAAGTCAAAATACTATTGTCTTGTAATCGACACTGATTGGCTTATGTAACCATAAGTTGGAATGCTTTGTTTTCATTCTGCAATGTGATTGGTTCTTGTTGTCTACATGGCCCCGGTTTCAGTAGTTGCACTGTAAGATAAGCTGCAAGAATAAGCTGTTTGTTCTTCTATTACTATATTAATATACCAAGAAGTTGAAATGTATATGTAGATTGATATATTCTTCCTAATGCACAAAGCTTGTAAAGCATGGTGTGGAAATGCTTTCATTGTTTTGTTTCTTAACGTACATGGACATTGTATGTAATTTAACAAAACAAAACAATAAAAGGGGTTCCACAGATGAATAACTTTGTATTTTGAGTTGAATTCAATATTATTCATTTATTGTAACTGTGAAACAAAAATGATAAATTATCATTAATAATATTGCTGCACAAAAAAAATTGGTCTAAACTACAATATAAGTGCACTGCCACAAGAAATAAATTTCCACACAAGGAGAAAAGTATTGATACACACTATATAACTACCAGTAGCTGCTCTGTATCTTCAGATATTTCCACTTTGTGCTTACCATAAACCAAACAATAGATACAGGTCATAGTTGACAACAATGTGAACATGTGTACATGTATGTGTATTTACAAGTACACTTGTAATTATTATCTAAAGGAATAGTTGTACATACATATTAAACTGGCATTATGATCAAGAATATGGTATCTGTGAGAGAACATACAATTATATGTGTCTTGTGATCATCACAAGAACATCAATCTCCCAAAACAACTGAAACATCTTGAGATCTGTGAGTAACAATTAGCTTTTTGTAATTTTTGGATTGTTAATAATGCTCGCAATCAATACAATAAGCATGATACATGCAGTACCATACCTAATGTTTGGAACTGGAAATTCAAGTACAGTTCAAGTTTTATGTTGATTTTCAAAATGAGTTCCACTCTATATTGTTAGTATTAGCTAAATATCCAGAAATAGCTACATGTCCTATAATGAATAAACGAAATGGCATGGCTATCAATAATTATTTAGATCCTGTGTACAAGGCTATACAGACAGAGGACAGGATTCAAAAGATCTGTCTGAGAGAATTACTCAAAACAGGAAGTGTAAACAAATCTTTACAGAAAATATGGCTCTCGGAAATGCAGAAGTTTGAGATCTCAATTTTTTTTAATATTTAAATGGGCCTGACCAGCTTTCAGAACTGTGACTTGACTAGAGTGAAAACTACAAGGTAAAAAGTGCAAAAAAACATGCAAGGTTTTAAACACACTTAACAGTTTCAAAATAAGAGTTTTTTTAAACTCGATCATTCTCCAGACAAAATTAAAGCATGTGTTAAATTTTTTTTTAAATGAAAATATTTCTTTTGAAATTATAAGGGTATCACATATTTCAAAGTTACAAAAAATCCACAGCTTATAAACAATGTAAAGTATAAACAATCCCACATAAATGTGCAGATTGCTATATAGGGCATAGTGCCATGCACACGCATGGTCTGGAATTAGAACAAAACAGCTGTATACATATATGTAGCAGGAAATAGTCAAAGGAGAAAAACAGTTCCGAAAAAAATAAGCAACAAGAAAGCTGCTAGCTGTGACTGTACTTTGGTACATATACAGTGTAGCAACACATAGACCAGTGTGAAATACCCAAGCTGTCTAAAGGTGAAATACTATAGTTTTCCCTTGATACCTGAACTAAGTAGGGGATTTCCCAAGAGAGCTTACAATGAATACTATCGAGGGAAACACAAGCAGAGAAGATGAAACCGAGAAGATACATGTACTGTGCTTTGTATTATCTATCATATGCCTAAAACTTAGTCAGGATTATCTCTTGCACAAATTTGATGTCTATGTACACCTTTTAAGATAAAAATTAATGTAAAAAGAACATGCAAAAATATTATTTTACTCTTATCAAAAATAGTAAAATTTAATGTCCAAAGGTAGTGTCATATACATAACAAAGACAAAATATATTTTTCAACCAAATAATGCAAAACTTTTTGGAGTAAAATTAACTTCAACAATTTTACTACAGCATTTCTCACTCATTTCTAGAGCTTGGGTTTAATGGTGTCAAAAATACTATGAACAGGAAAACTAAGTTGTTAGATGAGTCAATCGAAAATTAGACAAAGGGAAACAACTATTTCTTGACTGGGATTGAAGAAAATATTAACCCCAGCAACTTTTATTTTTGGTGTGGAAGTAACCATGTAACCCCATTTCCTTCCTTAAGTGAAAGGAAGAAGGATCTTAAAGTGTTCGGAAACTTGATTGTTCCTAAAATAAAAAACGGAAAACACATACCACTGTATCCGTGCTTCTTGGTCTTCCAGGCCCACGTTTTGGTCGTCCTAAAGGGGAAAAACGAACAATACTGCTATTAGAAGCTGATCCTGACAAAAGATAAAAACATGAGTTCGTAAATAACAGAGCATTCACAGGGAAGGATGGCAAAGCCACCGATCACTGAAATGAAAGTTAGCTCGTACGAGGTTTTGCCCCAAGGTGTTTGATTTTGATGGGTATAAAGTTCTAGCACTAATTTTTGGTAGAAACTTATTAGACGAGTAACAGAGAGATTCCGAGCATTTTCTAACCCAGCTTTCGCCAGGGGACGATGTTTTCATGAGCTGATTGTAACTAGCTGTGATGGGATGAAAGAAAATTGGCGAAGCCATAGCGATTTGTAGTCGTGGTGCTAGCAATTCCTTTGAACACAAGGCCGTTTTCGATCAGCATTGAAGTCGAACTTCACGCTATTGAAATCGACAACGAGAAGCGACAACACAAGGCGTTCTATATTTTCACGTTCTATGGTTTTTCTTGTCGTGGCGGCGGAAGAGAACGCTTTTGAACAACAAATGAACATTCATTAATAATGGAAAATCGAGTGAAACGCAGATGTTTCAGAGAGCCACAGGTGAAGAACTATCGAAGGAGAAGCACCTCCAAAGACCCAACGCAGTTCAAGAGTTTGCGATAACACGGCAATTCATTTGGGAGCTACGCGAAGCGTTGCAACTCACAAAAGAATGGCAACATTTCGCTTTTTCCGTTCGCCGGCCATCATCTCTCTGGCACACAGTAATTATTCATACAGTCGTATAGCATTTCTTTGTTTCCTTTAAAAGGGAAAAATAACTTCAACGGTTTACGTCTCTTGTACGTTCTAGCACACAGCTAGGAATTTAGATCGAGGAAACGGGGAAGTTTTACGGCAGCTTTTGATCCTGTCCAACGCCCACCGAGTCGAATTTATCCAAATGTTGGCAACATACATGTATTAGATCGCGAGTTCTCGCTGTGGGCTGTATTCGATGTACGAAATGCCGAAACAAGAAAACCAAAACCTTAGAACCACCTCGACTCCTTGCTCTATCGATGACCACAGGAAAATATTATTTTGAACACAATCGAGGAAATCCATGTATGTGAAATTCAGCTCCAAAATGCTCTGTTTCCTTGATTCGACACACTGCTTTGTTGGACCGAATAACTTCGCGCCAACGTTTGGGACGTACAGCAAAATGGCGTCTCAACACCGTAATCCATCAACCACGGCATATTTTGATTCCTTACTTGCCTTAAAAGCTTTTTCGATAAAGATGTTTTACATCACAGGAAGCAGCATTCTCTGGAGAGTATTTTGCACACTTCAAACCCGCCATATGCTAACAATTTCAGCTTGTATTGAGGTTGAGACAAAGCTATGGCTATTGCTCGTCAACTTAGCAAGATATATGCAGAGCCGAACGCTTCGTAGCTCTAACTTACCAGACATTTTGACTCCAAAATACGTTTCCTGTGTAATTTAATCCTTTTCTCAGCTTTCAGTCCAACAATTTAGGCTTGCGATGAAGTTGAACCGTCTTTACTGGACGCCCTCGCGAGCTATCGCGTCAAATTCGAATCCACTCACGACTGCAAAGCGAGTCGAAGGCACTGGCTACCAATCTTCGACATGCTCGCAACTTATCATAACTTTTCCACTTTCGCGTCTCAATAACCAACTTCAAACGATTTTCCTCGAAGGCCAATAGATTAATTTAGTTTCCTAGGTAAGAATTCTAGTCGTAAGATATATGTGAAGTTCAAAATAAGGGGTAAATGATGGACCTTTGGGCCATCTCGCGTGCTACCATGCATGCTTTGACCCTGCTTCGACTAGCATCGCACTTGCGCGAAACAACACGACCCCCCATGACTCGCTCAACTGGCCTGGCCTTCGACGCGAAACGCCAATCAAATCCGCGCGCTTGCAAGCCGAATTCAAAGCGCGATTGGCTCAAAAACTTTATGACGCGACACTTCAAAATGGCTCCTTTCTAGTCAGCTGATTGTTTTGATGCCACTCACGAACAAATCGTAGTAATCGTGAGGAGAAATAGGTTGGGATCACGGAACGAGAGTATAGTTACTATTATACTGTAATGTCAGCCCGGCGAATAGGTATTTATTAGGGAATCCACTTCAGTGCCCTCTTAGTGAGAGAATCTTTCGTAAGCAATATGTATAATTTTAGAAAAGCGAATAACATATATTTAATGACCACACGTGTGCGTTTTAGCTTTCTTGCACCAAGAAGTAACGCAAAGTTTGTTTAGAATTCACCTGCTAGTGTTTTTGACCACTAACACACCTAAATGATTCACTTTGATATGAATTTAATTGCTACAATTTGTAGATGCACAACGCTTGGTAAACATGACAGGGAAATTTTAGATGGATTACAGGATGATAGACTGACTTGATCTATCTGAGGCACCTGTTCCATTCAGTGAAATTAGTTGTAAAAGACTCGTGAAACCTTGTTACGAAAATCCTCTTTGTCTTCCGTGCACTGATTTCAAGTTATAAAGTTAGCTTTGATTTCTAAATATTCGGCGAGAGCTTTGTACTGCCACAGCACCTGTGCTAGTATTTCATCCAAGTGTCTTTCTATTCTGCTTTTCTTTGAAGCCAAGCTTAAGTTACCAAAACGTCTCAAATGACTTGGTGGAGGCAGGAACAACACTGAAGTGCTATCGCGGTATTCGTCTAAGCGAAAAGTTCGTGATGGAGGAAGTCTATGGCAACTTTCTTACTGATGTAAATAATGAATGGCTTATTTCTGTTTAATTTCCTGTTTGTTGTCGATAAAAGTATGAATTTTGAACGCGAGGTATTTTTCATGTCTGGTTTCAGAAGTATTCTGAGAGAAAGGAAATAATTAGCACAAAAATGGAAAGTCACGAGCCTGGTAAATATAAAAAACATGCTATCACCGTGGTTCTTTTTTTTTTTATAGTTGTATGGGTATTTTATAGTCAAAGTTGCTGATTTAGGAAATGTGAATTAGTTCAACAGCTATTTCCTGTAAATACCGATGTCAGTTTAAGATATACAGGAATACATTAACGTCAAATTTGGCATTTCCGGTGAACGGCGGAAACTATTAAAATAGTAAGTCCCTCCGGCTCCGGGGGCGACGAAGCGTAGTACTACAAGTATTGCTTGTATGCATTAATAAATTGATATGAACTTGGCTTTAGTCGTCTTGCTGGGCTAAGGGAAGGGGTAGTATGCAGTAAGAAAGTGAAGGATGGGTGGGAATATCCATACACCGAATACATTTTCACTTCCGCATGACAAGAAGAGAAGTCATTTATAGTACCGGCATTTCTGTATTTCCTATCAATTTTCTAAGTTCTTGGAGTTCTGGTATACGATTCATTCGCTGTTTCAGGTGTTGGCAGTCAAGAAACGGTCAAGGGGAGTTCCAATCCGATCAAGGAATCCCCCTTTGCCTCTCAGTTTTAGCTGTTTCTAGTTCAGTAGCCTTTTTCTCCAAGGTCAGCTGGGGAGTTCGGCGTGCGTCGGAAAGAGTGGCATTAGTATCCTTTCTTATCCGCCATACAAATGTAAAAACCTTGGCAACACAGCATTTCATTCACAATTTATTCCTATTAACATATTCCGCCCTAAATTTAGATAATCATCGGGGAATCGCCAAAAATAAAAGGTAGGCATCAATTGTTTCTTAGGATTTAATAACACATCGGTACGGTGGCCTAGAGCTGCCAGAGGGATTTTAACATGTTTTTTAAAAATATTGCTTAATAAAATTAATAATTTATTTGTATTTTTTATTTGATATTTTTTTAGATTGACTTTGAATTCATATATATATAGAGAGAGAGACTGAGATAACCTAAGTCTAAAGAACGCTTCTATTTTTTTTTTAATGTTAAAATCCCCATGGTTTATAGTCCCTTGGTTGCTAGGTAAAGACAGGAGCGAAGACTATTTCGTTAAGTTGCCGTATCAGTTTTCGATTGGTGACTGGTTCCGTGAGCGCCCCCGAACGGATAAGATGATGCTCTTGCCAATCAGTCTGGAACGTAACAACAATAATTACCATGAAAAAAGGTATTTTTACATAAACTCAAGTAAGAGTAGACAAGAATAGGATATAATAAACAGTTACCCAGAATAACTAATCATTTACTCAACAAAATTTATCGATTTTAATTAGCCGAGAGCAGCCCAATTTCCGATTAATTCAGTGCAAATTTGTAATTCAGTGCAAAAATTTCAGGGTTACTATGGTAACCGAAAACAAACATTTTGAGAAAGTATCTAAAAAACAACGGTTTTTTTCCGAGATTCTTACGTAAGTGTACTCTAGCATCGACTTTGTGTGTTTTTATCAAAATATATTATAATAAAGTCCTCAGAAAAATGCAGAAATTTGATTGAAAAGTTGAGTGAAAAGTGAAAAGAGTTGATTTGAGTGAAAAGTTCGAATGCGTGGGACAAACTACGGCATATCTGTAGCCTTACCGTAACTGTACTGTAACCGTGCTGTACCGTATTTCTGTAATTTGATTGGATCAGCAGGTCGTACGGTTACCGTGCTGTAGTGAGTGCTGTAGTTTGTCCCACTCATACGAAATCTGCTCGAGCGCACTGTTGTTGCAAATCACGCCATTTTCGAACAACGAGCGCGCCCTCAAAGCTGATTTTTTTTGCACAAGCGCGCGCGACGTACTCAACAAACTAAAGTAAAACGCATTTATCCCTTTTATTGTTTTAGTTAAATGATTAACAAAGAATCGTTTGTTTCTTTGGTGCAATTAACGAGAATTACCGCTCGTAACCCTTTGGTGCAATTTTGAAATATTACTCAGTATTTATCGTTAATTGCTCCAAAAACCAGACGATTACTTATACTAATCTAACTGGGAAACAAGCTAGTGTAACGAAATAAAAATGGTTGGTCATAATAAACGTAAACAAATACGCGGACGTTTTCCAGGTGTTTTGCCGGGTTCGTTCTTCAAGTTATCAGGATCGCTTAAAAAGCATGAACATCAACGCAACAAGGAACAATCCAATTAATGGATGAATTTGTTCACGTAGAATACATCATTTACAGTAGTAAATTTCTTTCCCTGTCTGAGGTAGGAGAGTTGGTTAGTGTTACACGATTTAACTGAAGAACTTTATTGAGCAGTTTGTTGATAACAGTTGAACTTCATATTTGTATATGGGTGCTTATGTAGGAAGGAAGCGTCTTTAAGTGATCCTTAAAGTTGCCAATCTATTGAAAATGCACGGCTTTTTATACCGAGCACTTCATTGTGGTGTTGTAAAAAAGGTCCTCGAGATGTTCAATTCGCTCTGCGCGTTCATCACGAGGGCACTGAATCTACTAGAACGTGGGCTTCCGGCGGGCTTCCGGCTTCGGTGTATCGAGTTTGATTGCGAACGAGTTCGTCCCACTTGTAGCTCTGTATGTTACTGCGATATTGTTTACATGATACCGGCACGAAATATCATACCGGAATTGAGTTCACTCCGGTTCTTGTATCGGCTCGAAAGTTTCGTTCCGGAACTGCAAACTCAATGCAGTATTATGTAATGGCACCCCCTAAATCTGAATAGCAAGTAGAAGAAGTAAGTCCGCAACCTTTACTCGAATGAAACGGAAATACCGGTCTTTCGTTTTTCAGTTTTCGTGACTTTTAATCGCATCATGCTGTACTGAATAACAAGCCGTGTCAAGGGGATATTCAGTATGAATCATTGATCGATTGCAATTGCACAGAAACAAAATGTTTCGAAAATAAGGAAAGTTCCCAACAGCATATTATTCAGAGTATTCACCCTATTCAATGAGCACCGACCAAGACCGGAAGAAGGAATAATAAACTTGTGCTTGCATATAACTAGTACTTTGTATCAAATTAAATAACTGATGGCTTAACCCTCGGGCCCTGGTTAAGTGCGATGCGAAAGCCATCATCGGATACCTTTTTTTCTACCGGCACATAAAACTATCACAGACACAGAGCAAGTTTGCACAAAAACCTATTTTCTACAAAGTATATCACTTTCAAGAGCTGAGCAACGCACATCAATCCTGCACAAATATCGCGTCTAAAAATGCGTTTCATGCGGTGCACGGGAGGCGATGGTTTTCGTGCCGACACAAACTTATTCCATATGGTGTGAACATGACTCAAGAGTGGATAGGAATCTTGTAGTGTGCGAACAACTTCTGAAACGATGTCATTGTATTTATTCATGTCAAAAAGTATCATCACTATGTTTGCTGATATAACTAAAAATTGCTAGATAGTAAAGAAATATGTCATGATTTGAGGCTTGAAAATGTATCTGGCACTTAGAATAAAGTTAGAATATACATTGTACGAAACCACCGCGAAACCCGGCTGCCGTTCTTTCTTTGTCCAAAAGCCGAGAACTCGCAATGCACCCACATTATGTCAGGCCAATGCTAAGTTAACGACCACTGCTTTTGTAATCAGGAGTCCGGCACTGTCAGATTTGTTGATATTTTGGATGACAATAAGACCGACACCTGTCCAATTAAAAATAGAAACCAGTTATAGATAATGTGACATTTTGTCACAGTCAAGCCAATTTATAATGCATAAAGTTTACTGCGTGAACAAAAAGTGTCCGAAATAAGTCTACTTGAATATCCGTGAGGCAGTCGATCGAAACAAGTTTCCGTGATCGATGCATGCCAGATATATACTTATGATAAGTACTTTACTCGAGCCCTCCGAGTCGAAACGGAACGATTGCGGTGCGGCGGGTTGTGCAATAAATGTGATCCTTCAAATTATACATCTTTTGTTCTGTGCTTGTACTGTGAAACTCGTGTACTTCTGCATTACATCGAAGTTACACATTAAGATTTTTAGCAACAGATAATTGGCAAGTAACCAAAACATTTCAAAATCACAATCCAGCAAAATGAATTAATAAGTAGTTCGCGATGGAGTAATCGTACTTGCCTTTAACAATATTATACGTCATACAGTCAGTAAACGTCATCACACATAAACCTCCGTCCTTGAAACATTATCCAATCAGAAACAAAGAACAGGGAATCCCCTTTGAGTGCGCAGACTCAGTAAACCCTCTTTCTTTTCCCTTGAGGCACTGGGCCCATCTCAATCATTCACGTGATATTCAAATCACAGCTTCAACGACGGCAACTCATTTGCATATTTGTGTATTTGAATTGTGTCCTCGGTCGCGAGCGCATCTTCACGAAACTTCAATATGACTTCTGGTGAGAATCTTTTCTTCGATAAAGACCTTAATTTGTGCTTTATGATTATCAAGACGATGACAAATCTTATACAGCTGAAGGTATTTTGACCGTGATTTCTTTGTTGAAAACTCGACTAGCAAACTTCACGCACCACGAAGCTGACAAAGTAATCATTGGAAGTTGTTTTGTTGATTTTGGTGGTTTGTTTTAATGTCTTATCAGTTGTTTAAATAATCGCTAAAGTGCGAGAAGTTCGTTACTCAATGTCTTGCTCTGTAGATAGTGTATTTATCGCACGTAACTTTGAGGAAAAGGAAGAGCTGAATAAATATCGCACTCTTGTAAACTGATTTGCATGAAGTCTTAGACAAAGCTTTGTCTCTGTTCTCGTTTTCATTATCTGATCATTAAAAATCGCTTTACGTGTCACCCTCCTCATGCCGCATCAGCCAATGAGAACCTTCCTTACTTCATTTATTAAAACAGGATTCCATAATTGCGGAGAGTATTTTTCGTAAAAAAAGTATAGCTTCTAGATCTTTCTTCGTGAGATTCATAAGGGTTAGGTTAGGTAAGTTGAATCTCCATTATATTTATCGATGTGACAAAATTAATATATGTAGGTATTAACACGATAGGTTGAACGCAAAGTTTTAGCGGAATCTCGTGTACTATTTGCGTCATCTTCCTATTCAGAATTTTCCATTTGTTTCCTTGTTTACTAACATTGCAATCCTTCAAGAGTTAGGAATTTTATTACATTGACCTGATATCGATTCAGCTTCAGTATACTTATTGCAACCAGTTTCCAAAGGGTCTTTTGTAGAATTATCTTGTGAGTGAGATTTTGTTTCTATAGCAATGATAACTGAAAGTGAAAACTAGATGCGACCGCAGAAAACATGTCAAAGGTTTCAGATAGTTTCTATTGCCAGCTGATTTCTTCAAAACATCCCTTTCCGGCTAGATTTACGATTGGACAATAAAAAAGGAATTGTTTTACATAAACCGGCAACTGACTGTAAGAGTCGACAGAAATGGGGTAACAGTTACCCAGAATAACTATACTTGTGCTAATCTAGCTGCATGGGAAACAAACGGTGTAATTAACACAAATCGTTGGTCATAATAAACGTAAACAAATACACGGAAGGTTTTCAGGTTTTTTCCTTCGTTGTTCATGTTATCAGAATAAGTATGAAAATCAACGTAACAAGGAACAATCCAATTAATGGATGAATTTGTCCACGCAGTATACATACAGTAGTAATTGTCAGTTTCCTTGTAGAGTTGGTTAGCGTTACTTTGTAAGAGAGCAGTTTGTTGATATCTTGAACTTCATAATTGTCTATGGGTGCTTATGTAGGAAGGAAGCGTCTTTCAGTGATCCTTGAAGTTGCCTATCTATTGAAAATGCACTTTTTCAACCGGCTGAGTAAGTGCCATTAACCAAAACGAGTAGGAGACTAGGTACTAGCTTGTCGTGCGGGGCCTGGGCAACGCGTTTGGGTAGACAGGACTTGTCTGTCTGTCTGTTGTCTTTGAACATGGCGACGAGTGTTTGAATGTGTTCCGAGAGTTTGGAGAAATCATGCCAAAGCCGGTAAATTGCTGCGTTCCTCTGGAGTTTTCCGAGGCAAATTTGCACCAGAAATATCCTCTTCAGCAAAAGAAACATGAAAACATTGAGAAGATTACTCACTCGCTAGACTCGCTGCACTCGCCGCCATGTTGACAACAGACAGACAGACAAGTCCTGTCTACCCAAACGCGTTGTCCAGGCCCCGCGCGACAAACTAGTACCAAGTCTCCTACTCGTTTTGCCGGTCAAACGAAAAAGGTCCTCGAGATGTTAAATTCGTTCTTGCTAATAGAATTGCCCGGCTAATGAACGCACGCGAAGTAGGCTTCCGGCTTGGGTGTTTCATTCCGAACGAGTTCATCCCGGATGCGATATTGTTTACATGATACCCTATACCGGTACGGTTCACTCCGGCTCGAAAATATCATTCCGGAACTGAAAACTCGATCCGGTATTATGCATGTAAACACGCCCTAAATCACAACGGCAAGTAACAGAAGTAAGACTGCAAGTTTTACTTAAATTAATGCCGATCTTTCGTTTTTCAGTTTTCATGACTTTTAATCGCATCATGCTGCACTGAATCACAAACAGTGAAAAGGGGGTTTTTCAGTATGAATCATTGATCGATTGCATTTGCACAGAAACAAATGTTTCGAAAACCGGGAAAGTTCCCGCGAAGATAGCCAAACAGCATATTATTCAGCATATCCAATGAGCACCGACCAGAACCAGAAGAAGGTATAATAAACTTGTATACATGCATATAGGTACTTTGTATCAAATTAAATAACTGCTGGGTTAACCCTCGGGCCCTGGTTAAGTGCGATGCGAAAGCCATCATCGGATACCTTTTTTTTCTACCGGCACATAAAACACAAAAATCGCGCCTAGAAATGCGTTTTATGTGTACAAGGGAGGCCTATCCATTATGGTTTTCGTGCCGACACAAACTTATTCCATATGGTGTGAACATGACTCAAGAGTGGTTAGGAATCTTGTAGTGTGCGAACAACTTCTGACACGATGTCATTGTATTTATTCATTTCATAAACTGTCAAAAAGTATGATGATAACTAAAAATTCCTAGATATCGTTAAGAAATATGCCATGATTTGAGGCTTGAAAATGTATCTGGCACTTAGAATAAAGTTAGTAAATACATTGTACGAAACCACCGCTAAACCCTGCTGCCGTTAATTCTTTCTTTGTCCAAAAGAGAACTCGCAATACATCCACATCATGTCAGGCCCTGATGCTAAGTTAACGACCACTGCTTTTGTAATCAGGACATGAAGTCCGGCCCGGGAGTCCGGCACTGTCAGATTTGTTGATATCTTGGATGACAATAAGACCGACACCTGTCCAATTAAAAATAAAAACAAGTTATAGATAATGTGACATTTTGTCACAGTCAAGCCAATTTATAATGCATAAAGTTTACTGCGTGAACAAAAAGTGTCCGAAATAAGTCTACTTGAATATCCGTGAGGCAGTCGATCGAAACAAGTTTCCGTGATCGATGCATGCCAGATATATACTTATGATAAGTACTTTACTCGAGCCCTCCGAGTCGAAACGGAACGATTGCGGTGCGGCGGGTTGTGCACTAAATGTGATCCTTCAAATTATACATCTTTTGTTCTGTGCTTGTACTGTGAAACTCGTGTACTTCTGCATTACATCGAAGTTACACATTAAGATTTTTGGCAACAGATAATTGGCAAGTAACCAAAACATTTCAAAATCACAATCCAGCAAAATGAATTAATAAGTAGTTCGCGATGGAGTAATCGTACTTGCCTTTAACAATATTATACGTCATACAGTCAGTAAACGTCATCACACATAAACCTCCGTCCTTGAAACATTATCCAATCAGAAACAAAGAACAGGGAATCCCCTTTGAGTGCGCAGACTCAGTAAACCCTCTTTCTTTTCCCTTGAGGCACTGGGCCCATCTCAATCATTCACGTGATATTCAAATCACAGCTTCAACGACGGCAACTCATTTGCATATTTGTGTATTTGAATTGTGTCCTCGGTCGCGAGCGCATCTTCACGAAACTTCAATATGACTTCTGGTGAGAATCTTTTCTTCGATAAAGACCTTAATTTGTGCTTTTTGATTATCAAGACAATGACAAATCGTTATACAGCTGAAGGTATTTTGACCGTGATTTCTTTGTTGAAAAATCGACTAGCAAACTTCACGCACCACGAAGCTGACAAAGTAATCATTGGAAGTTGTTTTGTTGATTTTGGTGGTTTGTTTTAATGTCTTATCAGTTGTTTAAATAATCGCTAAAGTGCGAGAAGTTCGTTACTCAATGTCTTGCTCTGTAGATAGTGTATTTATCGCACGTAACTTTGAGGAAAAGGAAGAGCTGAATAAATATCGCACTCTTGTAAACTGATTTGCATGAAGTCTTAGACAAAGCTTTGTCTCTGTTCTCGTTTTCATTATCTGATCATTAAAAATCGCTTTACGTGTCACCCTCCTCATGCCGCATCAGCCAATGAGAACCTTCCTTACTTCATTTATTAAAACAGGATTCCATAATTGCGGAGAGTATTTTTCGTAAAAAAAGTATAGCTTCTAGATCTTTCTTCGTGAGATTCATAAGGGTTAGGTTAGGTAAGTTGAATCTCCATTATATTTATCGATGTGACAAAATTAATATATGTAGGTATTAACACGATAGGTTGAACGCAAAGTTTTAGCGGAATCTCGTGTACTATTTGCGTCATCTTCCTATTCAGAATTTTCCATTTGTTTCCTTGTTTACTAACATTTGCAATCCTTCAAGAGTTAGGAATTTTATTACATTGACCTGATGTCGATTCATCGTCAGTATACTTATTGCAACCAGTTTCCAAAGGGTCTTTTGTAGAATTATCTTGTGAGTGAGATTTTGTTTCAATAGCAATGATAACTGAAAGTGAAAACTAGATGCGACCGCAGAAAACATGTCAAAGGTTTCAGATAGTTTCTATTGCCAGCTGATTTCTTCAAAACATCCCCTTCCGGCTAGATTTACGATTGGACAATAAAAAAGGAATTGTTTTACATAAACCGGCAACTGACTGTAAGAGTCGACAGAAATGGGGTAACAGTTACCCAGAATAACTATACTTGTTCTAATCTAGCTGGGAAACAAACGGTGTAATTAACACAAATCGTTGGTCATAATAAACGTAAATAAATACACGGAAGGTTTTCAGGTTTTTTCCTTCGTCGTTCATGTTATCAGAATAAGTATGAAAATCAACGTAACAAGGAACAATCCAATTAATGGTTGAATTTGTCCACGCAGTATACATACAGTAGTAATTGTTTTTCCTTGTAGAGTTGGTTAGCGTTACTTTGTAAGAGAGCAGTTTGTTGATATCTTGAACTTCATAATTGTCTATGGGTGCTTATGTAGGAAGGAAGCGTCTTTCAGTGATCCTTGAAGTTGCCTATCTATTGAAAATGCACTTTTTCAACTGAGTTAAGTGCCATTAACCAAAACGAGTAGGAGACTAGGTACTAGCTTGTCGTGCGGGGCCTGGGCAACGCGTTTGGGTAGACAGGACTTGTCTGTCTGTCTGTTGTCTTTGAACATGGCGACGAGTGTTTGAATGTGTTCCAAAAGTTTGGAGAAATCATGCCAAAGCCGGTAAATTGCTGCGTTCCTCTGGAGTTTCCCGAGGCAAATTTGCACCAGAAATGTCCTCTTCAGCAAAGAAACATGAAAACATTGAGAAGATTACTCACTCGCTAGACTCGCTGCACTCGCCGCCATGTTGACAACAGACAGACAGACAAGTCCTGTCTACCCAAACGCGTTGTCCAGGCCCCGCGCGACAAACTAGTACCAAGTCTCCTACTCGTTTTGCCGGTCAAATGAAAAAGGTCCTCAAGATGTTAAATTCGTTCTTGCTAATAGAATTGCCCGGCTAATGAACGCACGCGAAGTAGGCTTCCGGCTTGGGTGTTTACATGATACTGGATCGAGTGTTTCATTCCGAACGAGTTCATCCCGGATGCGATATTGTTTACATGTTACCGATACGAAATGTCATACCGGAATTGAGTTCACTCTAGTTCTTTTACCTGGTTCTGAAAAAAGCGTTCGACACTGTCGACCACAAAATCCTTCTTGAAAAACTTAAATTGTATGGATTAGATCAAACCTCTTTGAACTGGTTTGACTCGTATCTTAGTAACAGGCAGCAACGATGCAGGATAAATAATGAAACATCTAGTCCCAGAACCCTCAATTGCGGCGTGCCCCAGGAACGATTCTAGGGCCCCTTCTGTTTTTACTCTACATCAACGATCTACCCAACTGCCTATTAAAATATTTTCCTCGGATGTACGCCGATGATACAAACTTAACAGTAACCGGCGAGAGTCCGAGAGAGATAGAAGAATGCTTTATTTGGACTCGACCTCCAAAATGTTAGAAATTGGCTTTGTGCAAATAGACTCACCCTAAATGCAACAAAAACTGAATTATTGCTAGTGGGTTCCCACCAGAAATTGACAAATTTTCCGAAAGATTTATATTTCACCATTGATGGTAAAGTCATAGAAAGAGTTACCTCAACTAAATATCTTGGTGTACATCTAGATTAAAATTTGTCTTGGAAACCCCACATTAAATAACAAACTCATCAGTGAAGAAAATCTCCTCAGGTCTAGGTGCACTCAGATGTATAAAGCCTTTCATACCCCCAAAGCACTGCTAAGTGTCTATGATACTCTCATACTCCCTCATTTTGATTACTGCAGTGTTGTATGGGAAAATCTAAACAAAGACTTGCCGAGAATCTACAAAAGTTGCAAAACCGAGCTGCCAGACTAATAAAGGTTTACCCTTTGATACTAAGATTGATGAGCTCCTAAGTACTCTAAATTGGGACAGACTATATATTTACGGTGGCCCATTAGGGACACCAGATCTCCAAGGAAAACAACGCCTGCTCCGTATACAAATCATAACATTTCTCTGTACAAAAGGGAAATATTTCCGTAGAAGTAGAGCTACTCCGTAGAAATAGGGCTGTTGCGTAGAAGTAGAGCTTCTCCGTAGAAATAGGGCTGTTGCGTAGAAGTAGAGCTTCTCCGTAGAAATAGAGCTTCTCCGTAGAAGTAGAGCTTCTCCGTAGAAGTAGAGCTTCTCCGTAGAAATAGAGCTTCTCCGTAGAATACATAGAGCTTCTCCGTAGAAAATATAGAGCTTCTCCGTAGCAATAGAGCTGCTCCGCAGAAACCGGCGACCTCTATAAATAGTGTTTGGGCTTCCTGTGCTAATGAACTCGTTTTCAGTCCTTTCCGTGATGCAAAATAGTTATCATATCAGCATACTGTAGTTCGGATAATTGGCTATTTACTATCTTCTTGTGAACGACATTTTCTAAATTTTGGGGTGATAAAACTCCGTGCACTCGGCGTAGAAATGATGCTTCTAGCTTTATACCAGGTGCGGTGACGCGACAGAGTGGAAGGTTTCCCGCCAAAATAGACCTCCTTTGGCCTTCCTTGTGTCTGCTTACTCAAACCAAAATGAACGTCAGTGTTTTGCCAGTCTTGTGGGGCAAAACAGACCTCAGTTGCAGCGAATTATTGCTTTAATTGTGGGACTAAGCTTTCATCAGGTAAGTCGGTGCCAAATATTACTCTAAAAGTTCAGCCATAATCCATATCGCCATTGGTTCGACCTCAACAAAGACAACACGGTGTTGTGAGACTCCATGACGCGCGCGCGTATCGCATAGATACGGATTTTATCTTCGAGTGTTGATGAAATGTCGAGTGAGCGCGGCGAATGAGTAAGATATTTCATCAACACGAGAAGATAAAATTCGTATCTCCAAGCGGCCATGTAATGTTCTGTTTAATATATGATTATCGATGACATACTAGTTTCAATCTCTTACTAAAAAGACTAGACTAGAAATCTTTGAAAGCCAGTCATATTTTCAAAAGTGATATCTTCACGTGTGAATATATCACTTTTTAGAAAGAAATATACACTGGTATTTCATCGATAATTATATATTAAAATCATTTACAATGCTCCTCGCCATCGTTTAATTCCAACCGATTTGAAGTATTTTATTTTACTTTTATTTATTCTATTTTTTATTCTCTTCTTTTATTCACAAAGTGGAGAATTTAGCGCAGTTGTCAAACGATCTTTTGAGTGGAGGGTGTCCCTCGGTTCTTGTACATTACACCTATTTCAAAAAAAGGTGTCACGGACGAGCGACAAGAGACAGGATTGTCATTTATACATTTAAGTTTTTACTGGCGGCATGCAGCTATAATGGAACCAGGTTTTTCTTCGGCAGACCTTTAGCAACATTAAGCTTAACTTTTTATTGTTCTACTTCTATTTGTAACGTACTTACTCAGGTAGCTGACTTCGCAGCCACAACTTGGGCAAAACTTGCATGAGGATCCAGGGAGTTCCAACGAACATTAAGTGCATTCCATTTTTTGGCAGATAATAATTCATTCATCCCCACACAGGGCAAGGGCACCCAACGAAGTTTTCGGTTAAAAAGCTGTTCGGGAGAGTAGTTAGCCTAAAACTTTCGGATTTGAAAAAAAATGGCCCAAAAAATTGTTTTCTATCCCTAGAAAATTATAGAAGTAAAGGGAGACTAAAAGGTTTCCCCTAAAATATTCGTACGTCCCAATTTGTCTGATCAATAGAGTCAGAACGATCCTAAAAAAAATTGGTTGGAATGAAAAAAAAAACACATATTATCACAAATCATTTAGTGAAGCGGCCACCTAAAGTTTTCGAGAACACATTTTCATTCCCTAAGAAATTCTGACATCTAAAAATCGGAAGAATAAACCTTTAACAAATGGAGGTCACCTAAAAGAATTGCCTAAAGGAAAAAGAATCCCTAAAAAATTCGTACCTCCACAAAACTTTGCAACATGAAGTTACTTGAGCTAGAAAATTCATATTTATGTTCTGGGCTACTAACATTCGTAGGCCGAGAATATTTTGCCATAGTATTTTCGGTTGACGCGATTTCCACCTAGAAAATCCGAACAGCTAATAAGCTTTCTAGAATACGTCAAAAGACATAGTAGGCGCCTTAAAATGGCTAGATGAGCTGCATACAACTGATTTCAAACGAATTTCAAAAAGTACTCGTTGGGTGCCCTTGACAGGGAGTACAAAAGGTTGCATGCCGTCGTCGCCGCCATTTTGCATCACGGAAAGTACTGGAAACCACAGGAAGCCCAAACACTTTATAGAGGTCGCACGGAGCAGCTCTATGTTTTCTACGGAGAAGCCGTCTATATTTTCTACGGAGAAGCCGTCTATGTTTTCTTCGGATAGGCTCTATATTTTCTACGGAGAAGCTCTATATTTTCTACGCAACAGCTCTACTTCTACGGAGAAGCTCTATTTCTACGGAGAAGCTCTACTTCTACGCAACAGCCCTATTTCTACGGAGAAGCTCTACTTCTACGGAGAAGCTCTAGTTCTACGCAACAGCCCTATTTCTAGGGAGAAACTATGTTTCTACGGAGTAGCTCTACTTCTACGGAAAAGTTTCCCTTTTGTACAGAGAAATGTTATATTTGTACGGAGCAGGCGTTGTTTTCCTTAGAGATCTGGTGTCCCTAATGGGCCACCGTATATATTCGACGAATCAAACAAAAAGCAATAATGATTTATAAGGCTTTAAATAACCTGTCTCATGAATATTTATCCTCAACATTTATACCACGTTCAGCCTCTACAAATTACAATCTTAGGGGCTCATCAACAAAACTAACCCTCGTACGGCCACGAACCAATTTCGGTAAAAAGGCTTTTCGCTTTAGTGGGACCAAGTTATGGAATGAACTACCTGAGGATGTAAGGCTCGGAAGTTTCGTTCCGGATCGAACTGGAAACTCAATCCGGTATTATGTAATGGCACCCCCTAAATCTGAATAGCAAGCAACTTTTACTTGAATGAAACGGATATACCGGTCTTTCGTTTTTCAGTTTTCATTACTTTTAATCGCATCATGCTGCACTGAATCACAAACCGTGAAAAGGGGTTTTTTCAGTATGAATCATTGATCGATTGCATTTGCACAGAAACAAATGTTTCGAAAACCGGGAAAGTTCCCGGGAAGATAGCCAAACAGCATATTATTAAGAGTATTCAGCATATCCAATGAGCACCGACCAGAACCGGAAGAAGGTATAATAAACTTGTATACATGCATATAGGTACTTTGTATCAAATTAAATAACTGCTGGGTTAACCCTCGGGCCCTGGTTAAGTACGATGCGAAAGCCATCATCGGATACCTTTTTTTCTACCGGCACATAAAACTATCCGCTATAGTGTGAACAGGTACAGAGCAAGTTGGCACAAAAACCTATTCGCTACAAAGTATATCACTTTCAAGAGCTGAGCGACGCACATCAATCCGGCACAAAAATCGCACCTAGAAATGCGTTTTATGTGTGCACGGGAGGCCTATCCATTATGGTTTTCGTGCCGACACAAACTTATTCCATATGGTGTGAACATGGCTCATGATCAAGAGTGGTTAGGAATCTTGTAGTGTGCGAACAACTTCTGACACGATGTCATTGTATTTATTCATTTCATAAACTGTCAAAAAGTATCATCTGATATGTTTGATGATAAATAAAAATTCCTAGATATCGTTAAGAAATATGCCATGATTTGAGGCTTGAAAATGTATCTGGCACTTAGAATAAAGTTAGAATATACATTGTACGAAACCACCGCGAAACTCGGCTGCCGTTCTTTCTTTGTCCAAAAGAGAACTCGCAATACACCCACATTATGTCAGGCCAATGCTAAGTTAATGACCACTGCTTTTGTAATCAGGACATGAAGTCCGACCCGGGAGTCCGGCACTGTCAGATTTGTTGATATATTGGATGACAATAAGACCGACACCTGTCCAATTAAAAATAGAAACCATGCAGTTATAGATAATGTGGCATTTTGTCATTTTGTCACAGTCAAGCCAATTTATAATGCGTAAAGTTTACTGCGTGAACAAAAAGTGTCCGAAATAAGTCTACTTGAATATCCGTGAGGCAGTCGATCGAAACAATTTTCCGTGATCGATGCATGCCAGATATATACTTATGATAAGTACTTTACTCGAGCCCTCCGAGTCGAAACGGAGCGATTGCGGTGCGGCGGGTTGTGCACGGAATGTGATCCTTCAAATTATACATCTTTTGTTCTGTGCTTGTACTGTGAAACTCGTGTACTTCTGCATTACATCGAAGTTACACATTAAGATTTTTGGCAACAGATAATTGGCAAGTAACCAAAACATTTCAAAATCACAATCCAGCAAAATGAATTAATAAGTAGTTCGCGATGGAGTAATCGTACTTGCCTTTAACAATATTATATGTCATACAGTCAGTAAACGTCATCGTATGTAAACTTCCGTCCTTGAAACATTATCCAATCAGAAACAAAGAACAGGGAATCCCCTTTGAGTGCGCAAACTCAGTAAACCCTCTTTCTTTTCCCTTGAGGCACTGGGCCCATCTCAATCATTGACGTGATATTCAAATCACAGCTTCAACGACGGCAACTCATTTGCATATTTGTGTATTTGAATTGTGTCCTCGGTCGCGAGCGCATCTTCACGAAACTTCAATATGACTTCTGGTGAGAATGTGCTTTTTGATTATCAAGACAATGACAAATCGCTATACAGCTGAAGGTATTTTGACCGTGATTTCTTTGTTGAAAACTCGACTAGCAATCTTCACGCACCACGAAGCTGACAAAGTAATCATTGGAAGTTGTTTTGTTGATTTGTTTTAATGTCATCAGTTGTTTAAATAATTGCTAAAGTGCGAGAAGTTCGGTTACTCAGTAAGTCAGTGTGTTCACATTGGGATGTTTCGGAGTCACTCACAATTAACAGACGTTCACACTCACTCAAGGAATGCCCGTTGGCATTGGTTACGGCGCCATAGAGGATATTTCGGAGGTGTTTAGCTGCGATTTCCAAGTCAACTATTTTGAGGGTTAGGAACAGCAATGTAAATATTCTGGCCAATGATAGCCAATGAGCGCTCAAAGATATTTTAATCCCGGAAACTCATTTGACATGTGTACCTAAATTGGAAACGTGATTCTTCGTACTCTCCCTTCCCGTACCTATTATCTTCTGCATTTTTGCTTTAATATAGCTTTCGATGGATTCAAACTGGGACATGAACGTCCAACGTAATCAACAGAATTGGTACAGCCTTCCTCAATCTCGTATCGTTTCGTCTGAGTTCTGGACCGACAATTATTCCACAAATAAAGTCAAAAGTCGCTCTCAAAACACGAAATTTCTTCTTCCACATCGAGTCGTCAAAATGGTTGTTTTATAAACGTTGGTTAAACCAGAACTGTGGCCTTGGTAGAACCCAAGCTTGTCGACCAGTGGGCTGATTCAGTTGAATTCGCTGATCAGTCAAGTGCCGTAAGTATGCGTCTTCAACGGCGCATCAAAACAAGTAGCGTTCTCAGCCTGCTCCTTACACGGTTCACTTGAGCTCGAACACGCTCTTGTAATTGGTTTATGAACTGAGCCATGGAAAACAAGGCGAAAAAACGAAGCAATCGTACGCGATTCATGATGATAGCGGAAGCAAATCACGACTGAACAAGCCCGCGCTTCAGTTGTTTACATCGAATGAGCGAATGAGCGGGAAGTATGATTGACATATTTTTGCATCGTATTTCACGTGCATGTTTAATGTGAACGCTTGCTAATTATAAGTAACTCCCTATTAGTACTAGTCGTGAGTGACTCGAACCTCTAGTGTGAACACAATAACTTGCTCTGTAGATAGTGTATTTATCGCACCTAACTTTGAGGAAAAGGAAGAGATGAATAAATATTGCTCTCTTGTAAACTGATTTGTATAAAGTCTTAGACAAAGCTTTGTCTCTGTTCTCGTTTTCATTTATATCTGATCATTAAAAATCGCTTTACGTGTCACCCTCCTCATGCAGGATCAGCCAATGAGAACCTTCCTTACTTCATTTATTAAAACTGATTTCAAACCACGATTCCATAATTCACGAACGTTTCTACCATGCCATAATATTGATCAAAATACTGTTTGGCTAGCTGCGTCGAAAACGTACTCAATTTCAGTCCTTTTTGATTTTTTAAAAATATTTCTGGAATCTGTTTGTTGACGGAGAGTATTTTTCGTAAAAAGTATAGCTTCTTTCTTCTTGAGATTGATAAGGGGATATCGAGTTGTAAGTTGAATCGTGTTTCTTGATTTATCAATGTGACAAAATTAATATACGTAGGTATATATTAACACGATACGTTTTAGCGGAATCTCGTGTACTATTTACGTCATCTTCCTATTCAAAATTTTCCATTTGTTTCCTTGTTGACTAACATTTGTAATCCTTCAAGAATTTTATTACACTGTCCTGACACCGTCCAAGGATGAAGCAACCTTTCCAAAGGGTCTTTTGTAGAATTGTCTCGTGTGTGAGATTGTTTCTAGAGCAATGGCCATTGTATGTGAGAATGCGACCGCAGAAAACATGTCAAAGGTTTCAGACAGCTCCTGGGGCTGGGGAGTTTTATGACAAACGAAATCGGGCTATTGCCAGCTGATTTCTTTTTTTTAAAAACTCTCGCTAGATGTACGATGGAACGATAAAGAAATCACTCATGTTCTTATTTGTGTACAGTATATTCACATGTCAGTATAAAAATACCTTGGTCAAATGTCATTGAACAAAGCCAGGACAAAACAGACTATTTAAAAAAACATATTTACCTTTCGAGAGCGAAAACAATCCAGCATGCTTCTTAATATACCTTAACTATTAAGATAATGAAGTTTGAAGTGTTAAAACCCGAGTTCCATATGGTCACATTATTTACTGCGATCGCTGAACGTGAAATGAAAGTGTGAGTGGGCAAAACTATCGTTGAGTACTTTTCTTCAACGATCGTAACGACCATATAGAAACTGGGATATATAATAAAAAATAGCTCGATCAGTTTTGCCAGTGCTGATTGCTATGTTTACCTCAGTATCTATCTACTTACTACATACCTTATCGTGCTACCCAGTTCAACCTATACTCCATCCATTTACCTACGTATCTATCTATTAACCTACCGGCAATCGATCGCAGGATGAAAATTTCTTGGAGTTTCCAACTGAATATTTCCGAGGTATTTCCAACATATTTCCATCCGTTGGAAGCGTGCAAAACCTTGGAAATCCAAACTATTTTCCAACAAATGTCCAACAAACAGCCCATGGAAAAGGTGCCGTTTTCCAGTGACACATGATTTTCCTGTGTGCAGTTGCCCGTTGACATGGAGGTTTCTGCCACAACCGAAGTTTCAAAGGGTATGCATGTGCCTTCAAAAAAAACACATCTCAGTTGTATTGACGAGACTGAAACGCAAGTCAAATGCCAAGTAGTCAACATAAATAAAGTTACTGATAATGAGCTAGTGTTAAGGGTTTTGGGTACGGTCAGTGTCAGTCTCTAGCAAGATCAAATTTACATCAATTGCACCTCGCTAGTCATTCAGCCTGGACACGAAGTCCTTTATTCTACTCATTACTATGTAGCTAGGCTGCAGTAACGGCCATATAGTCATCGTTGACCGTTTTAAATACTAGACAAGAACATGACCATGGCTGCCGCTCGGTCTCATCTTGTACGTCAGTTCCGTCTGTTCAACTCAGTGGGCCACGTAAAATAACATATTGATCAGTGTTCTAAAGAGTACATAGCCAGAGAAATTCGAGAAAGTAGTTTTTCTTAATTGCATATCTAATGACACAACCATGTTTCCGTTGGAGTAAAGTGTGTATTAGTAGCTTCCCCAATCATTACCTAGCTTGCCGATTTTCTCCCCGCCGAAGATGAAACAACGACCAAAGATAGTCCCATTTTGATTTAGACTTATATTTCAATTTAGGGCTGATTTTAAGTGTGTTTTGTATCATCAATGTTTACAATATAACTTTGTAATATATAATCGTGAACCAAGTTTCCGGGACTGCATAATTTAATTTTGACTGCATAATTAGACGATCTGAATGCGTCAAAGTTGATTCAATCCCATAAACCTCAAACTTGTTCCGTCAAACAGTAGCCAATCAGAAACAAAGAGCAGGGAATCCCCTCTGTGTGCGCCGACTCAGTTAATCTCAGTTTCTCAGTGATGCACTGCGCGCGGGAATTGCGGCTCGGAGACGATATAAATTTGAATATTTGTTCTTTCAGTGAATTGTGATCCGCTCTAAATGAAAGTAACTGCTGCTAACAAAACCCTTTGAATTTAGTCTCTGACTACCTGGCAGCCCCAAAACAAGACCGCTTACTGCATCTGAACTTACCAAAATAATCTTCGATCTTAATTGATGGAAACTTCACGGCACCAGAAGGTCTGTCTGGTTGATAATATATAAATCAGTGAAAGTGGTCTTGTTGATTTTGCTGGTTTGTCGAAAGTGCGTTTTCACCTGTTGAAAAGAGGTTTATAACTATATCAAGAGCAAGTTAATAACTATACTAAGCGATTAGAACTCTGTGTTTTGTTAAACTGATATATATTAAGATAGACCAGTTAAGGAATATAATCTCGTCTCCAAGACTGCCAAGAACTGAACAGATACGCGAGTAAATATTGTACTGTAGCAATAGCTCATTTGCATAAAGATGGAATGTATTGTATGCATGTAGAGCAGGAGATTTCACAGTTTATAAGGCAATAAGATATATATAGACACTATTCAAACGCTATATTGTTCTGGTGAAGATAATGCATGCAAAACAATCAATACAATGTTATTTACTTTTACCATATTTTTACACACCCAAATGTCGATGAAGCCGTTAAAATATGCCCAATTCTGCTGCTTGATGTTTACTTATGTTAAAGGGAGGGGTTCGTATTAGTAGCAATAAAAGTCTAAAATGCTAGTCATCCATAGCTTTATATAATATAGATAATACATGCGCTCGGAATGGCTGAAAGCTGTGTATGTTTTACTGTTTTGCATTGTCCCAGAGACCGGGATTGATCAGCCGTAAGTCAGTCTACAAAAATGTGCTATTCATACGAGGGCTTCCCAAACATCAGTTTTTGATTCATTTAGACGAATCGTTCGCGGTTTAGATATGCCGCGGCTAACTTCCTCTAGTATAAATGGCCCTAATGTAGTACATGGCTAAGCCTTTTTTATTTGGCAATTATAAAATAACCCAAATAGTAGCACGCTCTGATTGGCTAAGAAACATGTTTATAGCGGAGCACCATATGTAGGATGAGTAGAAAAATCAACTCGTTCCCAGGGGTCTTTACGCGCCTAATCCAAGATGGCGTCGAACGTACCCCTGGTACAGGCTGGTGGGATTCGGCCACTGATTCGCTAGACGTTTTGTGCGCGCTGATTGGAGTATTTCGAATAGCGCGTGCATTTTTGATTTAAAAAATAAACTGCTGATGTCGTCTTTCACATTGCGCGTTCGAAATTTGTTGAAAACAACAACAAATTCATCAGAACTTAGCGTTTTGGTCTTTTTTAATATTCACTTTTCAACTGGGTACACGTAGAACAATGTATGGTTGGAATTCATTGGGATCACACTTCAACCGCTAACCGTTCTTCAGCGATGATGAATCCAAGATGGCGGATGTTGGCGCGTAAAGACCCATGGGAACGAGTACTTTCGATGCCATATTTGATTAGGCGCGTAAAGACCCCTTGGAACGAGGTTGGGTGATGTTTTTGCAAAGGCTACCTGTGGCGCGCGGTAGAAATGGGGCGAGGAGAAAATGGAAAGGAGGGGGGAGGGGAAGGGGATACAAGGAAATAAGGAGGATTGGAAGGCCTCCCATGAATACTTGCGCTTGAAAATTCGTCAAGTTGAAGTTTCCCGCCAGTTTTGTCATTTCCAACTAAATTTCTCCTTGAAGTTTTTTAACTCTAGAAACTACAGATGGATTCAAACAAGGTCAGAAGTATACTTTCTAACTTTAATACTTGCTAAACATCTTCAATTTTTGTGCTTTTCATACAATCTGAACATATTTATCCTGCAGTTATTTGGGAAAAAATTCCCGCGAACTCAAGTCGTAAATTTTACCCTGAAAGAAGTTAACAACAAACCATTTAGACAACTAATCTTACCTGGAAATTAAGTTATGCAAAGGACTCCAAGGGACTCCAGGTTTACAAAGCCGTTGAAAATGCGTATTGTTTACGGTGTGTCGATATATACCATTCACAAAATGGCTCGCTCATTGGATATACAGTACACACGCCGATCTTTCGTGAAGCATTTCGTGAAAAAGTACGAGCGATGTTTATTGTTAATTATACAAAAAAGCAGACGCTTCTTTATTAATCATTTGTAAAAACAATTACGTAAGGTGTAGAAAATCGTTAGACATCACAGTCATTAAAGCCTTGTGCTCTTCAACTCATTAGCATTAGTGAGTCTGACAGAAATACAGAGAAGTCAAAGCTAGAGCAAACTTAAGTCAAAATTCCAAGAAAACGTTGGTCTTGAAATGCTTTGTGAACATTTGTGCTGCTGAGGTCCGATCTCCACGAAATTCAACGTAAAATGAATTCCTCACGTGACTTGATAATATATTTGCTACGCAAAGCATTATAGAAAGGCCTTCCAATCCTCCTGTTCTCCGCGTTCGTCGACGAACTATTGGCTAAGTTTTTCCAGGGATTTTGACGTCAATTTACACTGGCTTTGACCTCTCTGTATACGTATTTCTGGCTAATATTTTATAACGGGAAGCCTTAGAAAAATGAGAAAATGCAGACAATTATCTGTGATTTGAGTGGAAAGTTTTCAATGTTTCAATAACAATTTTCAATAACAATTTACGATAACGTATTAACCTCGAGACTAGGGTTTTTTCGACGCCATCTTTGATTACGGGAACGAGGTTGGTCAGCGGCATCCCAATATATTGCTTAAATAAAACACTTTTTTAGCCAATCAGAGCGCGCATTATATCGTGGTTAATTTATAAAACTCCATATATAGAAACAGAGAAAGTTGTGCGCGCTCTTTAGCTAGTTGGGAGAGTTTACGTTTTGATTATCAAATAAAGCGAGCGTTTTTCGTATTTTTGCTCGTTTAATTTATAAAGGAAATAGAAAACGTTTTTAACAACTCTATTGGCGGAAACCTCTTGTCTCCCCTTCTAAAGACAAAAATCGTGGATGTTCAAGTGATTTCTCCTCCCAAGCCGCGTGGCCTTTATATTCACTGTGTGGGCGGAATTGATCCTTAAAATTCGCACGTTCAGTAGACAAGCCAGCAGTATCTCGATGTTGGTCAGGCTTCGTAAGGGACATCCCAGGTTATTACGATGGGCTATTTATGCGGCTTTGCAGATCGCCTGATATCATTTTCTTTTCTTTTCCTGAAGGTCAGTTTCTGAAATAAAACTCCATCCGTTTGTTTTGATAACTTAAAAGCAGTTGTATGTCAAGGTTCATGATTTCTATAATTTAACTGCGTTGCAGTGATTGACTAAACGGAGTCGGGAAAATGATTCACGACCTTTACATTTAACGGCAAATAAGGAAAGTTCTAACATACTTCTTAATATATTGACACCTCGGAGAACATGGGGTGGTCGGGCAAAGGAACGGCGAACGGGCACTAGGGGCGTGCAGGACAAGTGGACTGATCATAATTTTAGACTTCACTGTTCTGTAGGTCGTATCCTATTGGACTGATAAAGAATCCCATTGTTTTAGGGTTAGGGTTTGTATCGTTTTAGGGAAGAGGTCAAAACAATGGTACTCTAGCGGGACACAATTTTGATGGAAGGGGGGTTGTACCCGGAACCCATCACCTAGTTCGGCAAAATCTATATCTTTAACCACATATATCCTCTTGAATAAAATACTTTTTAAAGAAGTAACTATATTTCTAGTTTCTACAGGCTAAGAACGTGTCTGCATTAAAATCAGGTATCCCTATTTTACAACGCGAGAAAGTCACATTCGAAAAAAGGGGTAGGGGATGCCACCCACCATCTCCCCTGACAAAATTGGGTCCCATTCGAAATCCAGTTTTGACCTCTTCCCTTAGGGGTAAGCTATTGTTTGGGTAACCAATAACATTTCAGGTTGCAAACGGTGAAGTCTGCCCCAGTTACCTCTCTCTAATTACCCGCTGTCGCTTTTCGCCTCATTTGCCTTTCTCAACAATGGGCCTTTAGCAGGTTACGATCACGTGGTTGAACTGGATGGCAAAACAATTTGACTTCATTTATTTAAAGGCATTTGTGTGACATAGTTATCAGTTAGTAAAACCTGTATGTAAATGTTATTTTCCAACAAAAAGAAAAAATGGATCCTGTTTCTATTTTATTTTATTAAATTCTAGGTTTCTCTTAGTCATTTTGTACAAATAAAAATCAATAGGGAGAGCGCGAACATATTTTTCTTTCGTATCGAAGTCAGACGGAATTGCCAAAATCTGGCGACAATTTTTATGCCGTTAAAGATATGGTAATCACATGCGTGACGTCACAAGGTGTACTCATTTATATTCGTCCCATAAATACTACAAAATAAGTGCATTTTTGGCCGGTTTTCTTATTTAAATATGTAATACTTCGAGAAACCTTGAAGATGGCCAAATTTTTTTAAATAGAATCCTTGCAGTCGGCTTTGTGAATATAAATGAGTACACCTTGTGACGTCACGCATGTGAACAGCGTAAAAATTGTCGCCAGATTTTGCCAATTCCACCAGACTTCGATACGAAATAAAATTATGTTCGTGCTCTCCAAATTGATTTTTAATTGCACAAAATGGCTATGGGAAGTCTATAATTTAATAAAATAAAATAAAAACGGAATAGATTTTTTCATTTCATTGGCACTTGAACAGCGTTTTTGAAGATTGTTTTCCCTACAGAAAAGCCTTTCCCATGGGATGGATCACGAGCGCAATCCATTGGTAGCCTGCGTAACAGTCACAAGGGGGACAAAGGGCTTATCAGCACGAGACTGTTTCCTGAAAAGATATGTTCAATCAGTCAGTTGAAAATAATCAGTGGTCAACAGGTAATGGCTCCTGGTGGTAAAGTGCTAATAAAACGACAATTGACAACAGGAAACAAATAATTAGGCACCTTAATATTATATTTTGTAAATGTTCAGTTGTAGGACTAGAGTCCCTTCGTGACGTCACAAGGTCATTGTTGCTGATGTTGCGTGGGTGAACAAATGAGCGGGAAACAAGACAAATGTTTTGTTGCCTGGCTGAGGAAACAAATGTTCAAATATTTTTATTTCCACTATATAATATACAGACACACAGAGACAAAACAAGTGCATGAAATACAACCCAAGGGGTTAATAAAGAACCCTAACCCGGAATCCTATGTAATCCGCCGTACCGAAAATATGTTTTGTACTTTTACGAGTTACTGCATACATCCCAGCCACTTTTTGGACAAATTTGAAAGGAAATATAGGCTGTGCAAGTTCTAAATATAGGAAAATATAGGATTTCCCCCAAAAATATAGGCACTTTATACGAGCTAAAATAGCTTTCAAACAATAAATAGTAAATAAACACAATTTTTAAAACATGTGAACTTGTAATGTGTTTGATCAAACCAGTTTTTTTTTTTTATAGGAAAGAATTTTGCTTTTGTTAATTCACAACAAAAATGCTAAAAAGTGCAAAATATAAATGTATCACTCAGCATACATCCTATTAAAAGGAAATATAGGAGGATCTCTTGAAATATAGGCTCTTTATAGGATCCTATACAAATTATAGAATATATAGGAAATATAGGAGGTCTGGGATGCCTGGTTACTGAGTTATTTGGACAGTTCCCTTGCCAATAAAATGCGATGAACACAAACACACTAAGAAGATGACAAGTATTTTTCGCTTCGTTTTATTTTCCATATTTTAAACGTCGGATGTTATCATAACATGATGTTTAAAATCTCTTGAACGTGATACCATTATAACAGTTAAATTCAACCACAAAAATAGCCTCCCAAAGTTTCAGGCCAGTCTATAATTTAAGATAGAAGATCAATGTTTTACAAGGGAATACCATTTACACAATTAACAATTATAGGACCTTGCAAAACATTCTAACTTCCATCACCATCTCAAAGAGAAGGGATTAACGTATTCCTTATTATTAGTTATTTCCCAGAATAAAATATTTTTTTATTTCGAAGAACCCAGAGAAAAAATAAAAATCCCTTGTAGTTAGCCCGTTTTACTGTTTGTGTTCAGTGGATATTTACAACCTATCATTATTTGGAATATAAATTACGGATCATCCTACGCTGAGCATCCTAAGCTCAAACATAACTAACCATTTATGCTACTGTAGTGAATACAGTACACACAAAAAAAGTGTTTACATGCGACTTTTTACTGTATTTCTTTGGTTACAGTGCCAGAAGAAACATTTGGTACTGTATCTAAACCGAATACGCAAGCAGTTATATTGAACTTAGGTGATATTTTGTATTAAATAGCATCAAACCCATGTTACACTGCAAATTATCGCAGTTACAAACAGTTGCACTATATTTTCCCCAGACAAAAGAATTAAGAACCTTTTATAGAACCTAACACCCTGATTTTTCATTATATATTAGATATATTAGAAAAATGTAGGTTCTTATACGTAGGTTTTTACTGTAATGCACTTTCGAGGTCTTGAAAAGCTGCTAAATGACACTCGCTTTCCGCTCGTGCATCCAGTTTTCAAGACCTCGAACGTGCATTATCTTGTAATAGAAGAAGAACCATCTTTTATTTGTTAAATGGTGCGCCACTACTGAAGGATATGTTCAACTATAATCGAGAGTGAAGACACTAAAGCGGTGCGATCAAGTGATTATAGTAAACCTGCGGTAGATATGCGAGACCAGATTATTGTTTTGTTTCTTTCGGACTAATAAATTAATTCATGCTACAAAAATACTTACTGCCTATTTACAAACCTATAACAAGTGAACAAATTAAGATTGTTGGACAGGTTTACTGTGATCATAAAAAATAAACGAGAAAGGTTGTCCCGGCTGATTGTAATGAAATTATCAAATACACTTTAAATTAACTAAACCTAGGTTAACTTTCTGGTGCAACAGGGGATTACAATAGGGTGGCCGGGAGCAAGGCTGGAACTGAAAAAGTCCTGGACCCGGTTGTTTGAAGCAAGGGTAACTTTATCCCTAGGATAGCGCTAATTGTGTAATTGTAATCTGTACAGTTTACCTTCGGGTAAGCGATTTAACCCTTTCTTCGAACAACCGGACCTAGAAGGATAGTTCTCAAACGCATGGAACAACCTACCTCGCTGTGGTGGATGCCCAAATGCTATTTCTAATCACTGTTTTCCAATAGGCAAGTTGCGAATTCTCACGGACGAGTTGGAACGAGTACTCAATGGAAGCTCCTGCGGGGGCATCTTTTCTAATGCTAAATAGCTTATAGTAAATTCCCCGTATGAGCCTCCATTAAAGGCTCGTTCTAGCAAGTCGCGGTGAGAATATGCAACTTGCCTTTTGCAAGCTCACACCTATTGGATACTACTTATTGCATAGCTTAGCATTTGTGCAATACTGCCAACTGTTGCAATGCACTGTGCACGTACTTAAATGAGCTGTGTCACGGGACCGGAACAAAATCATTTTCAGTGATTTTCAAATAAACTGACGACCCTAGTACACGTGTGGGATGGATGAAATCAAAGGAAATGTGCAGAAGTGATTAACAAACTGCGTAGATCTAGTTTTCAAGGAAAACATTGCACGTTCTTTCAATCAAGCACTAAGGGAGGGGACTAACTGTTTGAAGCCAATTAACAGCCACCAATCGAACATTGATTCCAGACATGCGCAAAACCATGACAGCTAGGTGTGTAGAAGTCGTCTCGTGATAGCCGAGCCGTGTTTTAAGATGATATTTCAGTCCTTGTGTGTTTGTTTTTCTCAGAATATAACATAAATAAAATAGCTAACTGGTCATATATTAGCAGGGGGCGGAAAGTCCGGGAGGGTTATATAATTTGACTTTTTGATTTCCTTCTCCAACCCACACCCCCCCCCCCCCCCCCCCACCCTTTTTTTTTAGTGCTAATATTTACCAGTCCCTAACAGGGTGCAACTATTGGAAGCCTCGTGGCTGCTACTATCAGCAAATTTAAAAAGCATTAATAATAATAATAATTCCTCTATACCTAAAGTCATCAGGCTACCAACACCAACAATTCAGTCCCAGAAAACGTGAATTTTCATTAACCTTTGAATAGCATACGACAGCCATGGCTTTCTATTTCACGTGAAAACACAAACCGCTGTAAATAGATTCTCTTGAAAAGTTTTATGCACTTGTTTCGTAAAACATAAGGCCGCGTTTGTGACAACAGCAATGGGCAAATGGGCCTTCTGCAGAAATGCAGTCACGTGGTAATACTAGATAGCAAAACATCTGATTTTTAAAATGGCTCTTGTACGAGATCGGTGGTGTTATTAGCAAAACCTGTTTGTAAATGCTATTTCCACCTCCAATCGATCTTTCTAAAACAGCGTTTTTGAAGATTGCTTGCCATCCAGTAAAGCCTTTCCCATGGGGTCACGAGCGCAATGGACCTTCTGCACGATGATGTCATTATTTTGTGATCACCACCAAGCCTCATTTGACACAACATTCCCTCTCCTGAGAATACCAAGACAATGGTCTAAATTAGAGCAACAACAGAACATTCTGGTAGTGTAGGTATCATACATAAGGCCTATTCTCTCCTCTGAGAATACCAAGACAATGGTCTAAATTAGAGCAACAAAAGAACATTATGGTAGTGTAGGTATCATGCATAAGGTCTATTCTCTCCTCTGAGAATACCAAGACAATGGTCTAAATTAGAGCAACAAAAGAACATTCTGGTAGTGTAAGTATCATGCATAAGGACTATTCTCTCCTCTAAGAATACCAAGACAATGGTAACGAAAGAACATTCTGGTAGTTGTAGGTATCATGCATAAGGTCTATTCTCTCCTCTAAGAATACCAAGACAATGGTAACGAAAGAACATTCTGGTAGTTGTAGGTATCATGCATAAGGTCTATTCTCTCCTCTGAGAATACCAAGACAATGGTCTAAATTAGAGCAACAAAAGAACATTATTAAGGCCTATTCATTGGCTATTGAAGTGACTGTTTCCTGCAAAAGGACTATTGTATACATTGTACCATAAACTGTTAACGCTCTTTTAATGCATTGTTGACCACATATCTGGGCTATGTTCAGCTTTAAACTATTCGAGCTGCTTAATTTTATCAGCTCCATTTTTTGTTTCTCTGAAAGCAATAAAAAATACTTACGTTCACTATCCGAATTGATAATCATTCTATGTACATTACAGCCAAGTTTACATCCAGTCCCCTATTGTTCTTATTTACATATCGATTCAATCTATACTCATTTACCTAGACTCAGCCATGCACCTTCTGACATATTTCTCTTAATACAGCATAAAAAGATAAATGAGATTTATTTAGAAATTATTTTGTGTGGGTTAAACTTTCAATATGCCCTAAGCTCAAAGCAAAATTAAAAGAAAGTTCATTTTAAATGACAGCTTAAAAATAATCTACAATAAGTGGGCAGTAACGTGCTTCTTTCTATTCTCGATTGTTCTTCTAGAATTGTAGGTAGAGATAAACCTGTGCATTCCAGGCTTTCCATAGAACTTTGAGGAACTCCAGTCCCTTGCATAGTTAGTAGAAAGTCGTACCTCTTCGTAGTTCTTCGGCGTTCTTCTGTTGTACAGGGGAAGAACCTCACTGGCATCTTCTGACAGAGCCTGATAAAAAAAGGTATTCTGTCATGAGTTACTTTCGTTTGTACGTTTTAATCTAAGAGTTCCTGAGCAATGACTTTGATAAGGTGTGGTCTTGGATGCAAATGTATGTTGTCTAATGCATTAAATAGACATTAATGCGGTCAGGTTAGGATCGGTTTCAGCCGTGAGGTGTGGTTTCTGCAAAGCCTCCCCCCACTCAAGTGGGGAGAGGATCGCAGGCACATCGAAACTCTTGTGGCTGCATTTAATACACAAACCAGAGTTGACTGTGTTCTGTAGTCTGACGAAAACAAGCCTGGAGCTGTAGAACATGAACAAAGCTGCAGAGATCATGTGCCTGAGTACCTGATCATCCAACACAATTATCTTTATTCAATGACAAGTTTCTCTTCAAATCAATTGAACGATGATGAAATATATATACAGCAGAACAACAACTATGTTTTGGACCCTAACAAAACACTCCTAGTATAGAGTTGTGTAACACCTTTTTTATCTGGCTAGTGATTTCTTAAGAACATAGCTCAGTAATATACTACTTGTTCAACAAATTCAATTTTCCTTAAAGTGCCACTACGACGAAAATTTACCATTTCGATTTGCCACTTTTTCAGTGTCTATAGGTCAATCAGTATTAGAAATATCCGAAGTAGTAAAATATATTCCCAAATGGGCATCTTAAACCACAAATTTTAGGAGAGTTTACCGGTAAAATCCTGTCCGCCATTGCTGGAAGCCGTGCCCTTTGTTCAGCTTTAAACAAAGGTTTATTCACCGGAAGTGATGTCATACACTTAACACGACAACCTCGTGGCGCGAAATAGCGTGCATAAAAAAAGTAGCCAACCTCGCAAAGATAAATATAACTTTCTTCTTATGTACGTGAAGACGTTTTTAGTAGAAATATGCCTCCAGGCGTTGTGTTCTGCAGGCGAGCGTTAAGTGTATGACATCACTTCCGGTGAATAAACCTTTGTTTAAAGCTGAACAAAAGGTTACGGTCTCCAGTAATGGCGGACGTGTAGATTCAATATTCGGAGCTAAAAAAATTAGACTTCCTGTCGTTGTATCGAAAAACAATTTGAACTGGTAATAATATATGAACTCTACTTTATGAATATGCAAAAACATTGATATGTCAAAATTTGATCATAAGGGCACTTTAAAGGGAACCTCGGCTGAAAAACAATGTTTGCTCCCAAATGTTCCGTATAATCTAATACAGCATGTGTTGGTCTTATCTCCAGTAAATTGTACACTAGTTTTCAGTTATGGACCGATTCTCCCGTCCACAAAACTCATTTCAATTTCCTGCATGCTGCATTCTTGATCTTAGGATGTTGCCCCTACTGAAACGAAGGCCATTTAGACAAGGAGAACCAATCACATTGCAGAACGACAACAAAGCATTCCAACTTACGGTTATTTGAGCCAATCAGTGTCGGTTACAAGACAATACCATTTCAACTTGCTCACACTTTGATCTGGTAAAAGGAAAATTTGGTCGACGAGTTCTGAAGTCAAAGTCTTTCAAATGAACAAAATCGCATGGATATGCTAGGATTTATAGCTTGGGATGCTTTGTTTTTTTGTTTTTCAATGTGTTTAGTTCTCGTCGTGTAAGTGGCCCCAGTTCCAGTATTTGCACTGTAAGTATATTCAAATGCACTTCTGTCACAATGTTGGTCTTGAGATACAGACTGTTATTGTGGTGCAAAGTCCTGCCATGCAGTTTCCAATCACGAGTGTTTGTTAGTACCACCAGATTACCTGGCTGTTGCGCCGAGACAATTTCCTTCTCTTTCACGAAATACCACTACAGGTTCATTTTCTCCCCATTTATTCTGTTTTACCACTCGAAGGTGGACGGAGAACCCCAACAGGCTTAAAGCCCCTCTATGGAGGTCTCCGAGGGCCTACAAGTCATCGTCTTTATCCGAGAAGACGTGAAGGTCTAACCATTTGCAGTTTGATCACAAAGACAGCACCTTCTACTCAGCTATTTTAAGACCCTGAGTGTTGGTCCGGCCGGGGTTTGAACCCGCGACCTCCCGCTCAACAGACCGGAGCTTAAACCATTGAGCTAACAGGGAGGCGGTTCTTTGAGGTCTCCCTGTTGTCTCATTTCTCTTCTAATCTATGACCAACAACAGACCAACACTGCCCAAGGATGCAGCCACAGGGTTTCGAACCCACAACCTCCCGCACTCTAGACCATACTCTACCAACTGAGCTAACCAGTGAGTTGGTTAGAATACCAGTAGCAGAGTTTAACTAACCTTTAGCCATATAACGGCATCTGTTCCATAGCCTTCCATGGAATACAGCTGTAAGTCACCATCAAAGTACTTGGCATAGAGTCTTGATAGTGGAAGACCATAACCATAACCAGCCTATAATACAAACAAAATTGGTCAATACTTTGATTCAAGTAATCATTTAAATTGTGACTTTGAGTTTCATATGATCTGTCAATTATTGTCCTAGCTGGGGCTAGATCAATAGGATAATAGTTTAGTAGGATGGTAATTCTACAAGTCTAAAATATCTAATTATGCTAATTAAATAATTATATTAATTATGAATTATAAATCTTATTATAAAATTCTATGAACTAAGTTATGAATCTTACTAATCAATTATCAGTCTATATAATATTTACCTGTCGGCAAGATACGCTATAACAGCATTTAAACTCAGAGGTTTTACTCTTGCCTCAGCAGGGATTTTGTTCCAGATGACTCAACCTCTGTATTGTAGGCTACATTTTGCTGCCTCAGACTTCGGTCTTGAGATTAATTTCAGCATTTCTCAAATTATGGGAGTGAACATTAGATGTATTATTGAAAATCTTTCTCAAATAGAGTGGCGAAAGGTTATTGTAGATTTCGTACATCATGATCGCTAATTGTCTAATTCTCTTATATTCGAGCTTTTCCCATCCTAGTTCATCCAATAAATCACTAGAGCGTATTTCATAGTTAGACATTGTGTTAGACATTTTTGGATCCATACCCCCTCCCATTGTTCAAAGACATGGCCAACAGCTTTCATGTCCCTGTAATGCGACCAGGTCTTATTTACCTACATGTACAATGTAGATTGGACTCGATTAAAGTGCATGCATGAGTAAGGGGGGTGTTCGACTGACGATATTCTGGAATAAGAATACACATATTATTTTTTTTGCCACTGGAATACTAAATGTATTCTGAATATGATGTCGGCAAGTGTTTGTAGCTTACAGCACAAAATGTGTCTGAACCAGTGATTTTCACAGACTATTCCATCTATTATTATGCTGGCATATGGTCAATCGAACACACCCTAAATGTAGCAATTATCTATGCTTACCAGTGGTGCAACAGTCTCAGATGTGGATGGTTCTGGTGCAGTGGAGTAGTGATATTCAAATACATCATCTATCACACTCTTTGGTATACCACCGCCACGATCTGAAATCTTATGGGAAATACAGGAAATGTGTCTTAAGTTACATTGTACTATAGATACATTTGGCTCTTATACTCAATACTTCCTCCCTCATCCAAATTGACTAGTCCAAATGGTCCACTTGGACAAGTGAAAGTTGGCAATGGAATTTAATTTGAAGAAAAGTGAAATCCATTGCACTGGAATTTCCTTTGTTTTCAATGAGTGAACAAACGCCAGAGATTTCATTAGAAGCCAGTTACGAGTGGTAAACCGCTGGTTACTTTGTCACCTACTGCCTGTTACTAACACTTGCATTCAACAGAGTTGTACAAGATGCAGGACTGCCTACTACATGTATCAGCTTTGGACGTCTAAAACTAAAACTTAATGAAAACCCCTGAACCTCGACATCAACTTCAAACACTAATAAGACAATAAATAATTATTTATCTCAAAATGTAAGCCATATTATTATTTCAAAAACAAAGTTACAAGTAATACAAGTATCTCTCTTAACACAATATAGAACCTATGAGATTGCAACACTGTTAAATTAATATTAAAAGTCTCTTTTAGGATCTTGGTTAAAAAAAAAAACATTGATCATCATTTTGTGACTAACAAGTAAAATCTAGTCGCCAGGTAGTAAATGTTAGTCCCCAAAGTATTGTGACAAGGTTTATAAAAACCTGTTGCTAAGCCACAACTGATTGTTAACTTTTAGTCAGCAAACAATGTTTTTTAGTCGCATTTGCAACCACATCAGTCACAATTTAGAGCCCTGTCCTTAAATCTAGACCAATTTATTCACAGTTAAGAGCAGACAACCATATGATTCATTAAATCGGTCTATTAACTACTGTTTTTCTTGCAATGCAAACAATGAAAAGATGCTTTGCTTGAGTGTTGCAGTAGGCTTTCCACAACCAAAGCAACAATATTTTATTGCATTTAAAAGAAAAGCTGCATTAATGGAGTTACTTGCTGCCATGATTGATGAAAATCCTATCACAACATTTCAGTGACCCCCCCTGCAAATCCTTTACCTCATTTAGTGAATGGTTAAGGTAGGACTGGAGGCTGTTTTTGACAATTTGATGTAATCATTTTCCGTAATGGGAGAGACGTGTTTACACTTTAATTACATATTAATTTTAGAACCATTAAAGATAATGGAATAGGCGAAAAAAGCTTTTGAGTTCAGATTGTAGGAAAAATGAAATTTGATCCTCCTACGTTATACACTGTATGTCATCGGCAAACCACAACTCCATTGTATCCAGTTTCAACTTTCCGTTTTAGCGCGAAAATCCTCTCATAGAAACAAAACTGCATATTATAATAAATATAAAACGTCCCAATGTAAAACTATACATTAAACAGAGAAGCTTTAAAATGCTAATACATATTGTTTCGACTGGTAAAAAATAGTTAAAGTGCAAGTAAAGCCATAAAACAACATAAACACGTTTTGCCCCAAATTCTATTTCTGATATACTTCAGTTGTCTAACTTAGTTTTCTTTGAGAGGCAGGAGCAGAAGTTAAACTAGAATAAACGCTACCCGAATTGCGGGATTGATTCATCTTGTGATGTCACAAAGAAAACCTACGGGATTCTATTGTAGTAGTTTTCTCTAGGGAGGAAGTTGATTCATCTTATGACGTCACACGAAAAGTAATCAAAGTTAGGGATTAAAATGCCAGAAATGTTACAAAATTCGCAAGATTAATACCTTTTTGTGAGAAACAAATACAATAGCACAATATTTTTTTGGACATGATACTTTAACACTGACGAAGTTCACATTAGCCTTCAGTCCTACCTTAAATCAAAGAAAGCAGTTCTGGAATATGATTTCAGTCATTTTTCAGTACCTTGATTGTGAGGTCTTCCTTTCCTTTAGTGATCATGACTTGTATTGGTGGCATATCCACACTGGTTGGGGAATTTTCTGTTACTGCTCTCATAGCATTCTATACAACACAAGTTTTACACAGCATTAATAATTAACTCACAACTCGACTCCAAGCTCTTTCAGCCAACACTGTTTTGTCTGGCCAGTCAACATGTGGATATTCTAGGGTTGTCATTAAGATTTTAAGTTGCTGGACAACTGTCAAATTAAAAATAGCTGGAGTTTTCTGTGCCATTTTGTGTCATTAAGTAGCCGACAATCATCATCATACATGTAGTTGCTGGCAATAATCGTTGGTGTTGTGTTTAAAGACAGCACTGGGCATTCAAATATAACATGGGTCCTAAATTGTGCCTTACTTGGCGCCAATGCAACTAAATTTTGAGTGTTGACAACCAAAATTTCAGAGTTAGTTCCCAGCTGGAACTTACCTAAAGTCTTCACAATATCCCTAAGTCACACAATGTTCTACATGACTGTAAGTAAATTTAGCCAATAAAACATGCCAGCAAATGTTCTTTGTCGTGTGTCGCATGAAACTAGAAATGTGGCGACCACAATTGGTTCTTTTGGCAACTAAAAAATTGTATGTACATTGTAGCTGTACTGGTTACTATGAATGCCACATGCACAAACAACAAACAGCATACCTTCAGCAGTTCAAACAGCATGTGATAGAGATGAGCTGGCAAGTAGGCAAACTTTATGTCGTTGACAGGTTCACAAGCTACATGTACAAGAAAAAAAACTATTTTTATTGCCATATACATGCAGGTTTTCTGTTAAAATATGTGAACTCTTAAATAATCCCTTTACAAGTACATGTAGTTGAATATTGTTGATCTCAATATATTCTGTGTACCATGTCAGTAAAATCCCAGTGTGTTATGATATCAATTACATATTATACGTAAACATGTACATACCATTGTGTTCGGTGAGTACTAAATCAGGTGAAGCACAGTAGTACTGTTCACATAGAAATCTGGCATTGTTAGCAGCATCTGAAAATGAAAGTAGTTGATTGGTTGGTTTAGGGTCCATATGCTATAGAATATAACAGTTGCAGTTGCACTGAATTTTTATCAAAATAATATTTTCTCAATTTAAAAACTTTAAGTTGCAATTACAGTAGAATCCTGATAACTTCAACCCTCAGGAGAAACAAAAAACAGTTCAAGTTATCGGGAGTTTGAGTTATCGAATGTGGGTCTAAATTTTAGAAAATGCCAGAACTGTGTTAGAACACTATGTGATCATTCGATAGGATTGAAGAGCATCTAGATTTTCGAAACTCTGACTAGAATGAACAACATTTTGGATTTGGCAATAACCAATACTCCAACATCAGTTTCTGTACAATTGTAGCATCTCTTAAAACTGGACCTCTGCCATAGCAATGGCAGCAAGGTACTTTGTTCTCTTAGTGCAGATCCAGTTCTTTATATTATATATGCTGCCTGAATTTGCAAAAGTTATTCCTACTGTTCAGATTCATGGAATGTTTTATTCACCTCCACATTGACTTTTTCTTGTTTATCGTTTTAGCAAGTTCACCACTAATCCATGGAGGTTGATTACAACTTCTACATAGTTTATTGCAGCGAAAACCAAGTCATTCCATAATTCCCAGGCTATCAAATTCCATAACGATGTAATGACTTGTTTCTTTGAAATGTGCAGAAACTGCAATGTCAAATATCACAGGGTAGTGATCCAAAGGAAGACCAGTCTCAGTCATGGTCCCTCAGTCATAATGAAGTCCATTCTAACACCAAACACTTTTGGTCCTACTTCATTTTAAAACAAGAACAAGCCAGCACCCAACAAAGTTATCTACAAAGGTGTTACTCTGTGTGATGATCGTGCTCGTGCAGAGGCGTTCAATGACTATTTTTAGTCTGTTTATAAAGATCACTCTGGCTGTGAAGTGACTGATGATTACACTCTTCATCCATTTAGCCTCGTAATTTGATCCAGGTTACTATAGATGAAGTATTCAAGAACTTTACTGAGCTCTTTAGATGTAAACAAATCCATTGGACCAGATCAATTACCCACTGCTGTTCTAAAGGAGTGTGCTGAGACTTTAGCCCAGTCAATACATGTAAAATAAACTGCGGTTAATTAGTAATTACGGCCTATGAAAACTCAGTAGAAACGTGCCAACATTCCTCTGATTCACAAAGGCAAAGGAGAGGAAGTTGTAAACTTTCGCCCAGTTTCTTTGCTGGCGATTGTTTCTTAGTAAAGTCCAGGAACAATGTGTGGCTGTTCGCCTTGCTCCTCACGTTTCAGATATGCTATGGCACTTTCAACTTGGCTTTCAAAAAAGGAAAATCATGTGTTTCTCAGTAATTGGAGGTGGTCCATATAATTGGCTTCCTCTACATGTATGAATAAAACAAAATTCCCTAATTTCTCCTTTGTTAAACACAATTTTTTTGCTTTGGGTCCAACAAAAGATTTGTAACAATGAAGGCATTGTATCAGGGTTCGAAATTGTGCCGATACGGGCGTAAATACACCTAGATTTTTTCGTTTTACGCCTAACGTTTTCCACTTTTTCCCCCTTAATTTCGAGCCCTGTGTATGTGAGTGGTTTAAGGAAATTATTTTGTATAATGGGGACAGAAATCGGAATTTTATGTTTAAGTAATAGTCCGGCCAAGAACAAGGCAGTCCAACAGCACTGAAAAAAAACCACCTGAATTTCTAATGGAACCTGAAACAACCACAAGAGGCTGATCAAAGCCAGGACCCAGCTAATTCACAGGTTGAATTTAGCATACAGGTTGGTTTTTGTAGAGGGAGGAAAACTGGAGAAAAACCCTTGGAGCAAGGGCGAGATACCAAGAAACTCAACTCACACATGGCACCATGTCCAGGGACCGAACCTGGGCCATAGAGGTGAGAGGCAAAGCGCTTAACCACTGCCCCACCCTGGCTCCCCAAAGCAAGGAATGCAGAAAGGTGCTAATTGTGGTATTGTTTCTATCGTCCACCTCATTGGCTTAAACATCAAAATCTATCAAAACCTGAAGAAGAATATTATTTTATCTATTTTTTAAACAGATTTCAATTGCATCAAGTGAAAACTAACTTTAAATATGACGAAAATTCAACATGGTGAAAAGTTTTAAAAATGAAAGCTTTCTTGTGTCTACCTGTAAGCTAGACACTGGAAACTCGCTCCTAAGTGGACTTCCGGGTTACTTAATTAAGAAACTGCAGTCAGTTCAAAATTGCGCCGCTCGCCTTATTGTTGGTGGTGGAAACTATGATCACATTTCACCTGTTCTTCAGCGTCTCCACTGGCTACCCGTAGAAAAACTAATTACTTATAAGATATTACTTCTTACATATAAAGCTCTAAATAATCTGGCTCCTACCTACATTCGTAATAATTATGGTAGAGTACTATACTCCTCCTCGTAATCTTAGGTCTGCCAATAAGTTACTTCTGAAGGTTCCTACAGTCAATTTAAAGAGCTATGGAGAAAGGGCTTTTTCTGTTATTGCACCAAAACTGTGGAATTTGTTGCCACTTACTATTAAGTTATGTCCCTCGGTGGGAGTCTTCAAACTCCTAAGTTAAAAGAATATTTATTTAAGGAAAGTTTTTATTAGTTTAGTTATTGCTTAGATCGTAAGATTTTATAGTTCTTGTAAATTAACTTGCCTGTTTTCCAGCTATGTAAAGCGCCTTTGGACATTTAGGATTAAGGCGCTATATAAATGTAGAATTATTATTATTATTATTATTATTGTTTTGGACTCTTCTGATTGGACAAATGTTTTCACACAAAACAAAAGTAGTTTTAAAACACAGTTTCAGTGGATTTGATTTAAGAATGTTTTTATTTAAAGAATGCCAATCATGATTAATGCTTTGCAAGCCAGTGTTTACATTTCGTACTGTACGAAAACAGCGATTGTAACGGTTTTCTATTGTTCAAGCTCGCATTAACATTAATCCTGATTGGCATTCTTTAAGGGTTGATGTGTGCACAATATGAAAAACAGAACCTTGTTATATGCCAAAAGCCTATTGCCGCTGAACAATAGAATCTTGCCTAGTTTTTACATGCATTGTTACTTAAGGTGAAAGGTGCGTGGGTCCAAGAGTGTTTCCATGTCAACACCACAATTTACACAGTGATGTGTATTTTACTATACGTGTGCAAAGTATCAGTAATTTTTATTCTATTTTGCAGAGATATTCTTCATTTTGTAATTTGTCTCCAGGCTGTGCAACCAACATGACGTCATAGGTCATCTCATTTGCATATTACAATAACCTGAATATCTCTGGAACAAGATGAGATGTTGACAAACAGAAGATGCCATTCTTCCTCATTTCGAAAGCATTTTCAAATGAGAGCAACTGAGCTTAAATTTTTGTCATATACACTTTAATAGCAAAATATCTACCTGTTACCCAGTTCCATAATTGTGTGAAATATTTCCCCGCCCCTCACTTATTAGCTTGATCACAAAATGCAGTTATTACACAGACATTACTACATGGACAACTAAATTTCACTTGCTCGCTGTCTTTCCAAAATCCATGAAGGTCTCTAGCTCTTCCCGTAGCTAATACCAATACAATGCAATTCACTTCAGATTCCCTTCGGACTCAACATGGCCCAAAAATAATCATGGGTACAGAAGAAACTTTTCGACAGCGAGGATCCTCGAGGGAATCATAATCTTGTTTGAGTTAGCAAAAGGTTAGAGTTATCCGAGTTCAAGTTATCCTGGGTTAAATTACTGTAATACGGTGATCAGCAAATCCAGGGAAAACTGCCTTTTGTCCGAGTTTAATAGCAAAAAGTTTGAGTTATCCGGGGGTTCAAGTTATCAGGATTCTACTGTATTGTAATAAATCAGACAAACCTTCAACAATGGATGCCACATGACACTCGGGATTAAAACACCCAACATAGTCACTTTTAGAACTGCTTGCAGCCTCATGACCAAACAACAGCACTGTTAACAAATACAAAATGACTTCATTTAGGTCAGTCTATAAATGAATTTCTACACAACATACTGTAAGTGTGAACTTAAATTGAGATATGATTGACACCACCAAACACACACATTTGTATACAGCTATTTCAATTAATGTTGTTCGGGAGATAGGGAATAGGGCATTAAATAAGGAATATGGCATTAGGATTTTCACATAATTATACGTCTTGGACGACTTAGTTGACTTAGCTTACAGTTTATTTAATATCCATTTTTAGCCTGTGTAAATACAGCTAGCTGTCCAACATTTAAAAAATGCATATACATGTATAATTCCCTTAAACCATAAATTATTTCCTAATGCCCTATTCCCTATCTCCTAGACAACATTAATTAAAATAGCTCTATACAACTGAATAATTAAAAGCAATACAGAAAGCCATGTACTTACAATGTTGAGTTATTAGGATTCGAATACTAATCCTGTTCATGTAGAAGCGATCTGTAACAATTTGAAAACAAAAACAGTAGCATTCAGTTATAATACATTCACGACATGGGGGCAACCAACTAAACAGATAATCAGAGCACTGCATGCATAGAGCTTTCCAATGGCAGATGCTCAGGCTCTTTTTAGTCATAGCTGCACAGTCATTTACCACTTATTAGATCGAGTTGAATGCAAAGATATTGTGATAAAACACACATTTATTCAGTTTTTTTTATTACTACAGTCAACTCTCTCTTAAGCAACCACCCTTGGTGCACAGACAAAGTGGTCACTTACGAGAGGTGGTTACTTATGGGAAAAAGCAACACAGGTAGCCCAAGTGCTTGCTAAACAGAATAGACTTCTAGCATAGCTCTAGTGCACTGTCACCATAACAACATACTGTAGCTAAGCACGGGAGTTCTAGCTCAAGTTTTTCCAATCTTTTTCAGTTTCTTATCTGTCAGCACCATAAAAAAATTGTGGTATTTGAGTAATGATTTTCCAAAAATACAGTACAATCTACTTTGGTGGTCGCTTATCGGAAACAAAAACAATAGAAAATGTCAAGTGTTGAGCCTAAAAAGTGGTCGTGGTCGCTTACAAATTTTTACAACAGAATTTGACTGAAAAAAAAAATGTTCTTGGTAAAGTGGTCGCTTATGGGAGGTGGTCGCTTACGGGAAGTGGTCGCAGGAGAGTTGACTGTAGTTAAAACACCAGTTTGCCAACTTAGCAACAGCCATGCAATGGGTTGGTCATTTTTTCCATTCATGGATCCCATTCATCTGGAATGAAGGGAAAAGAAGCACAATCCTACCCCACAGTCTTCATTTTATGGTATGATGCCCAACTTTCAGTCATACATGTACAAACATCCAGTCTTCAAAAGTGGGACGTCATTTTCAATACAGCAATTACAGTTTGTATGCAGTTGATGCACCATACCCCAATTCGGCATGTTTTGCATATTCATAATAATTCTCTCCTTACCAAGAAAGTATTGGATGGATGGATGAAAGGCAGATTCTCCTTCTTTTTGTCTGAGTTGCATGATGCCCTGGAAAACAAACCAACAATAAGCTAATGAGATACTCTTTCCTTACATAATTTATATCAAAATAATGCATGAATGCCAGTGTCACATACATGCAGGCATAATGCACATAATTTTATAAGAACAGAGATGGTTGCCTACCTGTGCCAATGTCTCAACAACATTATTGTGTCTCTGCTTTATGTGTGCCAATATTTCTGTAAACCTGGAGAACAGAAATTGGAGGGCATTAGAATAATTACCAGAGTTTCATCAGTTTGCAAAAATGTTGAATTCCGACTCAGAATACAGCTTTGCAGTTTAGTGTCTTGGACTGATATTTATACATTTTAATGTCGCTCTTCACTCAATGTCTACCCATACCATTTATGCACCAAAACAGAAAATAATTCTGTGTTTGTGGTGTAACTGGGGGAGGCATGCCCAGCTGATAGCGCAATAAGACTGACGTGATGACTTTTTTGAGCTCCTGTTACTATAACATTGTAATGTAACACATTACGCTTTTAAAGCTCACTCATCTCCCAAGCACACTGCATGCTGGATTGGATAAGGGTATTGGCAGGTCAACAAATGGCCTGAGAAAACAGCCGACCCTTATTGCTCTCCCCACGAAAGAGATGTCTGGGCAACGAGCCGGAAAATTCCATACTGTCTGATGACATAGCAGATAGCCGTTTCACAATGCATAAATTAGTTGCAAACTCATAAGCTGAAGAGGCTAGAGCCGAACTACGGTCAGTTTGTTTTCAAGGTACATAACTACTGATGCTGCTCTTTGCTTGGCAGTGGATCACAATCAGTAACAACCACACAATTCAAGCCTAATTTTAACATATGTCAGTGCTGTCTGTGGCTCCTTTACTTCGTTCTTTCAGTGGTGAGAAAAGCGAATGTCATATGTCATATGACCAGACAGGTTCCAGTCATATGATTTTTACTAACCAATACTACAGCCCATACTATATGGACTGCAGACTTCATGTGAATGGAAAGGTGACATGCATGCTTTATTGATATGCTGTACAGAACAACACCCAATAACCTCTCACCTTAGCAGGGATTGGGCCATAAATTGAGCCAGAAGGGACAATTTGGCCCTATTGCAAGTAATCTGGCATTTAATTTCCTTTGGAAGTGGACAAAGTGGGTCAATTTGACCATTATTGTATTATTTTCAAGGGACAAATGTTTTTTTTTTAAGCGGGAATGGTGCAATGGTGCAGCCTCAGGCTCGTTCCCTGCCTTGGAAGAGGAACAACACGACCTAGGATGGCTGGCTATGGCTCCCATTAACTGAATTTACTGACCCAGGTAGCTAGCTAGGCCATGTAATTTAACATTTATTAATTTTAATAAGTAAAAAGTTGTCATTAAAAATAACTGCATATTTTAGCATTTACCAGTAATTCATCACAATTCACAGTACATGTAACTTGAATGAGAATTAAAGAAAATACTAATTCTGTACTTGCCTGTTGGCTGATTCTTCATCACCATCCTCATCTTCAAAGTCAAGTAACTCTGAAAAACTCTGTACATACCTATATTGTATAAGGAATGAGTTTGATTAATGTTAAAGCAATACCCGAGTACAAAACACTTACATTGTATGGTCTCAAAATGATATTTGGACTGCCCTGAAAACTGAAATTGCTCGAAATAGGATTTCTTTTGTGATGCAAGCATGTAGATTTTTTTTTGAAAATGTAGTGCACAATAGTTTTGAAGACGTCACTAAGTTGACGAGATCATAATTATTTAAATAAAATTCCTACATGTTGGCATTGCAAAATAAATTGTTTTTATTGTGATTTCAGTTTTCAAGACAATCTAAATATCATTTGGAGATTATAAGTGGTTTGTACTCACTGACAGGTATCCTTTTAAAAATCACTCTTTCACTTAGATTCATTTGATATTTACAAGGTATTACTGTTATATAAAATATTAAGTTATTTCACTTTGAGAAACAGGGTCCAAACCAAATGAATTCCTGGTTCGAATTGGAATTTAGGTTGATTTTTAGGAAGTTGGAAAACCAGAAAACCCAGAAAAAAAAACCTTGGAGCAACAATTACCAACTCGATACCAACAATGAAACTCAACTCGCATATGGTGCCAAGATTGTGAACCGAACCCTGGTCACAGAGGTGAAGCGCTTACCACCGTATAACCTGCAATCATGCCCTCCTTTACTATGTGCAGCTGAATTACAGTTTGATTGACTTGGATGGCTTGCGCAAAGTTTGTGACATGATTCGAGAGAGGGGACCAAAAATGGCTCAACAAGCATTTGTATCAAACTCTCCTTTTCCTCTATCCCCTTCTTTTATTTATTTAGTGGAAAACAGAGAGCCTAATCGCATGTTAACCACTGCACTACTCTGGCTCTTTTGTTCCAGGTTGTCATTTCTATAGTTTCAGGCCTAGAAATAAATAAAAAACTCTTTGTCACCAGGCAGAAAAATATTAGTAAAATGTACATGAGCTGATTTGGCGACTAATCAATAAGTTTTAGTTACCAAACATAATGTTTTAGTCGCAATGACGACTCAGTATTGGTTGCAATTTCAAGCCCTGAGTTTTGTTTTAGGCAATTTTAACCTCAATGATATCATTTCATTAAAGGAAAGGAGCCTGGTCAAGGTAGTTTATATATTAATTTTATACTCGGATTTTAGGATTATTAGTCCTCTAAGCTTACCAGTACATGTATGTTATTATTTATCTAATTTGCTGAGATCAATTCAATTCTGCCAATGATAATATGACTGTAATATTTTGCTCAAGGAACTGACAACCATTTAACATGATTTGTCTAAAACAAGGCCACTAAACCACATACATGTACCATACAATATGTACATTATTTTGTAAACATGTACTTCAAAATTTGCAACAAACTCTTTAAAATCAATATTAGGTCTCTGCAGATTCCAAACTTGGAGTGTCTGTGTCAACAAAATGTTGATATCAGCAAGGTTAAATATGTTAAGGAAATAGCTTCGAGTCTTTAACCCCTTTCTCCCCCCTACCCTACCAAAATGATAGGGATGATTGGTGGTCATTTTGAAAATGACCCCTAAAAGGTACACATAAATAAATTCATAAAGTGATTCCTCACGTGCACAGTCATTATAAAAGTACCTTAAAATTATAATTCTGAACCCCAAGAAGGTATGACTCAGGTTGTGTATCATTATAACTCTCTTGCAAACAGGACCCTCTAAAAGGTAGTTACGAGTGTAAACCAACCCTATCAGGTGAATATAGGGAGTCCCCCCAGCTTTAACCTTTACCTACCATTAAAGGTAATGAGCTTCTGGGATCTTATACATGTATTAGCTAACTTTGATAATAAATTGCCAAATATATAACTAGGTTTAATGTGGATTACAATTCAGTATTTTCATCTCGTCATAAGTATTTTGCTTTGAAACACAAGCAGTGATACTCACCAACTCCTGACTATCTCGACAGATGGTGTTCTAAGGAGGTTCTTTGGTAAAAGGTCCATTTCTCTAATCATGTGTGCCAGTCGCACAGGTAATTCATGCTTGCCAAATCTGAAGGAGTCCACATGCTTAGCTTTTTTGCCTGGTAAAAAAAGGAAATTACTTAAATTCTTTTGTGAAGTTAGTGGCTTTGATAGAGAAAAAAAATGATATGTCCATCCCAACAATTATCACCCTCTCTCTCGTGATGGTGAGTCAGTCGGTTGGACCAAATAAAAGTAAAAATAATTACATCAGGGGGTCTGGAATCAAGCAGAAGGGCTGTGTGCCACAAGGGCCTAAGTGACTCCCGATCATGTTCTAAATTCTCCCTTAGAAAACAAAGAATTTGAAGGAGAATTTAGAATGTGATCAGGAGTCACTTAATGCCCTTGTGGCACACAGCCCTTCAGACAAATAGTAAAGCCTGATAGTAGCTTGAAGCTCGCCTAAAAACTTTTAAAATACAGCATATATATTTTTTTGTAGCCCACTTTTTTTGGGACAAATGGGCTATTCTCTTAAATACATGTAGCTGTACCCCCTATTGAGGAACTTGGATTTCTTCAGGGGTCTACCTAAAAATTACATGGTATTCTTTAAGGATTCACCACCAAAATATTGAATTATTCAGGGGTTAAACCTAATTATAGCATGGAAATCTTCAGGGGTTTAACATAATTGGTCCATTTCGGGTGGATTTCTTCAGGGTATTTAGCAAATTTCCTCTGTTTTCTGTGGTGTGGCCTATTATTTACCATGATTAGCATCATCACATGGTCAAAATTTGTTGTGGACTCGCGTACAAGGAAGTTTCGCTACAAAGAGCGACAGCTTTGAAAGAGCCAGCATTGTCTATAACTTTCTCGTATCAGCACCATTGTCTGGACTCTTATTTACCACTGCACATCGACCAATCAGATCGCGAGATTACCGGCAATTGTGGTAAAAAGCACACTTTCCAATTTCTTCAGATGGCTCAAATTTTTGGTAAAATGTATCCGATAGAGGGGTGCAGCCTGGGCCAGAGTTAGGGTCGAGGCTTACATGCGGGTACACTGTACAAGCATATTATCACAAAGTACCAAAGACAACATTCTCTGCAGGCCCCTCCACGAAAATACAAGATGGTGAACAACAGAAACACATGCGCATATTAGTTCTGCCAGAAAACCTCGCTACACTTACATGTATCTCTTGTATTTAAAGATGAAATAAGGTTCCTTGAAATAATTGTAGTCAATGGGGGAATAAAAGTAGAAGAATTCTGGAGTGATTTGAGCAGGTTAAAAGGCACACAAGAAATGATGAGGAAAGTAAATGTTGTTTAAACATATTAAAAGTTATTGTGATAGCTTGTTTGACTTGGAATAACAACAATCTCTTTCGAAGAAGTTTTGCGTCCAATGTACGAGCATTTATGAACCTTCAAACTCCTCCCCTCCCCCCACCCCCCCACCCCCCCACCACCACCAAAAAAAGTCATCTAAATTTGGGGTGTGGCCTATGTGCAGGTATTTACAGTAATATTTCCTCTACCAGTTGTGGATTGACAATTTGCACAAGAAAAGCAAGAAACAAAAACATAGAGAGCTTGAAAAACATGTGCAGTTATGAAATTATTCATATTTTTCCATAAAATTGGGTGTCTGGCTATGATAAACGAAACAATTTGTAGAAGGGGAAATGAATTCAAGGGAGGTAATTTATGCTTCTTAAAATAATTTGAGGGGAGTAAAGTTTTGAGAAAGGTGTCTACAGCTAAGGCAGATATAAATGTTTAGGAAGGAAGAGAAATCAGAATAAGTAGTGATTTTTTTCATGCAGTTAAATAATTTCAAGAACTTCAAAACAGCAAAAACACAAGATTGAGAAGAAAAGCAAGCACACTGGCAATAGTTCGGATGTGTGGGACTGGTGCTTAATATTACTTCTCTAGGGGAGGGGAGGGGTAAACATTTCTATATCTCATGTCAGAGGAGGAAAAGGGGGGGGGGGGGGGGGGGGGTGGGGGGGGTTGATAAAAAAAAATTGGGGGATTGGGTGCAAATTTTATAAAAAATATTTTTGGAAAAACACAGCCCCCATGAGACGTAATAAACAATCAGTCCCTTATGTGATTGGGAATAAAGCTGATACACTGAATGGTATCATAATTTATTGGATGCTATCAAGTTAGCTATACCTGTACATGATTGTACATTCAGTATTCCGTGGTTTTTATGAAAAATAGTATATAATATGTATGTTTTTCTTTATTTCAAACTGAAACGTTAGACTCCTGCTTGCTGTTTTTATACATTTCTAACTAAGAAACAAGGTTTGATTTCAATATTTTGTCTTGTGGAAATAAAAACAATCAATCAATCAACAACTTTATTTAAAGGCGCTGTGTTACGGTACTGCACATGTATGAAAATCGGCTGATTTTAGAATTATGTTCTAGCCCGGAACGAAATTCTCAGAGCGGTGAAATACTGATTTTTAAATAGACTTCCATCAGTGTTCTTTTTTAACTCATCCTTGCCTCCTTTGGTCATTTATGGAAATGTAAGTTGTGCTTAAATAAGTTTAAATTATTTGTTTATTCAAAATTAGTTGTTGCAGACTGCAACACAACTAAATCAAAAAAGCAAAGTGATGCTTACCGGTGGGGAAGGCCACTGAGTACTCTGAATACAGCAGCCGAAAAACCCAAGAAATTGGAAGCTTTTTGGCATTCCAACCAGAAGCGAAGAGGGTTTGGATGTCCAGTAGAGTTCACGAAACACATGGAAACTTTTCAAGTCATGTTAAAAATGATATGGTAGTTTTCAACAGCGACACGGAGTGCAAAGACTGTACGAAAAGTTAGATAAAACCTTTCTTTGCTGGCAAAACAACCTCATGAACTCAAATACATTAGCCTTGTGACCAATCAACATACATATGAAGCTATAGAAGTTTATATTATTGACTATGTGAGAGTCTCCAAACATCGAACTGCTATGAAACCGCTTGTCAGTATTCACACTTTCGTGACAAGCAAACTTTTCTACTTTCGACACACGGTCACTAAACTGTACGAAATCTCCAAGAATAAATCCCTAATGTCCAAACTAATGGTGAAAACTGAAAGAGGAAATCCTTGTGAGCAATCGACATACATATGAAGCCATATAAGTTATCATCGACTAGTCATGAGTCAAACATTGAACTGCTATGAAACCGCTTGTGACAGTTAACACACTTTCGTGACAAGCAAACTTTTCTACTTTCGACACACGGTCGCTAAACTGTACGAAATCTCCAAGCATGTATCCCAAATGTCCAAACTAATGGGGAAAACTGAAAGAGGAAATCATTGTGACCAATCAACATACATACAATGTATGAAGCTCCAGAAGTAATAGTATTATTGAATAATAATAATAATAATAGAGCATTAATATAGCGCCAAGCTCCACTAATTGTCCGTAGCGCTTTACAAGTTAATAACTAGATATGGCTAAAAATGACTAAAAAATATTTACAGTTCGCTAAAATAATTTAAAAAGAAGTAATAATAAGAATAACTATAAGTTAAAAGCTTCTTGAAATAGATGTGTTTTGAGTCTAGACTTAAACAAACTAACTGAAGCCGATTCCCTGATATTAGTCGGTAGCTTATTCCAAAGTCTGAAAGAGGAAATCATTGTATACATGAGAACCCATAGAGCAAACTGATAATAATGAATGCGCTATTAGTTTCACAGGCATTTGTGGAACTCCCATTTGTGACAACTGAACTCACGCTACAGCATAGCTTGAAATACTGTACGATAACTCCTGTTTAAAAAATTTCTGATGCCGAAAGGACTGTAGCATCTTAAACAATATATCCTTCTGACCAATTGACATACATGTACATATTAAGCTGTGAAAGTAAGTTTCCAGTCCATAACAGCCAATAGTGCACACTAGTAAACTGCCACTAGTAATTAACCTTGCGTACTTCAGCAAGTACTGAACTTTCTAGCGTCAAATGCAAGTGTTACGTTTGCAAACTTTAGGACAAGAAATTTTCCATAGAAGTTCTATTTATTTTACAGCAGAGAACTGTATTATTAAACATGTACAAATAAAACAATTAGAGAGATATGTGGTCTACCTGTGTAGAGACTGGGACTAGCCCGGTCAGACCCCGTTCGTAGTTGTTTGTAGTCGTTCATCATTCCGTTTGTTACACCCGAATAAATCATCTTTTAACAAGGAAATGGATGAACTCCTATCTATGATGAACGACTAACCATCTTTGGAAACCTACGAGGGAAACATTAAGTGGAAAACCAAGCCATAAACGGAGACAACTGGCACAAAACGACAGGAAAACGTCGACGAAACGTAACGGCCGCCATCTTGGATTTCACCGCGACTGAAATCTTAGATTCTACGCGACTTTCGACGAGTCAAAGGCGCATCACAGGTCAACCAAACCTCAAGCACGATGCCAAAACACAAGTGCCCCTTCCCAGATTGTGACTACGAGACCGAAGACGTTGGAGACGAGCTCGCAGCAGTACTTATCTCCGTCCACGCGAAGGGAGTCCACACGAGTACTCCAGCCCACGGCCCCCCTAATCAAACGGCAAGAATCGAGAAAATACGCCGACCAACAATATCGAGCGCTGGAACGAGCGAAGAATGGTCCTATTTTACGACACGCTGGGGGGACTACGTCGAAGCAACGAAAGTACAAGGCAAAGATAAGGTGATTCAACTTCTCGAATGTTGCGACGAACAACTCAGGAAAGATCTGACACGCAATGCAGGTGGCTCCCTGACGAATAAACCTACAGAGGAGGTCCTAGAGGCAATTAAAAAGCTCGCCGTCCGAGAGGAAAATGCAATGGTGGCCAGAGTTCAACTCCACAACATGAGACAAGACAGGGACGAGACAATAAGAAGCTTCGGCGCACGCCTCCGCGGCCAAGCCGGTGTATGTAAATTTCTCATCACGTGCCATAGCTGCAACACTGACGTCAACTTCACCGAGAATGTCCTCCGAGACGTCGTCACCCGGGGCCTAGTGGACGACGAAATCCAACTAGACCTACTTGGAGAGAAAAACCAAGACATGTCATTAGAAGAAGTCTTACAATATGTAGAGGCCAAGGAATCTGGCAAACGGTCAGCAGCGCGCCTCCTTCAAACCCAAGGCGCTGAGGCAATGCGAAGCCAATACCGAAAGCAGCAGAACCCCAATAGAAAGCCCAATGACAAACCAAACGACAAGCCCAATATCGAAGCCTGCAACCACTGCGGTAAACCAGGCCATGGCCACATAACCCCTGCCAAACATCGAGAGCAAAAGTGTCCGGCTTTCGGCACCATCTGCCAACTATGCGGCCGCCCAAACCACTTTGCGACTGCATGTCATAGCAAAAACAAACCCTTCCAACCGAGACCCCACACCACAGCCAGAGTGGGCAGACAAGCAGAAGGTGCCATCTTTGACAATCTATGCAACATCACCAGCGGAGACCATGCTATCTATGGCATCACCCTAGACCACCACCTATACAACAACATGAATGATTGCTGGATCCAACGTCCATCCAAGCCACAGCCACACATCTCGCTCAACGCCACCATCCACCCACAAGACTACGTGGCCCTTGGATACAAACCAGTTACTGACGCACTCAAGTCCATACAGCTACAAGCAATGGCAGACACAGGCTGCCAAAGCTGCCTGGTTAGCTTGAGCATCATTCGCCGCCTCGGATTAAGTGAAGCAGACCTAATTCCGGTCACCACCCGTATGCGTGCAGCCAACAACAGCGGCATAAGGATCCTCGGCGCCATTATCCTACGATTGACAGGCACAACTGAACCCGGACAGCAGCTAGAGACAAGGCAGATCGCATACGTCACCAACGACTCAGACCGCCTATTCATAAGCCGAGAGGCCTGTCAGGAATTAGGAATCATCTCAGAACGATTCCCAACAGTGGGAGAGACGCCCCCCCTTCAACACAACCACACCGTCACCATGTCAAATGTATCAGCAGACCAAGCAAACCAACAGCCCAAACTACAGGCATGTGACTGCTCGCGACGCCAGATGCCACCTCCAAAGCCGACTGCGCCCCCCTTCCCAGCAACAGAGGCCAACCGGGAACGCATACAAGATTGGCTCCTTGACCTTTACAAGTCAAGCACATTCAATACATGCGAACACCAACAGCTTCCCCTCATGGACGGTCCTCCCATGCGACTCATGGTGGACCCGGATGCAGAGCCTGTGGCCCACCATACCCCAATCCCAGTCCCACTCCACTGGCAAGAGGCGGTAAAAGCTGGACTCGATCAAGACGTTGCCATCGGCGTCCTGGAGCCCGTGCCAGTTGGAGATCCGGTGACATGGTGCCACCGCATGGTCATCTGCCCGAAGAAGAATGGTAAACCACGTCGCACCGTAGACTTCCAGTCTCTCAACCTTCACGCTACACGAGAGACTCACCACACCCAGAGCCCGTTTCACCAAGCACGCTCAGTGCCCCACAACAAGAAAAAAACAGTGTTTGATTGCTGGAACGGATATCACAGTGTTCCCCTACACAAAGACGACCGCCACCTTACCACATTTATTACCCCGTGGGGACGGTACCGATACAACACAGCCCCCCAGGGATACATCGCGTCTGGAGACGGGTACTCTCGAAGATTTGATGAGATTGTCTCCCATATCCCTGATAAGACCAAATGTATTGATGACACCCTACTGTGGGCAGACGACATCACCAGCAGTTTCCACCAAGCAGTCAACTGGCTAGACATATGTGGGCGACACGGAATAACTCTCAACCCCGACAAGTTTGCATTTGCAGCCGACACAGTCGAGTTCGCAGGGTTTGAGATCACACTCGACAGCGTGCGCCCATGCGCAAAATATCTCGATGCAATCCGCCACTTCCCCACCCCAAGCAACACCACTGACATGCGCTCGTGGTTCGGCCTGGTCAACCAGGTCTCATATGCATTCGCAGCAACTGAACGCATGCTCCCATTCCGTGAGTCGCTGAAACCGGGTACTTCATTCCTGTGGAACGATGAGCTCAACCGTCTATTTGAAGAATCCAAATCAGCCATCATCTCCGACATTGAAGACGGCGTCCGTATCTTTGACAAATCAAAGCCAACATGTCTGGCCACTGACTGGTCTAAAACCGGTATTGGTTACTGGCTCTTCCAGAAACACTGCCAGTGCTCCTCCACAGAGCCCTTTTGCTGCCGCAGCGGCTGGAAGGTGACACTAGTGGGTAGTCGCTTCACCCATGCAGCAGAGTCACGCTATGCCCCCATAGAAGGTGAAGCCCTAGCTGTCGCTGATGCCCTTGACAAGGCACGCTTCTTTGTCCTTGGCTGCAACAACCTGATAATCGCGGTTGACCACAAACCCCTCCTCAAGATATTGAGCGATCGATCCCTTGACGAAATCTCCAACGGTCGCCTCAGAAACCTCAAGGAAAAGACACTTCGGTACAAATTCCGCATGGTACATATCCCCGGGGTACAACACAAGGCAGCCGACGCCATCTCAAGGCACCCGACCGGTTCCACAAACCCTGACATCCTTACCCTACCAGACGACATAGCCGCCATAGACATTTCAGCCATCCAGTATTCAGCAAGCCTCATCGGACACCCCTTCCTAGCAAGTCTCCGCACCAAAGTGCTGCCTCAAGAATCCTGCTCCTACACCATTGAGAACGAACTAATATATGCAGCCTCATCAACCCTCAGCAACATGGCAGTCACCTGGGAACGCACCAAGCTAGCAACCACCAGTGACACAGACCTTCACATCCTGACCACCATCATCGAATCAGGATTCCCAGAATTCAAGCACCAGCTACCACCTGCCCTCCAGGAATACCACAGATTACGCGTACACCTGCACACTGTTGATGGTGTCATACTCTACAAAGATCGCATCGTCATCCCCCCCTCCCTCCGAGAGGCGATATTGACTGTACTACACTCCGCCCACCAAGGGGTGACATCAATGACGGCCAGAGCGGAGTCCACCGTATTCTGGCCCGGCATCACATCTGCCATCATCACAATGCGGGACCGCTGTTCTCACTGCAACCGCATGACCCCTTCACAACCCAACGCCCCACCATACCCCCCAGCGATACCAGCATACCCATTCCAATGCATCTGTGCTGACTATTTCCAATACAAAGGTGTCAACTACCTCCTAATAGTGGACAGATACTCCAACTGGCCCATCGTTGAAAGAGGACGCGATGGTTCCGCTGGCCTGACTGAATGCCTCAGACGTACCTTTGCCACATACGGCATCCCAGACGAATGCGCCACCGATGGAGGACCACAGTTCAGAGCATACACCACCCAGCAACTCCTGAAAGATTGGGGAGTACACCACCGCCTCTCATCTGTGGCATTTCCACACTCAAACTGCAGGGCTGAGATAGGGGTAAAAACAATCAAGAGGCTAATCACGAATAACACAGACTCACAAGGCAACCTTAACACTAACGCATTCCAACAGGCCATCCTGCAGTACCGTAACACCCCCGACCCCAACACCAAGCTATCCCCTGCACAGTGCGTCTTTGGACGACCAATCAAGGACTTCATCCCCATCATCCCTGGGCGCTACATTCCTCACCCCACATGGCGTGACACCCTTGCTTTGAGGGAAGAAGCCTTGAAGAACCGCCACATGCAAGCATCTGAGAGGTGGGCCGAGCACACAAAAAGGCTCCCCCCCCTGACTGTAGGTAAACACGTTCGGATCCAGAACCAGATTGGACCACACCCCACACGATGGGACAAGACAGGGGTTGTCATAGAAGTGCGACAATTTGACCAGTATGTCACACGCGTTGACGGCTCAGGCAGAATAACACTCAGAAACCGTAAATTTCTACGACAGTACACACCAGTTCAGGCAAGACCCCCACTGCGCCTACTGAGCGATGACCTCAGATATACAGGGAAAGCCAACCAGGACACACCCCTCAAGCCAAGTTCCCCAACCCTGGAAAATCAGGCTACAGGTGGAGCAGAGCCACCATCCCCATCAGATCCGGGCCACGCCAACAGTGATATACCACAACCCCCTGGAACAGAACCAGCACAGCCAACAGTAACCCCTAGACCACTGGCACCAGTCATGCCCGAAGCCAGTCCAGCCACAGGCCCTACTGAGAAGAAAGTTCCACTGGCCCTACGAAGGCTAAGGGACCACAACAAGCAAGGCATACTTGAACTATGAACCTCACACCATATCTGCGATGAACATTCTATTATATATACCTAGTTGTTTTGGTATTATCAGTCTTTACCGACCCTCCACACGTACCGTCAAAATTGCAAAGGAACACTAAAGACTTAGGGGGAGATAGAGAGATATGTGGTCTACCTGTGTAGAGACTGGGACTAGCCCGGTCAGACCCCGTTCGTAGTTGTTTGTAGTCGTTCATCATTCCGTTTGTTACACCCGAATAAATCATCTTTTAACAAGGAAATGGATGAACTCCTATCTAACAATGGTGCCATTTGAAGAATTATATCACGTCAAAAGTGCATAACGAAGAAATATATATTTACGGACGAGAGCAGCTCATTTCACTTTGGTCAAATTTGGACTGGAAACAGCAAAAAATACAAGCAAGTAATGAAAATAATATAGATACCATTCTTTACTCAATGCTGTTTACCTTGGATGTACATGTAGGAAGAATAAAATCCTTGTAAATCTCGCCATATACTGTGTAAAACTACAATCTGTGAATCATGGCACACAGTGTTGCGAACAGTGTGGCGTTTCCGGCAATGTATTTTGATTGATTCTCATTGGATGTTACATAATACAGCTGTCAATTCAATGTCTGGAGACTATGACATGTGCAGTACCCTGACACAGCGCCTTTAAGTGTCTAATCTTCTAGCTGACTACAAGTGGTCTACTAATAGAACAGGCAGTTAATTCCAACATTTTGAAAGGGGTGCAAACATGGTGCGAAATACAGTATTTGTATGGGAATCCAATGTCAAATCCAAGTGCGTGGGAAAAATTACAGACAAATGTATGGAAAACTGAAAACACAATTGCATGTTTCCCAGCACAGCTATATCCCTCAAATTTTGGTCAGTTAATCTTTTACCTGGTATTTTAAATTTGCAGATGGTGAATATTTCAGAAATTCGATTTCATAAATTATATTTGGCATTGGATTCCCATACAAATACTGTATTTTGCTCCATGTTTGCACCCCTTTCAAAATGTCAGAATTAACTGTGAACTGGTCTATTGGGGATACTATAAAATAAAAGCTCTGTTGTTAATTCCAACATTTTTAAAGGGGTGCAAACATGGTGCGAAATACAGTATTTGTATGGGAATCCAATGTCAAATCCAAGTCCGTGGGAAAAATTACAGTCAAATGTATGGAAAACTGAAAACACGATTGCATGTTTCCCAGCACAGCTATATCCCTCAAATTTTGGTCAGTTAATCTTTTAACTGGTATTTTAAATTTGCAGATGGTGAATATTTCAGAAATTCAATTTCATAAATTATATTTGGCATTGGATTCCCATACAAATACTGTATTTTGCTTCATGTTTGCACCCCTTTCAAAATGTCAGAATTAGCTGTGAACTGGCCTATTGGGGACACTATAAAATAAAAGCTCTGTTGTATGCAATGGAAAGGTGTATGCATGAGGTAAATTAATAGATAGGTAGGTAGGTAATAACAAGTTAAAACCTACATATATACATGTACATCAAGTAGTTTATGTAATGACTAATTCTAAAAATAATGTACATCTAGATTAAATAGATAAATAAATAAGCATGCTGAGACGCATTCTAATGTAAGCCTATAAGATATATACAATGTAGTTAGGTGATGTCCAATTCTAAAATGCCTGCTATCAATTTACATAATCTATTTAACAATTAGACTATGAGCTCGAAATTTCTATCGGCTGATATCTGCCATAGAAGCTGAGAGCAAGTAGTCTAATTGTTTTAGTAGAAACCAACTAGTAGTTCAATCTTAAACAGAAGCGAGATTTTTTAACATTTTGATGACTTCGCAGCCATTGTTTCGCTTTTTGAAAACTATTTTTTCGCTACTCACTATCTATCACTGAATAGATAGTGAGTAGCTTAACCAATCAGATTGCAGGATTGGTGATAGAACACCAGTTTGTTTCTACTAATGTCTATTATTATGATAATGTCCTCAGGTGTTGCAGAGATAACACTCTTTGCTTAAATTATTGTTAATTACACTGGTAAGGTCTCTCCTATAAATGCTAGTTTTAAAGTTCATTTCTGATGTTAAAATCTTCCAGGTACAATATATTTGTGCTCCCTTTATCTGATAATATAACTAAACAACTGAGTTACATTTCCATAACTGAATGCGTACGTGGCAATATTTATAAAGGTAAATAACAAATTAAAAATATTCACCAAACGAATCATTGAATGCACTAAACCACGAACAATAATATTTACAGTAAAAAGCTATAAAAATACAACCAAGCCAGATAATGATCTAGCAAGGAACTAGCCGGACGATCTGGCCAAGAATTGTGGTATTTCCTTTACGTTGGAAAGTTTTCGTTCTTCGTCTTGTGGGCGGTTTGGGGGGCGGTGGTTGCAACGTCACAATCGAGTCGACGAATTTGGACTTCGAACCCTCGCAAAACGCTTACAAAACTTCGCGTAAAATCCCTTTAGTTAAAATATAGCATTTCAACACAACAAACATATGTAGTATGAGAGAATAGTCTTCAATAAAGTTATTTTCTTTATAAAAACGAAGTTGCTGTAACGTGTTCGTGACGAATCCGAAAAAGTTAGGTTCGTGTCAATGACAATAATGAAAACTAATGAACCCTGACTGAGCCAGACTCGGATCTCGCTGATTTTACTTTATATATAATATAGGTATTAAAGATTAGCAGCGAAATATAATGTAGAACTAGATACATCATTTTTATAACGACTTTGCTACGCAATCAGAAAGGGGTAAATAAACTCACTCAAGAGTCAAGGTTATACATGTACAATTGTTTGGAGTTTGGTCGCGTGTGTTCGGTTCTAGGTTGAGCTGCGCGCCAAAATCATTTCAATCAGTTTTAGAACAACTATGTGACCTTGGAAACAGCACCAAATCTACTGTAAATTTAGTTGAGTGTCGTATTTTTCCATCCTTGAGCTAATTATGAAACACTACCAGTATAACTATAAGATAGCAAAATAAACTCACCAAACGTCGTGTACTGCTCAATGGATAAACATGACTGTTGGTAGCGACTGTATCGTTGAATGAGATTACCAATATCTTTGAAGAAAACTCGCGTAAGCCTCATGGCTGAGATTGCAAATATCCACTAAAGTATTACTCCGTCTTCTTCGTGGTTTCATAAGAAAGGTTTAAAGTAAACTAGCTAAAGATACCGGTATCAACAGGAACGCCAAAGCTGCCCTCTGCCTCTGGGTCACTGGTACGATATCGACGACACACAACACGTGACAATCAAACACATTTAGACCAATGACGTGCGAATGTAAGGCAGCCTGACACCCGCCACGTTCCCGTTGGAGAGCCGAATATTTGACGAATGTTTTACGACACTGGCCGAAGTTCGTAGATCCCAGAAACTGGTGATTACATCATTTTGGTTTCCAATGATCGCAGTTGCGGGGCATGAATGATTAGAAGTAAAGCTCTTGTTAAATGTAAACCAATGCGTTGTTTTTCATTAAAAACCGCAAACGTATACTATACGTAAACAAGGAAGATTCTGATGCTCTTGATAAACTACAACTGAATAATTAACTAATTTATAACATGAAGTAGAAGACGCTGCTAAATAATCTATGATGTCTAAATTTGTCAAAAATATTAGAGAAGAACCATTGATCTTTTCTCGGGTCTTGTTTTTGACTTTAGGTCGATGTATAAATGATGGTTTGGCAAAAAAAAAATATATATATGGCAAGCCAAGACAAGTAAAGATGAAAAGTGGCTGGATCGAGTGCCAAATGTTTATATTCACATTTAATGCACATTTAACGAAAGTTTCAGTTTTTGTTCCAACTGAAACAGTTTTTCTTTCGCAACGACATAATGCCAAACTATCATTCATGAATAAGTAATTACGATACGACTCATATAATCAGCTAGCTAGCCGGTTTCATAAACTGTATGTCTCCTCAAAATACTCAGAACATCAAAGTTATCGACAGAATAGCAAAAATATAATACGAACAGTGAATAATTTTTCATGCGTGATATTTCGAGACTTACATATGTACAAAATTCATAACATTCTAGATACTTTCTATAGTTGGCCAGGCTCCGTTAGCTATGACGCTGTTGTAACAATTTATGCTACGATCATAAAAAGTAGTATAGCCGGTATTAAAATGATACCACTTTTTCTTGCACAAGAAAACTCAAAAAGTTGTCTACTTATGGACGCCTTGTTTTCTTGCACAAGGGGCGTCATAAAGCGAATTCAGAAATCCACTTCATGACGCCCCTTGTGCAAGAAAAAAGGCGTCCATAAGTAGACAACTTTTTGAGTTTTCTTGCACAAGAAAAAGTTGTATCATTTTAATACCGGCTATACTACTAGGGGTAACTAAGGGTCATTCAAAGTGTCACTAGACATTCTTGTACATAAAATCCAACTTGATAATCCTATTAGAGATATGATTACATAGTTATATCGACATCGATTGCTTGTACATAAAATCCAACTCGATAATCCTATTAGAGATATAATTATATATAGTTATATCGCTGCAACATCCTTACACATAAAATCCAAAACTCGAGTATCTGTTAAAGCTATCCTAACACATAGTTATACCGAAGAGAGATATATCGCCCCTCAACATCCTTACACATAAAATCCAAAACTCGAGTATCTGTTAAAGCTATCCTAACACATAGTTATACCGAAGAGAGATATATCGCCCCTCAACATCCTTACACCTAGAAATCTGAATTTGGAGTGTCTGTTAAAGCTATCCTAACACATAGTTATATCGAAGGGAGAATGGTGAGACCACGTAGTGAACCACTTCCACGGAGTCTAGCTCGAGAGGCAGGTGCTATTCTAGAGGAGAGAGATGGAATGCTCGAGGGGATGGAGATAGGTCGCCGTACTATCCGATGGCGCTTCTTCCAAGGTGTGGCAGGAGATTTGACCCCTAGGATCATGGAAAAGTTAGTTGCAAATGTAACCACCAGCTTTTACCTACGATACAGCTACACCTATCGCATTCGCAATGTCAACGACGGGCGTGTGATGCTATTCTCCAAGACTGTCCCAGGCTCTCCATGGGTGAACATCCTAGAAGATGCAGAAGAGTGGATCAATAGCAAGGAGACAGCTCGTTTGAATCCCGACAACATCAATCGACCAAATACCCAATGGGCCTTCGTTCGTTGGATCTACGTAGATGTAAAAGTTGTGATCGATCGTCAGCTTCTGTTGGGAACAGGTCCACTACCCCAATGGCTTCGCCAGAAAAAAGGAATGTTTGCCCTTGATCGATATGGCGACAACCTATGTCTTTGGCGCTGCCTTGCCATGCATGAAGGAGCAAGATTAGATAGGTGTTGCGTCAAAGCTCGAAAACTTGCCCAGGACTTCTATCGCCTGACAGCACCCACACAAGACGTTCCCAGAACTTCCATAGACCAGCTGGAGGAAGTCGAGTTACACTTTGGAATCGGTATTCGGGTGTATGAACCCACGGAGGATGGCGCTTGGCATCTGACGCGACATGCAGCTCACTACAAGCATACGATGACGATTGGGATATACGAAGGACATGCCTTCTATATCAAGGACGTCAAAAAGCTAGGGCACATCTACGTATGTAATGACTGTAAGCAACGGTTTACACAGGCTTGCACCCTTCAACGCCATGCAGATCGTTGCAGTCGTGGAGAAACGAAGATTGTTTGCCCCGGAAAAGTAATCACAGTACCCCAGTCGGCATACGAAAAAGCCTTCTGGCCAGAGAGCACAGCCAGCAAAGTCGCTCTATGCTGGTTAGAACGCGAAACCAAAAGGATTGGGCAACACATTCATCATGCAGCTTGTGGACATGGTGGAGAGCATTGGATAGAAGGAGCGCCGGTTGACGGCTACGAACCTATTTCGAAAACCATCTTTCAATTTCATGGATGCTATTTCCATGGCTGCCCGAAATGCTTCCCTAGGGAAAGGAGGCTCTATCTCAAGACCTGTGAAAGAACGGCAAAGCTACAAGGAGCTGGTTATACAGTAGTGGAAGCTTGGGGCTGCTCCACAAAGAAGAAGAACAAACCGATCCCCACACCAACACAAACTGTCTACCCACACTTCATAGTTTACGATTTCGAAGCCTATCTCGACACGACAAAAGGAAGACAACCAACAGACCACCTGACCATCGAAAACGTCCATGTCCCAATATCAGTATCAATTGCCGACACATACAATCGAAAGTCAACCCACATCTGTCGACGCAATCCAAAAGAACTCATCGAAGCCTTTGTCGAAGAACTCCAGCTAAGAGCGAAAGCGATCCAAGAAGTCATTGCAGAACAGTTCTGCCCCAAGACACCTGAATTCTCTTTTGACACCCTACCAAAGAAACAACAAGCTAAGATCGAAGAATGGATCCGCCAAGTTCCAGTAGTGGGATTCAACTCTGGCAGGTACGATCTCAATCTGATCAGGGAGCACTTCGTAGGAATCATTGCTGACACCTGTTCAAAGATCCTGGTAGCAAAGAAAGCCAATTCCACTATGTTCCTATTGACCCCAGATTTCCGTTTCCTAGATGTGATCAACTACCTTGGACCTGGAACTTCTTATGAACGTTGGATCGCTGCTTACGGATGTGAATCGCAAAAGAGTTTCTTCCCATATGAGTGGTTTGACTCTCCCGACAAGTTGGATCACATTGGATTACCAGACTATCCAGAGTGGGGTTCGAAGTTGAAAAGAGAACATCTACTATCTATGGCAGAGTTCGAAGACTGTGAGTGCACCTTTCTCGACAAAGGAATGGAAACCTTTGCAGACTGGCTACGATACTACAACAACCTAGATGTAGTTCCATTCTTAGAGGCACTCGAAAAGATGCGAGATTTCTATCACGAGAAAGGAGTAGACATGCTGAAAGATGCAGTGTCCATTCCAGGAGTCTCACTACAGTTCCTGCTTCGAGGTAGTGTAGAAAGGGGAGCTGAGCTGTACGCTCCAAGTAAGGAAGCCTACCGCATGCTGAAAGACGCTGTCGTGGGAGGTCCAAGCATAGTGTTCACCAGACTCCACGAATCAGGAGTGACTAAGATTCGTAGTCATCAGGGAGGAACTAAGACTTGTCGTAAGATTCTTGGATACGATGCCAACGCCCTATATCTTTCTACCATGGAATTCGAAATGCCTTGTGGAAAAGAAAAGGTTGTGCACTATGACGATCCAGGTCCAGCCACTGAAGGATTCGTTGAATGTCTACTTGGTAGAACGTGGTTTGGATATGCAGAAGTAGACATCGAGATACCAAAGAAATTGTGGAAGGAATTTGAGGAGATGCCACCCTTCTTCTACAACAAGAAAATCCCCAAAGAAGCAATCCCTCCAGAAATGTTGGCCTACCTCACAAAGACAGGTAGAAAGCTCAGCGAGGAAAAGAAGCTAGTTGGGAGTCTCTCTGGAAAGAAGTTGCTACTCTATGCTCCTCTTCTACTTTGGTATGTAGATCATGGCGCAGTGATCACTGCTGTCTACCGCACGATAGACTACGAACCCAAAGAAATCTTCGGATGGTTCGTGGACCAAGTCACTGAGGCGCGACGCATGGGAGATGAAGACAAAGGGGAGGCTTTGCTGGCAGATGTGTTCAAGCTACTAGGAAACAGTGCCTATGGAAAGTTGCTCGAAGACTTGGGACGCCAAACAAAGGTCACCTATACAAAAGATGAGAAGGTTGTGGACAAGGCATTGCGAAGTGTTTGGTTCGAAGACCTGGAAGAGATTGGTGATGCATATGAACTCGAGAGCCGAAAGGACCAGATCCGAATCAAACGCCCTTTCCAAGTAGGTATCGCTGTGTACCAGCTCGCAAAGCTGCGTATGCTCGAGTTCTACTACGACTTCCTCGACAAGTACATCGATCGCAATGATTTCGAATACATCCAGATGGACACGGACAGTGCGTACATTGCCATCTCGGGAAATAGCCTCGATGAGGTTGTAAGACCGGAACTACGAGAGGATTTCGAAGCCGAAAGGAAGGAATGGCTAGCTTGGGACAAGTGGAGTAGTCGTACCCCAGGACTCTTCAAACTCGAATTCGAAGGACATCGCGCCATTGCCCTATGCTCGAAAGCCTACTACGTCGATACGGGTGGCAGCAAGAAGTATTCCGCTAAAGGTATGTCTAGGCGTCACAACGACATTTCGTGGGATCGATTCAAAGCAGCCCTCCAGGGTGATATCGACGTGGCGGAAAACCGAGGCTTCCGACTATTGCCAGAAGGTGTGGTAACCTACGACCAATGGAAGCTGGGGCTATCGGCTTACTACGACAAAAGACGCGTTCTTCCCGATGGAATCCACACTGAGCCAATAGAGTACGCTGTTTAGCGTCTAGGTACAAACAGAATTCCTTTTGGGGGTAGTTCCGTATCCCTAGGAACGACTTGTAGCTCTTCACGAACGAATCCACGTTTGGGTGCATCCTTCTCCTTTGCAAGGTAGTAAAGCACAGGCTGTCCCGAAGATACTACACTTCGCGAAATGGTGTATATCTGCAAACTCCACACAGGATCAGTAGCTCTACGTTTTTCACCTCCTTCCAATTCTCCTGGTGCATAGAGATATCGAACTAGAACGTCGAATGGTAGACGCTCTTCTCTCAATCCAACGGTGCGCGAATACGTAGGAGTCTTCAGATCTACTTGTTGCGCCACTACAGAATTCGAAGGCTCTTTACCAGTCAACCGAGTCACCTCACTGTTCATGGCTTTGATAACCATTGGTAAACGAACTACCCATTCTCTACTACGTTCATCTGATCCTTCCGAAGTAAGTACCATCTCTTGTGCATATTGATATCCAAACAATCTCTCAGCTAGAGTCCTATTTGCTCTTTCAACAAAACTTTGCGCTCTATGATTACCAGCCTCACCTCGTTGAACTTTCGTACCATGTAGTTCTAGCGTTTCAGACATACGTCCCATGAATTCTCTACCAGGATCTACTTGCAAGGTCTTTGGCCATTCTAGTGGACTACGTTTATAGATTCGTTCGAATGCCGCAGAAACTTCGCCACTATCTTTAGATGCCAAGGGTTCGGCTTCTTTGTATCGAGAAGCTACATCGATTACCACTAATGCATACTTATATAGTTTCCTTCCACGTCCAGGACGATCGTGTGGTAGAAATATCAAATCAGCTTGGTGGACTTCATTTGGTTTCGATACAGTCCAATGTGGTCGTGGAATGTGTTTTGGTGGTGGTAGATATATTTGCCACATAGATTGCTTTTCCAACCAACTCCTAGCTACGTCTTCTGATGCTTTCGCTTCTACCGATAGCTTGCCAATTGCAGAGTGACCTTTCCAATAGCCCATAGGACCATAGAAGATATTCGCAAGTTTAGAATCCATCATACATCTATACGTCCCAACCTTCAACAGATAAAAAAAAAAAAAAAAGGAAGAATGAAGAAAGTCGTTGCGTGACCCTCTTCATTCTTCCTTTCTTTTTTTTTTTAGTAGTAACCTAGTAGTAGCTTAGTAGTAGCTTAGTAGTAGCTAGTAGTAGCTTAGGGGTAGCTTAGTAGTAGCTAGTAGTAGCTTAGGGGTAGCTTAGGGGTAGCTTAGTAGTAGCTTAGGGGTAGCTTAGTAGTAGCTTAGGGGTAGCTTAGGGGTAGCTTAGTAGTAGCTTAGGGGTAGCTTAGTAGTAGCTTAGGGGTAGCTTAGGGGTAGCTTAGGGGTAGCTAGTAGTAGCTTAGTAGTAGCTTAGGGGTAGCTTATGGGGTAGCTTAGGGGTAGCTTAGTAGTAGCTTAGGGGTAGCTTAGGGGTAGTAGTATCTATATCCATTTACTAATAGCGTATCCAACGCCTAGCATTCCACCACCAACGTAGAGCAACTCACCAGTCTTCTGATTGTTTGAGGGTTTGTAGTAGTCAGATAAGCGGGGTTCTTTCATCTCTTTGAGCCGTTTTAGCTCTTTACGTAACTTATCGGATCGCACTAAGGCTTCGTTGGTATCTCTTTGAGCGTTGTATGCGTCACGTTCAAGACCTTCCTGCTCTTGTGCATGGTCGTATCGTCTTTGACGTTCGATTCTATAGGCTTTCGTTTCGCTTGCTAGTTTTTCGAGGGCCCTATTGTGTCTCTCTCGTTCTGCATCCATATCACCCTTTCCAATCATTCTAGCTAGTATGCCACCACCAGTAAATGCCGTTGCATTCAATATAGCCCCGAGGATGGCCATTCCAATTGCTGCCGCCATTACGGTTTGGGTTTGGGCTTTTCTTTCTCAAGTTGTTTCTCAAGATATTCCTTTGCGTATAAGCTACCAAGTATCACGGCAGTCCACTTTGCGTAATTCACTAGGGAAGAAGAAGGATCACTAAGCATAGATTCCTTGGTAGTCTTTTTTACGATCCACCCAATACCAGCAGCGAGTCCAACGATTTTGACTGCATCGGTTGCCGTCTTCGTCAATTCCTTCTCCATCTAGATATATACTACTATGGTCTCGAGTCTTTAAGTGTTACTCCATGTCTAGTGCCGTTGGCTTTGCCGGAGCTGCAGGTTGTGTCGTGCTAATGGCGGCAACACGCTTATTGCCATCTACATACTTCTTGTACGCAAAGTACGTGCCAAACAATGTAGCGCCAGTACCGATGACTGCGAGAATAGTCAGGTTTTCGAACCGACCTTTCTCTACGTCAGTTTCTTTGGACGGTTCATTTTCACGTTCTATCTCCATCTTTTGAGCTTCTTTTGCACGGGCAGTGACCTTCTCCCAAGCTAACTTTCCTGCTGCAACACGCTTTGGATTTTTTCCTTTTTTAGTTGGTACAGTCTTTGGAGGATTCGCAGTTATCTGATCCGTCTGTCCTTCCATCTTGATTCGATATAGTAGGTATATGTGGAGGTTCAACAGTTGTTCCAGGAATGACTACGTGACCAGATATGTGGAATAGGACGCTAGCTAGAGCTACAAGGCGACCTGCTTTGAGTGATAGTAGGCCAGTCGCAGCACTGATTTCATTGCGGACTAGAGGGTCTTCTTGTAGGTCCTTGATCAGTGCTTCTTGAGAATCTATTGGTACTAGGTAGGCAACTAGGCGGGTAGCTAGACGTGTCACACCGTCAACTAAGCCTTTCGTTACTTGCTGAGCTAGGACGGCCTGATACCTCCTATACAACTTGTCTATTTCTTTCTCAGGAAGTCTAGAGATGTCTCCTAAGGAAAAGTTCTTACCTAAGTATTCTTTCGTTACGCCTGTTGCGGCTAAGATCGAAAGTGATTCACGATTGTCTGACGTAATGTCTAGGGCGGTTGGTGGTGGACCTGTTACGTCCTCGCCGAATATCTCGAGTATATCTTTATCCATGATAATATGTTATAGATGCTGGTAGCTCTAACACTACCTCGAAAGGATGGCGGAGACAGAAGCACATGCGAGCGAACTTATGGGATCCAAGTATCGTTCGTAACTCTTTACATTCTTGTGAGCCTCCATAGTCCTCAAATATCTTTTTACCATCTACGACTGATGCTGTATGAAATGCTACTACGATAGCTACGTTCTCGCGGAAGGGTTTACATATGCTCGTTAGTTGTTGGGACAGCACCCAAATGGAAAGCCCTATGTGTCGTGCAGAAAAGGCTAAGTCCACTAGCTTTTCAGTTCGTTTCTTGACGTCCTTCGATGCGGCGCAATCATCGAGAATCAATAGAGTATTGGTACCTGACCAAAATGTTGCGCAAATACTCAAAGTAGCATCGATGGCATCTTGTGGTGGCGATATGACGAAGAAATGAGGATCTCGATTTGCGAATCCACGATAAGTTTTGTTGTGGGCATACGTAGGACAAATCAGTACTATGTAATCGAACTTACCACGAAATGCTCCACGAAGTTGTTCTATGAGAAACGCAGTCTTCCCACAATTCGTCGGACCGACTATGAGTGCGTTGAACGGCACGTGCTCTACGAGAGAATCCATCAGTATAATATACTCTGCAGAGATCTGTTCAATATCGTGACCTGAGCATCCGCAAGGACATAGATGTGCATTTTCACATTTCCACTTCCCTTAGCAGTTCTATGTATGCGAATGTCGATGTCCTTTCCACTGCCGGTTTGTGCTAAGCCATCACCATGAACGGTGGAATCTTTTGCTGTGCGACAATCGATTAGAATAGAGAATCTATTTTCAAAGAACTTCTTTGGAGTCATAGAAGTATTGGGTGTACCAAACCAGCTTCTTGCAGCCTCCCAGAAATCTAGGGGAAGCATACCGCTTGGAAAGAGTCTGTTGGGAATCCCATTGACATCTACTTCTACCTTCAAGATATCTGGATTCGAGAATGCTTCACTATCTCGCGTGCCAATGGTAGGTGGATCTATGAATAGTAGAAGTAGTCCAGCAAAGGATCGTCGTGGAACATTAACGTTTTGAGATATCAAAGTATCAGAGGTTTTAGCGATATCTACTGTTTTGAAGTGAACAGCGTAGTTGTATAGGAATGCAGTACCTATTTCATATTTGTGAAGTGCATTACTAGCCAGCGTTTCGTTCCTGATTGCTTCGTATTCTAGTTGGAGGTTGGTAAGTTGGTACGTATACCTATCTTCGTAGTATCCGATCCAATTACTACCTCGTTGGCAGACGCTAGAGTCAACTCGAATGTAATTATATTTTCTAAGGCATGTGGATATAGAACTCCCTGTTGTGTCAGAATGTCAACATCTAATGGAATCCTATACTTGGAACCACATGCAGCTAGGAGCGCGTTGTCTGCAGCAGATGAAGTACTTGCGTCACCAGCTTTCGATCGTAGCTTATTCAAGTTCTCTGATTGAATACCTTGTTGTATTCTAGACTCTCTCTCCTGTGTAGATAGGTACACATCGGAGTATGTTTGTAGGAGGTCTGGCCTGACAAGGTCTTCTACTGTTTCAGCTCCCATCCTACAGATTCTACGCATGACCAAACAGCGTCCAACGTTCGAAACGACTCTGTTATTCGCATGTCCACCAGATAGTACGATGTCGCCCAATAGCGCTAAGCTACCAGGTACTAGTACTACATCTTCTGCTAGCTTTGGAACTTCTACGTATAGAGTCTCACCTGGATTGGCAGACGATCGAGTGAAAGTTTTCCTATACAAGTCTCGTGGAGCCTTGAGTGCATGAGGCTCTCTTCGTACTTGTGTGGGATCCAACTTTGATGAGATCATGTTGAATATAACTATATATGTAGATATGTTTAACATGGCCTCTGAGGGTAGGTCCGATGAAAGAACTGATGAAGGTGGAGACTACGATAAAGATGATACTATCAATGTGGATGAGGAGTGGGATGCAATATTTCCAGAAGAGTCAGGAGAAATGGTCCCAATGAAAACCAGACGCAACTACGGCAAAGAAGGTGCTAGACCAAAGAATCAGGAAACCTCGTTTTCTAGAGAAGATGATGAGTACTTCGACGAACTCTTCGACTCGGAAGGCTCGAACTTTTCTAGAAATGAAAAAATCCTGGAGAGGCTGGAGAAAGAGAAAATCCCAAAGTATACCGATCGAAGTGTGATCTTCAAACAGGGTTTATCGGAAAATGCAAGACAGGATATGTTCGAGACTGTCTGGGAAAAATACCACGATGTGGGAATTCGAGGTACGCTTGAGATTGCAACCATGTCTGATGGTAGAGTCTTTATCAAAGAGTATGGAAGTAAAGAAAAAGCTATTCCTTTGACCACCACGAAAGGTGAGTTATATAAGAAGATGGGAAAAGGTCTCAAAAGAGTCTTAGGACCTTCGAGGGAAGAAATGTTAAAAGAAGTCATAGTAGCTGAAAATCAATTGAGTGAGAGGGTCGAACAAAATGAAGGAATACTCGAAGACCCTACATCTACCGAAACTCAGAAAGAAAACGCTACTAATGAAATAAAGACCGATCAGGAGGAGCAAGCAGTCCTAGAGCAAATAGAAAGAGCTATAATAGAACGGATGTCACTTAGGGATCGTATAAGAATCATCTTTAAGAAGTATGGGGTCAGTATAATTAGCGTGGTAGTTGCGGTAAGTACTGTGATCGGTGTAATAGTTTCCAATCTGACGAAGAAAGTTTCCGCGCTAGTACCGGGATTTGGAGATGCTGCCAAAGCAGCTGCTAAAACAACTGTCAAAGGTTTAAGAGCAATAGGCAAAAAGTTAGAGGAGATTCTACCTAAGATGATTGGACCAATTGTGAGTCTCATATTCAGTATGGCTGCTGACGTTGTTGGAGTCTTAGCAAACAACCTTTGGTTGTTAATCGTAGCAGCAGTGGTCTTCGTAGTGGAGCAATACAAACGCCGTTAACGAAACAACGTCCATACGATTCCAGCTGCAGCAATGGATGTCACTGCGAGATTAATCTCATGTTGTGAGACGACAGCCTTTACCTTTGCCTTTGCCTTTGCCTTTGCCTTTGGTACAGGAACTCGTTTCCCGAGAGGCTGTACCGATTTCTTATCTGACGATCCTTTCGTAAGAATAGGTGGGTGTCCTTTGACTTCTACATTGATGGCGTTAGTGCCTAGCACCATATCTTTCGTAGCTTTCGGGATTGGATTCTTATAGCCATCTTTCTTACCAAGATAGTACTCTAGATTGCTTGGCAAAAGTCGCACATCTACAGCTATTGCTAAATCGAGCCTCTTATGCGTCCTCGTTATAGCAGTAAGATAGTTATTGTAGCTCACCACTAAATCGTTTTCGAGAATAGCACCTTCGACTAAGCTCTTAAACTTTTCTTTGACGTTATGGCTATGTATGATGGAGTCGTTCAGATCTGCTTGTGCACCAAGTATGCAATGTCCAAAAGCCTCGACAGATCTATTCAACCTACCCAATCCAACATCTGTCAAACCCTTTCCGATTGGTGGCATGAACCAATTGTATTGTTTACCGTTGTTATTGCCAATGTACGCTAAAGAAAACTGATAGACCGTACGACTCTCCTCAGGAAACTTAAAGTCCCCACCAGGCCACTTAGCAGAGAACGAAGTATTATGTGCATACTTCTCCGTATAGTTCACCATTTTTCCATGAGAGTTTACGTAGACGTCTCCTAAGCCATTCCACCGAAAGTCTGGTGTTCGAGATATACCGAATTCGATGCACAATTTCTCAAGAGCTGATTTGTTATAGAGGTTATCCCTTTGCTTGAAATGAGATTCACCAGGTAAAGGAACTCCATGAGTACCACCAAGTTCACGTAGAATTCTTCGTATCGTGAAATATACGTGGAATCGTAGGAACCCTTGAACGACTGGTGGATACGTTTTGAAAGTGGGGTCAAACAACGACACTCCACATCCGGAAGTTGCACACCACGTTGCGAAATTCAATTGTTGAGGCCAGTAGTGGAAATCCGGACCAGCCAACCAATGCTGGGACTCCTTTTTTGTCGTATGCTTTACAACGATCTCCTTGAATATATTTGGAACGCCTACTTTGAAATCATCCTTTGAGGTGATATGTATCTGTAGATTAGTGAGATCAATATCTTGTGCCGGTTCAGTAGAAGGAACTGCTGTAATGGGATATTTCACACTCATGTCTAGTATCAACGTAGTTGGGAAACCACCAACCATTCCCTGCAATGCATTGTCGATGCGGCTTTGAGTGACTGCAGATAACTTTGAGACATCATCGCCGTAAACGATATAGCTAGAATCTCCATCTCGAAACCAAATACTCGTCGAATATTTGTTTGGACCATTCACTTCCGTAGAGACATAGAACTTGTGAAGATCTGCCTGTGGATATTTCTTCTTGAACTTCGCTAATAGATTTGCATTCAACGTTGTGACCTTTTCATTTTCATCGGCAAGGAGTGCTGTCTGCTCAGATTTCGAAAGCCTTGGTCCACCCTTGGCAATCTCTACCTTGTCCTTGGCAGATAGACCATCGTACCAATCGTCTTTGTCTGGTACAACGAGAGGCATCTTATATGTTGAAGCTATATGTATATATAGTTATACCTTCAACATATAAGATGGTTCTCTTATATATCACCACAACATCGGCTGACCATACTGTCTACTTCGACGACCCTATTCTTATACGGAACATTTCACTAGTCGAGATCACTTTCGAGAACAGTTGGTGGAACCTAGAAGAGCCAGGGAGCTTTCATTGGAAGGTCAATGGTGTGATGTTTCCACACGAAATTAAGGTGGGGAACTACGATATACCAACCCTCCAGACCCTCTTCAAACCCGCAATCGACGCTGGTATCATAAAATTCGGGAAACTCTTATCGACAGGGAGTTGTATCCTAGATGTCATGAAACCTATCATTCTTAGCAAAAATATCTGTAGACTGTTTATTAAAGAATGTAGGGGGTCCATAGATATTCCTAACAAGACTTTAACTATAGCGGTAGGCACTTTCAATATAAATATCCTCTTTGAGATCGATACGGTATATGTCCACTGTGACGTAGTGGATTCCAGCTTCTCACTCCTAGAGGGAAAACGCTCGAAAGTCTTGGCTAGCATAGATGTCCGAGGCGATAGATTTGTGAAAACGACGTATGCCTCACTACAACCTCTAGATGTCAAAGCTCTAGGTACGATACAAAGCAGCCTTCGTCTGACAATTCTCGATGAGAAAGGCAATCTGATTGACTTCCGTGGTCGACCTATACGATACGTGTTGAAGCTTGAGTAAGCTATACGTATAACGTACAATGGAAGGCGATTCGATTCAACCGTTTCCATCAGCACCAAGTATCTATCCACAGATCGCTAACGACACTGGAAAGAACTTTAGACTGCAAACGATCCGAGACACGCTTTCGGACATCGAAGTTCAAGAAAGGCACTACGAAGGTGTGCGCAAGAAATATGCACGTTCTCAAGGAATAGTTCATGGCATCGCAGTGGTAACTGGAGGTCTATCTGTGATCTTATCTGGATCTGGATTGGGCGCAGCGTTGACTGGGGTTGGAATAGTGATTGGTCTACCACTTGGAGTTATTGGTGGACTATGTGGATTAATTTCAGCATCTACAACCCTTGGAGCTAAGAAGTTAGGAATGAAGGTTTCTAAGCATGAAAAGACAACTATGTTAGCAAAAGCGAAAATCAATACGATTCGCGATCTAGTATCGAAGGCACTACGTGATGAAAACATATCCGACTCTGAATACAGTCTCATCCTGAACGAAGCGAATAAGTATGAGATCATGAGATCTGAAATTCGTCGCAAGGCTTCCATAGGTGAAAAAAGCATTCGAGCCGAACTCAAGCAAGAAGTGCAAAAGGAAATGCGAGAAAAACTTGGAATGTAAGAATTAACGTTTCCTACGAAAGAAACGAACAGGGCTCTCACTTTCACTTCGCTAAGTCCTACGGCTAGTTAGCCCATGTCTAGTGTAGATTGGTTCGAAGTGGGAATGGTAAGAAGACAACTCCTTGACAAAACGCTTGACTGAATTTCCAAATACATCACAACGTTCGACGACTTCGTTAAGAGACATAGACGAGCCTAAACGATGTAGCACCTCGTAACTTGCTCCAACAACTTTCGTCTTAATTACCGATCTGCCTACATTGTTTTCTATTGCCATAGTCACAACCTCGTGGACTATTTGTTGAGCGTTTATAAGTACTCCTTGAGGATCGAGCTGTAGGAAAGTCGTTGCAATGTGAGGAACTATGCGCTCGGCATTCAAGTCTACATTGATCTCATCGTCGTCACACAGAGAACGTATAAAGACCTCTCCTCTATGGATGCCTTTGTTGCTTAGTTGCATGAAGCGAGCAACCTCACCTTTAGATCTGACGAATCCACATTGTATGCATGCATGGTAGAGCAGAGCAGCTAGAATATGTCTCTTAGCATCGCTACGCTTGGGATGAACTTTCATTACTTGGATAAATGTGTCGGCTACGATTCCTAAAGTGTTCATAGGGAACGATAGGTCACAACTTTGTTTGTAAATAGTGTTGTATGCTCGTAGTTCTTGTAGGAGCGTTTGTCGTTGTAGTTCCGTGTTATCGCTTTGCTTTGGTTTTGCGTGGTCTAGATCACTTTGATACTGAAATCCGTCCGGACCTACTATACGCAGTCGAGTAGTAATGATGTCGATCTTCGTTTCTTCACATGGTTCAACCTCGGAAACAAGACCACAGGTGGGACATACGAATTCCGTTCCTTGTATTTCCAAGGGGCAGAGACAATCAGAACATGTTTCACTTGTGTTAATATGTAATTGTGGTTTGATATTCAGGCTTCTACAAATTCCAGGACCAAACAATCTGACTAGCTCGTCCATGATACAACTATAGATGTTTATATGTTCAATAGAAAAAAAAAGAAAAAAAGAATGAAGAGGGTCACAACGACTTTCTTCATTCCTTTTTTTTTTTTTTCGTGGCTATTCCTAATCGTCCTTCTCACTCCTCAAGGCAGCCAACACCTTGTTGAGCGCATGGGTGAGAGACTCTCCGAGACCTTCCTCTGGTTCCACCACTCTTGGTTCTGCGGGCAATGCTACCTCAGCAGGCTCCTCCGGTTCCACCACGTTTGGTTCCTCCTTTCTTGGACCCTCTAGCGTCTTGCTGGACTTCTTAGCGCGTTTTACATAGACACCGGGACACTTCGTCTTGATGGCGAGACGGTCGCATCCTGAGCAAAGCTCGTAATCAGTACGACATCCTTTACCGCACTTCGAGCATGGTATGAGTGGGGCACAACCTTTTGAGATTTGGTAGTTGTGCTGGCAACAGAACTTCGTTGTCTTCGAAATCCTCTTTTGGCATTTCGTGTCCTTCCCTCTCAGCAACCAATCACAAGTTACTACCTCAATCATTGTGGCGTCTACATTTGAGTTCTTCTTCGACATGTTCGATCTGTATGGTGTTAATGAGTACTAAGATAACAACATAAGCTAGTATTGTGGAATAAAGAATATATACTAATACCATTCGGTGGCAATATACAGTATAATAATCATTCCTTTAACATATACTTCAAGTTTTAGATTCTTAGGTGCAGTTGGATTCAATCGGTCCATACCTGGCCTCATAAACATTCACATAGTAGTCTAGTAGGGCATTTTCAGCCTCTATGGTGAGATGGGAGTTCTTAATGAACCAATTAATGAACCATCCAGAGGTATCAAGATAATAACTTCTACAGGCGCATAGTAGAGCATGATGAATGTATTCACACTCTACGGTTATCTGAAAATGTTGAATGAGCCACTTGATGATATTAAGCTGACCATTCGTAATGGCCTCTATCATAGCAAACATGACGGCATTGCTCTCTTTGGTGAACTGGAAGTGCTTAGTGAGCCACTTAGCGAGATCAAGATGACCATACCTTAAGGCAGCGTCTAGAGTATTATTGGTGTACCTATCCATTTTATTGAAACGAAAGTGCTTGGTGAGCCACTTAACAATATTAAGGTTGCCATGATCGCTGGCGTAGATGAGAGGAAGGCTGTCGTCGATGTGGCTTGCGGAAATACCGAAAGTCCTAGCCAATTCGTCTCGAGCGTTGTCGTCGTTAGTAGACTTCAAACCAAAACATAGCACTTGTATACGGAACTCTCGGTCTACGTCTTTGTAGCGCGCGAGAGATGCAGCACCGTTTAGGAGTTTTGATACCCTTGCAATGCTTGAGAATGACGTAGGACCTGCATGCTCTACGATCTTAGTCAAGATTTCTAGAGGGAGGTACGATATGTAATCCATAGTGAAAGATATCGATATACAGTATAATAATCATGTCTCTAACAGATACTCAAGTTGGGATTTTATGTACAAGAATGTCTAGGATGACCCTTAGTTACCCCTAGTAGTATAGCCGGTATTAAAATGATACAACTTTTTCTTGTGCAAGATAAACTTAAAAAGTTGTCTACTTATGGACGCCTTTTTTCTTGCACAAGGGGCGTCATGAAGTGGATTTCTGAATTCGCTTTATGACGCCCCTTGTGCAAGAAAACAAGGCGTCCATAAGTAGACAACTTTTTGAGTTTTCTTGTGCAAGAAAAAGTGGTATCATTTTAATACCGGCTATACTACTTAAAAGCATAAGAAAATATACAGCAGGAAAACATGTAATGTACTGGATGCAAGGACCAATTCGGACGAAGTGCAGGAACCGGATCACCTTGGATGGGATCTAATCAGCAAATATATACGAATATCAAGGCAAGATGAAAGGCTGATTGTACGGTTACTGGGAAATATATATAATTACTACCGATATTTCGGTTGGCACGGTCAACCTTCCTCAAGTTACAAATTAAAACAGCAAGGAGAAATCTTTGAAATCTTGAAAAATCAGTCTAGAAATTTTAGTTCTTGACAAATGATAATCATGTTTTGTGTTTGTGACCGGACATTACGTATATTTTACATCAGTGCAAATCAAGTAGCACGTGTGTTTATCTCGAGTTGAGGCCGCATTTCGGAGTATATAATAATAATAATAATAATAATAATAATAGTCTTTATTAACAAACATACCACATCAAACGTGCAATATTTACAAAAAAAAATATGTAAAAGAAAAAAGAAATATACATATATAAATATATTTAAAAAAAAAATCTAATAACAGTAAATTATGAGTTTCACAAAGTGAAAAGACATCTATTAATAAAAGCGGACTTGAATCTTTCAGTTTTTACACAAGGCAAGATATAGTTATGCCCTCTATCACGCAGTTGTCTGGATCTCTGTGGTGGAAACAGATCGTCAAGGGTAGTATGATTTTTAGAGTTCTGTTCCATAATTTCTTATCCCTGTCGGGAACGGGTTGCCTCCGTTTACTTAATATCACTCACTTGTTGGTTTTTCTTAGTTTTATTGAAGATTTCACTTGCCACGATCACCGCAGCCTTCACAATCACGTTTTGTCACAGTATTAGAACTCTCTTCCTTCATCTCTCGCTTCGCTATATATATCTACCGATTTTAGATCATATGACATGGCGCGTCGCCACAATTATTTAAATGTCAATCAACGTATTAACAAACATGATAACTACCAATCTCCGACACTCTCCCCCCATACAGCTCCCCTTGGAGGTGTATGATGTGTTTCACTTATCCTTGGAGACTGCTGGTAAAACAAATGAGATAAATGGATAAAATATGTGTACATATCGTATATAAGTGTTCAGGCAGTGTTCTCAGCAAGTTGCTGAATGCGCTGCGCTGCCGCGGCGGCTGCATCTCTCTTTGGTCTGTATACAAGTGCATTGGCGTTAAGGGCCTGAGGCTTCTGAACCTCCCTTGCGTCACATGCCAATTCCATGGGATATAGGTGCTGTACTGGTCGTTCCAGGTAGCTTCTACCTGCACGGAGTCTCGCAGCCCTCACAATGCCATCTCGTCCTTCGTACAACTCCGTGATGATCCCTAGAGGCCATTCACCTCTGTTCCGTTCGTCTGATTTGATTATGACCACCTCACCAACGGCTATGGTGAGTGGCTTACCGTTGTGGCGAGTGTGCCTCTCTCGAAGGCCACGCACGTACTCGTTGGTCCATCGCCTCCAGACAACGTCTTTACATCGCTTCAGAAACTTGGCCCGTTTTCGCAGGTCCCTGTCTTCGATTCGATGAGGTGTCATCTCAGGGAGAGTAGTGGAGGACGTAAACATGAGCGCATTCGGAGTGAGGGTCGGGAGCTGCAGGTCTTCCTCGACGTAACTCAGGGGGCGATTGTTGAGAGTCACTTCCACGTCCAAGAGGACTTCCTGCAGCTCATCCCAGGTCAAGCAGCCCTTGCCGATAGTCTTATACAAGGATGTTTTCACTAACCCTACCATACGCTCAAACTGGCCACCCCACCACGGGGCGCGGCTCAGGTTGAACTTCCACGTGATTTCGTTAGAAATCAGGAAGTCTTGTATTTTCTCGTCCGCCATTACACTTCGGATCCATCGCGCTGCTCCCACAAATGTACGTCCATTATCCGAATAAATCTTACTCGGTCTTCCTCTCCGCGCTATGAACCGTTTGAGTGTTCCTAAGAACTCTTTGGTTTCCATGGTTGATGTCAGCTCCAAATGAAGTGCCCTCGTCAGACTGCATGTGTACAGGGCTATGTATGTCTTTGCCGTCCTGCCTCTCCTGGTGCGATAGGCTAATGGACCAGCATAGTCCACTCCGATCACCTGGAATGCATGGTCTCCCTCTGTTCTGTCTCGGGGTAGGTTTCCCGGAGGTGGTTGGGCAACAGCAACTGCCTGGAATCTGCGGCAGCCATAACACGATTTGATAACTCGCTTAGCCAATCGCCGCAACCTGGGAACACAGTATTTCTCCCGTACGCGTGCCATAGTCAGCCCGACTCCGCCATGGAGAGTACGCCAGTGTGCCTCTTGCACGACATTCTCGGTGAACGGGTGCGCGTCTGGTAGGTACACTGGGTACTCACCCTGTATTCGGCCCCGGCACACAAGCACGTCATCATCATTCTCTTTAAGGTTGAATTGTAGTCGATCCGTCTCACTCTCATAGTTCCGCTGAACACGTTGGATCCACCACGTTCGGGCAGTGAGTAGTAAGTAGCCCGTAGCGCCTTTCCCGATTTCTACAGTTATGCGCGAACCTAGCAATCCACGCGGTGATGCGCAGGGTGCGGTGTAGGTCGTGTTTATCTAACACCCGATCAAAGGCGTCAGGTATGCTCTCGGTGTGTGCTGCGCATAGCACCTCTCGTATCACCTTTCCTTCTGCTTCCGATGCTGAGGAGGTCTGAGTCACAAGATTTTCCGGCCATTGGTCAGGATACTGGAGCCACTCTGGTCCGTTCCACCACAGTGCTATCTCAGACACGGGTCCTCCACGGCTGGCCAAGTCAGCTGGGTTATCATGTGTTGGAACATGTCTCCATGTTATTTCTGGATGCTGTTTAATCTTAGACACCCGGTTCGTTACAAACTGTTTGTATTGTCCATTTCCCTCGATCCAGTGCAGCGCGACTGTACTGTCCAGCCAACCATAAATAGTTGGTTCAGGGATCCCCTGAAGAGCATTACGTACATTCGTCACCAGATTAGTTGCCATGTGAGCGGACACCAGCTCAAGGCGGGGAACTGTCAGACCTTGCTTCGCTAGTCGTCCTTTGGCTGCTATAAGGCATTGAGTGGTCCCCCCTTGTTGTCGGACCACTGAGTAGACTGCAGCTCCCACTCCCTGTGTTGATGCGTCACCAAATGCATGTAGCTCTACGTCTATTACAGGTTCTCGGTATTGCACTATTGGGCGTGGCACGGTCTCCCCCGTGGGAAGCGCCTGCTCCCATTTCACCCAACGGCGTCTTAGTGGACCATTGATGTCTGCGTCCCATGGTGTCTTGGAATTGCACACGTCGCGAAAGATTAACTTCCCTTCTAGGGTCAGCGGTGAAACTAGCCCCAGGGGGTCGTATATCTTTGCTAGTTTGCTTAAGATCCCGCGTTTGGTCACTGGGCTGCTAGCGGTTGGGAAAGGGGATCGTTAGTGTATCTCCCCCCTTGTCCCATTTCAACCCCAGCAACTTCGTATCACTAGATTTCCCTCCAAATTGCTGCTTTGCATACGTTTGCTCCTCATGATCCCCAGATGGGTCACTGTTCAATTCCAACTCCTGTGCGTTGGAGTTCCACTCATGCAACTTGAATGCTGCATCCTCGAATATCTCGATAGCCCTGTCCTTTCGCAGTTGTGCTTGTTGGACAGTCAGGCCTCCAGTGAGTAGATCATCCACGTAGAGACTTCTGCGTAGCTTCGTGACAGTGTCAGGATACTTTTCCTCCCACATGTTCAAATGGCAGTCAATCACCCCCCCGAGAAGGAATGGTGAGGGAGCTAGTCCGAAGAGCACCCTCGTAAATCGCAATGTCTCCAACTCTGAATGTTCGCCATTTCGCCAAAGGAACCGGAGAGCGTCGCGTTCATTCTCCTTTATTCCTATTTGAAGAAATGCTTTCTGAATATCCCCAGCTACCAGTACTGGATACCCGCGTTGTTGAATCAGAACATCCCATAATTTGTTTTGAAGCGGCGGACCAGTGTACAGACAGTCGTTTAGTGAGGGGGCGTCAGGGGTTGCTCTCGCTGAGGCGTCGTACACGATTCGCATTTTTGTGCTCACTGCCGTTTCACGTATCACTGCCTTATGGGGAATATAAAATTCCACCCCTTTCGCTGGTCCGTCAGCTGCTTCTATCACCCCGTTCTCTTGTTGTTCTCGGATTATGGCGTCGTATTCGGCGTTGATACCATCTCGCTGTAATTTGCTTGTGAGCTTGTTTAGACGACATATACTTCCTCGCTCGTTCGTGGGAAGAGATGGGAGGTTTCCCTTCCAGGGTAAGCCTGTCTCGTACCAGCCCTCTGGATCTCTTCTCAACTGCTCTTTGAACTCTTCATGAACCGCTCGCTGGTCGTGCTCGACCGAGTCTTCTAGTCCCAGTACGTCGAGACGACACAAATCTTCGTAGTCCGATTGACTAACTTGAGTTAACATCATTGTATTTCTGTCGAACTCCTGCCCTGGGGACATAATAAACCACCCCAGTTTGGTTAGTTCTGCGATTGGTTCACAGTCCTTTCCAATTCGCGGTGCAGTTTCCGTTTTTATCCTCGCATATTCTCCGCTTCCGAGCACTACATGAACTGGAAGTCGTAGTTTGACGCCCTTTCAAGTGAGAGTACTTATCAATCAGTTCTTCATAACGAGGGTTGTCAAGAGACAACAGTTCTGGTTTGTTGACCTTAATCACGTTGGTCTGAATTTCGTAGTCACGGTTTATTGACTCTATCTTTACATGATAAGATTCCATACGAACTTGTCTTGTGCTCATTAGCATGTCAATTCGCTTCGTCTGAACTTCAACAGGTTTAACGTTGAGTGCATGGATCAATTTAGCCGACGCGTATGAACTTCCTGCGCCAGAATCTATTAGCGCTCTGCAGATAACCCCGTTGACCCGCACAGCCACCACAGGAAATACGCCTTCGCCGTTCGTGTTTGTAGTTAGAAGAACTTCACTATCAGACTTCGCTTTCTTTGCTTTCTCTGCTTTCTCTGCTTGTTCACAAATGGAAGAATGATGTCGACGATCGCAGTGTTGACAGCTCCTTTTAATCTGTCTGCGATCAGAAATCGATGTCACCTTGGGACATTCACCAGATTTGTGGCTAATATCTTCACAATATACACACCCACGGGGACGGCTTGGTATATAACGTGTTACAAGATACAATGATACGGAGATACCAAGATACAGTGATACAGTGATACGGTGATACAGTGATACAGTGATACGGTGATACGGTGATACGGTGATACAGTGATACGAACATCTCAAATTTCCTTTTTTTTAAGCGGACGCGAAATGGCCCCGCTAAATACAGGTTCTGAATGAAACGGACTGTTGTATGGGTCACTTGAGCTCTTGCAGCCGTAGCGTGACGCTAATTTAACGGTATTATCTTTCAGTATGACTGCTTTGTCTGACTATTTTGTTATTACTCGGGCTGCCTGTGGCAGCACCGAGTCTTAAAATGCAAGTCGTTATTACTCGGGCTGCCTGTGGCAGCGCCGAGTCTTAAAATGCAAGTCGTTTTTTTTATTTTTTTTATTCAGTGTAGCACGCGATCTGCGCATGCGTTAAAGGTCAAATTCACACCAATCAGATTGCACTATGCTGGTCACGCAACAATCGCCAGGTTAATGTATTTACAGAATTTAATACAGTAAATCAAAATGGTCGACCCGCGAGGGCGAAAGCCTTCCAACAGGCTCAGGATATTTCAACTGGCGCTCTTGTTGACCATAAAAATACATGAACAACCAGGAGCCGTAATACATTCGATCAGCGCTGTTTGGACAGATCCAATGTACATTTAGAAACGTAAGCGAAATACAATATCCAAACACGTTTGGATATCAACGGGTATCGAATTATCATCAAAGGTTAGATCTCGTCAGGCGCGCTCAGATAAGAAAGTTCAAAGCTCTCAGACAAGGCGAGACAAGGACTGATGAGATATCACTTTCAATGAATCATTGTCAGAAATCTATTCCATCGTGGGCGGTCTTGTACAGCTAAGGCATGTTTTACGACAGAATAACCAGAGTCTTTCTACTGGATTGAGAGCTCGAGACATTATACATGTCGGCTAATATGGGGAAAACTGAAACAAAAAATGAACTTTGACGGCAGAAACCCTCAATTGAGCCTACGGGCTTACTTTATGAGATTATTATTCATTGTGGAATGAAAGGAAACAGGTTAGCTGAAAGTCAATCAAATTCAAAGTCTGAATATGTCATTGTATTGCATTTATACACTTGAATTGCCAGTATTCTGTTGTTCGAATCCTGCGTAATCATAGTCATGCCATAAAAGCGATTAATAGACCAGTCTGTTTTTTTTTACGTTCTCACTGGCGAATTAAAGCACGACTTGATACTAAGAGGATTTCAAATGAAAGTGTATTTCATCTTCAATCTCATGTGGCCCGAGTGAAAGCCCAGATGGGCTCTTGTTTTTTTTTTAATCCATGTCAGACGGCTTCTGCGCATGCGTTAAAGGTCAAATTCAAACCAATCAGATTGCACTGTGCTGGTCACGCAACAATCGCCAGGTTAATGTATTTACATAAGTGAATACAGTAAATCAAAATGGTCGACCCGCGAGGGCGAAAGCCTTCCAACAGGCTCAGGATATTTCAACTGGCGCTCTTGTTGACCATAAAAATACATGAACAACCAGGAGCCGTAATACATTCGATCAGCGCTGTTTGGACAGATCCAATGTACATTTAGAAACGTAAGCGAAATACAATATCCAAACACGTTTGGATATCAACGGGTATCGAATTATAATCAAAGGTTAGATCTCGTTTTTTCTTTGTTCCCATGTATTAAATTTCAAGCGAACTTTTCTACTTTCAACACACCGGTCGCTAAACTGTACGAAATCTCCAAGAATAAATCCCTAATGTCCAAACTAACGGGAAAAACTGAAAGAGGAAATCCTTGTGAGCAATCGACGTACATATGAAGCTATATATGTTATCATCGACTATATGGGAGTCAAACATCGAGCTGCTATGAAACCGCTTGTGACAGTTTGTTTACGCACTTTCGTGGTCGCTAAACTGTACGAAATCTCCAAGGATATATCCCTAATGTCCAAACTAAAGGGAAAAACTGAAAGAGGAAATCATTGTGACCAATTGCCATGCATATGAAGCTCCAGAAGTAATTATTGAATACATGAGAACCCATAGAGAAAACCGATAATAATGAACACGGTATTAGTTTCACGGACATTTGTGGCTTAACTGAACTCGCGCTACAGCATATATAGCTTGAAATACTGTACGAAAACTCCCGTTTAAAAATTTCCTGATGCCGAAAGGACCGTAGCATTTAAACAAGATATCCTTCTGACCAATCGACATACATATTAAGCTGTGAAAGTATGTTTCCATTCCATAACAGCCGATAGTGCAAACTAGTAAACTGCCACTAGTAAATTAACCTTGCGTACTTCCGCGAGTACTGAACTTTCTAGCGTCAAATGCATGCGTTACGTTTCCAAACTTTAGGACAAGAAATCTTCCATAGAATGTTCTATTTTTTTTACAGCTGAGAACTGTATTATTAAACATAAGAAATAAAACAATGGTGCCATTTGAAGAATTATATCATGTCAAAAATGCAAACGAAGAAAAATATATATCTACGCCGACTACGGACGCGAGCAGCTCGATCGTTTCACTTTGGTCAAATTCGGACTGTTTACGACTGGAACCTGCAGTTTTACCGGACCTGCAGACTAAATTGTAAACGTGCCGTTGCATGAATAAGTAGTGTTTACAGTAAAATATCAACTACTTTAATTTACATACGAGAAAACAAAAATATTAAATTACATACATGTATATATACTAGGGGCACTCCTAAAGACTGCTAATAATTATTCCCTTTGGTTATTACTAAGAGGATTTCAAATGAAAGTGTATTTCATCTTCAATCTCATGTGGCCCGAGTGAAAGCCCAGATGGGCTCTTGTTTAATTTTAACTTTTGAACGTTACTCATTTAACATTGAACCACTTTATTGCCCTTGTTGAAGAAAGGTTTTTGCAACACAAATACGAGTTAACGCTGAAAGCTTTATTCTCATTGGCAACTAGATTTAGGGACGGACCACTTGATCGTTTTTTTTTGCTCGAATTTTTTTTACGACTTCTCAGTTGCTGCAAGAATTTGTTCTGGCATCAGAACCTTGCACGATTTTTTTAAAGTTTCGCCCTTGCTTGATTTTTTTGGGGGTGATATTACAATTGGCTCGCTCGATTATTTTCTGTGCAACTTTGCTTTGTCGCATTTCGGAGGAATCGTATTACAAAACCGTGCAGGGGAATATCAAAATTCGATTTGGTTATCATGCTTTCGGTGAAAAGGCGAAAACATAAATCCGACTAGATATAAGGGTAGATATGCGGGAAACACCGTCAAGAGCTCTCTTTTTAGAATTTCCCAATTCCCCAACAATTTTTTTGCAGCAGAGATATCAATTGACATTGTGTAAAAAAAATCAGACAAATCGAATCAATTCTTCTTGAGTTAAAGCTTTTTAAAAACTCTATTTTGGTTGAAAATCGAAAGCGTAGAAAATAGCCCGAAAATGCAATGTTGATTTCCGATCAAAGCTACGCCCGCATCGAGAATATTTGATAGCCGGTCCGTTCTAGTTTTCTTATGACTTGGAAAATGGAAAAGACGAAAGGTCCTTGAGGGAAAAAGCCAAAGCGAACACCTATAAATGACAAAGGAAGGGCACATAAATCAAAGGCCTTAAATGCCAGTCTGAAAGGTCCTGAAACAGCACGGCAAATAGCGAGATCGTGGTGTTGGTTTCAAGCGATTCAGAGTTTTAATATGTTTCCATCTAAGCTTTCTTGGAAACAAATCTTCTCTCGGCTGGTTCCTATCAATTCTTCTTTATGTTCAGATGTGGACCACTCGGCACTCTGACTGAACTTGTCGGGTTTTGCGAGGCTCGTTTGGCCTTGTTTTGCTTCTTTCCAAGCTAAGGGCATCCTGCTGGAGCTTAGCCCTGCTGGAGCATTTAGTCCAACCCTTGGATCGGGGCTGGAGAAACCACAGGCAGCCCAAGCTGAAGTTACGAAAAATAAGGATTTAGGGGCTCCGAAAAAAATATCCGGCTGAAATCAGCTTAAAACCACCCAACAAGGAGAGAAACACGACAGAAGACATCACAGTGGCAAGGTAAGTCGTTTTATTCAAATATTTTACAGTATTTCTGGCTAGTAAACGGAGTTCGCTACGCTCCCATACAAACCCTTATATTTTCGTAACTTGAGCTTGGGCTGCCTGTGGAGAAACGTTTCTCGATAAACATGAAATAAATTTATGCTAGCTTTCGTTATGGGCGAGTGAGCACATCAATCAAACAGAACCTTACTTCCGGTTAAAAACTACCTTTTTGGTATGTGAAAAATTGGTGCCAAAACTTAGCTTGAATTTCAGCCGTCTCCTCCGGTTCGGAGGAACGAACCGGAGGAGACGGCTGAAATTCAGGCTAGCCAAAACTACATTTCTGTGGGAAAGTATCCCCCCCCCTCCCCCCCCCCCCCCCATTTTTAAAATTTTAAAGGAAATTTGAGATATTCGTATCACCGTATCACCGTATCACCGTATCACCGTATCACCGTATCACCGTATCACTATATCACCGTATCACTGTATCACTGTATCACTGTATCACTGTATCACTGTATCACTGTATCACCGTATCACCGTATCGCCGTATCGCCGTATCGCCGTATCACCGTATCACCGTATCACTGTATCTTGGTATCTCCGTATCATTGTATCTTGTAACACGTTATATACCAAGCCCACGGGGACGGTCATCTTGGCGCCTCGCGTGATACAATCTACCTGGGCGCTGATTTTTGCGAGGCGCAGGGTCAGGCTGATTGTCAATCGGGTTTCTTCTCGTCCAGCATCTCAGAGCTTCCACTAACTTCACGAAATCCCACTTATCCCAGTCAGGATCAGTTCTCACCAGATCCCCTCTTATCCCAGACAACTTGTCTAAGGTCAGCGCTACGTATCCATTTACCTCTGTCAACTTTCCCATAGTTTGCAACGATTGCACATTGTGTAACAGCCTTTCGTGGAAGTCGTGAATTCTCCCAGCTTGCACGCCAGTAATTTGTGGAAGTTCAATGATATCCTTTATATACGATTTAATAATTTCACTTTCTTTACCGTATCTATCGGCGAGTATGCTTTTTGCTCTATTGTACCCTTCGGCATTGAAAGGCAATCCATCAATGAGCTTCCGGACCTTCAAGGTCACGAATTCCTTTAGAAAAGAAAACTTCGTTACTCCGGCCATGTTAGATTTGTCCACAGTCTCTCTAAACTGTTCCCAGAACCTCATCCAATCTTGATATGTTCCATCGAACTTTGTTATCACCAATTTTGGGAGTTTGGCTGTCGCTCCTTGGCTCTCTTGTTTACCATTTTCGCCCTCACCTCCGTGCATTCCGATCATAGTTGACTTTTGATGAGATTCCAACTCCTTTTGATAATTCAATTTAACTTCATACAACTCCCTTTGAAAATCGAACTCCTTTTTCCTGATTCTTTCTTCACTTTCATCCCTTTTATCGGTGATCCATTGACGCAAACGCCCTAACTCCGTATCAGCCTTAGATATATTTTCCTCAACGTTTGCACACCACTCTCCTATTTCCAATAACTCCTCGTTGTTTTGAATTTTGTACTCTTCCACAACCCTCCTTGCGTTGTCGGCACTACTAACAAGCCCTTTCAAAGCCTCCATGTGACGCTCAATGCGCTCAGAAATCCCTGACTGTAAAACACTCCCTGTTTTCTCTCTTGTTATCCCAAGTTGAGTCAGCTTGGTTTCCAATGTTTTGGTTGCTGCCTCCATGTTTCAGTTGGTTTCGCTTTGTAATTAAGTAATTGAAAATCGCTGGTTCTTAGCTCCTTTGCAGTGTCCCGTCCGGGGTGCCAGGTGTCGGGAACGGGTTGCCTCTGTTTACTTAATATCACTCACTTGTTGGTTTTTCTTAGTTTTATTGAAGATTTCACTAGCCACGATCACCGCAGCCTTCACAATCACGTTTTGTCACAGTATTAGAACTCTCTTCCTTCATCTCTCGCTTCGCTATATATATCTACCGATTTTAGATCATATGACATGGCGCGTCGCCACAATTATTTAAATGTCAATCAACGTATTAACAAACATGATAACTACCAATCTCCGACATCCCTAGAGTTTAAAATACTGCAAATACTGTATTTCTCCAAACAATACCCTGATCTGAAAGCTCTAGCAAACATGCTATATGGAGTGAGAAAAAGAAAAAAACAACTTTTGGAACAAGGACGATCGATCTTGTTACAGATGTGGCTAGCCGGCTGGAAAAATGGATAAATATGATCTACGCGAGTAGATATTTAGACAGATACCGTAAAAATTCGATTTAGCGCCCCCCTTCCAATAAGCGCCACGCGCGCCCCTCTCTAATAAGCCCCCCCCCTCCCCCCGACCGTATTTTTTTAATAAACTTCCCCTTTCCAATTAAGCGCTCCCTCACCCGGCCCTCGATTGCAATGAGTGGCTTTCAAAATATATTTGATGGAGATCTATTAATATGGTAGGTATATCTTTACTCTTGATTCATCTGCTTATTCTCTTAGATCTCTCAGCCGCCTTCGATACCATCGATCATAATACCTTGTTTACAAGATTGCGTGATCGTTTTGGTTTCCAGTGGAACAGTTCTGAAATGGTTTAAATCGGCTTACCTCAATCAACGCACTGAGTCGGTTCTTATCGATAATATCAAATCGGCGAAGAGAACATTAACGTGCGGCGTCCCACCAGCTCCGTCCTTGGTCCTCTTCTGTTTACCTTGTATGTTGCTCCCTCAGAAGACGTGATTAAAGCCCATGGTCTCAATTGTATTATATACGCTGACGATTCCCAATTATACATCACCATGAACACGGCAATCAAAGGGATATGGCACTATTGCGGCTTGAAAACTGCTAGCTTGAAGGATATTAAAGCATGGAATTCCAACAACCTGCTGATGTGTAATCCTTACAAGACTGAAATCATCCATTTCTCATCACGTTTTTCAAAAGATGACATTATCGAGTCCATGTCATTTGGTCACCTAGCCATAGCTCCTGTTGATGAAGCTCGCAATCTTGGTGTCGTACTTGATCGTCACCTTAACTTGTCTTCCCATGTATATATACGTAAATAACATCTGCCGATCAGCATCACTGAGTATTAGGAATATAGGCAGTATACGGAAATACCTTACCCAATCAACAACTGAGCGTCTTGTCCATGCTTTTATTATTTCTAAGTTAGATTACTTTAATAGTATGTTTTATGGTTTACCTTCCAATCAAGTCCAGAAACTTCAACGCCTTCAAAATACTGCAGCCAGGCTTGTGGTTAAAGCTAAACGTTCTGCCCATATCTCTCCTATCCTCCGATCCAACAACTACATTGGCTTCCTCTTAGTGAACGTGTCCAGTTTAAAGTTCTACTGACTACTAAAGCTCTATCGCCTACGTATATACGAGAACTTATTAATCCCTATCAGCCTAGACGTAATCCCCGTATAGTCCATTAAAGAAAGTCCCCCCCCCTCCCCGGGGCAGTAAGAGTGGGACTCACCATCTGTGTTTTCACCGTAATTTTGCTCCGCCGGGGTCAAGTAATTTCTCGGCAACGGTGCTGAAGTAGTAGTTAAACTAATTGGATTTTTCGCTGCTGTTTACTGTCAAGTGTTCCGTCGGTTCTCTTTAGTTGCCGATCTTGTCTGTTTTTGTTAAATCATGATGGTTTATATTAACATTAATAATTCATAAGGGTGCTAACCAATCCTAAACGCAGCATTCAAGTCACATGAATACCCCTGTAAACCAAGATTATAGTTGTAACTAAGCTATGACTATGATGCCGCGTGGGATTATTTAGACGCTATTTACGGGGACCCGCGCTTTGTTTCAGACACGGTCATGCAAGATATTATGACGTTTAAGAACTTAGAAGAAGGGGAAGATGCTCGATTTTGTGACCTTGTACACTTAGTCAATCGAAGTTACAACACGTTGAAAGAAGTTGGCCAACCAAGTGACATGGATAACAGCCACGTGCTGTCCATAATAGAACGGAAAATGTGTGCGGATGACAGAAAAGACTGGTCCAGAGATCTAGAGAGAGAAAAGAAACCTGCTACACTGCAAGCGCTGTTAAGCTGGATGTCTATTGAGATGAAATCCAGAATGAGAGCCACAGCCCCCATCAGAGCAGGCACACCAAACAGGAGCCATATCAACCACTTTAATGTGGAAGAAGAAAACAAGGACATGCCTCTGAGACACAAGTGCTGGATATGCAAGGAATCTTCGCACTGGCCAGATCAGTGTCAGAAATTCGCTGCCCTCGGGATCGACGAGCGAGTGAAAACAGCCAAGGATAATCACGTTTGTTTCAGTTGTTTGAAGATAGCAGGAAGGAATCACAATATGGATAACTGTACTAGAAGCCGACAATGTTCGAAGACAGAGAGCGGCGTCCAGTGTCAGCAAAAACACCATCCGCTGCTCCACAAGAGCAACTCAATCAAGATAGGCGTCGCCATGGCAACCAATGCAACTGAGGCTGTGCTTCCAGTTCTGACTGCAAATATCACAGGTGAAGGTGGGATTTTCAAGCGAGGAAACGTACTGCTAGACTCCGGGGCGCAAGTCAGTTTAATCCGACAGTCAACGGCGGAATCCCTCGGCCTAAAAGGCAAGGACACCACGGTCACGATTACCAAAGTAGGCGGAGAAGACGAAACCATTAAAACTAAAGTGTACAAAGTGCAACTTAGCTCAGTAGATGACAACAAGAAATTCACAGTTAAAGCATTAGGAATTCCAAGCATAACCGACGAGCTCGAGTCAGTCAAGACGTCAAGCCTACCAGATCAGTTCGGTCTACCGAATACACGCTTTCGCCGGGGAAAAGGTCACGTAGACGTTTTGATTGGCATCGACCACGCCCTGATGCATACAGGAGAGACAAGACAGTCCGACCACCTGCTTGCACGCCACTCTCCACTCGGTTGGGTCGTTTTTGGAGGGAGACCAGATGAAGAGTCCTCACCGGCTGGACACATACTACACGTGAAGTACGCTGCCCCAGTGGACATGACGGGACTTCTGGACTACCGAGACAATGGGAGTGGAGGTCAAACCCTGTGTCTGTGATGCAGACAAACTAACACAAGCGGAAAGAGAAGAGGAGAAGTTAATAGAAGAGTCGTGCATCAAAGTTGGAAATCAGTGGATGGTTAAGTACCCATGGAGGAAGGACCCGAGTCTACTACCAGATAATAAAGGCTTGGCACTGAAGCGCCTGGAATCAACAGAGAAAAGACTAAAGAAGAACCTAGAATAAGCCAAAGCTTACAATAATCAGAAAGCAGAAATGTTCTGGATCAAGAATGCGCAAAGGAGTCTACATAGCCGCATGACAAAGGGCGAATTCAAGTCGTTAAGCCCGTTCGTAGATGACAAGGGTGTCATCAGAGTTGGAGGAAGAGTCGACCGAGCCTTGGTGTCATATGAGAGGAAACACCCAGCCCTTCTCCCGGACAAGCACTGGGTATCGCTGTTAATAACAAGAAACGTACATCAATTCGGGCACCCAGGAGTAGCGACTACAACCGCCAAAGTAAGGCTACAGTACTGGATCCTGAAAGGCAACAAGCTAAGTAAAGCAGTCAAGTTCCAGTGTGTCTTCTGTAGGAGGTTTGCGCACAAGGCTGAGTGTCAAGTAATGGCAGAACTACCTGGACTACGCCTAGCCCCCCACACTCCGCCATTCCACTTTACAGCGTGTGACTACTTCGGGCCGATGAATGTCAAAATCGGACGAAACAAAACAACGAAGCACTACGGAGTAATTTTCACCTGTTTAAATACAAGGGCAGTCCACCTTGAATTAGCAGTTGACCTTTCTACGATGGAGTTTATGCAAGTTCTGAGGAGATTTCTCTCCATACGCGGTCAACCGTCGATCATCATGAGTGACAACGGAACCCAGATGGTTGGAGCCGCAAGGGAACTAAGAGAGATGATTGAAGTGTGGAATATCGATGAGCTCCGAGCGTTTTGCGCAGAGAAAGAAATGAGGTGGATATTCACGACACCTGCAGCTCCACACCAGAACGGCAGCGTAAAGGCACTCGTGAAAATCTGCAAAACGGCGCTAAAGAAAGCCATAGGCGACCAGGTCCTGACACCATTTGAATTGTATACCTGTCTCCTCGAGGTAGGAAACCTAGTCAATCAACGCCCAATCGGCCGCCTACCTAACGATCCTGACGACGGATCGTATGTGTGCCCAAACGACATGCTGTTGGGACGAGCCTCGCCTACAGCACCACAAGGACCATTCAAGGAGACGAAGAATCCGCGAGAAAGAGTGCAGTTCGTCCAGAAGATAGTCGAATCTTTCTGGAAACGGTGGAGTAGAGATGTCTTTCCAACGCTGATTCCACGAAAGAAGTGGCACGCTGAGCGGCGTGACGTGCGAATCGATGACATCGCTGTGCTATCGGACAATCAAGCCTTCCGCGGAAAATGGACCATCTGTCGAGTGGTTGGAGTGTTCCCAGGACCAGACGGACGGGTCAGGAATGTGAAGGTGAAGACAGCAGAAGGCGAATACAACAGACCGGCCGTGACCAAGATCGCCGTAATCTACCCAGCTGAGGGATAGAACTGAACAATGCAGGAGAAGCAGATCTGACGTCAATTAGAGGAAAAGGACTACGCCCTTTTTGGGGCGGAGAATGTTCCGATAAGTTTTGTTATTATATTTGATTGATCTTGATTGACATTTAATAGGATCAGATATCGCACGCATAGTCAGTTTTACGCAATCCGTAACAGGAACATTTCAATCCCACTTACTAAACTCCCGCACAGCTCCGGTAGCATACTAAACTCCCTCACAGCTACTGTAGCTTACTAAACTCCCTCACAGCTCCTGTAGCTTACTAAACTCCCTCACAGCCCCGGTAGCATACTAAACTCGCACACAGCTCCGGTAGCATAGTAAACTCCCGCACAGCTCTTTGCTGTCTTTACCGGTAGCATACTAAACTCCCGCACAGCTCTTCGCTGTCTTTACCGGTAGCATACTAAACTCGAGCACAGCTTTGGTAGCATACTGAACTCGAGCACTGTTCCGGTAGCATACTAAACTCCCGCACAGCTCTTTGCTGTCTTTACCGGTAGCTTACTAAACTCCCTCCAGCTACAGTAGTTTAGCATACTAAACTCCCGCACAGCTCTTTCTGTCTTTACTGGTGGCATACTAAACTCCCTCACAGCTCCGGTAGCTTACTAAACTCCCTCACAGCTCCGATCGCATACTAAATTCCCGCACAGCTCTTTGCTGTCTTTACCGGTAGCATACTAAACTCCCGCACAGCTCTTTCTGTCTTTACTGGTGGCATACTAAACTCCCTCACAGCTCCGGTAGCTTACTAAACTCCCTCACAGCTCCGGTAGCATACTAAATTCCCGCACAGCTCTTTGCTGTCTTTACTGGTGGCATACTAAACTCCCTCACAGCTCCGGTAGCTTACTAAACTCCCGCACAGCTCCTGTAGCTTACTAAACTCCCTCACAGCTCCGGTAGCATACTAAACTCGCCCACAACTCCGGTAGCATAGTAAACTCCCGCACAGCTCTTTGCTGTCTTTATCGGTAGCATACTAAACTCCCGCACAGCTCTTTCTGTCTTTACTGCTGGCATACTAAACTCCCTCACAGCTCCTGTAGCTTACTAAACTCCCTCACAGCTCCGTTAGCATACTAAACTCCCGCACAGCTCCGGTACCTTACTAAACTCCCCCGCACAGCTCCGGTACCTTACTAAACTCCCTCCAGCTACAGTAGTTTAGCATACTAAACTCCCGCACAGCTGTTTCTGTCTTTACCGGTAGCATTCTAAACTCCCGCACATCTCCGGTACCTTACTAAACTCCCCCGCACAGCTCCGGTAGCATAGTAAACTCCCGCACAGCTCCGTTAGCTTACTAAACTCCCGCACAGCTCCGGTACCTTACTAAACTCCCGCACAGCTCCGTTAGCTTACTAAACTCCCGCACAGCTCCGTTAGCTTACTAAACTCCCGCACAGCTCCGGTAGCATATTAAACTCCCTCACAGCTCCGGTAGCATAGTAAACTCCCGCACAGCTGTTTCTGTCTTTACCGGTAGCATACTAAACTCCCGCACAGCTCCGGTACCTTACTAAACTCCCCCGCACAGCTCCGGTAGCATACTAAACTCCCACACAGCTCCGGTACCTTACTAAACTCCCTCCAGCTACAGTAGTTTAGCATACTAAGCACAGCTCTTTGCTGTCTTTATCGGTAGCATACTAAACTTTCGCACAGCTCCGGTACCTTACTAAACTCCCTCCAGCTACAGTAGTTTAGCATACTAAGCACAGCTCTTTGCTGTCTTTATCGGTAGCATACTAAACTTTCGCACAGCTCCGGTACCTTACTAAACTCCCTCCAGCTACAGTAGTTTAGCATACTAAGCACAGCTCTTTGCTGTCTTTATCGGTAGCATACTAAACTTTCGCACAGCTCCGGTACCTTACTAAACTCCCTCCAGCTACAGTAGTTTAGCATACTAAGCACAGCTCTTTGCTGTCTTTATCGGTAGCATACTAAACTCCCACACAGCTCCGGTACCTTACTAAACTCCCTCCAGCTACAGTAGTTTAGCATACTAAGCACAGCTCTTTGCTGTCTTTATCGGTAGCATACTAAACTCCCACACAGCTCCGGTAGCATACTAAACTCCCTCCAGCTACAGTAGTTTAGCATACTAAGCACAGCTCTTTGCTGTCTTTATCGGTAGCATACTAAACTCCCACACAGCTCCGGTACCTTACTAAACTCCCTCCAGCTACAGTAGTTTAGCATACTAAGCACAGCTCTTTGCTGTCTTTATCGGTAGCATACTAAACTCCCACACAGCTCCGGTAGCATACTAAACTCCCTCCAGCTACAGTAGTTTAGCATACTAAGCACAGCTCTTTGCTGTCTTTATCGGTAGCATACTAAACTCCCACACAGCTCCGGTACCTTACTAAACTCCCTCCAGCTACAGTAGTTTAGCATACTAAGCACAGCTCTTTGCTGTCTTTATCGGTAGCATACTAAACTCCCACACAGCTCCGGTACCTTACTAAACTCCCACACAGCTCCGGTACCTTACTAAACTCCCTCCAGCTACAGTAGTTTAGCATACTAAGCACAGCTCTTTGCTGTCTTTATCGGTAGCATACTAAACTCCCACACAGCTCCGGTACCTTACTAAACTCCCTCCAGCTACAGTAGTTTAGCATACTAAGCACAGCTCTTTGCTGTCTTTATCGGTAGCATACTAAACTCCCACACAGCTCCGGTACCTTACTAAACTCCCTCCAGCTACAGTAGTTTAGCATACTAAGCACAGCTCTTTGCTGTCTTTATCGGTAGCATACTAAACTCCCACACAGCTCCGGTAGCATACTAAACTCCCTCCAGCTACAGTAGTTTAGCATACTAAGCACAGCTCTTTGCTGTCTTTATCGGTAGCATACTAAACTCCCACACAGCTGTTTCTGTCTTTACCGGTAGCATACTAAACTCCCGCACATCTCCGGTACCTTACTAAACTCCCCCGCACAGCTCCGGTAGCATAGTAAACTCCCGCACAGCTCCGTTAGCTTACTAAACTCCCGCACAGCTCCGGTACCTTACTAAACTCCCGCACAGGTCCGTTAGCTTACTAAACTCCCGCACAGCTCCGTTAGCTTACTAAACTCCCGCACAGCTCCGGTAGCATATTAAACTCCCTCACAGCTCCGGTAGCATAGTAAACTCCAGCACAGCTGTTTCTGTCTTTACCGGTAGCATACTAAACTCCCGCACAGCTCCGGTACCATACTAAACTCCCCCGCACAGCTCCGGTAGCATACTAAACTCCCACACAGCTCCGGTACCTTACTAAACTCCCTCCAGCTACAGTAGTTTAGCATACTAAGCACAGCTCTTTGCTGTCTTTATCGGTAGCATACTAAACTTCCGCACAGCTCCGGTACCTTACTAAACTCCCTCCAGCTACAGTAGTTTAGCATACTAAGCACAGCTCTTTGCTGTCTTTATCGGTAGCATACTAAACTCCCACACAGCTCCGGTACCTTACTAAACTCTCTCCAGCTACAGTAGTTTAGCATACTAAGCACAGCTCTTTGCTGTCTTTATCGGTAGCATACTAAACTCCCACACAGCTCCGGTAGCATACTAAACTCCCTCCAGCTACAGTAGTTTAGCATACTAAGCACAGCTCTTTGCTGTCTTTATCGGTAGCACACTAAACTCCCACACAGCTCCGGTACCTTACTAAACTCCCTCCAGCTACAGTAGTTTAGCATACTAAGCACAGCTCTTTGCTGTCTTTATCGGTAGCATACTAAACTCCCACACAGCTCCGGTAGCATACTAAACTCCCTCCAGCTACAGTAGTTTAGCATACTAAGCACAGCTCTTTGCTGTCTTTATCGGTAGCATACTAAACTCCCACACAGCTCCGGTACCTTACTAAACTCCCTCCAGCTACAGTAGTTTAGCATACTAAGCACAGCTCTTTGCTGTCTTTATCGGTAGCATACTAAACTCCCACACAGCTCCGGTACCTTACTAAACTCCCTCCAGCTACAGTAGTTTAGCATACTAAGCACAGCTCTTTGCTGTCTTTATCGGTAGCATACTAAACTCCCACACAGCTCCGGTACCTTACTAAACTCCCACACAGCTCCGGTACCTTACTAAACTCCCTCCAGCTACAGTAGTTTAGCATACTAAGCACAGCTCTTTGCTGTCTTTATCGGTAGCATACTAAACTCCCACACAGCTCCGGTACCTTACTAAACTCCCTCCAGCTACAGTAGTTTAGCATACTAAGCACAGCTCTTTGCTGTCTTTATCGGTAGCATACTAAACTCCCACACAGCTCCGGTACCTTACTAAACTCCCTCCAGCTACAGTAGTTTAGCATACTAAGCACAGCTCTTTGCTGTCTTTATCGGTAGCATACTAAACTCCCACACAGCTCCGGTAGCATACTAAACTCCCTCCAGCTACAGTAGTTTAGCATACTAAGCACAGCTCTTTGCTGTCTTTATCGGTAGCATACTAAACTCCCACACAGCTCCGGTACCTTACTAAACTCCCTCCAGCTACAGTAGTTTAGCATACTAAGCACAGCTCTTTGCTGTCTTTATCGGTAGCATACTAAACTCCCACACAGCTCCGGTACCTTACTAAACTCCCTCCAGCTACAGTAGTTTAGCATACTAAGCACAGCTCTTTGTTGTCTTTATCGGTAGCATACTAAACTCCCGCACAGCTCCGGTACCTTACTAAACTCCCTCCAGCTACAGTAGTTTAGCATACTAAGCACAGCTCTTTGCTGTCTTTATCGGTAGCATACTAAACTCCCGCACAGCTCCGGTACCTTACTAAACTCCCTCCAGCTACAGTAGTTTAGCATACTAAGCACAGCTCTTTGCTGTCTTTATCGGTAGCATACTAAACTCCCACACAGCTCCGGTACCTTACTAAACTCCCTCCAGCTACAGTAGTTTAGCATACTAAGCACAGCTCTTTGCTGTCTTTATCGGTAGCATACTAAACTTCCGCACAGCTCCGGTAGCATACTAAACTCCCGCACAGCTGTTTGTGTCTTTATCTATAGCATATTAAACTTCCGGAGAGCTCCGGTAGCATACTAAACTCCCGCACAGCTCCTTAGCTTACTAAACTCCCTCACAGCTCCGGTAGCATAGTAAACTCCCGCACAGCTCCGGTAGCATAGTAAACTCCCTCACAGCTCCGGTAGCATAGTAAACTCCCGCACAGCTCCGGTAGCATACTAAACTCGCCCACAACTCCGGTAGTAAACTCCCGCACAGCTGTTTCTGTCTTTACCGGTAGCATACCAAACTCCCGCACAGCTCTTTGCTGTCTTTACCGGTAGCATACTAAACTCCCGCACAGCTCTTTGCTGTCTTTACCGGTAGCATACTAAACTCCCTCACAGCTCCTGTAGCTTACTAAACTCCCTCACAGCTCCGGTAGCATAGTAAACTCCCGCACAGCTGTTTGTGTCTTTACCGGTAGTATACTAAACTCCCGCACAGCTCCGGTAGCATACTAAACTCCCGCACAGCTGTTTGTGTCTTTACCGGTAGCATACTAAACTCCTGCACAGCTCCGGTAGCATACTAAACTTGCGCACAGTCTTTGCTGTCTGTATTTGTCTTTAAGCCATTGAAATCGGCCTTGGAAACTCTGTCGCATATGACCCGTTGCCGTGAGGCAGTTGATTCAAATCTTCTAATAATCTTGTTCACTGGTTGCCTGAAGAAAAAACCCTTGTTTGTACTAATTTTAAGAACTGGAATTTCATTTCCAGCTGCGATAGTTGCGTTCAGTTTTCTAGTTTTGGATTGTAAAGTTTATTCTTGGAGATGTATAACAGTTAGTGTCTTTAATAAAACAGCAAAGTGACAACTGTTTCATTGTTTGATTGTGCTTGATGAACTGCCTGAAATCAAACTTCGCTTCTTGCTAGTGTTAAGTCTACCAGAAATTGACTTTTTTCACAGTTTATAGCTATTTTCTTTCAGTTCCGGTCGATTATTAAGCCTTGGTTGGAGATTTGCCGGGCTGTTCTTTTATCTGCCAAACGCAGATTACTTACAGGATGTTCAAATGTTCACTTGAGCTCAAACTCAAAGTAAACAAACTCGGTGCACTTAATTACTCTTGAGAGAACATGTGATTGTCTTTTTCAGTACATTTCTTAGGTCATATTATAAACAAAAATAGCATGATTTGTTTGTGGTATTTATCACTTGCTGTATTTATGCCAAATATCACTACAAAAATCTGTGTTTATGAACCAAAAGACAATTGCAAAACTTAGCTTCGTTCTGTATACATCACACAAGTGCTGTAAACACGAAGTCTGAAACGGGAAAATAAAAGGTTACAAAGGAACCACATGTTCTGGTTTATAATGTCTTTCCTGAACATGTGGTGCTCACCAGTTCTTGCCTGTTATAAATGAGAAATAGCTGATTAGCAAGAAGTTTCTACAGTAGCAAGTAGTATAGCATTCGCTCGCCTTGTCCGCCAAAATTTTGTCGCATATATAATTAGCTGTACAATATTGCAAACAAAGGAAATCGCTGTATTAGCCAATCAGGTACTGCTGTTAAATTTTCGAAGAATATGATTGGCTGCGAGATGGCGGGAAAAGCTTTCTATAAATAGACTACTCTCTAAACTGATGGGCCAAACCCTATAGTGGGAGATGGACACTTCTGGTTATGGACTTCTGGTGCAAATCATCTATTAGCACACATTACAGCAGGAGCGAACTCTCCCCATAACTGAACTTTACGGGATGAGATAATGAGTATGCGGTGAGGAAATGTTACTAACTAATGGCTAACTAGAATCCCGTGTGTCAATTTACAGATACCTAGAATGGGCTATTATCGCAGTTCGGCAATCTTGGATAATTTAGATAAAACAATAGTTTTGGCCCCGGTAGCCTCGAACTGGTTGGTTTCAGAACGAGTTTACCGCACAAAAACAAAGGTTTTTATTCTCCTGGGACTCAACATGGCCGCCGTGCGATAAAATCCCATACTAACTAATGGCTAACCAGATTATCACGACTGATCAATGACGTATCCCGGCTCCAATAAAGTGACACCGTCTCTGCCATGCGGGATCTGATTTGGTGCACGCTGCGCATGTCCGTGACGCAAACTTTATAGCGCCAAACTCTTATTTTACGCTTTTCATCTAAATTTCAGAAATGTTTTCAATTTCGTATTGTTCATATATCATACTGAAGTACATTACAATATTCGCGTCCGAATTAACTGTATCAGGTGCAGGGCAGCGTTTTCACAACTAGTAGCTATAGAGGAACAAGTACTCGAGGAATACATGAACATTCAAGACTTCAAGCCGACTTGGTTCCAAACCTCATAATTAACGTAACGTTTTAAAAAAAAAAAAAAAATTGTTTTACCGACCGACCCTGACACCAGTTATTTTTTTTGTTTTTATCTTTGTTTTCAGGTCGTTAGGCCATCCCAATACCCCTCGGTACACGGCCTTAAATAACCGTGAGCAAAGAGGAGACTGGACTCATGTTTCGTAAGAAATCGAGGAAGGAGACGATATACGCGATAAGGACTCCATAAATACGGGCTATTTCCCCATGTTACTATGGCCAATCTTAAACATTTGATCTCTAAACACTCTAAAGATGTAACCGGCTGTTGTTTTTCGGCAAATAGCCGCGTAATTGCCTCGTCGTCGGGTGACAAAACCGCTCGCCTTTGGGATGTTGAAGGAGGCAATGAATTCCCCCATTCACCATTGGATCAACATAGCTACCATGTAAACTCTTGTTGCTTTTCTCCCTTTGGAACTCTCCTAGCTACTGCTTCCACTGACTCTAACCTTATGCTATGGGATGTTAACACGGGGGTACGTTTAGCCGTTCTTGAAGGACACAAGGGAGCTGTAAGAGTTTGCCGTTTCTCGCCAGATTCTCAGTTCCTTATTTCGGGATCCGCTGATGAAACGCTCTGTATTTGGGATGTTGCTTCAAAGAAACTCATAAAATGCGTGGATAAGCTTGAGAGTAGCGTCAATGCCTGTACTTTTACCCCGGATGGACTCTATATTGTTACGGGAACGAGCGTTGGTGATCTATCGATTTGGGAGACTCAAAAAGGCAAATTTATGAAGTACATTGTGGGACATGATTTGGGAGTCTCGGCCTGTGTTTTCTCTCCAACATTTGGCTCGGCAGGTAATTATTTGTAACAGCTTGATTTTTAAGATGCGTATATATTTTAAAGATGTTGGTTGCTTATCTCTTTCGTTTTATTGTTCTTGTCGACGAGTTTACTGAGAATTAATGTAATTTTTATCTGTGATTCAACTCGACTCAATAGACAATAGGCAATAATCACAGCTAAATCGTTCGTACATACTATTTCGTGCTATTTAATCACGACCAGAAGCGAATAATCGTTCAGAAAACCCTCACATTGGATGAATTATTACCGAATTATTCACATTGAAATGACGTTTTACTTCGAAATGAGATTAGATCTGTAACAATTACATGTTTATTGTTTGCCATACGTTGAGAAATATCAACATTTTATTTGACAACTCACATTCTTTTTCGGCCAAACTTGCTCGTATTCAACATTGTTTGATAGTTTGTCATCTGGGCCGGGTTGTTCAAAGCCCGATTAGTGCTAATCCAGGGTTAATTTCCATGACAACCAATAGGTTTTGTGCAGAGTTAATCCAGGATTAACACTAATCGGGCTTTGAACAACCCGGCCCTGATGATGTTTTGCATGATCAAATGGTGGGTGAACATTCTTTTATTTGATCGAAATAAGCCGTCATGCCAACACTTTGTTGGATCATGCAGTCCAACAATTATTATGTTCGAAAGTTGGACCAAGGCTTTAGAATTCATATTATGAATATTATATATATGCAAATGAATTATGGTTAATTGAATTCAATAGTTTGGGTATTCTCAGAGGAGAGGAAATTTTGTGTCAGGTGATCACAAAAGCATGACATCATGATCGTAAGGCCTTTGCATTTGACACGGCAGAAATTCGTCATTTGAACCAGGCTTAGTGAGTAGTCACAATAATATAATATGAATGCCACATATTAGATTTTTTCCGAGACATTTTGGATTGAAACATTTTGTTGTGACTGATTGAATGATTGATTGCCAAGATATCATGGAGATGTCCTTTGTTGTTTTTATTTGCTGCTATTGATGTAGACAAAAAACAGATTTGTTATCCACTTTTTATTTTGACGAACCACAGAGACCTGTATCTTCAAGTGTGGTATTTAGTTACAAATTAAAAAGCTATATTTAGCACTGCGACTCCATATGGGATACATTGTATTTGAATAACAAAAATTCAATTTTGTTTTGTTAACCAAAGGATGTCATAAATTATTATTTATTTACATAACTTACACCATGGAGAAAACCCGAAGTAATAGAGGATGGCAAAGATAATTAAAGTGGATTTACAAAAGCTTATTCTAGAAATTTGATTTTGGTTACAGTGAACTGATTTCATGTTGCTCAACTTCTCTTAAAAGCAGTATTTTGCATCCACTTGAATCTTTGCCATCCTTCATCAAAATTCACTCCAATTTTCTCCAATATACCTGGAAAGCATACTCTGCTAATCTTAGCAGTTATTTTTGCAAGTTGCCTATCATCATGTTCTGAAAATAATATAAGTATAGGTATCCCATGATGTTATATATATTTATATATGTTGGTTTGGGGGGGGGGGGGGGGGGGGGGTTGGCACAGTGGTTAAGCACTAATTTTTTTGCCTCTCACCTATGGTGCTCAGGTTCAATTCCCGATCAAGCCATCCCACATGTTGGTATCTCGCCCTTGCTCCGAGGGTTTTTCTCTGGTTTTCCTCCCTCCACAAAAACCAACACGTTAAATTCCAATTTAATATGTGGTTTATCTGAAAGGTCTTATACAATGTGCCTTATACAATGTGCATGATAAGATATGGTATATCTACATGCATATGTATCTTATGTTGCAGTTTATTTTTGTTTTCAGTTAATTTTTTTTTAACTAGTTAATTTGTTCTAACTAGTTTTTTTTTTCTAACTAGTTAATTTTTTTTCTAACTAGGAATTATTTTAGGGTACTAACTAGTTAGAAATAAATATTAACTAGTTAGAAATACAAATTAACTGAAAACAAAAATTAACTGCAACATATTATACAACCAATATACATGGCTTATGTAGGAACCAATAACATAATTATACAGTAACACCTGAAACTATAGGTACATTTGATTGCGATCAAGTCGCGATCAAATTGCGTGCACTGACCACGATCTGCTCACACCTTGCTCGCGATCTGCTCGTACCTTGCTCACGATCTGAATGCACCTTGCTTGCTCGCGATCAGAATGCACCTTGCTTGCGATCTGACTGTGATCACTATGGATGATCGTGATAATCAGTCGAATCTACAGAGAAACAAAATGCCTGCTTGTGAAATTTTCCACAAACCTTTTGGATCTAATTTGACTTCAACACAGTAACTTGATGATATTTTAGTAGGTCACATGAGTTTTCTAATCTCAATCACTTAATCTTGAGCTGTATAGTATTTGCCAACAAACAGTAATTGATCCTTAAAGTGCCACTACAATCAAATTTTGGCATATCAATGTTTTCTCATATTCATAAAGTAGTCTGAGTTGCTATGTTATTACCAGTTCAAACCGTTTATCAATGCGACAATGGGAAGTCTTATTTTTTTGGACTCCGAATCCTGAATTTTACGTCCGCCATTATGCGAACGTGTTCCTGTTGGTGAGGAATGCCTAGTCATTTTTTTAGCGTGTGTGACGTCAAACTCTCAACACAACAACATGTGGGGCAACTGTTCTCATACAAACCTTCACACGAACTAACATATGTACCAAGAAATTATACCATTTTTCCGCAAAGAAAGCATTTTGAATAGAAATACTTGTATGCCTTCAAGTGTGTGCATTGAACAGGACTGTAGCAATTTAACGAACCACAAAGCTGGCATTTCAATACGAGCAGCCGTGATAATCAGTAAATAAGGTTTGTAATTATCTTCAAGCCTGAAAGGTTGGTTTGTACATGTATATATTTTGCCGGTCATTTTGCAATTTGAGGACAGAAGCTTCTCCAGAATTGTTTGTATCACATGGAATAGCCAGTAAGATCATACCAGAGCCATTATAACAGTTCAGAAGAAGGCCAAAAGAGCAGAACCAACTGACAGAATGTCTAGTACAAATTAACCGAAAAATAACTAAAGCTGAAAACATGGTTTGCTGAGAACATAGTTTGTCATATTGCTGTTTCCTATAAACAGATAAACCTAGCGATGTAGTATGCCTTTTACTTTACTGCTAATTTTATTTTCAAGACAATAAACCACAGAAGAAATGGCCAATATTATTTCATACACAGTTATTGTACCTTGTTTGTGTCTCAAACAGCGACAGGGTGCACAAAGTTTGGTTCTGTTATCGCCACTGTAAGCTGCAGATCAGTCAGTTTCAATACCTTTTTTCAGTCTCTAGTAAATTCTTATCACTCACAATTTCATGTTAGACAACAGAGCAATTTAATTTTATAGCAAATTTTACATTGTATTTTAGAATGTAGATTCGCCTGACAATTCTCATTTATATGAACTAGCAATCTGTGTTTCACTATAAAAAAATCTTAGAACTTTATATAAACTGATTGCCTTAGTGATTTCTCCTCTGAATTCTCCCTGTAGCCCGGATAACAGCGCAACCTGAAAGCCGAACCAGGGAAAATACCCTGGAAATGACCCTAGCCCAAACAAGATGAGAAACAGCAGGCCACTTCCCAAGCGAATTTAGCATTTCAACTCGGTTGTCAGTGGCTCTATTCCTCTAAATCATCTACATCCAGCAATAAATTAAAACAGAAAGACACATTATTATGTAATATACTAAACCACAGCAAAATTTGCAGTGTTAGTTTGTAGCCATTATAAGAAGAAATGTATGGGTTGAAGCAACTTGAGAACGATGCGTTGAGTGTATGACGTCACTTAGGCTAAAAAATGACTAGGCATTCCTCACTTATGGGAACCAGTTTCGCGTAATGGTGGATGTGATTTTGACGATAAACTCTCTTTTTCACTGATTTGGATATTTCTGCCACTGTTTGTTCTTATGGAATACAAAAAAGTGGTAAAAGAAATGGTCCAATTTCGTCGTAGTGGCACTTTAAGTGGTGGTAATTAGGGTCTGCTTTAATAAAAAAAGGGTCTACAGGCAATTAAATGAATAGCTGTGTACACAATACACCTGAAAGGATGTGACATTTAAGTAAATAATGTTACATATGCATATATTGTCAATGGTTGGTTGTTAACCTCAAGCTTGTTACTAAAATATTATGATTGAAATGTGCACCTGTCTGCAGGGTTCTCAGAGAAGCTGGCAACCAGCAGCTTTCTGATCTGCCATCTGTTTGGATGAAAATAGCTGTTTGTTCTTTAGCTTGACAATACAAGACTCCTGATTTATCTTTTTTTGAAGACAGCCTGTTATGAAAATGTACCCACTTGTTGCCAATCCACCACACAGAATAATAAGGCAGTATGTACTTTTGCCCACAATCCTTTGGAGGGTTGTCCAATACTCTGACAAATTTATGCATAGCATTGTATTGTATTATATCAACTTAACAATAGCTTAACAATACAATACAATAGTAGAACGAAGCAATACAATAAAATACAAAACAATGCTATGCATAAATTTGTCAGAGTATTAAATCTGTTATAAAATTGTGGTAGTGAGTTTTTAAATACTAAAAACAAGTCAGTACAAGAACTGTTGCCAATACACTGTCATTGAAGAGACTAAGTACGATGGATTTTTGGCTGCCTGACCAAATAAAATAATACTAAATAGAAGTAGAAACTTTTTCCATTTGTAAACAGGGCAAAAATAAAAACAAAAATAAACACAATATTAAAATTTAACAATAGTTTGAAAATATAAATTCACCATATGGAAAACGATCATTGGCAGTTTTACAGTTGACCATAAACCTTGTAAACCTAGCAGAATGTCCAAATAACACACACCAATCCTCTTCTCTTAAATGACTCTGTATTGGCAACTGCACTTGCCACATTTTTAACAGATTTAAAGTTTTTTGTATGCAAACGATTGTGGGTAAAAGTACGAGCCACAATCATGTCAAATAATTCCTAATGAATAGCTACATTCATTGCCCTCCCCTCTGGGAATCATACGGCTCTGAGAATCTGAGAAATAATCTTATGTTTAAATTGAACTACATGTTGGCTGTTTTTAAAATAATATTTTATATGTGACCATAACAGAACACACAACTTCCTTTTTACAATGTAACATTCTCTCTATACAGTCTGTAATTTTTCATCTACAGAAACCTGTAATATTGGCTCAGAGCAATCAACTTCTGATCTCATAACAGCTTCTCTCTCTCTTCAGGCCATCAGTAAGCATAGACATTATACATTAAAAACTAAACTTAGTATATATCTCACATGTGCTACTGCTACATACTAGTTAGAAAAGCACAATTGTGGTAAATATTATTACATAATAACACATCCATCACTTCAACTGTATTGTATGATCCTGACAGCTTACTAAGAAATCACTATGATGATTTGAGAACAAATAACCCTAAAGAAATATTACTATACATATGCATAAACACCCCCATGAGGTCAAAAGTGATGTGGATTTGTAATTTACCTACCTCTGGGCTATTGAAGAAATAACTATTGGCAACTAAAATATCCAATTTGAAAAAATTAATAAAGAGATGAATAAATGTACATTTTTTATATTTATGTACAGATGAGATTTGGTCTTTTTCATGATATTGTGGCTATTTGGAAATATTACACTTTGGATGCTAAACAGAAGTAATGAGATTCAAGTAATAGTATGGCTAAGAATTTGCTAATTATGGTATTATTTTATTCATCCAGCACATTGACTTAGACATAAAAATCTATCCAAACTTGAAAAAGAATATTATTTTCTCTCAGTTTTGTTAACAGATTTGAATTGCATCTAGTGTAAACACCCAGACCTTTTAATATGACGAAAATGCAATGTTGGGAACATTTCAATCTTGAAAGATTAATAACAAATTGTTGGTTATTGTTGTGGACTCTTCCGATCATGATTGGAGGTAACATTTTCACACAAGGAACTTAGTTTTAAAACACAGTTTCAGTGGATTTTATTTCATTTTTTTTATATTTAAAGGTGGAGTTTGTGTGCTCAAAATGAAAAACTGATAATAAACTCTACCATGCCAAAAGCCTATAAAGTTTTTGCATCAGCATACATTGTTACTTTAATGATTCAAAAGTATTTGAGTCTGAAAAAAAATTCATACAATTTAAATAATAATAATTATTATTGTCATAGTATGATTAGTTTGCACAAGCTCATCTTACTCTTTAGAAGTAAATTACTGTCTAAATAGTTAAATGTGACTGCAAACCAACTAAATTTGAGCTTGACATTTTGAAAGAAAATTATGTTAAAAAATAAAAGTAAAATAAGAAAAATTACAGCAAGAACACAAAATTAGGTACAGAGGAGTCAAAACTCAAAGAAACTATATTTACCAATTAGACCGGAAATTCAAGGTTTCTATTGGTAGATAAGTCAACGAGGGGTGCAGCCCCGAGTCAGCTACATGTATCAAAGTTGATGTAAACCAAGAGTGAGCAAGTCTGATTGTTAGTGTTTAATCAAGACACTGTTCTATCAACTTAGTGATTGAGAAAACAGTAAAAAAAACGTGAGGAAAATGAATTTTTCTAAGTGGTTTTTGTCTGCAGTGCATGCACAGTTGTTTGATAGATGGCCCCTGGCTAGCCAATTAGATGGCAAGTTTGCCAATAGACAGTGGCTGGGTCACTATCATATTCTAATAATATTTATTAGTGTTAGTAGTAACCATTGTTTGCTGGTCCTGTTTCAGTTCCAGTGATGACAGACACTAGTGGTAGTGCTCCACACTTTCTGTTGGCTTCAGGTGGAAATGACAACCTTGTTAGGTTGTGGGATGTTTATACTGCATCAGGTTAGGTCATGCATACAAGTCATGTACAATGTATTTAAGTGATTTTGTTACTTTGAGGTCTCGATAAATCGGAAACATGCTCAATCTTGCAGCATTGCAATTAAAGCCACATACATGTAGATATTACTACTACCAATATATTATAATATACTGTTTTAAAGGTCTTGAATTGAAGTTCAAAGTACATATTTAATCCGTTTTGATAAAAAAAATTAAAAGCATAGATCAGGTATGTGTTGTAGATTTTTCAATGCAAAATTACTTTTTCTGGCAAAAGGAGTTCAGCCCTTAGCGTTTTGAAAATATATTTGTTTTAATAATTATTATTATCCTTTCAAATCCCAGCTAAGTTGTCTAAAATATATTGTCATGGATTTTTATAGTTCTTTTTCATTCAGGTTTTATGTCCTGGTTTGTATCAAAATAGGATGAAAAGCTACTTTTTCGACAGACTTTGAGAAGAGATAAAATCTGTAATATGCTACTTATAAAAAATCCCTGTATAAATAAAGCTTTGTTAGATTTGTGTTACTTCCATCAAAAATATTACATTTACTTCAGTGTTTTCAATAACAGGTTGAGAAATTTTGAATTTAGAAATGCAACATGTACAAATGTACAATGTAAATAACATTTATAAATGTGCATATTTTCACAGCCTTCTCTGAGGAGTGTCACATCAGTGGGCGCTGTGTGTTAGACAAACACCAAGGACAGGTGTGGGACTGCAATTTTTCCCCTAATGGCAAGATACTTGCATCAGCGTAAGTAACTGCACACAAAAGGAAATGGCATCACTTGGTTAATAGAAAGAGCACCAAAGTAACACACCATTATTTTGTTGACTGTATAAATGGTAAACAATTATTTGAAATGTAATAAGTCCAAAATTAATAAGTTTAAAAAAATGTGTATTATACACTAAAACATTCACAGCAAGGTAAAATATTAATGTCCACTGCTAGTCACAAACACTGAGGGGAATTGTTAATTATTGTATGACCTGTATGCTTTCCTTTCAAAACCATAAATTATTTACAGAAGTCCTGTGATGGGGGGATATTTGGCTCTCTGTCATTTTGTATGGACAGGGTCCGAAATTGTGCCTTATTTGGCTGCCACCAATGCGACTAAATTTTGAGTGTTGGCAACCAAAATTTCAGAGTTGGTCGCCAGCTGGAGACTTACCTAAAGTCTTCACAATGTTTTCATAATGTCCGTTCTAAGTAAATTTAGCCAATAAAACATGCCAGCAAATGTTCAATATTTTAACAAAATATTTTAAATATTTCAAATGCAAAATATTTTTTGGCAGGCGCCAGGTGGTGCCTACATTGTATGTGAAAAAGTCAATTTCAGCCCCTGATGGACCGAGCGCATATGCAAAATGACCAAGAGGCAAATATTTTCCCATCTGACCTCCCACTCAGTCAGTATAAAGTACATGTACAATGTACATGTACATGTACTTATAGATATAAATTATTATGACAGGTGGAAAGTCATTCATGTACATGTAATCATTCATTTCAATCTAGGGGAGAACCTTTTATCAGTCTACATGTAGGATTCTGTTTGGCTCTGTTTTCAGGTCTGCGCTCAGAGATTGATTATTGTCTTTGCTTCATAATACAGGTCAGGCGATAAGACTGTGATTCTATGGGATCCTGTGAGTAAAAATAGATAAAAGCTTGAATGTTTTAAAAATTGATTGCATCGTGAACAATCTGTTCCATGAATTGGTGAGTGGTTGGTATGTAAGTGGTCTGTGAGTGGTTTGTAGGTGGTTATTAAAAGGTTGGTGATTGGTTGGTACATTGTAGCTGCTTGTAACTGTTGACACAAACCCAAATACCACTTAAGAATGGTAAAAAGCTCACTTAAAATAATGTAAGATAGTTCCCCAACTTCTTAGTTTGGTTTTTCCAACTTTGTGACATTTACTCAGCAGACTGTATGGGCCATACATAACTTGTTGGGGGGGGGGGAGGGAGGCAAACAATGGTCATGCTGAAAGAAGGTATTGCTAAGGTATTTGTAATGTCGTGATTTAAAACTGTCACATTCAAGCAGTGAGGTTGGATAACACATGCTTTCTGGTTGCTTCAGAAGAAAACCATTAATTTGAGAGTCACAGTCCCATAAGCTTATAGAACTCAATTGTAGATATGAAATCTGTTGTAATATCCAGACATTAATGCCATCTGGTAGTTTGTTAGATATACAGTATGTATTATAAGGACATGCAGCTGAGTGTTGGCCGATAATATCGCAGTCGATATGTTAATTGGTTGACATTCGACTGAGTTTCAGTTGACATATTGGTTGAATGTTGCCTGATTTTGAGTGTTGCTCGACATGTTGACAGATACTCTGTCGCCACTGGACTGATTCTTGCCGGAGAGTCTACAGAACCTGTGTTGACCGACACTTGACAAGTTTATATCGTGATTGTTTATATCGTGGTTCTGATCTCACTCATATAATGTCTAATTTTAGGTAAGCTGGACATAAAGTAAATACATTTTGTAAACTAGACTGGGGCTGGCTGATTAGAACCAATTTCACTGCATATGTGCTTGTGTGTTGATCTTAACCCTTTCACCACCGGAAGCGTTTGGGCTGAATTGGTGAAATTCAGAGTGCTAACTCAACCCTCCCCCCTCAGTTCCAGTTTGGCTTGCCCAGGGTAGTTAAATACTGCTGACTTTTTAAACCAAGGGCTCAAACTTTCCCCATGATGCCATTCGGCAGAATTCTACGGACTCGTCGGCGGTAAGTATGCTTTCTTCTGTAGGATTTCCAATGAAATGTGCTCTAATTTTGGACAAATAAGCCACTGTCAGAGAGCTTGAAGACATCATTAAGTCTGATGACGGCTGAAAAGTACTTGGTTTGCTTTTAGTAGGCCTTGTGAGGGGTTTCACAGGATTTTTCTGTTGTGTTTGTGTTTTGAGACACATGAAATAATTCTTCACTGAAACCCTTGAAATTCTGCAGTTGGTTGTCTTTTCCCCCTGCTCAACCTATTAGGGTGTGTTTTTGTCACTTTAAAGCAACGGCTGGAGTCCAAATCACCGCTCTTGGTTGTAGGGGTAAAAGACTTATAAAAAAATCCTACAGGAGTCCCAGAGGGGGGGTCCCCTTGTGATTTTTTTGCTGATTACCCAGCATGCAATTGGAGTTGGGGAGCAGGAAAACATGGTGGAGAGAAGTGCAGCATTAAGAATAGCACGCTTCACAGTCGTTTGGTGGATTTTATGCAAACAAACCTGCTGGTTGGAAAGATTAAACAAGGTACTGTAATGAATGAGTGGTTATTTTGTGTTTGCTTTTGATTTCAAGTGCAAATGGGAAGGTTTTCTTGAGCCGATTTTCAGCTCCTCAAAATTCGCGAAAATCGAAGAAACGAACAGCGATCTCCAAAACAAATGCGTTTTTCTCCAAAGTGGGAGAGTCAAGCGATCCCTGTTATAGCTCTGACTTTGAAGTTATTCATCCCTTGAAATAGTATCGCAACATCGTATCTCCAGCATGTCTAGGTTTGATGCAATAATTTTTCCCAGGTACATGCTTCATATTCGCCGCTTTTCCGGCCTGTAGTGGTGAAAGGGTTAAGATTAGGAACATGTTTTTAAGAAAAAAGTTAAAAGACCAGTTACCATTTAAATTAACCACCAATAGTTGACTATGGTTCACATTGTTCACTTTAACCATTTAGGATTAGGATTCTGAGCAATATCTAATTCACTTGTTGTTCTGTTTCAGCTGAGTGGAGTAGCATTGTACACCATAACAGGACATGCACGGTATGGAGAATAAACATCTGATTCTTGTAGGGGTGTAGTGGGGTTCCTATGTGTATGAAAGCACAAAAAGGATGAGCTTTTCATTACTTTGTGGACTGCCAACACAATTGATCCAGAAACTTCAGAGTGTCCAAAATTCAGCAGCCAGATTAATATGCATGACAAACAAGTACGACAATATTACACCCGTTTTAAAGGAGCTACATTGGTTGCCAATAGAATATAGGATCAGTTTTAAGATATTATTACTTACATATAAGTGCCTGAATGACACAGCTCCTATTTATCTGAAAGATCTAGTCCGTCCTTATGTACCGAAACGGCAACTAAGATCTGCCTCTAAGAACTTGTTAGAATTTGCACCATATAACTTGAAAGGGTATGGCTATAGAGCCTTCTCTGTGTCCGCGCCTAGGCTCTGGAACTCACTACCGGACTTTATAAGAGACCACCAAACAGTTGAAAGCTTTAAAATACATGTTAAGACTTATCTTTTTAGACAGGCATATTTTTAAATTTTTAAATTTTTAAAAAAATATTTTTTCTTAAGATTTTTATTTTTATATTATATGTAAAGCGCTAATGGGCTGTAGGGAATTGGCGCTATATAAATGTATTATTATTATTATTATTATTATTATTATTATTATTATTAAGCTAAGGGCATGCCTACTGGTTATTTTAGTCTGTTATTTACAACAATACATTTGTATGTCTTAACTGGCCCTGACATACATGTACATGTACATTGTAAATAAGCCTCTTGCTAAAAGAGGATTTTAATCTAAGATTGGGAGTAATAATAATAATAATAAATCTTTATTTAAAGAGGGTAGCACTAAATAGCAAAGCTAACAAACTTGTGGCCCTCATAATAACTGGCACTGTAACTCATCCCAGCCCAAATTTTACTATTCACTTGTCAATGTGCATGTGTGTTGCACAATGGGTTAGTGCATGGTGCATTGGCCAATGATGCAGTCTCGAGTTTGATTCCTGCCAAGGGTCGATCGCCGCATCTGTATCGACTCTTCTCTGATCCGAGTGGCTTGTATAGCTTTGAATTACCTTAATCGGGAGCTAAGGGGGGGGGGGGGGGGGGGGGGGGGGGGGGGGGTACAGTTGTGTACTGTCTGCCTCCTGGAAGAGCAGTCGGTTAGACAAGGGGCTACCAATGTTAAATATAAATTATTATTATTTATTTATTTATTATTGTCACGCACAAAGGTTTCAATATGAGGTTCTGGGGTAATTATATTAATTATTTTATTCTATTCCACTTAGAAATAATACATTTAATTTACCCCAGAGCCTCATGAATATTGAAACCTTTGTGCACGGCTAGTGAAGCATACTTGTACATGTACAAGGGCCCATGTACAATTATCGAAAGTGGGCTATTGCATAACATACATGTAACTTTTGGTAATGTGTCTGTATTAACTAGTATGACATGTCCCTCCTACTCATAGGTATGTGACATGCTGTTGCTTCTCACCTGATGGCAAGTGGTTAGCTACAGGATCTGGTGACTGGACGTTGAGGGTGTGGCATATTACTCTGACAGAACAAGGTTAGTATCTACTGAATGTGAATAGCACAATCCTGGAAATTCCAAGCATTTTAAAATCTAGCTGATAGTCATAGGGTTCTTTGTTATCAGGGGAACTGGATACTGGAGCTGTTTTAACACAACAGGAGCAAGTGGCTTTGCCTGCAGTGGCCAAGGTGAGAAAGAGAAAGTTCTTATTTGACTCTTTGCCTGCTAAAATCTATTTATTAGTGTTTGGGTGTTAGATTTATGAAATTACTTGGACTTAAGTATTCCGATCTTTGCATTAGCTCAAGGTTTGATAATAAAAAAATTATAATCTCACATGCTCACCCTGCCCTAGAGCTCATTAACTCCATTATACAGTGTACCAGAAAAATGGCAACTTATAGATTGGCATGTAAAAGGAGTGTGAAATGCTAAAGTGAACATTCATGGCGAGAGTTAGTAGACTTGAAAATCAGTTTAAATGAGATTTAATAATCATGGGAGATTGGCCAGCATATTGTTCTCATAATTACATGCTTAATGGTTGTCTTGTGTGACAAACTTGCCCCCATGGTGAGTTATTTTGGGATTGCTTTGCAAATAGCTATTGGCCAGCGTACAATGCTCATTTGGCGCATGCACAACAAGGTTGTCAAATGTGACGAGTTTGCCCTCATGCTCAGTTCTAGCTTGCTTGCTTCGCATTTGCTTGCCGGATTGCCCCACCCACCCGTCCCTACTATGGAAGGTCTAAGACCTAGGTAAGTATCTTTTTCCACTGTGAAATCAGTGTGACAGGTGCTGGGGTTGACCCATGGCTTGGTTGCCATGGTTCCCTCCTTAGTGCACATTGCTTGCCTGTTGCTAGTACTTGCATTGCAAATGGCACCTACCCTCCATCCTTTCCTATATTGACAAGTTAAACTTTCTCAAACAACCCTCAGATTCGATGAGCTTTATTCAAATCATTCTTCTTTATTGCTCATGATCTAAAATCGCAGTTGGGTAAATTAATATCAGATCAAGGAAAACCATTGAAGTTACTGCTACATGTAGACTGTTTATTTTTATCGTGTTGGCAAACCTTAGCTTCCTGCATTGAATGCTCTGAAAATGTTTGGTTGATTGAAGATAACAAAACTTTATTGCTTGATTCTTTGTGGACTTTCGGTCTTTGATGATTCTAACTTCTTGGAAATTGAGTATGAATTCCTCCAGCCATTCTTTGTCCTAAGAACTTTACACCCGCTGCCAAATTTACTCACAAGATGCTTTTCTTTCTTTTCTTTCTTTTCTTTCTTTTCTTTCTTTTCTTTCTTTTCTTTCTTTTCTTTCTTTTCTTTCTTTTCTTTCTTTCCTCTCTTTTCTCTCTTTTCTTTCTTTTCTTTCTTTCCTCTCTTTTATGTCTTTTCTGTCTTTTCTGTCTTTTCTCTCTCTTCTCTCTTTTCTCTCTCTTCTCTTTTCTCTCTTTTCTTTCTCTTCTTTCTCTTCTTTCTCTTCTTTCTCTTCTGTCTCTTCTTTCTCTTCTTTCTCTTCTTTCTCTTCTTTCTCTTCTTTCTCTTCTTTCTCTTCTTTCTTTTCCTTCTCTTTTCTTCTTCTTTTTTGAATACCACCAAGAACAATCTACTTTTACTTTTTTGGGCATAATGTTAATTATTGTAGAAATCTTAACAAACAAAAAGTAGTGCAGAAAATTACAGGATAGCAAGAATGAAATAACATGCCCAGTGCATGACATCAGCTATTTTATCACACCTTTTTTTGTGGGAAATCAGAAAGTCCCATTTTCAAGGCTTTAAAAAATATTTTAGTTTGAGATTTTTTGTGTAGCATGATTATGTACAGCCGTCTGTCTCTCAAAACTCGGTAAGGGACTTCTGTGCTACACTGGCGTTAATTATGTTCTAGATCACATTAATGTTAATGTAACTTCTTTGTGTAATAGATGTTTCCAGAATATGCTGATTCTACTGTACAAAAGCTTATATTTATATTTAACTATAATTATGAAAGATATGTTTACTCTCCATTCTGTCAACTAAATGTATAACTTGCATGGAAATTATATTTTGTCCTTCCCTAAACTGCAAACTACCACTTATGGACTACACGCATTTAGATACTTGGCGGTAAAACTCTGGAACTCCCTGCCTGATGACTTTAGAACCTGCAGCACACTTAATGAATTTAAGAGTAAAATATCAAATTATGTGATTTTCAAATAATTATGATGTACATGTTTATACATGTAATTGCATATATAGTTTAGATATCTTAAATGTATAACAAAAATTTATATGTATTTTCATAAGAATATTAATCTCGAAGACATGTACATTAGCTTGTCAAAGCTACTCTTAAATTCAAGATTAAATAAAGTTTACAAGTATGTACATGTACATGGATCTTTATACAAGGATTCATGGAAAGAATGCTGATTGGCTAATACGTGATAAGGCCTTTTCTTCGATACTTCGCTACCTTTGATTGGCTAAGAGATTATGTTGGTTTTGGATGCGTTTTGGTATCAGTTTCTGAAATAATTCAGAAATCTTCAGAAAAAAATCTTGTTTCAGGATGTGCAGAATAATATTATAATGTGTACAAGGAACTTTTATCTCAGACTTCCCAGTCATAATTAAATCTCCATATAAGTGTATGTAGGAAGTGCCTAGGAACGGTCGTTGCTGGTGAAGTAAAGATTTATGTTGATTCAAAACTGATATCGTTTCGGTTTCAAAACTTTGGCTTTGTCTTGTTATTTTGCTGAACTGCACAGAAGACCTTGAAATTACCGTTCAATAAATCTACCCTAATTTATTCCAAAGAAAGCTTTTATTTTTACACTCAAAGAAGGTAATTTATTTCATTTCCATGCTTTGTGCAGCGTCGTCTTTGTCACTTGCCATTAACAAAAGGAAATGAACAATCTGAAATCTACAATGTTTACAGTTTTGTTTTTCTCGGCCAATGGAAATCAAGATACAGTTTATTCAAAATGATGCTGGAATACGATTAATGCCAGTTTAGCACAGACGTCCCTTCCAGCATTTTGAGGGGAGACGGACAGCTGTACACAGGCCATTTTTGTGATGCCACATGTAAATTAGCAGTTTTTGATTTAGAATTTGTGAAAAAACGCATTTTCGAAACTTGTCCATTTTTAACCTTTGTCAAGACTTTGTCAAGATTAACATCAGGCTGACTGATCCACATGATTCGCATTAATTTCTGCTCTTTCATCTTTCAATGTAAACATGGTCATTTCAGTCCCACGAAAAACCAGGGTAAAAGAAGTTACCCTTCAAGAGTGAACAGTCTATTAAAAATACAAAATGCAACAATACACTAGCTTATTTTTCACAATGGCAAGGTTTTTCATTGCATGTAATAATGGGATTGTTTAGGAAGCATTGTTTCCCGGATTTATTGATGTGAAAATATGAGATAATTATGTTCCCAGCTATGTGAAAAATAATTTTAATTTTCGCTATTAAAATGCTGTACTCTTAGCAATAGCAAATATAATGATGGCCTATACATGTACATGTACATGGGAATCTACAGTAATCCATCCACAAGTTCACCATTGATGCTGATAGTTATGCACTGATGTTTGATTTTGGCTTGGTTTGACAATGATGCTTTTCAAGGAATTTTGGTGATTCTGGTTATTAGAAATGAAAATGTTTACCAACTGGTTTTCAAAAAGTAAATTATATGGCTGTTTGGTGATACATAATTAAATTTTATCTTCTCATGTTTAACTTGATAACTCTCACATACGTTGCACTCACTCATGAGTTATAAAGCTAAACATTCGAAGACAAATTCTGTATCTCTGTGTGGCCTGATGTAATATCCTCACTTAAATTAGAAAGAAAGAAATACTGATATTTCGTTGATAATTATAGATTAAAGTGTTTATACTATAGTAGCACTTAATATGTAATAATTAAATAATTTTTATAGCAAATTAATATCATATGCTTGTAGGCAGCAAAAAAGAAGCGTCTTGTGTCATGGACTTCAGATGAGGTGTGTACGTGGCTATTGTCTATTGGCTTGGACCAGTACAGTGAGGTGTTCAGAGAGAATGCTATTGATGGTACTGAGCTGTCAAACATGTCAGGAGACGTGCTTGTTGGGGGGTTGGGAATTGGTAAGGAAGCTACCGTATGTGTAATTAGTAACCTTTGATCAACAGGTTTTCTTCTTGTGAATTGCTGCTACAAATGAGATTATCAATAATCAAAGTTGACAGGGAGATAAGCTACCGCCCAGCAGATATTTCCCGTTAGCACGTACAATGTATACATGTGTATATACAACATGGGTGGCATTACCATGTTCCTTCAAAATGCCAGAATGGGGTTTAATTTGTCCCACCAACTTTAATTTACAGCTGTCAACTTCTATGCCCTAGCTTTACCACCAGTGCTGTGCCTGTAAAAGGACTGCATGCTTGCAGTTTACTTTGCCTTTGTGGTCTGGCAGTTTTTGCTCCACCACTATCTCCATTATTGAGGACAAACGGCCTGATAGCATAGTGGGCAAGACAGCAAACTAGTAGTCAAGAGCAGCTATATGAGGATGATGGTTCGAGTCACACTCTGGACACAGACTTTTACTTCCATCTTATCCTTCACTTCTCCAATGATGTAAAGTCATACTTATGCTGTAATCCTTGTAGCTTAATTAGGTCCAACACATGCATGAATGATACCTAATGAGAACACAGATGAACATCACTAGTGATTTGGATATCCATTGGGTATCATTGGGTATCCAGATTCATGCATGTGACCAAATGCAGCCCTCATGAATTATTAATGAGTTTGAGAAATACAGGTAAACTTTTTATCCTTTGTGTTGTGTCATTGTGTCAAGGTAATTTGATAATTTTACAGCTGTAATAGTTTTTTTATATTTAAACTTTGAGAAATTACTGTAGTCTGCCATAGGTCATGCTTCTTTTATTCATTGTACCCTGTCTGATGTTATGACTTGTCAATCAAAAGGTCCAGTTGGTCATCGCAACAAGATCTTGAGAAGTATCAAGGACATTAAAAAGGAAGAGGTAGATGACAACATTCCTGATGAATACCTATGTCCCATATCGAGGGATGTCATGCATGATCCTGTCATAGCTGCAGGTAAACACTCTTCTAAGCCTCATTAATAGTCAATTATAGCCTCCTGCGCAGGCCGCTCTATCCGTCACCAAGTCTCAGCTCAAATCCGGGTTCTGGGAGTGATAAAAGAAGGTGGGGAGAGTTCCAGTTCTCCCTCGTCCATTTATCCACAGGGAGAATTAGAGTGACCAAGGGAGACTCGTATAGAGTAATGCCTGCAGAGGAGGCTAAGTCAATGGACCTTTCACAGTTAAGCAATAACGTGGTTGAACTGGATGGCAAAACAATATCTGACTTCATTATTTAAAGACACTTGAGATCGAGATTGGCAGTGTTATTAGCAAAACCTCTTTGTGATTGCTATTTTCCACCTCCAATCGACTGTTGATCTTCCTAAAACAGCATTTTAAAGTTTGTTTGCCATCCAGTAAAGCCTTTCTCATGGGATCACAAGGGCAATGCATTTGTTATTGAAGTGATATAACAGCATGTGATTCTTTCCTGCAAACAGCCTATTTGGCAGCCAGATAATTCTTTCATTACCACATAATGGCCTCTGTATATGCTCCAGTACAGAACTGATTAGATACATGTATTTAGTTTGTACTTACATTTAGATAGACACTAGTACTTGTTGGATACAGAACTGATTAATATAACATTGATGACTTGCTTGTATCATTATTTATTATTTAGTGCTTGTTTGATAGAGTGCTGATTAAATTAGTTATGTATCCAACAAACGCTATGCTAGTGTCTATATGAGGGAGGTCTCAACTGATCACTGACTTGCCCCAAGGGTAAAACTCCTGTCTGGATGCATACATCTCACCATTATGGAACCTGTTTCTGTGCAGGCTGCACATGTCCATGATGCAAACTATTATATAGTACTGGGCCGGGTTGTTCAAAGCAAGGTTAACTTTAACCCTAGGTTAGCGCTAAATCTGTAATTGCGATCTGTACAGTTTAACCCCGTGTTAGCGATTTAACCCTGGGTTAGCGCTTAACCTTGCTTCGAACAACCGGGCCCTGAACTCTAATTTTTATACTTTTCATTAAAATTAATTTTTATAAAATTATTTTGTTTAATTTTAGATACAATTAATATACATGTATGTACTATTTATTTACACAATGAGCAGCCATGCTGTATTGGTAGATACAGATCCAAGCTGCAGCCAAGAATCTGTAGATCCAGTGTAACACAGATGCAAATCTGTAATGTACTTCTAAACCCTTACTTCTTAAACTACATGTACATCACAGCTGCTATTCTGTAAATAATACATGCAGTCAGAAGTTTCAATAGAAGCTGCCTACTTGACTTTGTACTGCTGGGCCCGGTTCCTGAAAGCCCGATTAGCGCTAATCCTGGATTAACTCTCAACAAAACATATTAGTTGTCATGGTAATTAACTCTGGATTAGCGCTAATCTGGCTTTCAGGAACCGGGCCCTGGTGACTTCTTCTGTGGGTTACCTCTGTCATTGCACTATGATTTAAGGGCTCAATATGAAAACAACCTATGGTACCTGTAAGTGACATTTTGGTTATAGACCCCTTGCACTTGATGTCACTATTGCTACATGTATGTAAAGTGCCCTCCCCCCTCCCCCCAGAAGGTAACTGGATAAAAAAACAAAATAATGGCACAATGAAGGTGTATTTCTGGTGGGGGACAAGGATACATGTAGGCAAACAGTGAACTAATGATGTTAGTGCAAGGGGATGGTTGGTAAGTGGTAGATTTTCCAGTGCAAATTGTTCACAAAGTGTAGATACTTTTGGGGGGCTTTTCAGAAAATGATCGGCAGATTCACGAAAAACACGAAACCAATTTAAACGTTTTTCTGGCTTTCTTGTACAGGAAATTGAGCGGAGGAGGGGCATAATACCATGTACTTAAAAATAAAACATTTCTAGATATTGTGCCAATCATTTGCTGAACACCTTGTCTTCTGTGTTTTAATTAATTAAAGTGCCTGTAACGTTTATTTTGTTTTCACAAATATTGATTCTACAACAAGTGAATAGTGGAATATTTCTTGATTTGAGTGTTACATCTATGAGTTATAGAGGTTTATATCTCCAAAATGTTAATGAATGTGATGTCAACCCAGGAATAATTTATTATACAAAAACATGCTGGTAGAGATAAATAATGATTTGTAAACATCTATGAATGATTATAGCCAATATCAGTAATAATATTTTACCAAATATTTTATAAAAATCAAATAATAGTTTCATCCACAAGGAGAAAGACATTACAGTATATTTTTGGGTTGATGTCATAGTCATTAGCATTTTGGAAAGATAAACACCTTTATAACTCATGGACACCACACTAAAATCAAGAAATATTCTACCATTTACTTGATGTAGACTCGATAATTGGGAAAACAAAATAAGCGTCAGAGGCATTTTATGGTTGTGTTGTGTATCTTGGTAATGAGTTTTTCCCAATCCAAATCAATTCAATTTTGGTACAGGAAAATTACAGGACACTAGTTTTGATTCATAAGCCCTGCACTCCATCTTTATACCATATTTCTATTTCACTTGTACAAAATCTGCTCTATGGTCCTTCCAATCTACTTGTATGTTGCTTTCAGATGGCTACTCATACGAACGCAGTGAAATCGAGTCCTGGCTGAGGTCAGGTCGCCTTACAAGTCCAATGACTAATGGTCCACTCAGGAATTCTACCTTGACTCCCAACAGAATGCTGAAAACAATAATCCTCAGGCACTTCGGAGGGCAGCTTGAAAAATCTGTATAATAATCATGGTAAATAATGAAATAATGTCTTAGAGACCAACCATTTAACATAAATTGTGTTTGGGGGGAGGGGGCTTTTGTTAAAATAATATCCTGCAACCTGTTTCGTATGAAAATTATTCTTTCACAAAGATGCAAACAAGGAAACAAAATCAATGCGTGTTCTATGCAAGAAATTTGCAAGTAATGAACATCCAGTTGCAGGTATGAATTTTGACTAATTGTGGTCATGCTCAAGGATCTATAGGGTTGGATATTCACCATCTTGATATAATTAGACACTTGTTTCGTTACAAGTAAGAGTTTCATACGAGAGCCAAGGTTCTAAGCCCTAAACATCCCGAGGGGCGTAGGGATTAGAACCGAAGGTTTGAGGTATGAAACTGACATATCACATTTGGCGAGGTTTAAAACTGAGTTATAATAATTAACCTCCCTGTAACAGTTATAAAGCTCTCTGTAACAGGCTGTTGTTGAACGGGTTTATACCAGAGTTTCTCCACTATGAAGAACAAAGAAAACCGTGTCAAGTGTGATATAAGTGGAATTAAATGCTTTTTTCATGAGACTAATTGCATGTGAAAACTGTGTGAAAATCTGTAGTGTTTTATCTTCTCATCAACCATTTGCAGTTCGAGAACAAAATTGTTTCACAAAGGCAGCACCTTCTACTCTGTTATTTTAAGACCCTGAGTGTTGGTCCGACTGGGGTTTGAACCCGTGACCTCCTGCACAACCTGAGCTTAACCACTGAGCTAACTGAGGAGCAAGTATTTTTTCACCTTTCAATCACTGATAAGATTTATCAATATGAAATACATAGAGGATCATACATGGCTGAGCGGAGATACAGTTGAAGGGCTGTGTGCCACAAGGGCGTAAGTGACTCCTGATCACATTCTAAATTCTCCTTCAAGTTCTTTGTTTTCTAAGGGAGAATTTAGAACGTGATCAGGAGTCATCATTGAGTGGTGAATGTTGTAATATACAAGTGAGCAGAGCGAACATTGAAGTTAATTACAACAAATCCACCCTAGACTTTCACATCTTCTCAGATAAGAACAATAAATTGTAGGCCCTCGGAGACCACCATAGAGGTACTTTAAGTCTGTTGAGGTTCTCTGTCCATCTTCCAGTGGTAAAACAGAATAAATGTTTAGCCCCTAATGTCACAAGATTGGAATGACAGGTCAAGATTAACATTCTAGTATATGTATTCTTATTTCAAGTGCCTGTAATCCAGCTAGTCCACACAGTGGTCAATGTCTATGCATGCGTCATATCCAATTGATTTTTAGAGATGTCTTTTTAGAAAGGTTGAAATGTCCAATGCTTATATTGTATAATATATTAATCAGCACATTCAACATTGGGACTCACACAAATATTTTTTTTAAAGAAAAAAAGTATCTTTTACCGATATTTCAATGGAAAACAGTTTAAATTCCTCTATTAAACGAGCACAAAGTCGTACCGTAAGTTATAGACCACGTCGGTTTTTCCCCGTGACATTATGGCCAAAGTGCAAAGCACGTTGGCCCAAAAAAAGGAGTTTAAGATGCTTGTCATAATTATTTTATGGCTTAAAAGTATTCAAAGCCAGGCCATCCCTTCATGTAGGACGACACGAATTGCTACCAAATTGTATTGTATTGTGTTGCGTTCTATTGTTGTGTTGTATTGTGTTGTATTCTATTGTATTTTTGGTAAAAATTCGTGTCGTCCTACATAAAGGGATTGCCCAAAGCCAGCTTTGCTTCATTTTGCGGTCCGTACGGGATGTTATGGACCTTAAACCGACCAATCATAGCTCACAAAGTTAACTAGCCATAAAACAATCGAGTTGACAGTACTTTCCTGCACCCAATCAATGATATCTGGCAAGGGCTTATACACGTAGGCTCTTTAAAAGTGATAATATTTATTGGAATTGGTTAAAGGCTTGATGTTATGTAAAGTTTGATACATTTGTGTTGCATAAAATGCCATGGTCAGTTCCCAGCAGCCTCCAGTGGAAAGTTAAAAAACAATAGGCATTTGAAAATTTCATAATGTTAAATTATGTCACAATTTAGCTTTGTGATCACAGTAAAGCGATAAATCTCTTGTTTTGAAAGAGAATCCATCACGATGAGACATACTAATCTTTAAAGGGAACCTCGGTTTAATAACAATATTTGATCTCAAATTCCTTATGGATGACTAAATATGTTGCTGTGTTTGTGTCCTGTAAATTGCACACTAGATGTCACTTATGGACCAATAGTATTCTCCTGTCCAGTCCATTGAACTCATTTGAGTTTCCCGCGTGCCGCCATCTTGGATTTTATGACGTCACAGTGTTGCCACTATTGTTACACAATAAAAGAGCTATTGTTTTCTGACAATAGAGGCAACACTGTGACGTCATAAGATTCAAGATGGCGGCATGCGGGAACTTCAAATGAGATTTGTGGACAGGAAAATCAGTCCATAACTGACCTAGTGTACAATATACATGAAACAAACAGCAATAGATTTAGACATCCATATAAGGAACATTTGGGAGCAAGCATTGTTTTTCAGCCGAGGTTTCCTTTAAATATTGACATAAAGTGATACCTCTTGTTTATAAACATTCCAGTTGTTATTGCTGGGTTGCACGTGACGTTATCGCCGCCATCTTGGTTGACGTTAACAAAAGATTCCTCTTTCGATCAACCATGAAACCAAAAGGTTTCTTTGTTTGATTCGCCACGTCTTTGTTATTTGAATCTCTGGGGATTGATTGCAAACCAGCAATACTAATGTGTCAACCATGATTTCAAAAGGCCACTTTGTGTCGGGAACCAGTGACTGTCTGGTTGGTACATTAATGACAATTACATGTATGGATGACGTAGCAGTGAACATCCCTATAGATACACTGTAGTACTCACAGACAAAATATATGCGTAAAATAGCCACTTGCATAATATAACAAATTCAAGAAAGGTTGATGGTTGGATATGGTAAGCAAATTATCGAAGGAATTATGGATAGGAAAGTAACGAAGGACAACGAAATCACGAGAGTGGTTAGATGAGGCTGCAGTGTCACTAGATCAGTCAGGGGAAAGCGTGTAATTACTGTTTTTGGCGTTTAACGTTCATAGAACAGTTTTCGATTGAGTGTAGTAAAACCAAAACCAAAGTAATCACAGAACCAATCACGGTATCGAGTGAAAACACAATGAGCCAATCACGAACTGAAGTAATTCACGATTGGTTTTACTTGAACCACTGCAGTCGTGAAGAAAAGTAAACGCAATCGTGGATGGCGTGTGATTGATGGCGTGATGGAAAAACACGTTTGGTTTTAGTTTAGCACTTGATTGGCTGATAATCACAAAACATTTTCCACAGCCAATAGGAAAACTGAGCAAACGCAAAACCAAAGCAATCACGGATTGCTTTCGACACTCAATCGAAATCCGCTCTATAAGCTCTAGCCAGTACATGTATCATTGATTGAAAGGTCAAACTGGATAACAAAATGACCGACATAGGAAGAAAATAACGCCTGCCATTTTCGTTTAGTAAAGAATCAAATTTCACGATGAGAATTTACCCGTTTTTTTTTACCTGTTGGTACCTTTACCTGTTATTCGTGTTAGTATTTCTGTTTGACGTTAATAAAAGATTCATTGACGTTCGATCAACCATGAAACTAAAATATTTATTTGTTTGATTCAACCATGAAACCAAAATATTTAGTTGGTTGATTTAACCAACATGACCGCCACGCTTTGTTATTTGAATCTCTTGGGATTGATTGCAAACCAGCAATATTGTATAGTATTTATCTGGCAACAAAGGTAATAAGTAATTGAGCTTTCCTACAGGTAACGATTCTGACCTGAGATCGAGTGTTTCATCAGCCGTTCCAAATACCAAGAAAGCAATGAAACCCAAGGCTCTATTGTTTTTGAGGAGTTATTGTTTTCGCTGATGAAACACTAGAATCGAGTTTTTGAAATGACTTCTGAATGGAATGACAATATAAACCAAGAGAGCATGTAAAGTAACAGAGGGAATCTCTAATACGCGTGTCTCTACCATGACAATGTCGAATAAAATCTATTGTTAGTAACCGGAAGCAGTTGAAGCAAAGTGGGCGCGCGCGCGCGCGAGAACTAGAATAATGGCGCGAAAATATTTGGCCGGTTTTTTCGCGCCATATTTTAGTTGTCGTGCGCGCGCCCATTTTGCTTCAACTGCTTCCGGTTACTAAAAATAGATTTTATTCGACATTACCATCGCACGCCACACACCATGAGATTCCCTCTCTTATTTATACTCTCTTGCAATAACACAATAGCTGTATTCATAGATCATTAGGACTGATTGGTTGTCTGGTGTTTTGCTTAACACAATTATTGATCACAACGGTTATCATTTTTACTTTCTCCTGATCGTTTCAACAAATCACCAGATGTGCAGAAGACAGTAGACTAGAACTCGGGAGCATTCATGAGGTCGATAGTTCGAGACCTTCATACGCTGATTTTTATTTCTAGCTTTCTTTCACTTTTCACCTAAAGTCGTACTTATGATGCAGTCTTTGTTGATTAGTTAAAGCACAAGTGTTTGATGTATAAATCTTGATGTCCAATGAGAAGCCAGTTTAAAATCACAAGATTAAAATGTGTTTTCAACACACTTGGTTTTCAGTCAACTCTTGTTTCATTGCGTTTCTACACCCGGCTTATAACCTAATTAATTATTAATGAGTTTGCGAAGTATTATGTAACATGCATGTATATATGTATTATTATCCTATAAATATATCTCGGCCAATCAGAGCTCAGCTTTACTATGCAATACAAAGAGCTTATTACACGGAAAGTTGTGTAATACGGCTGGGTATTTTTACGAGTCAGTTTTATTTTTTCGAGCCTGAAAGGCGAGAAAAAATAAAATTGACGAGTAAAAATTCCCAGCCGTATTACACAACTCTTCGTGTAATAAATTGTTTATTATACGACAGCTAACACGAACAAAACATGTTTGTTTTCGCTTACCTTACTGCTCTGTTTGAAGAAAATCTTGAGAGAAGAAATCTCGAGAGAAGAAATCTCTCAGCCCAATGTCGGGGGCGGGCGCGCACTGAAAAGTTTTTTTCGCGCGCTAAAAGCTGATTGGCTGTTACTCAAACAGCCCCATTTCGATTGGCTCGTGCGCTTACAAAACCTTTTAAGTGTTGAATAAACCTGTGCAAACCGGTTTGTGACCCGTGTAATACCGTCTCATATTTGCACTCGTTTTAGCCCGTATTTGCACTCGAAAACGCCAAGTCGTATAATAAAGGGCGGTATTTCATGTTTTTTTTCTAAGAAATACATACCACTTATTAGACGTTTTTCCAGGAATTACGTGCTGATATTTTACGAGTTGTGAATGTATTTATCCGAGCAATGAGTTAATAAGGGATTTATTATACGATAGCTTTCTTAATTCATGGGTTTCTGTTCCATTTAAAACGTATTTTTATCGGGGAGCCCGTTCTAGCCAGGAAAATAGAATCTGTAAGGAAATCAATGATGACGAATCACGCGCGGAAACCAATTACTAGCCTGAATTTCAGCCGTCTCCTCTGGGTTCGTTCCTCCCCGAGAGAGACGTCTGAACCCAATAGCCGCTAATGCCGTCCAGTGACGTCACTACCAGAAAACCTGGTAGTGATTTTTGATTGGTTCATATTCTATAATTTCGCATAATTATCATAATTATCAGCCGAGAAGACGGCAGGATTCACTTTGGACTCGCGATTGTTGATCGTTGAGTTTCAGTGGAGTGATTGTCTTTGGCAAAGACCTTGAATTAGTAAGGAAAACATCTGGAAATGGATTGAAAGTGTCCTGCACAATAACCGGCCGACTAACTGTAAACATGTACATTTTATCGCGTCGCGTCTGCGGGGTTGTTGACAATCGATTATTTGTTCACACTCGCAGTGGTAAAGAATGTCGCTACTCTATTCAAGGAACTGTTCTTTCCCGTAAATGAGTCTTCGTATTTCTTCGAAAATTCTCCATTATCCTTTCATGTTTTTCTACTTTTCTGTTGCATCATTTACATAGGTAATATCTCGTAGCTGTGTCGATTCGAACGGCAGATCGCGAGACATGTACAAAGATCAACGGAAAGACAAAGTTCCGACTGTACTTTGCCTCCAAATATAATATAACGATTTGTTGCTTCGGAAAGGCTTTCACAACATAAGAGGCACTTGAGAAGCAAATGGATGGAGATATATAATATAGGTAAGACTTTTATTTTGTTCGGCATAATCTCAAATAAATATTTCTCACGAACTCTTACTACCGCCGTGACAGTTTTATTTGCATAAGTTAAATTGTTAATCCGCCTTGACGTCACTGGACGGCATTAGCGGCTATTGGGTTCAGACGTCTCTCTCGGGGAGGAACGAACCCAGAGGAGACGGCTGAAATTCAGGCTAACCAATTACATGCTTTAATGTGATTGGGTAAAATGAAAGAATTGTGACAATTGAAGGGAACTTGATAAACCAGTTTATAGTGTCAGATCATAAGGCATCGGCATGGAATATCAAACGGGTATTCTGCAGAGCAATATAGTCTAGTGGTATTACGGCTCCATATTTGCTTTCAAATTTGACCTTATATGGTAAAATTACGTCAGCGTATAATAATGAGCGGTATTTCATGGCTAGACAGGCCAATCGAAATGTAGGGAATTTCGCGCCATTTATCAACCAATAAGAATTTAAAAACAAATGAATACATAATTAGTCTGCAGACGCTTCCTCCACTCGAAACTTGTTGTTTATAGGATAATATGGTTATTTCATGGTTTCTTAATTAAATACTCGCGAAAATTTCACTCGAAATTTGTATTATTTTGGAAAACAATTTCAATGTCACGGCATGACGTGCAGTAACCATACCGTAAGTCGAAGTAAAGTAAAGTATTAGCAACCTTATTTAATGTCGGTAACTCGTGACAGTCTCGTAAGAGCCTGATAAACTTGAGACTGACGGTGCACTCACACTTTACCCCTTCCCCATCAGACCTTCCGATTAAGGGAATTCAAAGCTGTACAAGCTACTCTGATCAGAGAATAGTCGGTACAGATGAACCGGTCCACAGAAATCGAACTCGGGACCTCTTGCTCAGTGCGGCGTGCTCAGTGCGGCGTGCTCAGTGCGGCGTGCTCAGTGCGGCGTGCACATTGCGCCACACACCTGCATTCCGTAACTTGCCCAACATGTAACTGCATGTGTGTAAATATGTATCAATATACAGTGAATGTCAAAAAAGTTATCCAGTAAAATTATGCTTTGCAAGTGTATAGCTATTGTTGCTTACCTTCTGGGAATACTACAACATTTTACAGTCTTTGTAAATTGTCTGTAAATGTACAAATTTACATTTTACTGAAACATTTTAAATAGTAAATTTAGAGAATTTTACAAAAATTCTACATGATTTTACAAAAATATGTAAAAGATATTACACCGGCTGTTAAAATGTTCTGTAAATATGTCTGTAAATTTGTACAGTTACACATTTTACAAACATGTTACAAAGTATAAAACACACATTTTTCAGACATTTTACTTAAATGGTTAGATTTTTAGTGTTCATGTACGAACTTTGTAAAGGGTGGAAAACCGCAACCGAGGGTTCGTTTCGCATTTGTGTCAATCTGTGAAATGAGAATTTGAGTTAAAAGTGCCTATGACCCCAAACAATTATTTTTTTACATCGATTCTGTTTAGCGCCTTGACTAAGAATCCGAAAAAAAAAAGGGAAAAAAATAAACTTAGGGAAAACATCCGTTTTGGGCTCCCTGTTTCCAGTTGGAAGTCAGCGCGAGTCTTGGTGAGGGCCTGGAGTTGTGACGTCAAACGGACATCATTTTACTACAACTACCAGAATCCGGCCTTTGCACGGTTTCTTTTGTTCCTATAATTTAGACCATTGTATTGCTATTCTCAAAGGAGTAAGAAAAAGAATTCAAAAAGGAAAAATGTTCTATTATAGTCTAATTTATAGTACGAAATAAACTCCATCACAAGAAAGAGTTCATCGAAATTAGTAAATTTACCAAGTTTGGTGACTTCATTGGATATTTACCATGTAGTGAGCTTTCAAGAGTCGCAGAAATAAGAGATGTTTGTATGGAATGCGAAGGGCCCGTACTACATACACATCATTGGTCATATCATAAGGATTTATTTTCTGCCATTAATAAGGAGTCATAAAGTGGCTGTGTCACGGTGAGAGGTTTTCATATTATTTTGTTACTGGTCTCCAGGCCCCAAAAGGGAATTGAAAACTGACGGCCACATGTTCTGGTTCTCAACTTTGAAAGGCCGTAAAAGAGTTACAGATGAGTTTTAGCCTCCCATTTTTTCTTTAAGTTCTAAAGAATAGTTCAAAAGTTTCAATTGTGGGGTTATAGGCATGCTTTGCGAGTGTGGCTTTGGGTTTCTCTCGCTAACAACCACTGAATTTTAAAGCCAGATTTTGGCATTCCCTTTATGTAGGACGACACGAATTTTTAACAAAAATACAATAGAATACAACACAATACAATTGAATACAACAATAGAACGCAACACAATACAATAGAATACAATTTGGTAGCAATTCGTGTCGTCCTACATGAAGGGACGGCCCAGATTTTCATTTACGACATAAGCATAAGCACAAACAACATACGCAGACGCCGTAATGCAATCATCATTAGCGGTACTTGTTCTTATCTCGCACCTGTAAGTTTTGCTAATGATAAATACGACGCTGCGTCTGCATGTGTTGCTTGTGCTTATGTCACTAGTGAAAACCGGGATTCGTCTAAGGACGATAGTATTGAACGGCAAGGAATGAACATTGAGCGCGGTATCAATGATATACTCAGCACCAATCGTGAAGTTCATGTTCTTGAGGATTTAAACATCGACTTAATGAAACAGCAAAATATCTCCATGCAGAGGGCTACCCAGCCGGAATGATGGAGAATTTGGGTTTTCGACAACTAGTCTCTTCTCCTAACCGTATCACTGACTGAAACTACTAAGACTTTAATTGACCACCATTACACTACTCACCCAGAACACGTACCGGTATTAAGTTGTATGGTCCCTTGCTTTGGTCTAAGCGATCACTATCCAACCATTCTTGTACGTAAACAAAATGCAAACTTGAAAACCAAGAAGTCGAAGCCTATATAACCATCAGCTACAGACCATTTAAGAGAATAAACAATGATGAGCTAATGCGTGATCTGGACAACATTCCCTGGAGTATTCTTGACACTTATGACAACGATCCTGATGAAATGCTTCACACATGGAAAGGACTGGTACTAGAAGTAATTGATAAACATGCACCTTTGAAGAAGAAATAAGTTAAGTCTCAAATTAAACCTGAATGGCTCACTAACGAAATACTCAGTGCTATTAAAGAACGCGACCATCTAAAGAAACGAGCCAATTCAGGCGCAGCCACGAAAGAAGCCTACAAGGCTGCTCGAACTAAAGTCGTCCATTTGGTGGAAAATGAAAAATCTCGATTTATCAAAAGAGAGATAGAAGAGAACAAAGGGAGTTCTCGGCTACTGTGGAAAACCCTTAAAAGACTTTACCCGACTGGTAAACAAAAGGGGAACAGTGACCGCGTCCTAATTGATAGCGGTTTTCACAACGAAATGTCTGATCCAAACGAGGTTTCGAACACTTTTAACAAGCATTTTGCTTCTATTGTTTCTTCAATCATTAATCATGACGTCAATACTTGCCAGGACCAACAAATCATTAAGGACTTTGTCAATTCTAGGAAGCCTTCAGATGCTACGTTCATCATTCCACCCTTCACTGAAGAGTCTGTATTCAAACTAATTAAGTCCCTCCCTATCAACGTTGCCACAGGATTAGATGGCATTAGCTCTCCTCTTCTGAAGCTTATTGCTCCAAAGGTGTCTGCTAGTCTATCTTAAGTATTAAATTGCAGCCTGTCTAGTGACATCGTTCCTGACCAACTCAAGTGTGCTAGAGTCACTCCAGTCTACAAACGTGGTGCTAAAACCGATATGAATAACTACCGACCAATATCTATCCTTCCTATTATATCCAAGATCCTTGAAAGGCACGTGTGTACCCATTTAATGCAGTATCTACGATCTTACCGACTAATCAACTCTACTCAGTCCGGATTCCGCCCTCTCCACTCTTGTGAAACTATACTAATCAAGATGACAGATGAGTGGCTTGAAGCCATTGGCAAAGGACTATTCACAGGCGCGGTTTTCCTTGATTTTCGCAAGGCATTTGACGTTATTAATCACGACCTACTGCTTCACAAACTCCATGCATATGGCTTCTCATCGCACTCGATAAGTTGGTTCAAGAGCTACTTGTCAAACAGGCGTCAGAGAGTATGTATCAACCAGACTCTATCTGATCCAGTGCTGATCAAGTCCGGTGTACCCCAGGCTCCATTCTTGGTCCCGTCCTATTTATTCTTTTTATCGATGATCTTCCTTTGCACTGGCCTAACAGCTCTGCCCTACACACTGATGATTCAACTTTCTATGCCTCAGCATCAACTATTACAGTCGTCAAGGAAAAACTTCAATCTGATCTTGAAACAACGTAACTGTCAAATGGACTTCTGATAATGGTATGGTTGCACACGTACCCACTTAAGACCAAGTGTATGTTAATTGCCAACCATCAGAAAACATCTCGTGCTAACGACACTTCGCTGAATTTACATCTCGGTGGTAAGCGCCTCGAACAGGTAAAAAAAGAACGCCTTCTTGGAGTGCTTATCGATTCTCACCTGACCTGGGCCTGTCACGTCGAAATGCTAAGGAAAAAGCTCATCCAGAGGATAGCTGTGCTGTCTCGCATAAAGCGACATCTACCAGTCAAGTACCGTATCCTACTCTACAACGCAACCATCAAACCGTTGCTTGACTACTGCTCAACAATATGGGGAAATTGTGGAGTCTGCCACCTAGATGATATCTTCAGAATTCAGAAACGCTGTGCTCGCACCATCCTCGATGCTCCAATGGACACTAGATCTCTTGCTTTATTTAATAAACTGAATTGGCAACCTGTCGATAAGCTTTGTATCGCTAATCGTCTCTCTCTTTTGAAAAGAATTCAAGACAAACAGGCGCCTGAATATCTCATTAACAAGCTATCGTCTTTTAAATTTACTTCTGTCTACAATACCAGGTCTGATACTCAGTATAGGCTTCCTGTCCCACGCACAAACAGTCTCTGCAGAACATTTTCCTATTCAGTATTAACATCTGGAACGCTCTACCCAATGATATTAAAGATTGTAATTCAATAATTACTCGGGCTGCCTGTGGCAGCACCGAGTCTTAAAATGCAAGCCATTTTTTGTTGTTGTTTCATGCAACACAATTTCTGCGCATGCGTTAAAGGTAAACTTCACCACCAATCAGATGGCACTGTGCTGGTCACGCAACAATCGCCAGTTTAATTTATTTACATAATTTAATACAGTAAATCAAGATGGTGGAGGACCCGCGAGGAACTTTCTCTCTAATTTGGAGTCCCATCTCTCAAATGTAAGCAGTTACCCAGATGGCCAGTGATTATATATACGACACGTACGACGACCTGAAGCCAGTGAAGGGGCCAGGATCCGGAAAGCTAAAATTCGAAGAAATAGATATTGGAATCTATAAGCCATCGGCTCGCTGTGCTGCATTTAAAACATCCGAGGAGAACATCTTATTTTGGGTGAAGGCACTTCAAGACCAATATTATGAGTCTCTTAAAAACTGTCAGAGATTTAAATTTACCGTAAGTTGGATCTACCACTTAAATGAGGCAGAGAATTGAGATCAAGTTATTTCGTTCCAGCGAGGATATTGACCTAGCGGAAACGGTACAAGCTGTCGAAGGATTTTACTTATAACCATCCACGTCTACTTAACAACAGGAATAGTTATGTGCCAAGGCATGGGCAAAGATTGAGTTTCCCAGATTACAGATGAAAGTAGAGAACTTAATGAATGAAGATACAGAGGTCACGCGCGACATGCTTGAGAACATGTTCAACACTTTATGTTATACTAAGAAAACAAAACAGGTTACAGAGCCTGCAAGTTCACAAGTCAATGAAAAACCCCAAGAGCCTGTAGTTTTGGATCAACATATCCTTGAAACTCCAAAAGCAACATACACATAAGTCAAATTCAAACTGGAAGAGACGGAATTCTTTAGATTCTTCACGAGGATTGTTAACCCGCAATAAGAACTCTCTCGCTGATTTAATGACCTTGATTTGTAACATGGAGGCTGACCTAACTGATATGCGTCTCGTCACATCCAAACACGAATCACGAACTTTAAATATTCCAATTTCTTTTTTCTCTGTAAATACTATATGTAAGTAATAGGGTAAATAAAGTTGTTGTTGCCCGAGTGAAAGCCCAGATGGGCTCTTGTTTCACTTTAAGAAACTGTACTTTCAATTTTCAATATCTAAGTACACTCCTGATAATTTTCGTGTTAGTAAAACGTATTAATGGTCTATGATATATATATATTTAGCTAACTAAGTAAATTAGGATATATATTTTTTCATAAATTGCTTTCGCTTTCAAACTTTTTTAGAGTGATCTTTGTATTTTGTTATTTTCAATCCTTTTTGTTAGGGCCACAAGGGAGAATACGGTACTTACTGTAATTGTGCGCCCTCTTTAAATGAAGTGTTATCTATCTACCTATCAGCGATGAAAACACGATGACGTCACGATTCCTACTGCCACAGGGTGCCCACGCGCGGGTGGGCTGCCTGTGGCTTCACTGATAATTATTTAGTTTTCATTTAGTTTTGATCAAACTAACTTGGTTTAATTTAAAAGAAAATCCGGTTTTTGAGACTGAGTTGTCAAGTTCTCGCACAAACAACCAAACAAGATGGCGGCAACTACACAGCTTTATTATGCTAATTAATGTAAATAACCGCATTCGCACTGCGGGCGCATACAACACTATATGAAAGAACTTTTGTCTTTCCCCCTTTCCAATTGTGAAAAGAAAGACAACACACATTTGTCTATTTGATTTAATATACAAATATAAATACTTCGTATCGTCATTATTTATACAGCAGGAACTGTGAGATATGTAAATCTAATATTATTCCTTTGTCTACTACTAATTTAAAATGATTGAGAACAGGGAAAGTGTAAACGCCGAGCTAGGTCGCGTACTCATTAGTTAATTCGCTGCTAAGTGAGGACGCTTCGTCTATGAAACAAATTCTAATAAAGCTTATTTAAAAATCTAAAAGGAACGAAGCAAAACTGTGTTTTTTGCTATTTTTTGTCTAATCAGTGGCATACGCTGGAATCCAGAGGCATTAAAAAGGAAAAACGGAGCCGAGAGCGAGGGAGAAAGAAAAAAATCCGAAGTGAACAGAGAAAAGAAAGGCCTCTGGCCTCGACCATTGATAATTTCACTTCTATGCCCGTATTTGGTACAGATTTAAACCTCGTCTCTGATTGGCTTCTTGCACTCATACCCAGGCTAGACCGTGGACATTTAATATAACGACATTTTTTATTGGCTCGGGAAAAAAACAACGAATTTCTAACGAGACCTGAAACAACCATGGGGGCTGATCAAAGCCAGGTCCCGGCTAATCCACAGATCGAGTTGGAATTTAGCGTGTTTGCCGGTTGATTTCGGTAAGCGAGGTTTATAACATGGAAGTGAGGTTCTCAATGGCCGCGGCCAAAGTCTTCAGTAGAATCTCTCCCTAGGGCCTCTGGAACCAACAGTACAAAATATATATCTTTTCAGGTACTAAAACCACATAGAATCATAACACCCATCATACCATAACAACATAATCTATCGATTAATATTCATAAATCTTTTTCTTGATCATACTGATCACTTTGAATTTGTTTTGGCTCTGATCTAATCACATGCCTCTGTCATTTCTATTTTGTTCACTTCAATATACATTCCTGATATTTCATATTCATAATCAAAACATTTTCCGATAGCGCTGTTGCGCAACTTTAACATTAAAACGTAAAAAGAGAAGTGGAATTGGTAATTCAATTTCTTGTTCCAAAGGAATCTTTAACTGGCTCATTTAAGTCATTGGCTGCGATTCTTACCGTCCATTCTAAACAACAGAGGTCCTCGGTAAAATTCAAGTTATCTCTTACAATAATTCATAAAGAGTTCACATGATTTAATACAGTCCCCTGCTCACAGCAGGTTTGGATCCGCTTGTCCAAAGTTAAAGTTCTAACGGGACATGGCACAACCATAAGAGGCTGATCAAAGCCAGGACCCGGCTAATTCGCAGATCGAATTGGAATTTAGCGTGTTGGTTTTTGTGGAGGGAGGAAAATAATGAGCACTGTAGCCGTTTCATAACTACTGGAGTCCAGTCTTGATTGTGTAAGCATGACTTCGGCTTCTGGCAACTTAGAGCAGGTTTCAATTGAGTGTCGAAAGTTGTTGGTGATTGCTTTGGTTTTGCGTTTACTTAGCTTTTCTATTGGCTGTGAAAATGTTTTATAATCAGTCAGCGAATCAAATTCCAGAGTAAAACCAATCGTGGTTTTAGTTTTGGTTTTGGACGCAATCAATCCACGATTGCGTTTACTTTTCCTCCTGATTGGTTGCTTTCTCATACCAATGAAACCAATCGGTATTCACTTTAGTTCGTGATTGGTTCGTTGTAATTTTGAAACCTGCTCTAATGCCAATCTTAGTACCGTCTCTTGAGCATGTGTACTATTCGCCTTTGTTTAGACCACTTTGGTCTGCACGTTTGCCATAGGAACATTAGACGTATCCTCAGAATGTCCGTTACATCTCTGCGCATGCGTGTTGATGGTACTCGCTTGATCCTTGATAACCGCATCCAGGTCTGTTTCCACGAACCCCCTGTGAACCTCAGGTGAATTCCTGCTCGAGTTCACCACCCAGTAGGTCACATTCGCGAGTGGGCTGACAGTGAGCCTGCCTTGTGATTGGTTAAAGCTAGAATCACGTGCGTAAGACCTGTTGCCGTCGTCAATTTCTTGCCTTGCTGTCCCCGTACTTCTTTGGAAAGGCGACGGTGGGTGCGACTCTGAATCGGGTGAGCTGTCAGAGCAGGAATCAGAAAAGTGGATCTCTGTTTCAGACGACCCATCTGACATTGGAGTTGTCCTACTGTGAATCGGCAACCACATCTGAGGTCGAGGACTTCCAGAAGACATTGTATTTGAGGAGGGAGGGCTCCCTGATTGTCTGATGCTGTCAATTTGATGGCAAGCAGTCCGGAAGTTTGTCGGGGACCATGACTGCGGTCTTCGATTGTTCAGAACCGACCTCAGTCTATCAGCCTCCTCCTGACTGGTACTTCTTTCATACTGGATCTGCACTGTGAGGTCCGAGTGAGATCGCGCGCGGGTTTGTGGAATCTCCATTTTCTTGAGAGCTTGAAGTTGAAGTTCCTTTTTGATCTTTTCTCGTTCTTCCTGGAGTATCGTGCTAAGATCTGTTTGGGATCTGGGCCGATTGTCTGGGACAGGAAGTCTGATCGAGTCGGGGGCTGGGCAGGTAATTATTTCTGGCGGTGACGTCATTGGTGATGTAGGGGATGGAGTTTTGCTTTTCCGATCAGCGTGAGAGTCACGAGAACCTGGGATAGAAAGAGAACAGAATAATCATATGAATACGAGTGAAAGTAATGAGGGATAGATCTTAAATCAATAATCAAACTCTTAAAGTGCCTATGAAGTGAATAAATCGATCCCATTTTTATTTTATTTTATTAAATTCTAGTTTTCCCTTAGTCATTTTGTGCAATTAAAAATAAAATTTTGAGAGCACGAACGATTTTTTCGCGTTGAAGTCTCGGTACTGACGTCAGTAGTTTAAACATTTATGTTCACAAAAGTGAAAATATGGCCAACGGCAAGGCTTCTTTGAGAAAACATAGGACAGATAGCAAGGCCCCTCAAGTAAGCCTTATTTAGAATGAGAATTAGACAAAAAACGCTGTAAATCACGCTATGTCACGCGCCGCTGCAAATTTCCCTTTCGATTGAAATAAATAAAATGCTGCTTTATGAAAATATAACATCAAACCTAACCATATAATACTGAAGTATAGTTTTAAAGCAATTTCGGCTCGAGATATCGTGCAAATACGCCGATGCAAGCGGATTACTCACGGACTTCTACTTCTGTCACATCTTTTGATTTATTGTCCGCCTGACACATTTTCAAAACTTTGGGCATGAATACTAATCGTGACACTGCCTTTAACGGCATAAAAATGGTAATGTGTACTGTAATTATGCATGACTTCGCCACGGAAAAAATAATGTTCGCGTTCTCCAAATTGAGGTCGTTTTTTGGGGTCGATTTTTGGGGTCGTTTTTTTCGCTTAACTTAAAACTAAATACAACACGACTGTACACTATATAGGTCCTATACGTTACGGACCATACCTGCAAGATGTTATTTTAAATGATCACAGGCGACCCGAGCTCATGTTATGTATAAGGCTTTGTATATGTCTAGCCATTATTTCCCTTAATTCTCAGCTAAAGAAAATAAACTTGGCGTTTAAATGGGGCATTTCTCTCAACCCAAACGGATACTGAAATGCCCCATAAACAACATAAACGCCATTTCTAGACCCCAGAGAGACACAAGGGCGACAATACACTCTTATTAAAGGTAAGTTTATGTTCTTTATCTGAGAATTAAGGTAAATAATAATGGCTAGATATACACGACAAAGCCTTATACATAACATGAGTTTTGGGTCGCCTGTGATATATATGACAGCAATGGCTCGTTAAATTATATTAATACACACATTTGTACTAGTACTTACGGGGACTGTCTGGACTCGATGCTCGCTGTACATGTTGCACGCTCCTCCAGAACTGTTCATGCAGGTTTTCTAGTGATTTATGGTAGCTTGGAGGCATACTTCTCGGGCGTAATGTTGGGCTGTTTCTGCCAGAAGAATTCAGGTTTTCTGCAAATACAGTGTAAAGAGGGATAAAAGGTAAAGAAGAAGCCACAGTAATTGAACTGAAATTGAAAGCCGGAATATAGTCATGCTCGGTCAAAGAGTTGATTTGAAGCTATTGACTGACAATGCACTTTGCATCGTTGTCGGGCCGGACACTAGAAAGTCATTGGCTTGCTACTAATCAAAACATATTTAACTATTGTGCCGTAGCGTTGTTTTTGTTAAAGGGGCGCTGTCAACCTTCAAATGATAAACGTTCTCATGACGCGGAAACCAAAAATAACTACTCAGTCTGATTTCCAGAGTAAACTTTCCAGGTATACTGGAGAAACTTTGAGACAATTCTGATGTCAAAGTAAGATTCGAGTGGATGAAAAATACTGGTTCACTGGCTGTAACCGAAATAAAGTTTCTATAATAAGCTAAATCTTTGTTGACCTCTATCGAAAAAGTTGGAAAAGCATATCAGGTCGACATTCAAATGACATTTCTCTTCTATCTCACGGTCATAAGTTATTTTTGTAGTTATGCCTTGACGATCGATTCAATTCGACAGACAGTTAATTCTACAGTTGAAGTGTTGACGTCAAGTCCAGACTGCAGTAAGTCAGTTGTACATAAGCCGTTTAGATGCACAAAAAGTAATAAAACATTGTATGTTGTTTAATTTGTAATAGGCTCTCAACGTTCATCATGATCTAAGACTATAGCCTTTTCATGTCTTTCATTTTTATAGTGTCTGTGTTGTGCTCATTTGTTTTGCACGTAGGTGCATGCGGCATATTTATGTCACTCGATCCTAGCATTACCGATAAAAAGGGTTACTAACTTTATTATGGGAGATTTCACAGGGATAACTTATAAAATTGTATTATAGCCAAGGAGCTAACTGCTAGTAAATATGAATGTGGTAAACCAGATACGTACATTAAACTATCTTCGATCAATAATGGTTCCATTAAACGTGAAACTATTATTATTGTACTACCAGTAGTATGTACAAAGCTTGCATCTAAATGTGTTTTGAGTGATACGTAATTTTGGTGCGATATGACAAAGAAAATGAAACGAACGAAGGCAGTAAAATATATAGAGAGACAACTTCAAGTATCTTTACAATAATCTCATTATGCCCAAAATGTAATGACATGTCAATGTGCCAAGTGACCCTGAACGTTTTGCCAAGTCGCATAAGTAGTCACTTTAATATCCTAAAAATCAAAATTTGGCTTTCTTGAAGAAACTGGAATTCTTTATGGCCAGAGAGCCAAATAGGTTTCCGAGTTGAAACTCGAAAATAGATTGATCCTGTTTAATAGTAAACTGTGGTTTGTTTTGGGACTTATTCCTAAGAGAGGGCCAATTAGTCAAATCGTCCGATAAAGAGAGCGGAAAACAATTATAAAACAACTCCACGAAACACATCTTACCTTGAGATCCATTCGGCTCGTATCGGTAAAGCGATCGAAAGTAACTGTCTGTGAAACAGAGAAAGAATAAGTTAATAAGCTAAATCTCCTTCAGACTCAGGGTTAGTTTATGTTAGTAAGTATGACCCCAACCTTGTGTTATTGCTGTCTTCAGCAGCGATGCTTTCTCGGTTGGTGGTGTTAACATTAGTCCTGCTTTCGGCTTCACTCGTTTGAATTTCAACATGATTCACTTTGAACTAAACTAGGATGACCAAAACTCCCGAAACTATCCTTACCCTTGTGGACTTGTTTTTTGAAAGGCGGCTTAATGCATAATTCAGTATTTGAGCAGCCAGACTCATTTTAAATGCATTCTGAATCCTTTCTGAAGTTCGTGATCCTTTGTAAACACAGCCAAGATATTGTTATTCAACTAATAATCGAAGGATTTTTAATAAACGACAAATCCGAATCATCCAAAAGAGCCTATTATAGAGAACGATTCGCGTGACAATCCAGCTTTCTGGAAAATAGCAGTTCTAGGAATGTGTTTTGTGCCTAGCGCCTGCCTGTAAGTTCAAGATTTTAGGGATAAGCTAACTGATTAGCGTTTTTGGTTTCCGACTTGGCGCGTTCGTGCTGTCAACCAAAGGTATGCATTTATAATTAGGAATAACTAGGGATCAAGAAACAAAAAAGGTCATTGTGAAAAAACAGTATGTAATAAAATATCAAAATGGCCACAGGAAACAAAAGACTAAGGTGTTACATGTTTTGGACTGATTTTAATTCGTTTGGCAATGTTCTCGTGATGGATCACACCCTACCTAATTTTATACTGGACGCCTTTCCGATTGATCTGTTGATCAACCCAAGATAAAGTATCACTTTACATCCTCAGTTCGAGTTGAAACCAACTTCCGAATTCTTTTAGCTTTAAAGTCAGGATGGAATCCGAATAAGAAATAACCTAAATGCATTAACTTGAACGTTTTGAGGCGCTAACATGATTAAGGAGGATTGACATGATTACTGAACTCGCCGGCTCAGTTCAGTTCATGACGGTTTGAGGTCGAAACTTTCGCACACAAAAGCATTTGAACTAAAGCCCTTGAAACAGTTGTTGGGAGTAAACTGTCCGTGTATTTACCCAACATATGACTGATTCCGGTTCGGTAATCCTATTTACTGGTTTTCATAATGTTTTTGCTTGACTGTGTATAGGAAATAGAACTTGACATGTGCTCGACCGGAATGTCCCGACGTAAAAGCAGAAACAGCGGAAACCATCCTACGTAATTCTGTTTGTATGTAGCTCATTATGCATTGGGCACGCCAAAACAGGCTAACTTGTAAATGATATGCAGCCTGTTTTGCACATTTGCTTTGATTTATAAACATCCCAGATGGGCGCGAGATTCATCAGTTCATGTGAACATCGCTGAAAACCCAGGCTGCGAATATGAAGACCGGCATCACACCGTTATACAAACCCTTGAAAAACTTTGGCTAAACTGCAGCTCCAAAGTTGGCTAAACAGAATCCCTACTGAATCTAAGTATATCTCAGCCTAGTCCCTTGGGCTTCTGGCTGGTATTTTGTCTGAGTGGGTTACTGGGATCCCTGTGGTTTGTAATTGTTGTTGTGAGCAGTGACGTCACAAGCCATTACAAACCACAGGGATCCCATTAACCCACTCAGACAAAACTGACCAAGCCAGATCGAAGGCATACGTCGTCGGAGTAAAAGGTTAGGGGGAGGTGGTCTTGCTCACCGCGTATATATATTTATATATCTATTCATATGCGGAAGTATTAATATATAATAGAATTATGCCAGGCTGATTTGTACGGTTTGGGAATGATTATATTTGACCAATATTTCGACTGGCACGGCCAACCTTCATCAGTAAAGTTGATAGAACTTGTAAACCCTGATGAAGGTTGGCTGTGTCAGCCGAAATATTGGTCAAATATACTGATCATTCTCAAACAGTACAAATCAGCCTGGCTTAATTCTATTATTAATAACTATACAATTTTGCTGATTAGATCCGGTCCTTCTACTTCGTCTGTTTGGTCCTTGCAAATTTTTAGATATATTAATATATATTAATTTTCTCTCGTTCCATTATGACTTAGGAGGTGGTCCATCTGACTGACTGCGCAGCCGTAGTGGATGTACCTTACAGTTGTGGGGTATACTGCAGTTGCTTCACGTAAACTGAATTTACTGATAAAGATTATATTGACTCCAGGCCTACGCCCCGTGTGATCACTGCCATCGTAATTTATTGAGGCAATAACTGGCACACGCAGGGGCCGGGTTGACACGATGATATTATTTACTAACCCCACCTCCCACGCATTCATGTTATGACAACCCACCTGCTCTGAATACCGGAAGTGTAGCAGATCGTTCTTTATGCAGCTCGCTCAGGTTTGGGTGAGATCCTTTGTATGTTTGATCTCTCCTCAGTTGTACCCCTTGCTGGGGCTCATTGTGTCCATCAGCCTTGTTCGTGACCTCGCTGTCTGTGATAGAAGAACTCGTACTAGCTCGTGGCCGACCTTGCGGCAATTCTGATAGGAAACGGTGATGGCAAAAGTTACATATTTGTACAACTTGACTTCTATATAACATGTAAAACCCTAGTAAAACTAAACAAAATAGAATAGAACCATCACGGAGTAATTGAAAGCCTTCAGAGTGTAAAGCAAGTCAGTAAAACAATATTTCTTGGAAGTCTGAACTCCTTTGTAGGCCATCCCTTCATGTAGGACGACACGAATTGCTACCAAATTGTATTCTATTGTATCGTATTGTGTTGCGTTCTATTGTTGTATTGAATTGTATTGTGTTGTATTCTATTGTATTTTTGGTAAAAATTGGTGTCGTCCTACAGCTCCAACTGTTTCCGTCCTTATTTCAAACCCTGATGTCAGGAATATTTTTGCGATGAAACCCTGAAGCAGTTTCCCAGGAACTGTAAATATTTGGAGTTTGAACCCAAACCATCAACTTGTTGGTAGTATTTTGATTTTAAATTGTTCATTTTGTTATATTTTGCAATGGTTATGCTAATGTAAACCATGATTTCAAAAGGCCGCTTTGTGTCAGGAACCAATGGATCTCTGGTTGGGACATTAATAACAGTGGATGACGTGGCGGTAAGTATAGCTATTGTTTTACTAAACTTTTGTGAATAAAAACTATTCAATCAATCACAATTTGAGTGTTCCTCCTACCTCTTAAACGAAATCAGTTCCGACCAGCAATCACGATCAGTGTCTTTACAGATATCGGATTTCGAAGAATAACTGTTTGTTTTGGCCAAAAAAGTCTGAAAAGTTTTACTTCGAGCCTTTATTATCCCTGTCAAAAGGTATCCCGTAAGTAAGTTAGAAAATCACTCACTTGCAAGTTTAAGAGAGAATAAACTTCCTTTCCTTCTAAAATCTAGCATAATTTATTACATTTCTGACCCATCAGTTCTAGTTGACAACTGAACTTTGACTTCGTTACATTCAAGTGGAAGATATATTGACTTCAGTTTGCCAAACACATCGGTAATTGTCTTGAATTTTGCATTTCACTTATATAGAAATTGCGTTCGTGTTGTTGCCGGCTGAACTTCGCCAGGATCACTGGTCAACCGATAGCAACGGGAGACCGAGAAAAGAGAGAGAAGAAATGTGTGTCACCCCTGTACCCTCTCGTTATACACTGTGGAATCATTTCTGGAGTCATAACTCGGAAATGGTGCTGATTTTAGAGTTACAATTTTACTGAGAGGTGGGCGAATGTTTGTTTAAATTATCATTAATTTGTCACTTGGTGATGTGAATTTGGACCAAGAAACAGAGTAGATCAGAGTACCATGAACACGATAATAAAACAGTAAAATATGCGAGCGACTGTGCTTTGTAAGTTTAGCTTTCGAGCGCTGCCAAGTGAAGAGTCACTTCAGTCTCTGGCTTAAACATGCTGGAAAATAATCATTATTTGTCGTCCCTTTTAATTGAACTTTGCCGTACAGTTCCTCTCTATTACAAAGCCTACATATAACACGACAATAAAGATTTCACACACAACTTCACATAACTCAGTTCGTTTACTTACTTGTACAAAGTACGCATGGGTTGTCTACAAACATACAGGAATAACATCTAGGGTGTCCACACGTATCGATCAATCTTCTTTTCCTCGCGTTGTCGTACCTTTCGCCGCAGTCTGGGCAGGTTATAAATTTAGGTGAACTCATTATCAATGTAGGCATCTGGGCAGGCCTTCTTGATTAGATTCTACTTAAACCTCTACGGCGCCCTCAACTTCGTCGGAATACCTGACGACGTGCAGAGAAAACCATTCAAGAATCTATTTATCAGACATATTTAGTCTCTACCAGTTGATGGCTAAATACTTATCATATCTGCTTCAGTACAACTTCTTTTGTTTGGAAATATGTCAGTGAACCATGACCACCGGCGCTTTGGCCTAGCAATGGGACTTCCAACCCGGGGGGGTTTTCGGTTTCAAACGCGGTACGTGCTGAGATTGATAAAATTCGTGAAAAAGAAAAATGATCACAGGCAAAAGCTTGTGTTTTTCAAACAGTTAGCCAACGTTATATTTTCTTAAAGCATTAATTTCTTCTAGGGTAGCAGGAAAGACGAATAAAGTCCTATACAAATATCTCATTGTGCCCTCGCAAAATATTTTCCATTGTCATCTTTGTAAACTAGACATCGTTTGTGAGATGTTGGTATATTTATGAGAGAAGATGTGTACAACACTTCTTGAGTTTATAGACAAGATCACACTTTTCTTTGAAGACCTAGAGACACTGGATAATGATAAAAAACTGAGTCGGTGTTATGTGGACTCTAACTAAAGCTTTACCACTGATAACCATAGTTAATATAACTATGTGAGAACTGAACGGAGAATATTGTCACTGAGTAGAATACAGTGTTTATGTTTTCCAGAGAAGTTTTATCTTTGATTAACTATGACGACTAAGAAACGCATCGGTACAGATGACGAAAGAAGCTAACATAATACTTCTATGTCGATGAACTCTGCTTAAACAATCGGATTTGCGTCTCACACTTCAGAACTTGAGACTAATATGTCAATGTGACGGCGAAAGTAATCCGTTAAGTTCGTCACTTGCGTCCAAATGCACATAAAGCTAAACTCGATGACGCTTTTGTTATCATTTTGTTTGGAAGCAACCCGAGGCAGGAAATCTCGACATATAGCCATATTGATGTCCTTCAGTTCCAGTCTTCGTGTTACTGAATAAGGAACGTATTATTTTATATTTTCCACCTCCCTTGTGACTTACGAACGCGTTTTTCCCCAGTATTTATTCTCGTTTATGCACGCAAATTGCTAAAAGCGAAGCGTGTAGCAATTTCGGGACCGATACGTCAAGCAGCTTAACACTGAAGAATTCTCGTCTAATGAAAGTGTAAACAGATTATCTAAAGTCCCTTCTTTTGCGCCAATTTTGTTTTCTGTTGTTGGTAGGAGTTATCTCAGAATATTTCTAATCCTAAAATCAAACTGACGCTTTAAGTCATACATACAAATATTGATCACTTTCACCCCAAATCTGGCTACTTTCAAAAATATAGTATATTATCCTATAAATATTATATTTCAGCCAATCAGAGCTCATCTTTACTATGGAATACAGGGCGGTATTTCATGGTTTTTCTATGAAATACAGAGCGGTATTTCATGGCTAGATCAAGGCCAATCAAAATACGGGAAATTTCGCGCCCTTTCTTTATCAGCCAATAAGAATTCACCATTTTAAATACATAATTAGTTTGCAGACCCGCGCGGCCGCCACTCGAAATTTGTATTTTCCGGGGAGAAAATTCGCAGTCTATCGTCCGGTAAGTTCCTTTGTTTTCGTGATAAATATTTTTGTAAATTTGTTATTTGTAGGATAATATGGTTATTTCATGGTTTTCTATTGAATACTGACGAAAATTTAACTCGAAATTCATATTATTTTGGTATACAACTCGCCTAAAGGAAATAATACCAAATAATACAAATTTCTCGTGAAATATTCGCCGGTATTCCATAGAAAACCATGAAATAACCAGTAATTATATGTTTTGTTGTAATATTACTGACGGGTGCAAGAACGCGCGATTTCAGTTGGGTGAAACACTTGAGCTCAGACTGAGTGTGCTATTTTCTTATAAATGCACGTTCGATCAGGAGAATTATACACGTTGATCAAATTTTATGTTATAAAACAAATAGAAGTTGGCTTTCTTATGTTATGTAGAAAAACGCACTTTCGAGGTCATGAAAAGTTGCTAAATGCACTCCTGGCTGTCCGCTCGCGCATGCGCAGTTTTTCAAGACCTCGAGCGTGCCGCCACATTATTTTATTATAGAACATGGAGAATCATCTTCTATTTGTTAATTCTTATACTGTGAGTTAATTACTGAACTTATATGTACCATAGGAAATACTACTGAGATGCTTTGAAGAATTACACTAGTTTTATACAGAACATTCACGAAGTATGAAGGGTCTGATTGTATGCGTCATTGTCGCCTGCACGAAATAGCCGACTTCTTATTATCTTATTATCTTATTAGTTTGATCTTTAAAGTTAAACCAAATATCCAGATGGATTCGTCCTTCTTCGGCTTTCGGTCACTATCTGCATGCGAGATCAGTGTACTTCTGAGAATTCGTAAGGGAAACGTCACATATTGATTTTTCCATGCACGAGAAACGTCCAGCGAATTTTTTTTTCACCCCCCCTCCCCCTCCCCCTCTTAGAAACGTCAGAGCGATTTATCATTTTTTTTCAAAAGTCATACACTACCTCTTCATTGATGTCCGCCTTTTTATTCCAATTTAAACAATTTCTCACAACCCTGGGGCCTCTTTGGTGGGAATGGGACGTTGAATTCATCGGCCGCGGAAAACTTTGAATTCACTGCTATCTATGTCGGTGAGTTCTCAAAAACTTAGCCGGCTGTGGGACAACCGCAATCTGCCATTTCTCTTCAGGAGATATGTGAGGTCACAGGTGAAACCCCCACCCCCAAACTTCGCTGGACGTTTCTCGTGGAAAAAGCGATATGTGTCGCTTCCCTAAGGCATTGGGCCTGTTTACCGCATGAAGAGACGTTGACCCAGCACTAAACTTAGACTTTAGCTTTATTTGCACATTTCTTAGTTACAAGTGACATTTAAAAAAAGATGACTATATATGTAAAAAAGGAAAAGAAAATACAAAGAAAATGAGATTATACGCAGTGGCGCGGCTAAAGTAGCACAGAGCTTTAGTGTTAACCACTGCCTATCCTAAAATTTTACGGCAATATAAGAAAATAGATCAAATATATAGCTAAGCCGGTTGTCTTCATTGTATTGTAATCCCTCGACCTCGAGAGTGTTTTGTATATCGACATCTCGGCTAACAATAGGATCACCTCCCTTCATGTAAAAAGGCCCTTAGGGGACATCTTATTATAATTTTCGATTCGAGCAGATTTGAAAAAAAAAGGAGTGTTACTCAACGGACTTTTTTTCCTTCTAGTACGTACATGCTGTCAGATTGCGTACTAAACTTTCATATTTTGTTACAAGAAATGAATGTCAGATCAACACGGCGGCCTATATGCATGCATTGTTATCATCGTCTCAGGCTGCAAAACTGACCAGTTTTGACCTTATTCCAGTGCTAGGCCTTATGAGTTTTAACTCCGGGTCTAAAGAAGAAGCAACTCTGCTAAAATTTATTATTTAACCGCCTATGTAGTATAATCGGCATTAATTACCAACCAGTGTGGCATCAGTTTAAAACGCCGGTTACGAAAACGAAAATAGAGGCTGTATGAATACCGACTTTATCTCAGATTGACTTGCCAATGGTTTCCACTGATAAGGAACATAAATAACTGCCTCATAATGAAACGTTCAATTTCCTTGATCGCACCGAGCAATTAATTAAAGTAAACTGTTATAGGCGAATGTCGAATATTCTCCAAAGAAATTGTGCACGACATCGCAGAAAGACTTCTGCTTCATTAAAAATACGTGGATCTTTTTCAGTGAGCTGCATTTGCGTTGCTAAGTTGAACAATGTCTTACAGTTCCTCAATTATCACGGGAATCGGAAAATTTTCACTGAACTCTTACCTTGATTGAAATTTAGTACTTGAGCTTTCTTGCTTGACTTCTTCGATTCTTGAACCTGAACAACAACGGATTTCGATTTGATTTTCTCTCACCGTCTAGTTTGATACTTTTCAACAAATAAATATCTTGTTCTAAACTATCTGATGGTCAGCATTTACTGTGTAGCTATTCTAAGACTTATGTTAAATCAACTTTATTAGCTAGGCTTGTGGGCGTTCTATTCCGTCATAAACTACATCACGCGAAACCGCGAACTTTATTTTTGGCCACTCCGCCATTTGTTTTGTGCTTGTAACTGATGCGATGTACGCCCGTTAGTTTCCAATTAAATTTTTCCGGTTATGAGCTATTTTACAGCGAACATTTTCCGTAGCACCCTCCGAGTTGCTATGACGCAAACTCGTCTTGCGTCGTGCGTAATCGTAAAGTGTTCGTATACAAAGTCCGAAGAATTCCAACGAAGTGACATGATTGAACCATAATACTATTTCTCTTAAACGAAAATTGAGGAAATTTATATTTGACAATATCTTTACCAGAACTGTTTCTAGGCATCTTGAAAATAGATCCTTTTAATTTACTCTGTTTGTTGTCCTCTGGAAAAAAAGATTCTTTCTTCAAGAGATTTTAACATCAATGTATATATCTTCTCATGCGTTAACAAGAAATAAAGAAAACAAAGGGATATGTATGGGGCAGTAAAAAAGAGCCAATTTTAACTGAAAACATTGACGGCCATGTGCTCGATACAAAAGAACTAAGAATCTTATGACATGAAATAGGAAATGAATATTTGAAATTCGTTCTTGAGGGGGGGCTTTCTCTTTGTTCATAACCGAATTAGGAAAAATGTCTCCCGTGATAAGCGGTATGGATTCTGTAGTTAAGTATCGCCCCCCTCAAACAACACTAGATAAATTAAACTCTCGACATGCACGCCCCAGTTGACGTCACCAACCGTTAGCCAAGCCAAACATCGCTGTCTTGTCTGGCGTCATATCATATTATATTCCACTTCTCGAGAAACTGTCCCTCACAAAAATACCTACACATTTGTCATTTGACTACTAAAGTTGACTATAGTGTTTAAAAAACGTCCGGATACAAATTACGACTGCAATTGTAGTTTTGTGGCTATTTTTAGTGACATTCTTGTAGTATTTGCATTGTTCGGCGGTCACGGTGAACTGACTCAGCACTATTTCTTTCAAGTAGTTCAGTCTATAAATGAATAAATCAGTGTCTCATCTGTCTAGAATACCTTTCATAATTTGTTTCATATGTTCGATAAAAGTTAAAGAAAGAACTTTGAAAACAAGGAGTTGAAGAGCTTCTTTGTCTATGGAAAACATTCGTTTAAACTGATAATACATCTCACGCGAGATGTCTTATCTGTGAATTGCCACATTTAAAAGCCACTTTCTAAAGAATTAGGTTGAATACTGACAATACAATCTCAAATCAAAGACAACCTATAAACTCTTTCACAACTTGGTTTTCATAATTCATTGTTTTATCTCAAAATAACTGAACCGGCGAAAGCAGGAAATTGATAACTTCAGTGGCTAATTTTAGCCACATGTTGTGTGGTAATAACTATTTGTAGTGATATCCACTTGAAATTCGAGCCAAGCCCTTGAATCCTACACAATTTGCTTCGAGCCGGATAAACAGAAGAAAGTCAACCGAATAACAACAAGAAAATGAACAAATACATGAATAACTTAGAAAATGAGAATTATTTTGATAGTGGAATGTAATTTATCTGTTTAAAATCATTTGACAAATATTTAAGAAAGGGGTGTTACTGAAACTTTGGTAAGTTATAGAGCCATAAATGGCGTTCAATTTGAATTAATTCATGTGAAAACACTTTTGGCTGTCAACGTGAACATGAACCTATTGTTAATGCTTACCAAGCCTCGGTTAAACACGTTTGAGACCGCTATTGCTGCTTCGGAACTACATAATGCAGCATTTCCCGACTGACAAGGCTCCGACGACAACAAGGCTCCGAAACACTACCGCTATAACTAAGCTGTCTGAACTCCAGCCTCGATGTCATCAAAGGCTTGGTTACTTTTCAAAATGGCGGTCAAGAACTACGAATCACAGGTAACCCAAACTCTATAAATAGCAATATTACGAGTAGTTTAGTGTATGGGATTTGTTATTCTAGCATTTTTAAAGCTCATTATTGAATAAAAATCGAGAAAACTTACAGGGTGTGTTTATGTGTTTGTTCATGTTTTTACCCCGACCGCTCTGTACAGTACAGCCGAGGGAAATCGGAACCACAGGGAACCCAATTATACAAATTAATCGGAACCACGGGGTTCAGAGCTTGTGATGAATCCATGTTTCCTTGGAAACAAAAAGACGATACATGAATTGGATAACATGATAAACACTGATATCGTATATGTTGGATATCTGAGGATCTAGGGACCTTTTGCAACCATGACGGCGACGTCAAGGACGAGGGAATAAAACAATAGAGTAAAATAGAATAACTATGAACAAGCAAAGACCGATACAACGTAGAATTTTGAAATTAGTGGTACAATATTTCGGCTGGCCACACCAGCCTTCTTCAGGTACAATGAAGAAAATTTGCATTGGCGTGTATTTTTGAACTTGATACTGAGCTGTCATAAAACAGATTACAATATGATAGATCGTGAAAAAATGTTAAGAAGGTGAAAACAGATATCTAGTATGACTCTTCCCGGATGTTCAGGCCATGAGGTTCGAGTGTTCTCGCCTGTGCGATTAAAAATGCTTCTCTCTTAGAAAATATTTTTTCGATAGGAATAAGTTGCATGTCGTTGGCAGTGTGATTAGGAGAATTAAGAAAATGTTCGGCAACTGTTGTGGGTTTAGATTTGTTGTTAGAGTTATCTATCGTCCGGCGGTGTTCGTTAAATCTGTCTTTTAATAGAATAACTGCACATGAATAACTGTACGTTTAAAATAGAACGCCAACGTAAGAAAATAAATCACTCCGTCTTTCGTTCGGACTGAACGGAATAGCCCACTTCCGCGATATGCTTTACTTGTCACGCACAAAGGTTTCAATACGAGGCTCCGTGCTAAATTAAATTAATTCTTTTCTCTGAGTTGCCCACCTTTCGTTTCGCTCGTACTCTATAGTACAGTATTACTGGCAAAAACTCGCTTTCATCTAAGTCTAGAGGGTTTGGCGTTGTTCGGTAAACATTAGGGCATTTGTAACCTGTACATCACCGGCCTACTCTATCATCTGCATCTGATCAGTTCATCAGGTCCACGTTTTTTTAACAACATTCAGGCTAGACGCCATGGCTGAGAAAAGCAATAGGACTCGAGGTTCCCCACGCGGCCTAACTCCGGTTTGATCGTCTGCCCTGATTTTACAGCAAGTCCTTGGTAATCTTGCATGTGTAAACTAGTTACCAGGGTTAGGTCGCAAGACGCAATATCTGTTTAAAAGAATATTGGTACCCATTTCTACTCAATAAATATATAGAGTACAAGTAGACGCGAAAGGCACTGAAATTTATGAAAGATAGCACTATTATGCCGGCACAGAAGCCCATATATGGGCTCCTGGCCGGCAGAATTCCTGATTCCCAAACCATAGATTTAGCTTAAGTTGCGCTCATCAAAAGCGCATGCGCGTGACGTTACACTCCAGGTCTAGCGAAGTCAAGCCCAATCTCGTACCCATACCACATTTGTTTCTTACTGCGCATGCTCGACGAAAAAATAGGGCTCTGGAAGAATCCGATTTTTATGTATTCTGATTGGCTGTTCTGAACAATGCAATTTCACTGGAAGTTGGGAGTTGGACAAAAGGCATTGGAAATTGGGGGTAATCTAAACGCTAAAAACCGTTGGATTTTACCTAAATGGATGCCGCTAAAAATCTTCAGGGATTCTTAGATATTTGCTTGCATACTATCGGGAGTTCATATCACTTCACGGCCAACACACATCGCACACAGTACACTCAGCCAAAAAAAAAATCGAAAGTCGAACCCAGCTGGATATAGCCGAGGGATTTACCGTAACAGATAGGTAATACTACACACTCCCATATTAACAACAATGTTCGTAAGTGCTCTATATGCAGAAGTGGCATTTTCCGATCTCATAAAGGTGTGCCGACAGGCGCTGATCGCTTAAATATAAGCGTTTGTATGGGAATGCAACAAACTCCAGCCTTCAAGGAGCTAAAATACGAGACTCGTAAGTCAAAATGCCTTGACTTGCTTCTACGGTGTATTCAGTTGCTGTTTGTGTGGTCATCGGGCTCAGGTAAGGCGATTTCAGCAAGTTTTCGATCCACATGAATCCTCGATCTTGTGTACTGGAATCTGTGATGTCTGATCATGAATCCACCGTACGATATTAAAGAAACACGAGCCTGATGCATGAAAATAAAGCCTTAAAATCCAAACTAAAAACGGCAGAAGATGAAAGAGACTCCCTAAGGCTTGCCCTGACGCTAGTAAGCAAAAGATCACTATCAAAATACTGGGTGAACTTCGAAATCTAAACCAAAATCGAACCCAAAGAAACAACTTCTCGGGTGACGTATTGATAAGCATGCGCAGAGTCGCCGGAAGTCCGTGATTCGCGGACTTCCAGATCGGATTCTTCCAGAGTCCAGAGCCCTATTTTTTCGTCGAGCATGCGCAGTAAGAAACAAATGGGATCTGGGTACGAGATTGGGTCAAGCCACATTCCAATCTCGTACACAGATCCCATGTTTCTTAAATCTTACTGCGCATGTTCGTCGAGCATGCGCAGTAAGAAACATGGGGTCTGGGTACGAGATTGGCCACATTCTCGAGTTTTCTTCGAGCATGCGCAGTAAGAAACATGGGGTCTGGGTACGAGATTAGCCACATGCTCGAGTTTTCTTCGAGCATGCGCAGTAAAAAACGAGAGAAGGGTCTGGGGTCAAGAATCATGATTTACAGCTTCTTTAAAAAGGAGAGAATTCAGTGGAGAGGAAGCTGAAGAGAGCAGATGACTACAGAAAAGCTGACCGAACAACGTATATTCGTATATATCGTTGTTCGATCAGCTTTTCTGTAGTCCTTGGACGTTTTCATTCGTTAGTATCACATCCAACATACAAAAAAAGGCAAATGCTAATAAATAGTGCCATTTACAGAGCTTGGGTTACCTGTGATTTTGTGCGGCTCTTCATTTTATTCATGATTCTCGCCGGCTCAAGCTAATTAAGGCTTGGGATTTTTGCCCGCAACCAAAAATCACTGACGTCATAAATAAAAATGTTTGCTTTAAGAACATTTGACCACAGTTTCAGAAAGAACACGATAAAAGAACAATACATACCAAAAATGAGATGAATACGATGAAAAACGGCCGAGATATGGGCATTGGAATATATAATTTTCTTTAACAAATCACGGTATTTTTCTCCTGGCTCCTAAGTAATCGTATACACCTCATTTTTGGTATGTAATGTTCTTTTAGATTGCTCTTTCCGAATCGGTGGTCCGAAAATTCTACATCTAAATTTGGCAAATTTGTGATGTCACACTTCGGTACTCTATTTGCACAGGGATGCCATACAACTTTCATTTTTCATCAGAAGATTAAACGAATGGACCGTTTGACATTTTTGTATTGAGTTAAGGTTTTCACAGATGTCAGGATCAACCACGTGATAAAATACTAAATTCAATTTGCGGTGATGAGGAAAACAGCAAACGCGATACTTTCAATGCATTTAGACTACACTCTGCGGGTAGATTATGATGCCGATTTAGCACCTGGACTATGTTTATTGGTTAAGGAGATAATAGGCAAAATTCGAAGTCACGTGACCTATTTTGCATAATGTCGCCTTAAGGCATACTAGTTAGTCAGTACCGGCCAAAACGTGATTCTCTGACCATCAAAGCACGAAAACAGAAAACTAATTGAAATTTTACTTATCTATGATCGCCACCACCGCATATTACCTTGAAACGTACGATCTCAGATCATCGCCCAGAATGGCCATTGCACGATGGACATCAATAATTTTTTTCCTCATTAACTAACGAAGCCAACTTCTTCAAAATAAACATTATTTAAGACACGGCCTGCTAGCAATCTTCCCTAGTACTTTGAGCAGGGTATTGCTAGGAGACACTTTAACCTCTGTCGGCATCAATTCTATTTCGAACCACCTTCGATTTTTGCGGATTTTCCAGCATCTTGTTGCTTCGACGGACTTTACGAATCGCCGGCTTATTTTGGCGGAGAGCACGTTTCAATTGTCAAATGTGCCTTGGCAATGATCTCAAGCTGGCAGCCGATGGCCCTCGAGTTATCTTGCAATATCGAGAATAAGAACGGTTTATATCTTGGCATATTTTTCCATGTCCGCCATAACGCATTTCCATGGTTTCTAAATAAAAACACGGATCGTATCCAATGCTGCTGGGCTCGCGTACGTTAATCCATAAAGGATTGACAAGATCAGACCAATCAGTGACAGTGGATTCGGAAGGTAACTCAAAACTATTTTCGCAGATATTTGCCATGTTCGTACGATCACAGATCTTTTTTAGAAACATGCAGTCTTGATGTGCTACCTGTACTCCGTAAAGTTCTGTTTGCGGTTTCTAAGCAACTACAATCCCGCCAATTTTACTCGTTAATTGATATTCAAGTTTCGCGCTCTATCCTGACTACTGCCAGACTTAAGTCCTATGGTCAGCGGGCCTTCATGCAAGTATCTGCACCTACATTATGGAACTCTCTCCCGTTAAATATACGCCAAAGTTCATCCGTTAATGAATTCAAAGCTAAACTAAAACACTACCTTTTTTGACCTACCTATAATCTGTACATAGTAATCAGTCTTGTTTTCAGCTGAATGTAATTTATGCGCAGATATTTATATTTACACTTATTTATATTTACACTTATTTATGTTTACACTTATTTAGTACATGTAGTTGTCAAGCGCATGGAACATTTATGTATATGCGCTATACAAATGTCATTATTATTATTTCTTCACGGTTATTATAATCAGCTCCGTGTGTTAACTTCAGTACTAGTGACAACAACTGTACTCCCTTGGAACACGAAACACATGGACGGACAAGGCGTAATGTATCAGCTGAGGATCGGAGTGTTCGGGTAGGCCTGTATATAGTTAATAATTCTTGTAGATAGACAGGAGCTAGGTTATTAAGTGTCTTATACGTTAACAATAATAATTTAAATGTAATACGTTTATCTACTGGTAGCCAGTGGAGTTCTCTAAGGACAGGTGTGATATGATCATTTTTCTTAGAATAAGTTAAGATACGGGCAGCAGCATTCTGAACAGATTGTAACTTCTGTATAAGATAGTTAGGGAGGCCGTGTAATAGGGAATTACAATAAGTGTTTCAGTGGTGGTCAACGACAGTAATTTCCGTATTTTGGAGATGTTCCTTAGCTGAAAAAACGCAGATTTGCAGATTGAGTTAACATGTTGAGTCATATTCATAGTATTGTCAAAGATTGCTCCAATGTTCCTAGCATGGTTTGATGGGTGAATAATGTATTTTCCCACATCACACAAGAGATAACTTGTGAGAGCATTGCCGGTGACTGGAATGGATTATTAGGAGTTCGGTTTTACCATTGTTTCGGTTTAAGCTTGTTAGAGGACAGAAATCACGTTTTATTGCAGATTTATCAGTTTTTTGAACAACGTCGTAGTTTTTTTTCAACGAATTTCAAAGACTTCAACATCATTTTAAAGTTTATTTTCAGAGCTAACTCGTTTCTGAGATTCATACTTTATGAGAAAAAAGTCTTTGAACTTTATCGGCTAGACTTTTTCATACAAAATTTGACTAAAAGTCGCTTATATCCAAAAGGCTAACATCATAGGTTTTTTCCAACGAATTTCAAAGACTTCAACATCATTTTAAAGTTTATTTCAGTTCAGAGCTATAAGAAGCCACTTGTAACTCGTTTCTGAGATTCAAAATTTGACTAGTAAAAGTCGCTTATATTCAGAAGGCTAACATCATAGGTTTTTTAAGCTCACCACCAAATAATATAGCCCGACGGGTCTATTACTCGTACATTAATAAAAAGCCGCTTGTAACTGGTGTTCAAAATGTAAACCAAACCCTTACCAGCCATTTGAGCGGTTTTCAGTTGAGTGTAGTAAAACCAAACGCAAATTACCCACAGCCAGCCAATCACAGGAGCGAGTAATCACAAGTAACTCATAAATGGCTTCCCTGTGAGCCAATGACAAACCAACGCAAAACCAAAACCAATTTGCATTTGGTTTTACTTTGGATTCTGATTGGTTGGTTTACTTTCTCAGCCAATAGGAGAGCTTAATAAACGCAAAACCAAAACACTTCCGACACTCAATTGAAATCCGCTCTATAGCTGGCATCCTAACGCAGATTCGGCCATTTTCTCTGTATTTCAATCTCCCGCTAAGCGGTAATGACCTTGACCATTACCCATTACCAGGAGCGTCCATCTCCCATACTAGGTCTGTGAGTCATCGTATGACCGGATTGAGCTATATTTAGAACAGATCTCACGGGAGTTCACGTGCCCACACTTTGGGAATCCAATCAGTCAAACCATAGTCAGGACAATGCAGCGTTAGTAAAATCACCTCAAAGAACAATAGATCATTCTTAATGTCGATAATTACGGCAAGCATATGCTAGCCTGCTTCGCATCCGGTTCAGTTCGGATGCGACGCAGGCTAGCATATGCATAGCCTGCTTGCCGGCTCTCCTGTATTTTTTTCGGACGTTTCTTTTCGGAGGGGGAGGGGAAGGGGAAAGGAGGGGAAGAAAGGAGAGCCTGCACGAATGCCATTGTTTTGAGAATTACGCCCCTCCACGCTTGACAGCCCGTCACGCTCCAAGTGTAAAAAAATGGCCAATGAAAATCGCGCTTAATGTCAACACGATTCAAAATGACAGCGCTCCAGTTCAGCGCTCCACGTTCTAAATTTTTGCGGTATTAATCATAACACAAATGGTGCATGTGGACCAAGAAGAAACCCCAAAGAAAGTAATTACCAGTAAGAGAGGTCGAAACATCCGTGGATGATTTTTGTCGCCTTTGCAAGTGTTGATCCAGGTTGTTCTGGAGTTATTTCTAAGGATAATCTTTTAATTCCTTCCAAATGCAAACGTGAAGGAAGCCGTGTTGTCAATTCTCCTGGTTTTAATATCGAGTCGAGTTTGTAATCCCTGTGGGAGGAAGATTAGAATTCTTAATGATTTGTACTTTTACGTGAAAAACTTTGTAAATAAAGTGGAGCTGGAGAAAGCTGCAGTAGTCCTAGTTCTGAAGCCATTCGAAGCAAACGCCAGCTACCAACAACAGTTTTGACACCCGATCGAAGCCCGTTGGCAAGAAAACAACCACGGTCTGAATATTTACCAATAAAAACGACTTCTTCGCGGTCGTCGAGAAAGTATTTGTTTCAAGTTCAACAGGAGTAAAGTGCCGATGAAGTTTAAATATTGATGTTGTTACAGAAACGAAGGAGACCAGTGTGAAAGTAGTAATACTTAGCCGAATGGAAATGTCTCCGTTTGTGTTACGACCGATGTAACTACATATGTCACACGGGATTCGGTTTCGTGTGTGCTTAATGTCAAACTTGACACCTGTCACATTCTAGCCAATGGGAATTTTCCGTTCGTGGACGAACGGTAAATACTCCGAAAACAATGGCATTCGTGCAGGCTCTCCTTTCTTCCCCTCCTTTCCCCTTCCCCTCCCCCTCCCTTCATTTTTGTCCTCGCCCCATTTTGACCGCGTGCCACAGGTGACCCAATCCGAAAAGAAACGACCGAAAAAAATTACAGGAGAGCCGGCAAGCAGGCTAGCATATGCACGATCGCAGCAGAGTCAGACGGCAGTTACCCGTTCTAAAAATAGCTCAAACCGGTCATACGCTGCGTGATCCCAGTAACTAGTCGTACATGTACAACTTCACGTACATGTAAGTCGTCAAAATATGCAAATATGACACTTTGATAAATTGGGACGTCTGTGCTGTATTTTGTAATTTAGCCTCGTTTCCACGAGGCGCATTGTCTAAGGGCATCTTCAGTTACTGTGTTGTGGCGACAATAACATGAACATTCAAACAATTAAAGTATTCACCTGAATATTTTAAAGCGAGGTGGATTCAAGAGATACGATTCTATATCTTCTGAAATTTTAAATCGCAGTTATTTGTAAGACTAGTCTTCAAAGAACCTTTAGTCTTCACAAATCTTTCTGGGCATCAATTAGTCATGGCTAACAGATAGATACCATGTCTAGTGTGAATAAGGCCGGTATGCATTTCCGCTACAGCTCCCAAGGTCGCGATAACTGGTATGTCTCAGCTTCTAGCGTTTGTATATAAACAATTGTTACTTATATACATATATATTTATAAGGAGAAATCTTATGGATCTTTCCTGGGAACATTCTTTACATGTAAGTCAACTGAGCCAAAAAAATTATAACTTCTCTGTTATTAACACCATCTCATTGACAAACTGAAGCTTGGTGATAAAGCTGGCTCTTTGCAGATTTAATAGAAATTGAAGACTCCTTGAATATCAACTAGTTTATTAAATATTTCTATAAATGTACGTGTGCTAGCTACGAGTATAACTGGATAGAACAGCGAGGTATTTATATGAACTAGCCCAGCACTAATAACATCAAACCTACATGGAGCACAACTTCACCTATCATCTACTTCTTTTCTTTTGCACTCTGACATATAAACTTACCTTAAAAAACGTTTGAATAAACGCCGTAAATTAATCGCCAATAAAACCTGCTTGTGTTATCTTCAATGTAGATGTATATATGTCTTATGTTGACTAAGAACGCTGAATTAAGCCTGTTAGCTCCGGATAGAACCTCGAATTTATACCGCGGATCTCTGGCATACTTTTAAATCAGCCTTGTAGATATGCTGGTTTGACTTCCTATTGACGTGATGAAAGTCGCAGATCTTCACCGCCGACTGAGTATGAATAAACACGTTCTCCTTTATTGCGGTCTAGATAACTGCTATAATTGCTATAAACTGCCTATTAAATGACTATAGATCATTGTGAAGATTAGGTTTCAGGAGACTGATGTCACGTAGATCGAAGGGCAATCTGTCAAATAAAATTGAGTAAAAAAGGCAGGAACAGGCGAGAACTGACAGCACTTCTTGAAATCTGCCTTTCAAATACCTTGTTAAAATATGCTTCCATACTTAATAGAATTACCGTTCGTTTTCAAGAAAATTGCTGTTCTTTTAAATACGTCACTGGCAAATCAGTTTTCATTCAACATACTTCTCTTCAATTAGCAAACGCTGAAGTGCGGTGAATCCGAACGGACGGAAGTTCAGTCTGACATCAGTGTAAAACCCGGTACGGTGATCATGATGTGTGAATTTTATTTGAACTGGACCAGTTCAAATAACGATAACACAGTTTTCTTCAACCAACCACTTCTAAAACTAGAAATTTAGAAACAAAGACAAATTTTGCAAGTCTGCCTGTGCTCTGTATATTCTTGGGTTGCAATCAATCCCTGGAGATTCAAAAGACAAAGACGCGGCAGCCATGTTGGAGGACGGAACAAAAGATACTAATGAGGAATCTTTTGTTAATGTTCCTCCAACATGGCCGCCGTGACGTCATGTGCAACCCAAGAATCAGTAGGACGTGTGACGTGTTGGTGATGCGTGTCAAACACCATCAGGAGAGAAGTGGTTTCGGATGGTCTAAATTCTTTGCATTCCCCCTCGTCTCAATATTATTTTATATCGGTTATTATTGGTGCCAAGTCCTGTCCTTTCGCGTTGAAAAGCCTTTGATCTTTGAAGTCATTTAAAAGTACTTCATCCGCATGCAGGTTGTTCAGTTTAAGCTAAATGTATCATTTCTCTATTTTTAGGATGTATAACATGATATTTTAGTTTTTTTTGTATATACCTCCATCAATACTGTCCAAACGTAAGAAAGTAAAGTAAAGTTATCCATTCGTAATCCGTTGGCCTTGCCTCCTTCCCCTTGCCTCCTTCCCCTTGCCGCCTTCCCCTTGCCTCCTTCCCCTTCTAATCTATATGAGGAGGACGTAACATTACCTGTTGTGTTATTTCGAGAAAGAGATTCTGGAGGTAGTAACAAACACTCATGATTGTAAATTGCATGGCTGCAGACGCTGTAGCAAACAAATCGCCCAACGTGGCACGAACAAATGAAAAATCGACCCTATCAGAAATAAGGTTTACCGGCCCATAATTCCTCTTGCTTTTCAGCTTTTACATTTTTCTAGGACATTTTTTGCAATGAGTGTATACATAAAATTGTTATTTTTTGTAGCATGCATTGGCATGTTAAAAAGTTCATCACTCGGACGCAAATATTAACTTTGAGTTAATGTTATTGTTGATGTGGACGTTAGAAAACATTGACCCACAGTCCATGGACTCCCAGTACATTTAGGGAGTCCATGGACTTGGGGTCAGTGTTTTCCCCGCACCCATAGTTTATGATTGTCAGTCACACATTTCAATAAAATATCTATACTATTCGGTTGCACAATCATATTCAAATTTCTCCAACGCACTTGCCATAATCTATAATTACTCCTAGTTGATTAAAACTACAGAAACTTGCAAATCATTACTAATATATCACTAGACAGTAGCTCCATGCATCCCCTCGCAGCACCGCTTCACTTTCTATTAGAAGCTTCTAGTCATATATAAAACGTGCGCTATATAACATCCCTGCCCAAGGTCGGCATCCGTCTAGGCCACTTTAGAAGCTGATCGGGGGACGGTACGGTAATCAGAAATGAGTTTCAATTTGGACTATGCTGGCCTCATTCTCACGTGTGAACAGCTTCGATTGATGATTGCTGTACCAGTTTTAAGCTATTGAAGTAATAGAGGCTTTACCACTTTTGAAATTTAAATAGCTCAGTAAACGTAGTTCAGAAATTTTAGCACTGAAGAATTCTGCAGTCGGCATGTTGTTTAGTTGAATCTCGTCAACTCCCATACCCGCCTCCTCCTCCGACCATATTATAACTGCGTTTTAGCGCTATGCGGTTAGACTTTCTCAAAGTCCGTTACATTTGTTTTCGCTTTGGTTAGTAGAAAACATAAAGAGGTCGGCGACTTGTGGCAAGTCTAGCGCTATGTTTGCCATAGCAAAACCCCTTAGTTAACTACTTCGAAATTTAATCGGATATTCTTTGAAATGGACAGCATTACAAGATCTTACAACCATTTTGGCAAAAATGTCGATTAAGAAAAATATGCTGATTTTTCTGTGGGTGTTGTGGCACTGAATTTAACTTTATTACTTCAACTGCTGGATAATTACCAAGCGAAAACCTCACTGTTTGAAAATATTACTGCCATAGCTTAGTAATCGCTGTATCAGAGTTCTACATAGTAGGCGATATATATAGGTGATAGGCGATTCCGTAAACTTATGATTGTCTCCCCGGTGCTTACCTTACCTTACCTTGAAGGTACCAAATTCAGTCGATATATTCAGTCCAAATGGTCGTGGGAAATTATGCCTGATATAGTTTGGATCGCTTCAGTACCACTGGAGATGTGGATCTTGTCTGATATCTGTAATAAGCTAACTACATGGATTAACAACACCACATTTATAACCACACATCTTTTGCGTAGGCAGATGTTTTGATCTCGCAGATACTAAAGTAAAGGAGGTACTCAAGCTATAAATAAACAAACACTTCCGTCGAGGGGGCACGTAACTTTTGTTTTTAACTCGGACCGAAATTATCACTTGTTTTTTTTTTATTTGCATCTATCTCACTAACTGCACCAGTCAAAGTAACCCCCCACCCCGGGCTAGTGGGACTTTGGTGGGGTTTTAGTACCTTATTGGTAGCAACTTGTGTCCCAACTAGGTCGGGATTCGCACGTTTTGTAACTCCTGTCCGTTAGTAGGTGGGGATTGGTGGTTGCTCTATCCAAGATGGCAGCGGTTATAATTATTGGTTCGCGCAGAGGTTCACACGTGCATGCAATGCTCCCACATCTCTATTCATATTCAAATTTGATTTAGACTATTGTTTTAGATAACTTAGCACTCATTCAGTTATGTTTGAGGAATTATTTTAGTTTAGTTGGTCTTAGTTCAACTTTGAAGACAAACAAAATCAGTCGCTAAGTTAGTTTTGAATTTTACAGGTGGGGCATTTGCTCTTATTTTGTGAAATTGTATTACCCCACATGGTGGGGCATTTGTCAGTACATAGTTTGCAAGCTATCTATGTCCCGGGGTAGGGGGTGGGGGTTTACTTTGACTGGTGCCAAGTAGGAACAACTTGAACATCTTTTCCTTTTCTTTCATATAAAGTGCTTCTTTATTTGAAACTCTACCATTCGAGGCGTTGTCTGTAAGGTATCTCTCTACGTATTGCAACAAATTTGTGATTATTACAAAGTCTATATATGATACAAGTGTTTCATTTCACGTCAAATTGGCTCGTGTGTTGTTATTTTGTTGTATATGTTTTATATCTCTATACACTTGGCAAACTTGAGCTATTTCGCGTTCCTAGAATTCCTTGGCGTTGAGTAAGAACTGCTGAATGTCAACAGCAAAACTAAAGTTCAGAATGTACGTCAACAAATGGCAGCTAAGCCCTATTACTGAACCCGGCGAAATGCCCAAGTAGGAACAACTTGAACATATTTTTCTTTTCTTTTATGTAAAGTGCTTCTTTATTTGAAACTCTACCATTCGAGGCGTTTTCTGTAAGGTATTTCTCTACGTATTGCAACGATATTATTAGAAAGTCTATATATGATACAAGTGTTTTATTTCACGTCAAATTGGTTCGTGTGTTGTTATTTTGTTGTACATGTTTTGTATTCATAAGTTCTATCTACTTTGTAAACTTGAGCTATTTCGCGTTCCTAGAATTCCTTGGCGTTGAGTATAAAGCGGAACTGCTGAATGTCAACAGCAAAACTAAAGTTCAGAATGTTCGTCAACAAATGACAGCTAAGCCCTATTACTGAACCGGGCGAAATGCGCACGTTCCGAAAGATGGTATTTTTATAACCTGGGGGATTCAACCACATTTTTGAACACTTCAATCTCGGTCAAATCTGTTGAAAATTTAAGACCTCCCCTCCCCCTATTTCAATGATGTTACGTATGGTCCATTTCAGTTAGATAACGGGTGGGGGAAGGGGAGGAATGTTTTCCAACTCAATTTGACCGAGATTGTAGCCTTTACCTAGAGCGGGGGCGTAATATACTGCATGAAGTCATAGCACGTCCCACTCGGGAATTACACCGGCCTTTATTTGTACATTTATGTCTACAATGAGTAATAAATTAGTTATGGAAATGTCCAAAGAATGTTTTAAAGCACGCTATGTAACGACAACAAAACCTGGACTGAGTTGGAAACTGGGATCCGTCTCAGATGTAGAAACTGACAGGAAAAAGTACGACGGGCTGGTCTATACTGTGGAATAGCTAGTCTATTGTTGGGTTGCACTGGCGGCCATGTTGGTTGGTAGGAACAAAAGAAACCACATTTGCTTCTTTTGTTCCTAAGCAACCAAGCTGGCCGCTACGCTTTTGTGATTGTATTCCCGTAGGTATGATTGCAACCCAAGAATACTGTGGAATGGACCCTTTGCACTTTACGTCATAGCCGCCATGTTGGTGTACAGTTAACAATAGATTCGTCGTTAGCTTCTTTTGTTCTGTACACCAACATGGCCGCCATGCCCTTTGTCATTTGAATCTCTGGCAAACCCACCACAAACAAATAAACCATAAACAGAAAGGCTGGAGGAAGATAATAGAAGTAAATCTAGACGGAAAGTTGAAAGGGGAAATTTGTCCGACAATTTCAGGCAAAATTGAAAGAGCTCGAAAACCAAACCTGTGAAGTTTACGGTTTGGGACTGGCTACTTCTTTAAAAAAATTTTTATTACAAATTTACAATGCTTCGTTTACTTAGTAGGGAGGGAGCAATGGTTAAAAGAAGTGAAAACCAACTAGTGACTTTTTTAATGGAGGCCTTTGGAAGATGTTCGTGTTCAGACGGCATTCGCGATCAACCGTACCATGTTTCTAACCTCGTTCCCAGGCCTTTTCGAGCCTAATCCAAGATGGCGTCGAACGGTACGTACTGCGTATCTTTCACCAGCAGCGCCATTGTGGTTTTAGCGGAGCTTCCACGCGAGCCGACGAAGGGATCACCATAGATATAGGGAGCGAGCAAAAATACGTCGATTTGTGCCCGAAACCCGGCGCAACTGTCCAGCGCAATAATCCGGCGCGGACCTTCTCTACATAGAGCTTATTTTGGAATCACGTGACTAACGATCGGCTCGATTGCTGAGCGTCAAAAGCGCGGCTTTATTTCATAAGATGTCCATAAATTTCCCGAATGCTATCCCACGGCTAAGAGAAATTTGTTCTTTTTTCTTTTCTTTCTCAGTTTTCTTAACATTTCCTCTGTCCTTTAGTGCTTTAGCCGCCTTTCTAACCGGATAACCAATAAGGTGGCCGCCAGGAGCCCATTAGTATATTGCAATTCAACCAGTTATCTAACCGACGCCTAAGGCACTATAGAGCCAGAACGTGACTATCTGATCCAATCCCATGGCAATTCTCTCCAGCCAATTAGTAGAATTCCTAAGGACAAGCATTGCTCATCTCTCCTTGGCCGCTAATTAAGGACTGGGTACTAGTCAAGTATGATATAATCATTTAAATTATTTTTCTGTTCCAAAGTATCCCGAATTTTGATTGGTTGATTCACCTGCACTGATTTCAATTGAGTGTCGATAGTTTTCGACGATTGCTTTGGTTTTGCGTTCACTTAGTTTTTCTATTGGCTGTGAAAATGTTTTGTAATCATTCAGCGAATCAAATTCCAGAGTAAAACCAATCGTGGTTTTGGTTTTGGTCCGTCACGCCATCAATCCACAATTGCGTTTACGTCAGTTTCCTCCTGATTGGTTGCTTTCTCATGTCAGTGAAACCAATCGGTATTCACTTTAGTTCGTGATCGGTTCGTTGTAATTGTTTTGGTTTTGGTTTTACTACAGTCAATTGAACCTGCTCTAATTGCACGCAAATATGCGTTTACTGCAGAGATTGTTGTGAGCATGCGCAGTGCTGTTTCAACGACAAATCCCAACATGGCTGCTCGATTCCAGAGCGTTCAGAGGAGGAAATTACGAGCATTTTGGATGCCCAATTACTGAATAATAAAACCATTACTGGAACTGCGGCTATCGCAAAATATGATGAATAGTTTGTGTCTCGCTTCCAGTTATTTGCCTCTGCCTTCGGCATTGGCAAATAACTGGTAGCTCGCAACAGACAATTTGAACATCATATTTTGCTTAGCCTCGTCCGAATAATTGCTTATAATTAAATCTTCAAGAGACTCAATACGCGTTAGTAAGGCAGAGAATCACATGCACTTTATAGACAAAGGCCAGACTCTTGAACCTAACGGAATGAACAAATAGGTTCAAACGTTAACGTGATGAAACCTAGTTCTTATCTATGTTTATATTTCTCTTTTACTCATGTTATGTTAAACTGCAAGTCGTCACTTCCAATTTCCACTCCCGGCTTTCCTGTTTTGCCGACATTCTCCACATATATATGATGTTTGATCCTTTGGCAAAACTATTAACTGAAGAAGGCTGGTTTGGAGTCTAGATCTGGTTTGGCCAGCCAAAATATCAGGGTCAACCAGGGATTTTGGGTAAACTGGTATCCAATGGGATTTTTAAATGCCGGTATACAGTATGTTTTTAAAAGTTTTGACCGTGCCGTGCATGGCCGGTATTGGCACACATAAAAAACCTTTGGCTGCAAAGGACCACACAACGCTGTTATAATATGCTTGTATTGGACGTCACAGGTAGTGCTAAGAAGACATTTTATACTGCGACTACTGTAACCGGGGCCACTTAGACTACGAGAACTAAACACATAATAAAGCATTCCAAAGAATTTAAAATAAATGCTCTTCCAGAGAGCCGTGTATAATACCTATACAATAATATCTATACAATAAAAAATTAAAACGTCCATGCTAAGAAAAAAAAGTAAATTACAATTGTGAATGACATTAACTACTAACTACATTAATTACTAATTTAATTCAATTACAATTAATAAAAAAAACTTCATGTAAATACTATAATAAGGCAGGTTTAGAAGGTACTATTTTAAAGCAGCTCCACGATTGCTGAAGCAGCTTCAGTTTGGGGCCTGGGTACAAATAGATTATTCGAACTGTTTCTTAGATTGTGTACGGACGTTGGATTTGATTCAAATATATTTTAGGCCCTCAGGAGAAAGATCATTTATAGCTTTATAAACGCTATTTTTTTAGCTGCTTTGAACGTCTATGCTGTAGAGTGTCCCAGCCAAGATTATCCAAAATACTAGATGAGCTAATCTGAATAAGTGATTATCCTAACTGCCCTATTTTGTAATTTCACATATCCATGTGATTTTCTTCATTCGAAAGACTTCAGAACTAGTTCACCAAATTCGCCTTTTACCGGATGTCGAAATGCTATTGTCTTGTAATCGACACTGATTGGCTCAAGTAACCGTACGTTGTTGCAATGTGATTGGTTGTTGTTGTCCAAGTGACCCAGCCAATACTACGTCAAAGATGTAGGTCGATTTAATGGAGGTCAATATTTCGACTAGAAAAACTAGTCTTCTATATACAGGACCAAGCTTCTGTTATAAGGATACACTTTAAATTGTCTTATTAACACATAAACAAGCCTTTCATTTGTTTTTTATATATTTTTGTAGAGGAAATGTTTGTCTTTCGATATCCAGAATAAAACAAAGAAACGAAATTGAATTATCATTTTATTTTCGCAGGATATCGCTGCAAAAATTAGGAATGACGTCTGGTCGTTTCTGTTCCCTTTTCCTTTCAATTTTGTGACAAAACTGATTTAAATCTGAAGATTGCCAATTTTCTCATATGATTTGTCTTCATTCATTCATTCTTTATTTATTTATTTATTTATGACATTCGGACACAAGGTCACGGGAGATGAAACAATAGGACTCGAAGTCCCTTACAAGGTTTGCCTCCACGCGAGCACCGGTCAGTGATGGTGGAAAACGTAGCAAAATATATTAGATATATATGAAAAGTGATATAGACAAAGAATGAACGGAAACGATAATGGATAAAGAAGCTACAATACAATCTATTTAATCTATTAGAGCGTAAAACCTAGAACAGCTATAGTCCCAGTGATAAAAGAAAAAACGCAAGCACTTATCAAAGCATAAGAGCAGCAGCTTAACATTTACAGACGGATGATAAGTTTGAGACACCCGACACCGGACAAGCCAGATTCGATTGGTCAAAAAAAAAAATGAAAATTAAGCCAGCTCAGGTCATGAGGGAAAGTATCGTTATCGGCATAAACGAAAACATGGCGGAAAGATCAAGAGGAAGCTTAAACGCGAGGAAATATAGCCTCCATCGCAGACATCGCTATACTAGAGCTTTCTGAGTTGGCTAAGGAAATGAAAAGACCGTTAGACTACTTCTGAGTCCAGTTAAGGGAGAAACTGAACCATTCTCATTGGTCTAAATGGAGAAAAATATCTATTACAGGAGCAGAAGTCTGTAGATTAAAAGAAGGACTACTCCCGGTTTTGCATGCTGGGTTCCAAACGTTGTATTTCTTCTTTTTCTGACGTGACGCGCGACTCTTTTCCGTGACAAAGAGCTGAGTCATGGTAAGATATCATGTAGGACATGAAAACAGGAAATGGCGACAGGAAATGAACGATAACATGCGTCACATATCCGGCTGTCTACAGTTCTGAAGCGGATGTATATTGTGCAACTCTGTGTTTCTGTCTCCTGTAACCCAGTCGAGATGCTATTGCATGCATATAGAAACTCCATTTATTCTCTTTTCCCCCTCTGTTATACGTTATATCAAGAGTGCCCCATATTAGACCTTCTTACCCAGATAATCCATCCCGATCTATTTTTAGCTTGCATTAATTATCTTGACTATTTTAAGATTGTTCTGATGGTCATTATCACCATCGCGCTCCATTGGCTCGCAAAATATGACAACACGTCACTCAAACTTTTAGTCGAGAGGTGCTGGGACTAGGCCTATCCAGATGCGGCAAAGTTCCAAAAAATGCCTAAAAGTTGCTAAAATGCCTAAAAGTTGGCTGCATAGGTCCTTATTTCGGATCCAACGTATTTTTGCAGGATTTTTGTTCACGGTATTTGCTTATGTATTTTCTATTGTGGATTTTTGTACCGTAGGTCTTTTATAGATCCGATTATTCCTGCTATTTGTCATCATTTTTATAAAGCTGGTCTGGCAGCACTGACACGTTTAGTTCAGATTTGCTTGGTTTTTGGCTTTTCACCACACGTAATGACGTGTGACCCGATAACCAAGCCTTTCTGTGAGCTCTTACTAGATGCTTTTTAGCGCAGTCCGGGTCGGTAGTGCGGTGGCGCCGAGGCCCGCGTGCTGTTTGCTATGCCATACTGACGAGTTCTAATAAGAACGAAACAGCTGTCTATGGCTGCAATCTAGTTCGAGCACTTTTCGTGTCAGGCCTAGCTAACCGTAGTGCTTTGTTTTAGAATTTTACGTTGTATATCAGCTTTGCTGTATAGTCTTCGGACTTTTCATTCTTAATCGCTAAAAAGTTGCTCAAAATGAAACAAGTTGCTAACAAAATCCGAAAAGTTGCTCCCAAAAGTACGTGTTTCTAAGAAAAGATATTGACTGGATACGATGTCTACTCTATTGCATCTATTACACGTTTAACGTCTTGAGTGATGTCAACGAACGAGTTTATTCGTGCAGTCCGCCATTTTTTTCTGAAGCACCAATTCTTGATATTTGGAATAAATTACCACAGGCAACCCAATGGTCAGTGGACTAGTGTCCAGTTCCTCCAATGGCCCCAAAACGATTTTAAACGGCACTAAGATGTTTCTAAGAGTTGACTTATATCAAGAGGTTATCCTCTCTTGCTTATATACAATATTATCAGTTAGAAAATATTCAAAATTACAAAAATTCTGTCACCTCAAATTACTGAAATTAGCCAAAAGTTGCTGAAATTATGCTAACTTTGGAAAAAGTTGCTCGAAATTGCTCGTTCGCTAGGTGTTGCTCAAAGTTCCAAAAGTTGCCGAGCACCGAATCTGGAAAGGCCTAGCTGGGACCTAATCTAAATACGACACGCGTTGCTATAAATCGATCGGGATGGATTATCTGGGGTAGAGAGATATGATCTCTCGGATGATGGTATTTTGGTTGTATTCTTGGTTTGCATGTGACGTCATAATAAAACCTACAAAGGAGTTCTTGGTATATAATTTCACGTCGGTAGAGTGTATTGTTCCAGAGAAAAATACATAATTTTATGACAGAACAGCCTGCGAGTGTTTTCCGAAAGGCATAAAAAGCCAAGTATACATGTGCCAGTTTCTTTTTCTAAACCAGTCTGATCAATGTGGGACCTGTTTTTTGTGCACACTGCACATGACCGTTAGTATACTATAGAGCTGATCTCTTTTTTAAGTTTTCCATCCTAATTTCATATATTTTTTAATTTTATATAGTTTTGATTCATTTGATAAGTAGTTTACAACATTCGCGTTTGTGTTGTATCAGCCTATACAATCTCTCATCTCCGGATCGAGATTGTCTCTCTCCTCCGGCTCGAGATTGTATAGGCTCAGTGATACAACACGAATGCGAATGCTGTAAACACTCTTCTCATCTTACCGAGTACCGGACCAGCAGTCCATTATACACGGCCCAAACTGTCTGATTGTTGTAAAAAATAAGGTCAAATGTTTGCGTTATACTTTTCGTTTCTACTTTGCTCTACAACGAAGAAAGTCGCTACCCAATCCTCCTTTTGGACGAGCAAAAACACGCTAAACCCAAAGTTGACAAGTTCAAATCTCTATACCAATATCGATTACTCAATTTGCCGGACTGGATACTTATAGTAGACCTGGTTCTCGTTCATGATCCAAAATTATATACTCAGAGCATTAAGATATCCTTTTCGTTTTCTCCCGTAAAGTCGCTGCAAACCGAGCTATTAAAATCCAACGCGTTGCTCCATCCGTCGTAGTCATTTCCGGTTCGTGAGTCGATGAGAATCTCAGGTTGGTTTTACCCAGAAAAATCGCTCGAAGGTTCACATATTTGGTATCAAACTCAGCTATCCAAACATGCATAGACCAGTTCGCGGGTAATTCCGACATCATCCCCGTCCCGTTTATATGGGAGTACCCCCCTCCCCCCGGGGGGTGCAAACATGGCGCGAAATACAGTGTTTGTATGGGAATACGATGCCAAATAAAATCCGTAAAATTGAATTTCTGAAATATTCTTTAGACTGACAAACTTAAGATATCAGGTAAAAGATTAACTGTTCGACATTTGAGAGATGCAGCTGTGCTGGGAAGCGTGCAATCGTGTTTTCAGTTTTCCATACATTGTCTGTAAATTTTCCCGCGGACTTTGACTCGTTTTTACAGACAAATGTATGGAAAACTGAAAACACGATTGCATGCTTCCCAGCACAGCTACATCCCGATATGTTAATCTCGATATGTTAATCTTTTACCTGGTATCTTAAGTTTGTATCTGAAGAATATTTCAGAAATTCGATTTTACGGATTTTATTTGGCATCGGATTCCCATCCATTTCCATACAAACACTGTATTTCGCGTTATGTTTGCACCCCTTTCAAAATGTCGGCATTTACCGCGAACTGGTCTATTGTGGGATAGCTGTAGAAACGGTAGATTTGGTCAGCAGTCAAACCTGCGAAAATGTTACTTCCGCGCGAAAACCAAAATAACCCATGATTTCCATGATCTCCTCTTCGGAGAGATCCACATTGCTATAGCGCTTGTTCACATCTCTAGCTCCCACACGTGAAGCGTGGTGGCTGGGGTTTAAAGCAGCTTTCGAGCTCGCTGCTAGAGTAACCAGATTCTGAGGCCTATGATCTAAAGTGAGGCTGACGGTCTTGGGGGCTATGCCATGCTGATGAGTCCTAACAAGGACGAAACAGCTGTACATGGTTGCCACTCTACCGGTAATAAGATGTGAGCATGCGTATTAGACGCTAGCTACGTCATAGCGTGTGTTGGGTAGTGCAATGCAACATGTTTGGTTCATGATTTCCATCTCACTCAGAAGTGGAAAATCGCTATTTTCCCGGCAAATGTCCAACGTTCTTAACATTTACCAATTTGAAAGATATAAGCATCACATGAGTAAAGCTCCGGGATGTGAAAAATAAGTGCATTCACAGGGAAAACCGCTGACGTATCGCAGACTCGTTATGACCGGAATGGTTGGTGTAACGGCCGAATCGCTTGCCTTTGTTCATTTCCGATTCAGGTCACATTTTTTACTTCCTGTTACGTCACGCGTGTGCCTCGGTTCGGTGCGGACACGAGGTATTGAAAATTCCAGTTTCGCTCGCTCTGCACCAACTGGGGAACAAACGATTTTTCAACCTCTCTCTCTCTCTCTCTCTCTCTCTTTATATCGTTATTGGTTCGTTTACTTACAAGTAACAAACAGGATTTCGTTTGTATGTACAAGTTTACAGTGGTTGTTAAGCTATTGGAGCTTCTAGTCAACTTATCGAGCCAACCGAGCGTTTATTGTGCGAGCAAGCCACCAAACTTGGAGTGGTCGCCATTGGGGCAGCCACAGTTGGCGATGGTAATTTTATGGCCGCCATCAGTGGTGTCCGAAAGAGAGGCACCAACTCAAGCATCCCGGTATAACGAAATGCCAAGGGACCGGAAAAATAGGTTTATTATATCGGGGGTTCGTTATAACGATTTTTTAGAAAACACATCATAAAATTCGTTTTATCGGGATTTGGGTGATAATAGTTCTTCAGTGTTTGACAAATACGGCACCACAAAGCTTACCATCCCTAAAATTGGCTATGGGCTTCCCGTGGCTTCGTCAGTTGTCAAACGGATTTCCCCCCGGATTTTGCCTTGTTTACTTCAAATTTTCAGGATGAATATAGCGTTAATTCTAAAGTTGAAATCTTTAAACGTGTGTCAAAATAAACTTTACTTATTATATTTACCATTTCTGTGTGTCTTCCTGTCGTCCGATGAATATTCATCTACATGAAGGACGTACTCGACTATGGCCTGTAGCATCTTTAAAATGCATCGGACGACACTGGGAAAACACATGGGCTAGAAAACATCAAACGTCCGATCCGTGCATCGTAGCCAGCGTTCATGAGAAATATAAATTTTAAAGGATATTTTAAGCTATGTTCACATTATACCGGCACAACAACCTAACCGTTATAGTGTGAACAGGTACGGAGCAAGTCGGCATAAAACCTATCCGATAAAAAGCTAAGTATATTACTTTTAAGACTCGGAGCGGCGTAACCGCATTGCTCCGGCACAATAATCGCGCCGAAACAGCGTTTCAAGTGTGAACCGGAGGCATATCCGTTAATGTTGTCGTGCCAGTGTCCTAGCGGATTTGGACCCCCGCCGATATGTACCCCCCGGTTCATATCCACTAGCGGATTTATCTACGGATCTCAGTGAAACAAGAAATCCAAGAAAGACATAAAGAAGGAACGAGGAACACAAGCAGCTGAGAATAGATTAGAAAGTTGCGTGTTACAGAAAACTAAGACCCGTTTCAAGCATGCCGTACCAGCACTGAACTTAACTGATTGGAGTTTTGAACTTAATTGGTTTCAAACGGGCTTAACTGTTGAATGCAGTTTTAATCACAAATAAAGAATGAAACGTCGCTGCATTACCGCAGTTTTCGCGTATAGGCGGACCAAGGCGTGCTTTTCATGTCATTTAGCGAACTTTTATTTTTTACTTCAGTGCTTTGCTTAGCAACTTGTTTTTGCCGTTCTATGCCCGAGAACTTGGACGACATGATTCGAACATGATCCAGTGTGAATTGAGCGAGGAATCAGTGGTTGCACATGAGGTGCGAAGGACTACAGATGAATGCAGAAGACGAGTGGCTCTGCAGTGTCGACCACCTTACTTCATGCGCCGTAGAAAGTAGTAGAAAATTGTTAGCGATTTGGACTTTCTTTTCCCAGTTAGTTCTGAAACCTATAAGATAAGATAATTAATAATATAATAATTGTAAATTGAGATAGAATTCCATATATTAAAGATTGTTAGCGGACAGAGCGGCGTCAGTATCATACTATCCAAACTTTCCATAAATGAGATGTGTTGAGCTATTTACACTTTACGCGAACAAAAAGTCTTGCAAACTGAAAAGGAAGGCATTCAAAGTTTCATACAAAAACTTGTTGGAAACATAATTAAAATAATGTTTTTGTAGGGAGTCCAAATCCGCGAAGAGGGGTTCATAACCGCTAGTAGATATGGCCCGGGGGGTCCAAATCCGCTGGCGGATATGGACCGGGGGGTCCATATCCGCGGGGGTTCAAAATCCGCTGTGAGCCTGTGACACCGGCACAAAACCTATTCGGTATAGTGTGAACTCCGCATGGCCTAGAAGAAATATTTCGCGAGGATGCGGCAGGCTGGAAAAAACAGGGCGTTCTCAGAACGGAGTTTAATCTACTTTTAATTTTGTAGTCCACTACCCTATTTACACGTCAACAATATCGTCAAGCAATGTAAATTCTAGTCCTGACGGACTCTCTTTCCCCGCGACCTTCCAGTCTACGGAGCGGTCGAAAGACTATGTAAATTCATGCCCTGCTGATATTGCAGTTTAAAGTGGCAGCAGTGTTCATGTATCGACTGTATCGGCATAACAGTTAAACTTTTAAAACGCAATCCAGTGTTATAAGAATAAAAGAGAAATCGTAGTTATCACTCCATATAAAGCAAAATAATAAAGTTAGTTCTGGAGTGACACTGAGGTGTTCTTTTCCAAGTTCTCTTCTCTTCTCAGCCCTCGCATCAAGCAAAACTATGGTAACAGTGTTCATGTATCGACTGTATCGGCATAACAGTTCTATAAACTTTTAAAACGCAATCCAGTGTTATAAGAATAAAAGAGAAATCGTAGTTATCATTCCATATAAAACAAAATAAGAAAACTATAGTTCTGGAGTATGGACATATGGGTGTTCTTTTCCAAGTTCTCTTCTCAGTCCTCGCATCAAGCAAAACTGTGCATGAACAAATTTTAATTAGTATATACCTATGCAGGAAACTGCAGTATCATTTACTATAACAAGAATAACAAGAAAGAAACTCAATCTGGCACTAAGTACTTTATATTGAAGAATCTGTGTCTTTTAAATGCTATTGTGTCGTCGCGAATATTCACACATTTTGCAGTCTATAATCACTGACAAAACACTTTTTCGAATATGCTTTAATTTCCAGTCCAGATCACGAAACATATATTTATTTTAGGGCAGATGTCTAGCAGGCGATCTTTATCGTTCAGTCAAACGTCCACATTCAATATCTTACTGTTGTTTATCCTGTAATTATTTCGCTTGACTGACCAATCAAAAAAAAGAAACATTTATTCAGCATAATAATCCTACTAATTTATGCACAGTAAAATTGAGAGTCAAACAAAGACTATAGGGATATTTATTGTGGACGTGAGTTGCTTCGGAGTCGAATTTTCTCCGATTCAATCCTGGCCTGCTTTGGCAGATTCCTCAGTGTATTCCTCTCTTGAAAGGTAAAGGAATTTTCGCGTTATTTTAGATTAAAAATTGTGTTATATACAACATATTTTCGTTCAACTTGTAGTACCTGTTATAGAGTACAATTTACAATTCATAAATTACACCCGTGGAGCTAAATTTCTTACTATCGTGTCTGATTTCCTAGGTTGAATATAAGGGAAATCTTAGCCATTACAAAAGTGAATTTTGTAAAGATTGGAGGCCAACATGATTGCGAAGAAAAACAGCGTTTCTTCGAAGCCGAAAAATCCCTGGCCATTGCCGAGCATTCGACTTATGCTCGTGTGTGTTTCATTGGCAATAACAGTCGTAACTTCGGCTTTAATCATATTTGTGGATGTAAGCGCTCCCAGTCTGGCGAATATTTTCCTATCTACAATGTATTTTCCACTGGGACAAGGGATACAGCTCAAGACAAGACGTTGGTCGACCAACAAAACGGAATGTCTTTTCTATTTCAAGGGAAGAGACGATAATTTTCGCCGGTTCGATGGCATACAGTGTGGTCAAGCGCTATGGCAGAGCACGGCAAATCTCGAGGAGAAAGATCGATACGTAAAACGAATAGCCACGAATTATCGGCTATTTGAGAACGAATCAGGGGCAGAAAAGTATTTTATTGACTACTGGCATGAAAAACTTAAAGATCCTCTACCTTCTAGTTTTTACACTGAGGAAACGGACAATGCTCCGAAAGCCGGACTAGAATTCCGTGCATTTCGCTGGGACCCATTGGCGCTTGGAGACATGGCTTCGGATACACGAAATTCGCCGTGGTTTCACAGAGCTACTGCAACTTCAAAGCATATGATTTATATTTTCAGGTGAGAAAGCATGGGACAAAGGTAAATACAATTTTAAAGTAATAACTTTGTTTAAACTTAGTGAAAATAATTATTCTGTTTTGATTGAAACCTTCGTACATTTTATTAGAAATTTCATGGTGCCGTTGACTATTGAATGCTTTTTTTGCTTCCAGACGATCAAAAAACAAAATAGCAATAAAAAAGGGCTGTTAAACGATTTCATGTACTTGTGCAATGTACTTGTACAATCCCCGTCTTCGGCTATAAGTTTGCAAAACAAACGGACTAGCGAACATGTCAATTTACATATGTATATTCGCATGACTGATTCGCGGCGAAGATCTTTTACATTTGTTGTAAAATACTCCCGTTTTGAAGACATAAAGATCAGAGGTTGTGTATTTAGAGAATACGAGCGAGGAAGTATTTATTAAAGCGCGAGTGTTCACGAGGAAAGACAGAAAATTATCAACTGTATTTGAGGAAAACTTATATCCACGACAGGTGCTAGTTGAAAGATAAAATTGTGAATCATTCTAAAAACTGACAAATTTTGATGGTTATGAGGATACGACACAAAAATCTTCAGATTCAATATCAATATTCAATATTTTACGAAGCGAAATTTTTCTCAGAAACAAACGCACAGACACTGAAGAAAGGTGAAAGATTAAAATTAGCCATATAATGAATGTGGTTTCCTTTTAGCGTAAACAGCTATATTTTAATTACAATTCGGAACCTTCAGCGCAACCTTTCTCGGCCCTTTAACCATGAGATAAAGACTCTTCTTCGATCGAGTCTGTATTCTTTTGTAATTCTAACGGTTTCTCTTTTTGTTTCTTTGTTGCTAGTCGGACAGATTGCTGAGGCCAAATTGCTAAAACAGTGTCGCCCGACGATTTCTTAGCATAATAGTACGTAAATTCATGAATGGAGAAAAGTAAAATCAGTATCGTTGGCAGAGAATATGAGTTTGAGACGCCCTGCCAGCAAACATACATTAGTTTGTAGATTAATTTTATGAAAACCATTGAAGAACGTTATGTTAATGAGCCTGAAGTTAGAGTCATTTACATAATCGTATGATTAGGCCATCCCAATAAAATGTTTCGTTTCCCATTGCCCTCTCTGTCGTGATGGTCGGTCGGTCAGAGGAATAAAACGTTAGGGGATCTAGAAGCGACGGGAAACGAAACATTTTATTGGGATGGCCTTAAAACCGAAAAAAAAAGATAGTTGAGTTCCAATAAAAATGTGCTAGTGTAAAATAGCACTTAATGATAGAAATTAAAGATTAAAAAAGACTGTTTTCAGTATCAATTGTTTGATCATATACTTTGTTTTGGCTTTGGATAAAAATTGTCTTTCGTTTGAGTAGTCAGCTGCGAGATGATGTAATGCAAAGAGCTAAGAGGTTGGTTTATCTTCGCTATTTCACCTATTAAAATTCTCGAACTTGTGTCGCTTTAGGAAACTTGCCTGATACTCAACTGTCGGTCAGAGATAAAATGAAAACAGTACCTAGTAATAGTTTTATTTTTAGTCGTTTTTAGGTTTCTAACTTTCGTTTTCATGTCGATCAATTCCTTATCATTTATAATCTGTCAAGGTTTTGCAAACTGACAACGCCATCTCGAGTGCTTTATAAATCTCTCGGGGCTCAGCGCAACAATTATTAACGTTCAAAGAATAAATATAACAGAGATTTCATATTGTTCAATAGAAAAAGATTTGGCCGTTCAGAAAATTGGGCTGGAGTATGGAGGAATAAACTAAATAATGCAACAACTCACAATAAAATGCATCCGTAAATTCTGATAATTCGCATCGAGAAAGTTGCCAGAGTGGCCGAATCATAAAGATCGATGCTTGCTATCTGAGGTAGTCGAAGAAATAGACGCGACTGTCGTAAGCAACTTAATCGATCAATGTAATTTGTTTATTATCAGTTTGTCATTCTTAGAAGGGAAATCGGTGCATAATCGATCGAGCATTAGCACTTATAAATAATGTGTTCGACGTACTTTACGCATATCGCAATCACTAATTCGGATTAATGCCAAATATTAAACTGCAGTTTCCGATTTGTTTTGTAAAAGTTATAAGCGGCCTCTTTGTCTCAACGTCTTGAAGTGCCCGTGTAAGCCCACATTTTTTATCATTAACATCGGTTACACATCAAGTAAATAGGAGAAAAGTAAAATATTTCTTGATGTATTTGAGTGTTGCGTCTGAGTTATAGAGGTTTCTGATTTCCAATATGCTAATTATGTGATGTCAGGAGACCATTTATTATACAAACTGAACGTCTGGCAGAGATAAAAATAATTTCAGTACATCCATGTCATATTTGGACCTTTATATATCAGTGATTTTATCAACTATTTTGTACAAGTTAGAAATAGTTTGTTGGCCTCCTGTGACATCACATCAGTTAGTATATAGCGGCTTATTGGAAATAGAAACCTCTATAACTCATAGACGCAACACTGGAAAACATGTCACGACTTTCCCGTTCCTAGCTTAAGGTCCGGCCAAACTATCGAACCAACTTTGCTTGATCCATGCAACATTGTTTGATAGATTGTCATCCAATGTTGGACGATGTTGGACCAGCATTGTTTGATAGTTTGTCATCCCATGTTGGACGATGTTGGACCAACATTGTTTGATAGTTTGTCATCCCACGTTGGACGATGTTGGACCAACATTGTTCGATAGTTTCTCATCCCATGTTGGACGATGTTGGACCAACATTGTTCGATAGTTTCTCACCCATGTTGGCCGATGTTGGACCAACATTGTTCGATAGTTTCTCACCCATGTTGGCTGATGTTGGACCAACATTGTTAAATAGTTTGTCATCCCACGTTGGACGATGTTGGACCAACATTGTTCGATAGTTTCTCACCCATGTTGGACCAATTTTTTTTGCTTGATCAAATATATATATTAGATTAAGTTTGCTTTTGTTCGATCAAATGTTTGACAGTATCAGTTTTGCCGCCATCCCAACATTTCATCCAACAAAGTTGGATCATGCAATCCAGCAATTCCACTCTGCCGTGCGTCTGTCCTCTTATAGATGCACAGATGACGTCACAACGTTACGTGACCAAAAAATGGGCCTTTTGCAGGAATCACGTGGTTGTACTGGGTGGCAAAAATCTGAATACTCCAGTTTCCTATTCGAAAATTACCGCTGAAAGCAATGACTACAGATGCATGTACTCAGGCTTAGCCTCATTCTGAAGTTAAACATTGTTAAATACCAGTGAGAAGGTGCAAATTGCGAAACTACAACAATACGCAGAGCTGTGAATAGCCCACCTTCTCGCGGTAATTTTCGAATAGGAAACTGGAGAATTCATATATTTAAAGACACTTGTACGAGCAAAACCTGTTTGTAAATGCTATTGTCCAGCTTCAATCGATTGTCGACCTTTTAAAACGGCGTTTTTATAGAGAGCTTACCAGCCGAGCATCGATGGCAACTTTTTACCATGGGGATCACGAGCTCAATTCATTCGTTAACTAAGTATTATATCAGCACGTGACTGTTTCCTGCAAAAGACCTATAATTGTGCCACGAGTCGCAGTCGAGTGAAGTGATGTTCTCTTCACGTTGCGGCGTCATTGATCTGTGCGTCTATAAGATAACAGACGCACGTCAGAATGGCATCTATTTGTTTTATCAAGAGAGCATAAGTAAGAGAGGGAATCTCGTAGTGTGTGGCGTGCGATGATAATGTCGAATATAATCTATTTTAGTAACCGGAAGCAGTTGAAGCAAAGTGGGCGCGCGCGCGACAACTAAAAAAATGGCGCGAAAATATTGGCCGTCAAAAGCCGGCAAAATATTTTCGCGCCATTTATTTAGTTGTCGTGCGCGTGCGCCCACTTTGCTTCGACTGCTTCCGGTTACTAAAAATATATTTTATTCGACATTATCATCCCACAACGCACGTATTGGGGATTCCCTCTCTTACTTAATATGCTCTCTTGGTTTTATATAATAATCGCAAACTAAAAACTATGAAAATATGAGAAATTGGTTGCGCGCGCTCATGACGCCACCATGTGTGTCCCCTCTAATAACACACGGCTATTGACCAATCAGAGCGTGCAATTCGAACGGATTATCATATCATGTTCGATAGTTTGACCAGGGATTTAAAACCAAAATTCTACTGTTTCTAGTAAAAGTAAAAAGTATCCCTTTAAAAAGCAGGTTATTTTTAGAACGGTTCCCGCTATTCTCTGGTTGCAATCGTTCCTAAGGGTTAAAATAACAAAAGCGTAGCAGCCATGTCGTCGGTATAACGAAAGTAGCTAACGAGGCATCTTTTGTTCTGCCATTGGTGCAATCCACTAATTGGCGGGAAAATGATCTAAATAGCCCAACTTGTGAAAACGCTGTGTCAGCTATTTTGGAGATATGGACGCTCCTTATATGGGCTCCTGATCATATCTGTGTCAGCTATATAGGAGATATGGACGCTCCTTATATGGGCTCTCCTTATATGGGATCCTGATCATATCTGTGTCAGCTATATAGGAGATATGGACGCTCCTTATATGGGCTCCTGATCATATCTGTGTCAGCTATATAGGAGATATGGACGCTCCTTATATGGGCTCCTGATCGCGTAAAATCGTGAAAAATTGTCCGCCATTGGCTTATATCACGCGGCGGCCATGGTGAGTCCCAGGAGAATAAAAACCTTTGTTTTCGTCCGGTAAACTCGCTCTGAAACCCACCAGTGCGAGGCTGCCGGGGCCAAAACCATTGTTTTATCAAGATTGCCGAGTACATTTCTTGGCGGTCTGTTCGTGACGTCATCCAATCAACACTTTCACAACGCAGCGACGAAAAGGCATTTTTGACGGTCCCAACTTTGAATAGAAGCTCTGTACGTCTCTCCCTTCATGTAGGCACACATGAATTGCTACCAAATTGAGGGCGGAGGAACAGAACAGGGAGGTGGGAGAATTGGCCAAAAAAAATCAGGGAGGAGGGTGAAATGTCCAGAAAAACTAGGGAGGAGGAAGAATTTAGCATACAGAGAGGAGGGAGAAAATGGGATCTACATACATGCTCTAGAGAGAAATTTTAAAACTCACTAGGGAGGAGGGAGAAATGTCGGAAAAAAAATAGGGAGGAGTGAGATTTCACTACCCGTTCCTCTCCACTCCAAATTGTATGGTGTATTGTGTTCTATTGTATTGTGTATTTCGTTCTATTGTTTTGTATTGTGTTAATTCTATTGTATTTTGATAGCAACTCATGTGTGCCTACATGAAGGGCCCACCCTCTGTACTGCATGTTAATAGCAAGTTTATTGTCTTGCGTTGATTGGATGACGTCACTCAATTCTAAACTGAGCAGTGACGGGCAGTTGGTGCTGGAAATCATGGTTAAAATAATCGGACTTCCTGTAGGAATTTCGCATGGTAAGTATTTAGTATGATTACAGGAAAAGTGTATTTTTGATCATAGTGGCACTTTAAAGAAACGGCCTTTTGTTTGGCTTTGACATTCTGTTTAAATTCATGATAAAATAAGTTTTATTTTGAGCTCGAGCTATTAAGTGTGCACGTATAGAGCGACTATAAAAGCTGTATAAAAACATAAAAACTGACCTGCATGAATACCAATTTGGCAGGACTAGTTTAGTTTTAATTTAGCGCGGAGCAGGGAAAGACTTTCAATGGCAGATAGCATCGAGTTCCATTTCCGATCTTCTGTTTACATTAATCATGACGAGAGATAGGCTAACGCCAAAATCAGAATTTACTGATCAAGATATATGATTATCAGTTCTAGCATCAATGAAACGCCAATCAACAGTAAAACATATAAAAGTTTGTATTTGTTCTCTGATTCTTCTGTCTCGAGACAAGACAGCCAAAAATCAGCTGCGTCATTCTGTCCTTTTTAAAATGGTGTCCGTATATATGCCACAGTCTTTTGGGCTGAGACAAGCAATTCTGTTGTCATTGGGTTGTTTTAAGTTAGGTTTCTTTCTCCGTTTGGTGTATTTCCATTCCCGGCCATTAAAAACTGATCAAATAAATTGGTATAAACATTAACGTTGGGGCAGTACATGAACTACTATAAGTCAGACCAGCTCAGTCCGTCAAAACTACGTCAGACGTTAGTAGTTAGGCCTAGCGGTTAACAATTAATGCAAACGCCTCGGAGTTTAGGGCTGGAAATAATTCTGAGTCGTGTGATCCGTGTGATTTAATATTACATTTAATATTACATTGTCGCATTAAATCAGGAACTAAAAACCCAAAGTTTAAACAATATTCCATATTAATTGTTGTACTGAAGATATTAAAGTTTATTGCGAGCTATGTAATAATCTTCGGCAATTAACCTTCGCATTATTACTGATTTCATTATTAAAACGCACGAACATTTAATAAAAACTTTAATCAAATAAACTTGTTCTCTTCCGACTCTCCGCTTTATTGATCCTTTTTCTCTTACGCAGTTTGGTATCAAAATTATTTCCTGACCAGTTGTGTTGATCTGTTACTCTGGTTCCAGAGGTTTTCTAGAGAGAAGAGCCGCGAAGCGGCGATTAGCGAGAAGAGAAAACCTCTGGTATCGGTGGGTGCCAATTTGAAAACTGTCAAACATATCAACTGACTAATTAAAAGATCGACCAATCAGGAGAGAGATACCACGTGCGGGTTACATTATAATTTTGTTCAGTTGGGTAATCAGAGTAAAAGAATGGCCGTTTTTATACTACAGACGTCTAAGACGTCTAGACGCATTAAACGTCCGATTGGACTGCGACACATAAAATACCACGATTTTCTTAAAAAGAAACTGGGTACTATTCTCGGAAGAGACTGGATACTACGGACGACTGGCGCGAAAAAATAATGAATGATCGTGAATGTCACTGATAATGGCGGAGCCATCACTGCAGTTTTGGAAGTCTTTTTCACAGAGTCGACGAGAACCGAGAGAAAAAAAAATAATGAAAAAAAAATGTCTCCTAGAGAATATGGATGAGGATATGGAACTGGCGAAAACTCTTTTGTCTTGTGTGTTGTGCCCGTAAGCCAAAACGCAGGGCAAGAAGGAAACCCAGATGAACAAGTGATGGTGGAGAAATGGTTACCGCTTTCATAAATCGATTTCCAATAAGCCCTGACTGGCTAAGTGCGTCCAAGTTTAGTGCATCTCGTTTTTATACTACACAGGTTAGACGTCTTAGACGGCTTAGACGTCTGCTAAGTGCGTCGTTCGGTCGCACTTAGCAAACGAAGATAAATTTAACTCCGTCTGTCTTATTTCCCGTTTTTACACTAGACGTCTTAGACGTCTAAGCGGTCTCCAGACCACTTAGACGTCTCTAGTATGAAACCAGCCAATGCTGTGCCAGAATTTTTCGGATTGAGATTAATTTGTTTACATGTCAAATGCATGCGATTCAGTTCGTCGACCCGGGGATGTTTTCACAGCAGAGAACTCTCCGTAAAATTAAAACACCACTCAAAGCCGTAAAATCTCGAACAAACGACCATTGCGGTCTGCATGATAAACATTAAAGCACGTAACCGATCTACAACAAATACCGACCTAAATGGCGTTTCACAAGTGATCCAGTGTCAAGAAAATTATGCTACAAAACACTACTATTCTAAAGTTCGAGAAGACCTTAGATCAATGTGAGAGTCCTCCAATGATTTTAGAGGGCAGATAACAATAACTATTGCGTTCCGTGGATAACTAAACCCTCTCAATTATAATTCTTTGCTTATATCTGGTAGCAACTGAAAAATTATCGACTTGCCATGACCAGTCGGTAGGATTTCCGAAGCGATCTTTTAGTACAGATGTTACGTAGCCGATCTACAACAAATACCGACCTAAATGGCGTTTCACAAGTGATCCAGTGTCAAGAAAATTATGCTACAAAACACTACTATTCTAAAGTTCGAGAAGACCTTAGATCAATGTGAGAGTCCTCCAATGATTTTAGAGGGCAGATAACAATAACTATTGCGTTCCGTGGATAACTAAACCCTCTCAATTATAATTCTTTGCTTATATCTGGTAGCAACTGAAAAATTATCGACTTGCCATGACCAGTCGGTAGGATTTCCGAAGCGATCTTTTAGTACAGATGTTACGATGTCTTCATAGATGAGTTGAGGAATCGACATACGAATACAAAAAAATTCTACGTGCGAGATCGAGCGGACTTCGATCTTAGCTGAGCCAGCAAACGTAAATAATTCCCGTCCCTTCTCTAGTTGACCATACGACTTTTATCACAATGATTAATTGCCCTATATCATTATGACGTCAAATCAAAACAATCATATTGTTTAAACGATAAGGATCACGGTCGTGGGGGGGGGGGGGGGGGGGGGACAAAACAGCAACAACACAAAGGAAATCGCTATCAAATGCATTTTGTAGAACGTAGAATAGCGGTAACAGCCACCAAATACGGTAAATATTGTGGGATAAACATTGATGCAGCTGATATCTGGAAACCAGACAATTTGAAGTTAAATTTTCCTCAGCAGAGCAGATTTAGTTCAAAATTCTATTGTTCATGTCGATTCTGTCCCCCTCATAAACAAGCCGTGACGTCATAATGATATAGGGTAATTATCCTTCCGTCCCCGAGAATAATATATCTAACCAATCACAGTTCTTGTTGAGCTCATTAAATATTTCTCCATTCAGAAAAGACAGTCAGATCTTGACCCTCATGAAAGTGAGATTGGCATCCACCGATACCAGAAGTCTTCTCGCATCTCGCTGATCGCTGCTTCGCAGCTCGCTGATCGCCGTTCTCCGCGGCTGTTCTCTCTCTAGAAAACCTCAGGGACCAGGGTATTGATCTGTCAATATTCCTCTTAACAGTTCTTTCCGCCATTGTCAAGCAAAGTGTAAAAATGCATGAAAACGAAGCGAACGGTGGTAAAGACAATTCCCTTCTTTGTTTCATATTCGCGGACGAGTCACGGTTCGCCTCGTTTTCATAATCGCTTTACATGAAATATCCAAAATGGCGGCGGGATTAGGAATCGCTCATTTAATCAATTCATGAAATGACCATATAAACTAACATAAATTAGCAGTGGTTTTAAAATGTACAATTTTGACAGCTTTTGAGCGACGATGGTTGTTTAGTGTAGTGGTTGCGACGTTTGTCTTACGAGTAGTCGCAGCGGGGATCGAGTTCTCGAAAATTTCTCAATTTTTTTTTACCTCACCATTTTCTTGAGAAGTTTTTCTTGAGAACCCTAGCTCTAGGTGGGTAAGATCTTGTTTACTGACCGGTTAGGTTTTTTTTATTTTTCAGGGTATAGGATTTTAGTTAGTTTATATTGTCATTTCATGAATACATTAAATGAGTGATTCCTCTCCTCAGGAGCTCGTCTGTGAGCGGACTCCAGGTTAATAAGGCTTGTCGTTTTCTCTCTCCTTATTTTAGGCAGGGGAGGATATTTGCACGACTTCTTGTTCAAGGGTTCAACAGTAGTAAAGATCCTAGACTGGGGGTGGAGTTTGCTGGCAGGTATTGGTTTATAACTTACTTGTTCAATAAATTAACCAAGTCCAAGGATGGAAGCAACAGGATGGACTTGTATGTTCACCCGCTTTTAAGTGGCAGCGTTTCTATTTCGCGCTTTAATACAGACTGTAAACGGTCGCTGTAATTTTTCTTGTTACCCTCCTTGTGAAGCAACAGCAGACAAACGTGCAGAAAGCGAAACGAAACGAAACAAAAGAACACGAAACAAAAGAAAACAAAACGAAATAGAAATGCCGACATGAAACAAAAAAAGCACACGATCAGATAGAGCAGGTTTCAATTGACTGTCCAAAGCATTTACAACGAACCAATCACGAACTAAAGTTAATACCGATTGCTTTCACTGGCATGAGAAAGCAACCAATCAGGAGGAAAAGTAAACGCAATCGTGGATTGATGGCGTGACGGACCAAAACCACGATTGGTTTTACTCTGGAATTTGATTCACTGACTGATTACAAAATATGTTCACAGCCAATAGAAAAGCAAAGTAAACGCAAAATCAAAGCAATCAACGAAAA